>JAMAFV010000017.1:0-600000 GCA_023625935.1 Eurotiales sp. R13A2 | reverse complement strand
AGGATGAGCCACATCAAATGGAACTCGAAGATAGGAGATACGCTATTACACTCTTCAAGCTGTGGAAGACTTGTCTTGCAGAGTTGCATTCTATGGAGACTCCGATATACAACAGCCAGTCAACTCAACACGCGCTTATGCGAGTGGCGTTAAACTTAAATGAATGGGATACCGTCGTTCGTGTGGTCGATGGCATATTTCAACTTGACACCGTGGACTCAAAACACGGTAAAGGTGGCCTGATATACGCGAAAAGACTCTGGGAACCGAGAACTACAGATATTGAAGGTGCATCATCAGCCTGGGGTGATTTGCATGAAATGGGTGATCCGTGGATAAAGAGAATCGTTATTCGTGCTCAGGAGCTGTCCAATCGTAGTGCAATTGAGAGATATCTTCTTTCATTAAATCACAAAGGACAGGGAAATACCTATCAGCATGACACCATTGCAGTGGCAAGATCCGAGTCCTTCGCTGTCTATACAGTGACACGCTACCCCGCCATAACCACAAATGAAATCCTTTTTTCAACTTTCACGGATGAAGGTATAAAGGCCATGACTACGTCTCTCTACAGAAGCGGTAGGATGGAAGCATCGAGCTACCAGGAGACGATGACTAGACTGAACTACATCATACTGCACGCATCGGTCCTCGTTAGGTGCTTAGGTAGGCTCGCCCTGCTAGCATACTTGTCTAACTTTCCTCGTCCTGCCTCATCCATGGACATTAAAGGTGATACAGCGGTTTTAGATAGAAAGTGAGTATGCACTTTGATGTGAAGCTCGGGGACTCGAAGCGATAGTCCGGTTTGACGACTTATTGCTGATTTGTGGGCAGGAATATTGTCTTAGATGACCTTTATCTTCTCGATGGCTTGGCAGAGGGTGTTATTCATGCTGAAGACATTAGCAGAAGCTTTCAGGCACGGGAAACACCCTCGAGGTTACCCTGTGACAGTTCAACATCGGAGAGTAGTTCTGATGACTCCTCTGACGAAGATGCCGACACTCTCATATAATGGAACAGAAATCTGCTGTTTCAATATATCTATATTGGCGATCTAAGTGGCTGATCTATCTGGGAGAAGGCAAATGCTGCCATTTTGTCCAGAGAGGAGTAATTCTTCCCTTATTTGACACTGCTGTGTCTATATAGGAACGTATCAAACTACGTTCCCTACAACCTTTCCCTATACCCTACCATACATGCTGCGCAGCAAGTCTGTCATAATAAAGTAGTTCTATTAGAATTTCCAGCTTTCGTATGAGCCTCGAAGCATTGTACCTGACATTTACAGAGACCAGCATCGATGGCGTTATGGTAAATAAATATATCAATGGATGCCTGGCTATTTCTCCTGGGAACAGCGTTGCATCCACATTTTGATGAGCGCTTCGTACATCGTCATCAACATTAAAACTTTGTAGTCCAATTCAATCTAATAGGCACGTCCAAGCATCCTCAATTCCTTACCTTCAGCACTTGCTCAGCATGCCTTATTAGGGTTAGGGTTATATCACCGTTTGTGCATACGATGCGATACTCGGGATATTGGTTCCATGCTGCTGCAATATGAACCATGTTGCATGTACTAGATAGTAAGGCCTGTATCCAGGTAGCATTGCATGAAGTCTTGATCTACACCTCCCTGCCAGGTATGGATCGCTTTTCATGCCGAATACCCGATCAAGACTGACTAAAGTCCGACATCGCAGTGTGTACTCTTCCGATAACAGATTTGATGGTTTGTGGTGAAGACAAAGCAAGACGAGAAAGAGAAGAGAGAAAAAAATAATAGAACAGAAAGTTTACGTCAATATTGAATAGCTTGCTCATTCACCGATGGAAAATTCCGTTGCGAGTACAACGTATACACCTCAAAAAATTTCAGTGTGCGGAGCGACGCTAAATGGAGAAACCTTCGCACAACTCGCCGAGCCACGACGATAATCAAGCAAAGACAGTAACAACAACAGCGACAGCTACAGAAGCTGGACCAGCTAACGAAGCCGGTTCGAAAAACAATCAAACATCCACCAGTGCAAATGAGACGGCCGTCGTAAGACGAGGCTTCGACCTCCCATCATGGCGGAAATGGATGATCCTAGCAGTCGTCAGCTGGAATACACTGCTCATTTCATTTTCCTCCACCGCACTACTGATCGCCGCGCAGGAAATCTCCAGCACTTTAGACACAACATCTGAAACCATTGACGCGACCAATGCCGCCTTTTTTGTGATTACCGGGTCCTCGGCGCTGCTTTGGAATCCGTGTAGCGACGTCTTTGGCCGTAGAATCATTTACAATGTTGCAATTTTGTTCTTGGTTCTCCCCACGATTGGAGCGGCGCTGGCTCCGAATTTTGCGACATTTATAGCCATGAGGTTGATATCTGCGCTGTGTGGGACTTATATGATGGTTGCTGGACAGACTTTCATTTCGGATATTTTCGAGCCTGTGAGTGTGGTTTGCAGTTGTTGGATTAACACGGTTCTAACAGTTCCTCCTTTAATATCAGTTGGTAAGAGGCAAAGCCGTTGGTATCTTCATGGTTGGAAGCGTGGCCGGTCCAGCTTTTGGTCCCTGCATTGCCGGTATTATTATCACATTCACATCCTGGCGGGTAATCTTCTGGCTTCAAGTCGCCATGTCCGGTCTTGGTTGCATCCTTTCTATTCTCGTCATTCCGGACATTCGTAGAGAGACAGCTTCAGGTGATGAAGAGGAGCCGACTGCGAATGGCACAGCGGAGAAAACCCGACTGCTACTTCACAAACTGAACCCTATGAGGGTCTTCAGGTTGTTCGCTCGGCCGAATATAATACTAGCTGTGCGTGCTCTTATTTTCCAAATCTGCTGTTCTTGACTGACCAGGACTTAGGATATCGCCTGCGGCTTCTTGGCTACGACTCAATACGGTATGATCACTTCTGTGCGCCAAATCATAAATCCGCGGTTCAATTTGACCACGCCTCTGATCAGTGGTCTATTCTATATTGCTCCCGGCATCGGCTTCTTTGTGGGCAGTGTAGTGGGCGGTCGACTCTCTGACCGCACGGTGAGGAAGTACATTGACAAGCGGGACGGAGTGCGCCTGCCTGAAGACCGGCTGAATAGTGGACTGGTTGGGATGTTTGTCGTGCTTCCTATATCCATGTTGCTGTATGCATGGAGTCTGGAGAAAGGCGTTGGCGGGCTAGCTTTGCCTATTGTTGCTGCATTTTGGATTGGGGTTGGTTTGATGGGCTCATTCAACTCTTTAAATACATATACTGCAGGTGAGTGCAGGGTATATGCAAATCGAGGACAAACATTGAACTAATTGCATGAATAGAGGTCTCCCCGTCGGAAAAGGCCGAAGTCATCTGCAGCAAGTACGTTGTGCAGTACCTGTTTAGCGCGGCCAGTAATGGAGCGTGTGTGCCGATGATTGACGCCATAGGTGTGGGCTGGACCTTTACGATTTGTGAGTTGATCGAACTGATAATTTGATAAACTGTGAATGTTACTGACATACGTATGCTATCCTAGTCATGTTCATGGACATGGCAGGCGGGCTCCTGGTGGTGTACATCGCACGCTATCGGACGAAGCATATCTGAGGCGGACCTGGCATTGATAGCTATATTGATCGGCTTTGGCCGTGTAATCCTGAGATAGTACATAGATATAGACAGAAATGAATACAAAAGGCGGTTTGAGTTGCTGAAGATTATGGATATATAGCGCTAGCCTAAATAGGCTAGCGCACGGCGACAACGTGCGACTGCGACAATTTAGCTGCCTCGCTGACTTGCCTGAATACACCTACCTCATCTTTCCCCGACGAAACAAAAAAAGAAACCGAACAACCACCGTCTGGACATCCCAAGGTGAGCACCTGCTTCCGGTCGCTCGCTATGGCTATCTTCGCGAGCCCATCAGACAATCACTGACTCATCGTGCCCCGTCGCAGCAGGTTCCGTCAGCTTGAAACCGTCCACGTAGCTGTTTACAACCCCGAACTGCGGTTTCTTGTGCCGATACATACACTTCTACTCCTTTCAAAACCAAATAAAGCTTGATACTCGCTGCTTTGTGCTTCTTTCGGCCGGCCTTTGAAGCTGTAGTGCCGTTTTTGCCTTATACCGTCTTTGTTTATGTGGAGGAGTCGATTTGCCTGCAGCTGCTCTTTAGTTCAAGCTCAACCTGATCTCACCTCACGACTGACGACCATCGACGACTGATTGCGTTTTCTCCTCGCCATTTCCCACTGAATTCATAATCCAATAGTACTCTTACGACAACATGACTCTCGCCGAAGAATTTCGCACGCGCAATTTCAGTAAGATTTCCCGATCCACATCACGTTGCAGAAGCAACTTGCTAACGCGAAGCTTCCTGCGCAGGCATTTATGGGCAATGGTCAGTTGACATTCTACCCTCCCCTTTCAGCATCTTCTTCTGACATCTCGCAGGACCGGTGTGATCAGCATGGTCCTCTGCTTCGCCTTAGGCATCGCCAACATCTTTGCGCCTGCGCTGCGTATCCCATTTAGCATCGTGTGCCTGTAAGCCAACAACACCCAGTTCCCGCTTTCTTCTTCTTTTCTTAATTCCTTACATCCTAAAAAGAATGCAAACTAAATCACCGCCAGATGCTGCGCATTCGTCATCCTCTTCGTCGAAATTCCCTTCCTCCTCCGCATATGCCCAACCTCGTCCAAATTCGACGAGTTCATCCGCCGCTTTTCCAGCAACTACATGCGCGCACTCATCTACCTCGTCATGAGCGCCATCCAATGGGTCAGCCTCGTCTCGGGGGCCTCCAGCCTGATCGTTGCCGCTATCTTCCTCCTCTTCGCCGGTCTGTTCTATCTTCTTGCCGGCGTGCGGAACCAGGAGTTCATTAGCAGCAAGACTCTAGGCGGACAGGGCATCGCACAGATGATTGTTTAGGATGAGCATTTGCGCCGTTGGATTCTTTTTCTTTTCTTGCTTACCTCAAAATGTCGAATTCCTTTCTTGGACTCGCTACTCGTACCCAGTTTGCTTGTTTAACCCCCCATTTTTCCATCCGAGGACTTACCTACTATATGAACGACCCGCGTCGGAGGTGATACGAATGTATTCCAACTTGCTTGCCATTATACCTTTTACTTCTACAGTGTCACGAAAAAATTCCCGCAAGAATGGGCAATTTACCTGCCTAGTTTTTATCCCCAAAGCTCCGTTTTCTGTGGAGTTCTGTATGACTGTTATTTAGATATTACAACAACTACTACTACTACTATTACAACTACTAGAACTTCATCCTCGCAGTATACCGAACTAGCCTTTGAATCATTTCATTTCATTGCAGCCCAGGCCGGCTTGCCTTGATTGACCTAACAGCTACCAGCGACATCGATGAACATATCGCCAGCCACCGCAGAGCCAAGAATAATCAATAATAACAAAACACGCTATAATCTTACACGCGATCCCATTCACAAAAGCAAGCCGACATATTCCGTGACTGGCTATGTAGGAGGGAAGAATCGAACGTTCGTAGTAAGTAAAATGGCTAATTAACTAGCTATTTACTCACTAGAAAGTAGCGCTAAAAACTCTTGAGAGAAAGGGAAATATCAAAAGTCAGACACTTTTTTTTTCCTTGATTGGTGTCGATCGGTCAGATCGAACCAGCAGATTGTTGTCAATGACATGACGAGACGACACGACACGACAGTATTAAACATAATCATGAAGAATGAAGTAAGAAGAAAAGAGCAAGAGAAAAACAAAATTGGAGTCCAATAGGAATAGTTTTTTTGGCGGGGATGAGTGAGTAATGTGTATTGCATACTCCATTGGCAACTTGCGTGGACATACATCATCATACAAAACAACGAGAACGAGAAGTCGGAAAGTAAAAGGACTAGGCGGTCGCTCCTTCGGTGTTTATGGAACCATCAGAACGCTTCTTGCCGTCGGCTGCGGCCGATAATTGCTCGATTATTTGGTCTGTGCTTTCCTCGGATGTTGACGACGTTGAGACAGGCTCCGGGTCGAGGGTCTTTGCTGGCTCGTCTGTTGTGAGTTCCGAGGGTTGATCGACGGCAGGTTGTGCAGCCGATATGGACTCGTCGGAGATTTCCTGCTTGTCTTCAGAAACAGGGACAGGGACGGGATCTGTGGGCTCGCCGGCCATGTTCTTGGAAATCGGCGGCGCGGCGGGAGAGTCCAGATGGATATCTGCAACTTGGGGCTGGACGTCCACTTTAGGCTCCTTCTCAGCGTGACCCACAGTCAAGTGGCCATCAACACCAAGCTCCCACACATTCCAAGCATCCATAATACGAATCTCGGGGATGGAAGGTAGCTTGGTCTCGGATGAGGCGCCTGACGCCGGTTTTCTCCTCGCTGGACCACGAGCACGACCCTTGCGAGCGTCAGCAAGTGGCGCCTTCTCTTCTTGAGGTTCCTCCTTTTTCTCTGGTTTAGGGGCCTGGGGACCCAGTTGGAGACGGGAATTCAGGTCGGACAAGAAGTTGGCTTTGACGTTGGCGAGCTTTCCGCCTGCAGGCCTCGCAGGAATAGCTGGCTTGTTCTTGTTGACTGGCGGAGCAGCCGTGCCTTCGGGCCTCGATGGGCGAGCGGGAACATTAGGTTTGGGGCGGTCTGGGACGATAGGTGCTTTCTTGTCATCGACCGCACCATCAACGGGCTTCGTAGCTTTCTGTGGTCTAGGGGGGATATTCGGACGAGAAGGGATGGTTGGTGCTTGTGTTTCTTCGGGGCTCCTTTGCTCGGAAGCTGAAGGATCGATAGTCGTCACAAGCTGGTGGCTTTCAGGCGCGTCTTCCCAGACATCGCGACTGGGAAAGCGATGCTTAACTGTATCCGGCCGTGTTGGGCGGCCTTGCGGACCTGGCTGGCTATGTGAATGTAGGATATGAGAAGCCACGCGGTGCGAGTCGATTTGTTCAGTCTCTCGTTTCCGTTTTTCTTCTGCTTCTGGCGTTTCGAATTTAGAGGTAATCTGTTCTGGCAAGTCTGGCGTGCTAACGCTGGCATGCAACTGGAGACTATCTGGAGTGTCTTCCCATATATCTTGGCTCGGGAATCGATGTCTAAGAAGTTCGGCACGCTTCTTAAAGCGTTCTGCTGCTGAGATTGGCTGGCCGGATTTCTCGTCCTCGGGGAATAAAGGCTCATACTCTTCCACATCCTCTAAAGGCGTATGTGTCTCCTCGACTTCTTCACCTCGGGAACTCCAGCGGGTGAGTCCGGCAGGAGCACCGTGCAAGCTGCTTGGCCGACTATTCGGAGCGCTTGGTGTGCGGCTGCGGGTTCGCTCCAGGTCGTGGTAGTCCGTGCTCAACCGTCTGGGGGGCGATACAGCAGGATGGAGATAGGCCGACCCTGGACGCGACTCGTCTGCTGCAAGGATGGGCTCGTCATCATCAACAGCTTCTTCATGATCTTGGCTGGATGATGGCTCCGGAGCCTGCGCGAAGCCATCTGGGTGCTGTGCGGAATGGTATGGATCATCCACGTGAATGACTCGGCTACCAGCATCGCTGCTCGCTGTTGATAGTGCACTGCGGCTTCGTTGTATCTCGGCCGGGAATGTAGAATGGCGGAGAGGTGATTCCACCGACGGTTGTGTCTCTTGGCGAGTATATTCATCTGTGGCAATATAACCTACCTCCTCATCAGGAGTGCCTGTGATGATTGGCGATGCACCTGTAATCGACGGTCAGTTTATCTAATAATTGTATTTGTTCATTTTAAAAGAAGTAAGTATCGTACCAAGGCTGCTGTCATTGGCACTGGAGCTGCGAACAAGGCGATTGAGATCATCACTGCTCAAAGCCCATGTCGATCTCTCAGTGATTGCCGGTCCGTACTGGCCCTGCTCTTCGCGAGCCAATTCATCAGGGTGCTTGTCGTACCAGGCCTTCTCAAATTTATCGGCGGCGTGCACACCGTGGCCGTGAAGACCATAGCTTCCAGGTGGGAGGTAGACATCGCGGCCGCTACGGGTGCGGTGGTGATGACGACCGCTGCGGTGGCCCGAGGCGGATCCGCTTCGTGGGGCGGGAGATGGCGCCTGCACGTCACCAGCGTTCGCCAGCATGGGGACACGACGTCCAATCTCTGGAATTCCATGCTCTTCTTCAAATCCCATTGACTGGCGACGAGTGCTCGATGCAGTGGACGACTCGGCGCGAGAGTAGTCGCTTGGTTTCGAGTGCAAGGATCGGCTGCGCTGATCGGATTCTTCCACGCCTGGCGAAGAAGGTTTTCCAAAGCCGGCAGCGGCGGCCTGATTTGAATCAGTGCGAGTCACGGCCTGGACTCTTGCCTTTGCGCTGGACACGGGCAAGGACGGTTTCGGGGCATGCAGTTGCAAATCGCTGCCCACGTTTCTGGTCTCAGTGGGTTCGATGTGTTGCGAGGCCAGCTCCTCGTACTCGATGCCCTCCTCACCGAGAGATGGTATGGTTACGCTTGGAGGACGAGCCGGAAGGTCATTGGAGGTGGTGCGTGAAAGGCCGGCACTCTGTGGAGGGCCGTTCAGAGGTGACGGCGCATAGCTGTCTCTGCCCGGAGACACCGAACGGTCCACGCGACGGTTCAGAGGGCGAGGAGGTATTGAAGGCATATCGACGTTCAATGTTCGCGGCGATCTGGCCGGACGAGGTGGTATCACCGGGGCTGACGGGGCAGACATGGTGGGCGGATGCTATAAGATGTGGGAAGCCGTGGTGGGCAATGACGCATAGAAACTGGGACGGTTAGTTTATCGTTTGGCCAAGTGAGTCGAAAGCTCGCCAAAAATGATCTCAAAGAAGGCAATTAAAGCAAGAAATGTAGTCCAAATACTCCAATCCGTGAGTATGGCAGGAGTGATGCGGTGCGAAGAGTTTGAAGTGAGGCAATTCCGGATCAGGCAGTCTCCCACGCTTAACCGGATCTAGCCGACGATGACGATCCGCAGAAGCAACACACCGTCAGACAAAAGCAATAATATAAAAACAAAATCTGTGCTTTTGCTCGGGGTGTGGTGCGGTGCCGTGCGGTATTTTTATTTTATTTTATTTTTTTTTTTTTTTGGCGGTCACGGGTTGGGCTGGTCCCCCTAACGGTGCCTTTTGATATGCACTTAGCAGGTCGGAGGCTTATCAGAGACCCAATCACTCGCCCTGCGCTCACCGCCTTGCGAAGAGTTTGCCAGCTGACCGAATAGTAGAGGGGCGAGAACACAAATCAAAAGTCAAAAGGGGCAGAGATCGTGGAACTAGGAGCGAGGCAAAAGCAGCGCAAGAGCATAGCACAGTGGTGCTGCTTACCTGTTTTCAATTCTAGACGGAGCGGCAGAAGCTGGACGGGCTGCGGCTATTGGACCAAGGGGCCGAGGCGTAAGTTCATGCGATAGCAATTGGTAGTTTGGTAGAGGAAGTCACGCTGTGCAGAGTGTCGAGTGTCGAGTGCTGAGTGGCGGTGCAATCGATTGGCAAGAATGGTGCAATTGGGATGTTGAGAGGTGATACGTAGTGACAAAGAGAGAGAGAAAGCAAGCGAGGAACCCAGCAGCATATAACGATGAGATAAGTGACCGTAGATATGATGTCGCTGGCCCTGTTTGCACGTTACCGTACTGTACTGTCACGCCATACTCCGTACTCTCTCGATACGGCCCACTCGCGAGTCGTGTGACTTACAGCGCGCCTAAAATAGCCGTACTGAACGGTATTGTTACGCTGGCTGCACCGGGCCAGGCCATCGCCGTACGCCAGCTGACATAGAGCCCCGCTGCCATTGGCCACGGAGTTTCTCTTACGTTACGGTACGCGGGCATATAATGACTCAGGCTGTAAGTTAGTGAATGACTTGCCGTATGGCGTAAGATGTATTGTCACGTCCTGGGACAGTCATACAGACTACCCAGTACAAGTATGAGCATGGACATGCAAATTCGAGAAGAAAATATACAGAATCGATTTGCATCTCTGACACCACTCTTGTTTGGCCAATACCCCCCAACAATACAGTATTGACTCAGCTTACGCAAAGCAAAATTCTAAAATGCCTCAGGGGCTGCGCTGAGCCACTCAAGTGGAGGATCTGGCCGGCGTTCCATGTTACCTGCTGGGATCAGCGTCCAATCAGCGGGCCCAGAATTGGGTGCGCTATTCCTGATTCCGCCTGATTTGTAATATACACCGTCAGGAGAATACCGGCCAGCTTCTCTTTCGATGTCGATTCTATTTCCGACCTCCACCTCGACACTCATTATACAAATCAAAAAGACGTCAGTCTCCAGGTAAACAAATATATGAGTGAATTGTCCAGCGCTCACGTGGCACCATAGCACTCTGCTACCACCACACGTTGTCTTGGCATACTCGAATTAGAGTGTACAGGGATGCAGGGAAAGTGCGCCAATTAGCGATGGCCAATACCATCGATCTGGACATAACTACGTACATTCCCTCAATCCATAGATAACGACAGGGCCCTTGGCAGGCTCCTCTCCTCTCCGACAGCGACAGGGATTCCGTTAGTGCGAGATTGGACAATTCAAAAGGCGCATGAATATCGGGCACCGAGAAGGTAATCTGAAGGCAGAAAATGTCTGGCATACTTGACTGACTGCACATGGACTAAATGCATGGATATATCTTGGCAGACGCTTTGATATCGTGACCTGTCATGCGCGCGTTTTGATACCTGCTTTGCTGCGGACGATCTGCTAGTTAATATAGCTGCTGAGCTAGAATCGCTAAAATGGCAACGTGAGACCAGGTGTTAAGTGTTTGCGCGGTGTTGCATATTCCCATCGCCCGTACGGGAATACGTGCTCCGTAAGTATAGGTATGAAGTTGTATAGACACCAACGCAAATCCCCCACACTCGATCAAATCAGCTAGCAGCATTCCATCTACTAGCAGCCTGGACCCTCCAGCTGCTCCACCAACGCTGGCGTTGCGGTCAATGGTCAATGATGCCATGACCTCATTGCCTCATTAGGATGAAAACACAGAAACTGCCAGCTGTTCACAAATCACGACATATACGGCAAGCATTGGATGCTCCGTTGAGTCAATTGAGCCGAAACGTGCCTATATGCGCGTATCTGGGTGTAGGGTTAGGGTACGTAACCCCGCCGCAGAGCCCCGCGCCAGTGGAGCGGTTCTGCCTGAGGCCGCGGTAATTTTGCTCGCGATGACGTAGCAGCTGTATGTAATTGCTTCGCTTTCATGAACCAGAACAAAGCCTGAAGTAAATGGGTGTATTTTTTGTATTATGTACATCATGGCAGTCCGCAAGAGAAAGCCTTTCATCGAGATTCCCGAGGCTGTCGTGTTCTGCCAAATCGGCACGATCTCCCTAAAACAGAGTGTCTTGTCTTCTGCTTGTTACACGACGAAGTGGCTGATGGAATAGATGAATGTTGTTTTCGTTGCTTCTTACACCAATGAACATTCCTTTTCCATATAAATTCCGCATGGGACGTAGTAGGATTCTTAGCTTCATGAGAAGGCCACAATCCTTATCATCAATTGAGATGTTAATGACTCTCGCTACACCCAGCAGGCGGAACGATTGATTATTTCTTCACACACATCCCATTGGTTCTTTATCAGCAGTATGACAGGTGGATCCTCCAGGGCCAATTCCTCAAATAGCCCTTTGTTGATTTTATGACGGATGGTTTCATCCCAGGAATCGTCAAAAAGACCTTTTTTGCTAAAATGAGTTGCCGTTCTCTTGCATTTACGATCGATATTGTGATATAAACGGCTTCCATAGACCGTAAGAATGAAGAAATATTGTATATCAAAGAATTTTGATATCTTCCACTTGTGCCCTTGTTTCCTTAGTTGGGGAAGAAAATGCTGTAATAGCCTTTATTTAGAACCACTATACGTGGATAACTCCATATTCATGGTTCAAAAAGCCACGGACAAGCCTCTACATAATCCAGCGTAAGCAAAATATTTCCATTAACATGGCCTTTGGCGGTCCAGTCCCGACAAAGTCTGAGACTAGAGAAGTAAAGCGCCCATTCTGGCTCTCAAATGCCGATAAATTCAGTCTATATAGCCTAGTTTTTGATATCAAATAAAAAGTCATACTTCCATACATAAAATTACTTCAGAATTTTCCATGTACACTTTTGTCTAAGGCAAACATTAACCGCGAAGGCATATGTACCAGCTCTTGTGGGATGAGTGATGATGACCACCAAGAGACGGGCTCAACACAATGTGCGGTCCGTATCTCTGCTAGCGGTCCTCTCTCAAAATTCTAGAGCCTTGACAGGCCGGGTGCTAAATCTACAAGCCAAACCAATACGTGGCGAGTAGGTTTATGCCCAAAATTACCACGTGAAGGGATGTGCATCCTGATTTGGTGGTTTGTATCCTGTCTGCACCAGCTGCGGAGAACTGAGATACATGGCAACCGCCTAATGGCTCTATACACCAGCATTTCGAAGACGACCCCCGTAACGACCACCACGGCTACTGTCGCTGGCTTGTGGTGTAGATTTCAAATGGTTTCATAACATTATCTTTGTGACATTACTGGCCGGAGACCATTAGGGTGAAGCTGTGTATCCAAACGAGTACTTGCAAGTAATTGTAAGTAAAGCTGTTCTCCCCTGAAAAAAGTTTCTTTCTCTTTTGTTCTTCAGTCTAGCGTAGCAAGGCGTGGGCGGAAATGATATTTGCTTTCGTAATATCGCATTATGAAGCTGTTAGGAATCGTAGTACTGCTCATTACCAGTGCCCTTTCCCAGGCTTTAGATACAGTTCTTGATTTAGCGGATTCCTTTTTCACATCTTTCCAAAGATAGTATTGCACTTCCATACAAGTCTGGGATCTGCGGTATACCATCTATAAATGCAGAACAACCTGCCTCGTTCCACGTGCATATGATCGTCATATGTCTTTAAAGGATAGTCTATTCCATGGAACTGATGTAACCTGAAGACGACCATTCTTCACTTTATGGTATAGGAAAATCGACACAGAGCACCTGGTGGTTACTTGAGTCTTCAACAAAATACAGGGGAGCTAGGGCATAAGGAACCACATGATACTGTATGAATCACACGAAGCGAATATGAGCTGCGTGTCCTTTGTTCTATTGCTTTCTCGAAGGCAATAATTTACGGAGAGATAAGGGAGAAAAATACCAGGTTACAAAAAGAGACAAAGTAACTGCTGTCTCCGCCCGCGTTTCTTCATCGGGGCATTACCCTATGTGATGTGCAGCCTGACACCGATGCAGTAATTGTTCGTAAATAAACTCTAGGTATTCTTTTAAAAAAGAAGAAATAAAAAATATCCTAACAAAAATGCAAATTATTGAGAAATTGGCCTCTCCTCTCGACTAATAGCTAACTGATAGATCGGCAATTTCCCAGCAAATGATAGCTGACTCGGCCCGGAATAAGCCTTCGCCCGCCTCAGGCAGCTGAAATTGCGCGTTTTTCTCCACGTTCTGCTTCGATTGAAAAAAAGTCGCTCTGACTCCCTACTAAAAATAGCCGTTTTTGGTTATCACAATCTAAATCGCGCTCCTGAATATGCAGCTAATTCAAAGTGAGCGGCCTCCTTAAGTTTGTGATAGGGGCTTTCGACAATACAAACAAAATGTCCTGCGAACAGAGCCCTACAGTCACACAAGCCATGGAGATGCCGCCCACTGTGGCAGCCACGCAAGAGCAGCCTGACGAACCAGATGCTGCATCCTTGCAATACGACCTCAAATTCATCAAAACTAATGGCCAATACTGCTGTCTCCATGAACATGACCATGGACACCGGCACCAGCTCAGGAACAGTCTACTTGCTGCCGTGGGGTTCTTCGAGCTTGCCAACGCCGGGGATTTTGCTGCGAATGTATGGAACACAATCCCCCTGCCAAAGTATGCCATCGCCTTGATGGCGATCGGAGGCACTTTCGCTCTTTTCATGACCATTTTTGCCTATCGGGATGCTCGGCTGAGTTGGCAGAACCTTCAGGGGCTGCGCTGTGAGCGGCGGTTCTTACTACAATGTCTAAAAGAGCAGGAGACACGGCAACAGCAGCCACAAACTGACAAGCACAATAACGACATGCGTGCTCTACACGCCCTACTGGACGTTAACCACCGGGAAACGGGGACAGAAATCATCGATCGCATTGGGATGGATATTCTCATGGGATTTGGGGCCACTATGGTGGGTCTGGGGACCCTGATGGCCATCGGCGGCGCCAACCGGTCGGTGTTTTTTGCCAGCAATCTACTTTCCGGCTACATCGGAAATGCCCCTTTAGCACTGTACGGGCTGGTAAATTTGATGTGGTCGGGCTATGTCTGGCTGAGAGCGCGCAGGCATCATGCGTCTTTTGGCACCAGTGCCAGCACTGCGAAGCGCGTGGCCGATGCTCACCCCACGGTCGAGAAACTACTGAAAGCTCGGATTGCCGCCGTGCAAGTCCATGCCGCGCTGAACGGGGTCACGGGCGTTGTCGCTGGCGCGGCGTCCCTTGTTACATCCACCATGTGGTGGGGGTATGTGGTCTTGTGTCCATGCATTGTCATCTCCGTAGTGGTCAACTACGCCTGGCGACATGGATTAGGGTATGATCGCCCGCTGGTCTTTGAGAAGCTGCCTATTTTTGATGAAGCTTTTTTAATCGAGGAATTGCATTATATCGCCTCGATTCAGGGGGCCATCCAGCCTCCCAAAAAGAAGTCTACGTCGAGGCGGTCATTACCAGACGTAGTCTCGAATCCAGAGTCTCTCACGAGCGTAGTCGAGTTCTTGATGAGAAATGATCTGCTGGAAGGGTTCTGTCTGTGTCTTCTCGGAGACCCCAAGCTGTCTTCCGCCCTTTTTGCTACTACCGAGGCGGCTGCAATTACCATTCAGCCGTATACCCTGTGCCGTGTCAGTGACAAGTCTGTGCAGTCTCAACTGATAGAAACAGCGCAAGACTTCATTGGGAAATTCGGACCTGACCACTTCAAATATCGAGAGAGGTACCTTCTGGAGACTCTCGGCTGTTACCTGACAACGCCAACTGAAGGTCCAGTTTCCCAGGTCGAAACAATGGTATAACCATTAATGTAATATAAAATAGAGTTAGAGATAAGCATTTAATGAGACTTCGGTCACTTCCTGATTCTCGTAAACCAAGCACGTCCTGGTTCTGATGGAGAGAAATTGGGCTGAGACATGGCCGAAAAAACACGACCCAAGTGGATCCAATTATATTAAATCACAACCAAACCAAGATACTAAAGCGATCTAATTAAACACACAAACAAATTAAAAATAGATGAGCTTATTTCTGACCGCGCGCTACGAATCACCAATAAAATATCTCCAGCTGACGAATTGATTCCATTCAAGCGAAGGGCCAAATTACGTATTTTATTGGCGCTTTCTCCCAGGCACCACCAAAGTCAGCTCAGCTGGCCGCTCAGCAGATTCAGATTCCGAATGCATGAGGATAATGGCGAGCGGCATTTCGTTATTCTCACTTGCACACTCATTATTAAACCTCGCATAAACAGCACGGTCGAACCCCGCTGAAATGTCCTGGCTCACGAACCGGGCTGGGGAGGAGGAAGATGACAATTTCGGCGTCGACTGGGTGATCCATTTCGACTTTGACAATATCGGTAACCGGTTTATTGCCTAATGGAGCAGTCTCCATCTAACATGCGACAGAACAATCGGACGCGGTGAAGGAATTTCGCTCCCTCATTCACGATATAGATGCCGTCGGGCTGCAGACGGAAGTCCGACATGGCCGCGGGGCGTCTTTGTTATTGTTCATCAAAGCTCCGAGAGAGCTAATCGGGAATTGGATATACAAGTCACGGTAAGAGGGATAATTCATCTGCATGTAGAGATGCTCTCTCGTTTTAACCCATTTATGCTAGAGTGAGAGACTGGCTCTTCGGAATCTCCAACGTCCGGCCGATAGGAGACAGCAATGTTGTTGTCGACGGCGAAACTGAGGCCGAGACGCTTCGCTCGATGCTGCATCTCATCACGTATTCGAATGAGGAGGGAGGCGCCGGGATCACGGCCAACTTTGGGAAATGGGAAAATATCAAAGCGAGCTTTCCGCTGCATAACCAGGCTGCGAACCGGGATTTGTTGACGCGGTGGAGCAGATCGATGGTGCTGGAAGATGATGATCTGGATGACATCCGGGCGTTGTTTGGGGAGAAGGTATGAGTTCTTCGTTTGTGAATGGAATAGAGTAGTCTTCTGACGGTGATAGGTTGCGTTTTATTTCGCTTTTATTCAGTGCTACTCGGTCTTTCTGATCTTCCCAGCGCTTTTGGGACTGTTCTGCTGGCTCATTCTCGGTCCGTATTCTATCGTATTCGCATGTTTGAACTGCCTGTGGGGGATCGTCTTTGTGGAGTACTGGAAACAGCGGGAAATCGACCTCAGTATACGATGGGGTGTGAAAGGGGTTGGCGTTTTGAAGATGGACCGATTGCAGTACCACTGGGAAAAAGAAGTTGTCGATCCGATCACAAAGGAAATAAAAAAGGTGTTTCCTACATGGAAGCAGCTACTCCGGCAATCCCTCCAGATTCCATTTGGTATGTTGGCTTGCGTGGCTCTGGGGACGGTGATAGTCTTGATCTTCGCCATGGAGGAGTTCATCGCCGAGTTCCTTGAAGGACCGTTCGTGCAGTATCTGGTAAGGCCCTCTTGCAACCGGAACTCTTCTAGCGCTGACACTCAACTGTAGAGCTTTCTTCCAACCATTGTCTATTCCATATTTCTCCCTACAATCACATCCCTCCTCACCAACATGGCCATCCGGCTCAACGACTTTGAAAACTACCGCACCCACGATCAGTACGAGCAGGCACGAACTCGAAAAACCTTTGTACTGAGCTTCATCACCTCGTTCCTGCCCATCTTCCTGACCGCGTTCGTCTACATCCCATTCGGCAAGACAATCGTTGCCTCTCTGCACGTGAACCAGATCCAGATATTCGGCCATGTACTCATCCAGCCTTCCAAACACCGCACTCAAAACTTCCACGTCGACCCGTCCCGGCTGCAACAAGAAGTCGTCTATCTGACCGTAGCAGCACAAGTAATCAACTTTGGCGAGGAGATGATCTTGCCATATATCAAACGGATCCTGCGCCGTAAGTTCCGAAACTATCGCTTCCAAAACCTCCAAGCATCCCGGCGCCGTGCCAGAGCTCGCTCAGACGCCACCAGCCTTCTCCTCGCCGATCCGCCTGGTGAGTCGCACTTCCTAACTCGCGTCCGCAACGAGTCGGATGCCGACGAGTATGATGTCCAGGACGACATCCTGGAGATGTGCGTGCAGTTTGGCTATCTGGCCATGTTCGGGACTTCCTGGCCGCTGGTGCCGTTGGGATTTCTCATCAACAACTGGATCGAGCTGCGCAGCGACTTTCTCAAGATTGGCGTAGAGTGCCAACGTCCACCGCCTATTCGTGCCGACTCCATCGGGCCCTGGCTGGCAGTGCTGGAGTTTCTGACGTGGCTGGGGACGCTGTCGACGGCGGCAATTGTGCATTTGTATCGCGGGCCGATGGAGGATGTGGAGTTGTGGTCGCTGCTGCTGACTGTCTTTACGGCTGAGCAGCTATATCTAGCTACGCAGTACCTGGTCCGATCGGCGTTGCAGCAGCTGGGCTCGGAGACGCAGCGCCGCGAGGCTGCCAGGCAGTATGCTTCGCGCAAACGCTATTTGGAGACGTTCAGTGAGGAAGCGGCGGAGCTCTCGAGAAGACAGAGGCCGCATGTGCGGTTCAACTCACAGGTGGACATTGCTCCGGAGTGGGCTATGGATGTGAAGAAGAAGAAGGCGTTGATACGGACTGGGACGGACGACAGCATTACAGATCCGTACGGAATCAAAGGGCTGCACATACACAAGACAAACAGCGACACTATGCACGTGTACGACCCCGAACGTGCCGCTCGATTCTGGTCCTGGCAACGGACAGGAGCGGAAACAGTCGAGGCGGGTGTCAAATTGATCAGGGCTTTGACTGTTGCGCAGCGATCAGATGAGTCTAAGCAGCAGGCTCTGCTCCAGAAGGAGAAAATATGACGCTTTAGTCCAGTCAAAAGAAAAGTAGAAATATAGAACCAACGAAGACAAATGGTATAAAGCCAATTAATTATTTAACTCTTGTCTACAAATCCCGCGATATATTGCCAAATACATCGATTCTGTCCCAGACTGTCTGTTTGTTGAGCGGACATCTGATTTGCATTCGTATCGCACCGCATCGCTATCAAAAAGTTCATTCAACCTTGTACTTTTCTGCCACCCACGTATCTTTGCATGTCCACATCTATGCGGCGTTGTAGATCAGACGGAACACATCGTTGTAGACAAAGTAGCTGCCTGCTCCGTCCGGCAGGAGTTGGAAAGTTTGGGTGTAGTTCATGGGCTTTTGTTCCTCGTCGACCTGTACACAGGCCAGTCAGCTCGCGTTACCTCGTGAGGGATGATTTGATTAGTGATGTGGGAGCATACCAAAAGGGCGCCGGTGACGAGCACGAGAATGCCGTTTGATTCGTTGCTGGGTTGGGCATCGAGAGTTGCGACCTGGTGTTGCACCTTCTGGAAGGGGAGTTCCTAAATACGAGACTCGTTTAGACGCTGAGACTCGAACAATATCGTCTTTAAATGACGACAGAACTCACACTCAGTTTTCCAATAATAGCCTGGGCACCCAGTTTGGCGTCGTTCTCAAAGGTGAGCATAGAGTGATCGCGCTATCGATATATTTCCCGTAAGTCACCAGTCCAGTCTTTGACAATCACACCACAGCCGGCCAAATGTGACTTACGTAGAGCGCGATGAGGTTGGCTCGGTTCTCATCAAAGGTCTTGTAGTAGAACTCAACGAATTGTTCTGTTGTGCAAGGTCAGGTTAGGTGGTACTCAAGCGTGCGCAAACGTGTGCAGGGCTGTAAGCTGCCAGTACAGAGGGAAGAGAACGTACGAGCGATGCTGCTGAAGTCTGTACACAAGTCAGAAACGTGCCATTGCCAGGTATTCCAAGACAGTCCCGTAGAAGAGTGCAGAAATGATAGGAAAATAGAAAACAAGCAAAACACTGCTAGACGGAATACCTGCAGACACTAGACCACACAACAGCGCGCAGAGTGTCCGCACTAGGCACACGGTGACTTACCTGACATTGTGAACAGCGATGGAATGAAGAGACCAGACTATGGACAAGATGGCGGCGCGATAGAAAGCTGAGGATTGCAGGGAGCACTACCAGAGAAGGCGTGTTATGGCGGGATAAAACAAAAGAAGGAGGGGTGTTGTGGGCCTGAGGCTAGCAACACGCCGGTGGGGTCGGCCGAACATTTGTTCCTTTATTTATACTGCGACCATGGAACGTATACGTACATCAACATCATAATATCTATATTCAACTACACACTGTCCTACTCAGCATCCTCGTCAGAGTCCGCAAACATATCCTCTGCGCGAGGCCGTGGCTTCCTAACTCGCCCGCCTGCGACGCTCTCGTCCACAGTGCTGACCGGCTCTGGCACCGGCTCACCAGCCTCCATGTCAATATCAACATCAACATCCATATCTAGAGGCTGCCCGTCCAGCTCCTCGTCACTATCCTCCATGGGCACCCCGTCAATGTCACTCATGGGCTCGCCGTCCAGGCCATCATCAATCTCTTGGCTCGCCTGCTGCTCCGGCGGCATCTGACCAGGGTCGAATCTCCCACCGCCAGACGCATCTTCATCCACCGTCTTCCACCGACTCTTGCCCTTGTTGCTAGCAGCAGAAGCAGCTGCTGCTGCTGCGCTTGCTTGCTCTGCCTCGGCCTTTTTCTTCTCTTCTTCCAGCTCCTTCTCCGTCAATGGCGGGTTCTCAAATACCTTCACAAAATGTTCCTGGCCCTCCTGCGGGAACACACTCCACCCTTCCCAGAGATGCAGAATGGCCCCGATGCTGCGTTTCCATTTTTCAGCTTTCAATCGGCCCCATCGCTGTTCTTTCTCCAGGCGGCCTAGGTGCTCGAAGACTTTGTGTGCGCGAAATGCGTGCTCGAAAAGCTGTCGGTACCGCCAAGCGTGGCGGACGCCGCTTGTAGACGACGACGACAAAATGTCTGATATAACGTAGAGTCCCACGAGCTTCGCTGCTGATGTATCCTCTGGTGCCTTGTTGCCGGGGCCGGACAGCGCAGCAGTGTCTGTCTTCTCTCCAGAGACTGCAGCGGCGTGCGCTTCACTTTCCTTGAGGGCCGTTCGCGCCTCTTCGCGACGCGGGTTGGCCCGTGAATAGGCAAATGGTTGGAGGACGTTGGCAACCAGCATCTCAACTACTTCCTCCGCACCGGCACTGGCGTGCTCGATAGCAAAAGCCGTCACCCGAGCTACATCCCCGCGCCTTAATCTTGTATTAGCTGTAGGAAGCCGGGCAAGCAAGTGTGTTAGTTTAGCCTTCTTCATCGGGTTCATATATCCAACCCCATCTTGGGT
The DNA here is from genome assembly GCA_023625935.1 of Eurotiales sp. R13A2. Lineage (NCBI taxonomy): Eukaryota > Fungi > Ascomycota > Eurotiomycetes > Eurotiales > Eurotiales sp. R13A2. The sequence goes on along the minus strand of JAMAFV010000017.1, from coordinate 579,480 downwards.
GCCAAGCGAGTCGTCCACTGCTAGCCGCCGTCTGGTGTCTTCATTGTCAGAATCCTCCTCTTCCGACGAATTGTAGTCGTCGTCGGAGATGAATTCGTCCAGCGCAGTAACATATTCAAATCGAATGGGCTTGTCGGGACCGACCCAATTGGCGCCACCTTCAAATATAAATGTAGAGGGGTTGTCATTTCTGCTGTGGTAGCCACGACGACTGGTTCCTGGGTTTGTGAGAACGTCCCATAGTTTCCACCTATACCACACGCCGCCGACACTGCGAGCATCCCAGATCCATGCCCATTTCTCCTCTCGCTGCACCTCTGGTCGGCTCATGAGCAAAGCCTCAAACTCGGGGCCATACTTTAGTAAATTTTCAAGTGTCTTATGTATGAGTTTGATTTGTCTTAGGTCTGAGGGTGGCTTGACTTCTATCTGCACCGTTGACGGACCCTGTCTCGAGTACTGCGGTCCGTAAGAAGACGGTGGTGCAAATCCACCGCGATGAGGGCCCGGCGGTGGTGCTCGATTGAGTCTACCGACAGGACCCTGATTAATCGTCTTCGCGCCAAACGGTAGTGAGCTGCTGGACGATGACGAGCCTACCGTCACCGGCATCCCAGAGTGCATTGCTGCGGAGGACAGGTGGCGCGAGATTGATAACGAATAACCCCATCCCAGATACTTGCCTTGTAGCGCACTGACAGCCGAGTCGATATCCGATGCGGCGGTTTCCTGCGCCAACGTCACAATAGCGGAGAATGACCTGCGATCTGTGGATGGCTGACTAGACGGGGGGATGATTTTGACGCCATCTACGGTGAGGTTTTTGGGGATCCACGACTTAATGACAGCTGGTGATGAGCCTGGCGGTAACGAAGAAAGATACACTGTAGGCTTCGCAACAGCTCGTTCAGCTTCCTTGTCCTCTGCGACTCGTTCGTCCTCGTTGTCTGCAGCACGGAAAGCCGCTGGTGGCTCGTTGTCCTCATAACCAAAGATCCCATGAGCGCCTGATTCCCTATTATCTCCTCGATCCCGGTCGCGATAGAAGCCGTCGTAGGTTCGCTTCCGTGCCAGCGACGGCGCTGGACCTAAGCTGCCAGGGCCGCTGTGGCGACTGGCGGATGAGCTTGTGAAGTGCCGTTTGGGCGGGGGCCCGAGACTTCCAGGACCAGACGTAGGAGCATTGGGTCTGAAATTCGATGTAGATCGACTGTGGCTGCTATCCGCATCGTCGTCGAACGACTTGACAAAGTCCTCGTAGACGGCGGCGGTTTCGGCTCGTTCGCGCGCGCGTTTTGCTTCGGCCTCGGCTTTTTGGCGTTCAAAAAGCGAACGCTTAGGAGGAGCTGATAGTTTCGAGGAGAGGCCTGGGAAGGCCTTGGATTTGGACTCGTCTGGCATGGTTGTTGGGGGGGCATTGGCCCTTCGTGAGGTGAGTTGTGAGGGAGTTGGGCTGTACGCAGGAGCTACGGAAATACTCCACTTGCCGGATCGCCAGTCAAATGCACACTGCTAAGTATACACATACGAAGTAACTATATTTGGCTTGCACATTCAGAGTAAGCAACAACTGAAACTCTCGACTACTCTAGCTTTGTAATGTTCTCCTGGGCAGCGGCGAATAATCAACTACAATGGTTTGCAGACTTAGAGTAACTTGTGACTAAAGAAGAGAGACTCCGCCATACTCCAGCTTAACCTACAGCAAGCGGCAACGGTTTTTCCACATTGACGCTAACCTGTTATGCAATGCCAATGATTTCTGTTCTACTATGATGAAAAAGATGGCTAGATGCTTCCAGCTATACGAGCATGGTATCGGCAGATCTAACCTGCACGTTACGGACTAGCTTCAGGCAACAGTCCTGCTAAATCAGATAAGGGAGGACAAGAAAAAGATGGCTAGATGCTTCCAGCTATACGAGCATGATATCAGCAGATCTAACCTCCACGTTATTGTTCTCCCTTATCTGATTTAGCAGGACTGTTGCCTGAAGCTAGTCCGAATACAATGAAAGTGCTATCTTTTATTACCATCCTGTACATAATTTACTTGTAGTTGAACCATCAGAAGCAGTAAATTTCGTTTTACATCAACATATTAAATACTAGTTAGACCGTTCTCAGACTAGCTTTAGGCGTCAGCCTTGGCTGTGGGGTAAGCAAGGAGAGAGTATATAAATGTTGTACATAGCACGTCTCTTCAATGATAAGATATCTCTCCTTCCAACGAATTGCCTCTTACTGTTTTACGGCCTGTCTTTGGACGAATATGGCGGATAAACCCCTCAAGTCCACCTGCCATTGCGGCGCCATCACCTTGATCCTGCCTCATCAGCCGGACGAAATCAACGAATGCCAATGCACAATCTGTCGGCGTTACGCAGCCGCTTGGGCGTACTACAAAGTGGACGAGGTCAAATTTGAGATGAAAGAAGGCGCCAAAGTCGGCAAATACATTTGGGGAGATAGAGAAAAGTCATTCGATTTCTGCGAGACTTGCGGATGCATGTAAGTCTCAACCAGCTCGTCGTTTGTGGATCGGCTGACGGTCTTGCCTGAATGTAGATGCTATTGGTGGCCATTTGAAAAAACGACGCCAGACGGCGGTGCAGCGCAGTTCGGCGTCAATACCAGGAATATCGACCCCATGGAGATCTATCATGTCGACCGCAAGATTGAAAGATCCTGGCTGTTCGCGCCGATCAACAATCCAGCCGGCGCGCATGAGGATGATCGGGCTAAGTACTGAACTGTATGTGTGGGAGCTGTTGCAGCTTTATGTTGAGCATAGTGTTTTGTCCTCGGGATGAGCCAGACCTCTCATTTCCGCAAAATGTACGGACTGTTTTCGATTATCATCATTTACGTGTGTTGTCGACAAACATTCGTTAGGGCTGAGGGCTGTTGACTGAAATTGTCCAATAGCATTATCTATTCTCAAGATGGCATGCTGGGCCGTGTAGCTTCTTTCGTCTGGTTGTACGTATATCCATAAGCCAGAAATAACACTCCGAAGAATGCGAGGAAATGTTCCAGACAGTTCTCTGCCGGAAAGAGGCCTGGCTGCCGCTGACTAATGCGGATCATTCCGTAAACGGCTAGCGCGGTGGCTGCCTGGACTTCCCACGGCGTCTTCAAAGCCTCACTTCACCTCCAACTGTCTTTCTGTCTGTCCCTCTCCGTCTCCCTCACCTGCCCAGCGAGACATGCCTGAGGAAGGCACCGATACATCCAGGCCTCGCTGAGTTGGAAGTGCGCCACCGCCATTTCGTGTCATTCTACTCTGTATTGTGACTTGAGCAACGGCGTGGCGCCGCCTGTCCTTCGTTTCTTCCTCGCCACTCGCTCTTCCACCTAGCCAGTCTCTCTTACGAAGGTCGAGTCTTAGATATGGCGACAACTACGGCGACCTCAGCGGTCGGAGGAGCTGAATGGAAGAAAAACCTGTCGGCACACGTCATCTGCCCCGAGTGCAAAGAATTCCCGCCAAATCTCGACTTCCCAGGATCCCACGAGACAGTCTGCGCGTCCTGCGGCCTGGTCCTGGCAGACCGCGAGATCGACGTACACTCGGAGTGGCGTACCTTTTCCAACGACGATCAGAACAACGACGACCCGTCGCGTGTTGGTGAAACATCCAACATCTTGCTGAACGGCAACCAGCTGGAGACCAACATCGCCGGAGGCGCAACGGGAGCTGCTCGCCAGTTGTACCGTGCTCAGAACAAGCTGTCAAGCGAGAAAAACAACAAAGCGCTAATGGCTGCGTACAAAGAGATCGGTGCTCTGTGTGACGGGTTCAACATTCAGAAGATTGTGGCAGATACGGCCAAGTACCTGTTCAAGATCGTCGACGACCACAAGGCTTTCAAGGGGAAATCGCAGGACGTGATTATCGCTGGCTGCATATTCATTGCCTGCAGGCAATGCCAGGCCCCGCGAACGTTTTCCGAGATCTTCGCAGTCACCAAGGTCTCTCGCAAGGAAATCGGCAGGATCTACAAGTCTCTGGAGAAGTTCTTTACGGCACAGAACATTGAGCGCACGGCTATTGTCGGGGCTGATGCTGGATTCAAACAGACCACGTCGACCAAGCCGAGCGATCTATGCGAGCGGTTCGGTACTTTCTTGGGGCTGGACTATCGCACGTGGAATGCGGCAGCTACACTGTCCGACAAGGTTACAAAGGATGGCGATCTTGCCGGCCGATCGCCGCTGTCAATTGTTGCGTCGTGCATTTACATGATTTCTCACTTGTGCGGTGTGCCCAAGTCGGCCAAGGAGATTTCTAACGTGGTTGGCGTCAGCGATGGGACTATCCGTGGCGCGTACAAGCAGCTGTACGCAGAGAGAGACCGCCTGCTCACGGATGAATTCGTCGCGAAGGTGAACGGGGACAAAGGGAATTTGCCGCCGAGCTAGCCATTTATTTTTCCGTTGTTCGTTTGCGTCTTTGCTTGCATCAGAATATCCTAGATTGAAGTGAGGCTGCGGTCTTACAGGCCAGGAAGGCTATGGTCATGGCTATCAGCTATGTATAGAATGTATACTTTACTTGCTCGTTGAATGTTTCTATACCATACAGCAGCAGAATAAGAATGTGAGCTCATGAAACGCAGCATTAAACATGCACAAATGTAAATGTAAATGTCAATAACTGCATTTACAGTAAATACTGTAGGAATTCGGATGATCACGGGGTGACTAAGCCGGGCGTGCCAAGACCCGGCAGCGACCAGCAAAGTTTCCTTCCGGGACTGTCTGCAACGACGACACAAACACCACTCGTGCTTTTCTCCTCCTTCCACGCCAATCATCTCCACCAATTCCGTCGCGATGATGTCTCAATCTGTTCGGGCTTCTGTAAGGCAACCCATTCGATTTTCCGGGTATTCATATTCGGTATCCTCGCAACTAACCATCGATTCCAGCGCTCGCTGCTCACCCGGGTCAGCCGCCAATCCGTTGGCATGTCCTACCGCACTTTCCTGACCACAGCCCCTCGCCGAGGTATGTCAATGTGTCAATCTAGCTGTTTGGTGTTATGAACCTTGATGATTGCTGCTTCTTTCCGTCGATTGAGTGATCTTCGGTGGACTCTGGTGGCAGTCAACTCCGGCAGTCACGCACCCGCCAAAACTACACCATGAACTCTGAATTACGAATCCCGACTAATATAAAAACCAGCCGACCCCGTCCAGGACCTCTACCTCCGCGAACTCCGCGCCTACAAGCCCAAGCCCACCAAGCCTGGTGACGCTGAGGCGCATGTCCAAGCCTTCAACGCCCCCAAGCCGCCGCCATCTCCCGAAGAGTCCAGCCTCGCCAACGATCTCCAGGCCTACGAGAGCCAGGCTGTTGAGGTTGAGGGACAGGCTGTCGCCGGCGAAGAAGCGCCCAAGGAAGAAAGCTGGTTCGAGGAGGATGAGGAGGAGGCTCCTGCCGCTCACTAAGGGCGATCGATATGTTCTGGTAGAAGTGTGCGGAGAGAGAGAAAGTGGCTAGGCGAGGAGGAAGAAAAGGAAAGATCCTTTTCGACCCAATTTGAGGGATTGAGATGATTGTGTATGATGTGGTTTCGGTACGGATGGATGGAGAACATGAGTCGCGGGGTGTTTTGCTGTTGCTTCGTTATTGCGAACAACACAAATACTCGCAGGGCGACTTATCAAGAGTCATAAATCTCTTATCTGCAACATGCACATGCTATGCACGAAGAGGAATTGGTGTCTTGTTTTTATGTTGACCCTTTTCCCCTTTATTATTACGTGATGGCAGGGTTCTTTGTTTTTCTTTTGTGGTATCTGACTAACTGAACCGTTGTTCTTTTGAAGCAATGTAAATTAAAGCAATATAGCCAGCTTCGAATTTTTTTTCCCTTCTATATATGGATGTTTTGCTCAGTATCCAGTAAGGGAAGCCTCAATGCGTGGTGGGTGTAGAGAAACCGCAACCCTATTTACACATTCATCACTTTAGTTCCGGTGTTCTCCCAAACCAGTGCATAGAGGGCATCTGCTGCTCCCAACACATAGCAGGAATGCATACGTGATTTCCTGCCTACGTACACAACGGGAGCACTCGGTGATCAGAGTCGACCTGCTTAACTCCTTGCGTCTAATTGACTGACATATCGGCTGTGCTGTCGAGAGAAGGTTTGTGATATAAAGGTGGACGCTGTACCTGTCTCAATGACTGCGCAGATGTGAAGACAGCTTCTTGCATGTTTATTGCAATATACGACGTACGCATATTTTGTACAGGCGGTATGTGGTTGTGCGCCGTGCGAAGCTGTTTGTTGTTGACAAGGTTGTATTATCCCTCCTGATCGACGGTCTAGTTGCCGGTTGCGTGCCATACAACAGCCGTCTCTACAATGCCAGCTTGCCAGCTTCGAAATCCTTGGCATGAATGATGAATGGATGATTCATGAACGAACCAGGCGGGTCGCACGCACTATAGAGTGAGCTGCTCCGTCCTTGTACATAGTACATCCGTCCCCGTCCGCCGACAGATCGAGTATGTGCTAGCGAGGTTCGGCGCGATCGACTATTGCCCTACTATTGGTCTCGGGTCCGAGACAGCTCAGCAGTGCGTGTCGGACACATTGGACGAGAGCTCGTATTGCACCGCCAAGCTGGAGACAACCTTTGCGTGCGCGGCTCTGGGGAGCTTTTTTCTCTATACTATGTACATCCATCGGGCTGCGGAGGACGCTGGACGTGATGTACGGCAGAAACAAGCAGGGCCGTTCATTCTCTTTACATCCCTGTATAATTATTGTATACTACCCTATATTGCATTATATATAGAACCGGAATGAACATCACTCCCGCCAGATAAATTGCAAACCGCCCCTAACGCTACTAGCCCATAGTCCGTATGATCTGTGGTAGCATCACCAGCTCAACGCATGATACCCAGAGCACGAAGCACCGGAGGATATTGTCATGGCAGTAATAATTAATATCTGAGCCTAAAATAAGCCAGCGCCACATTAAAGGCACTCCGCTTTCTTTTTCTTTTCTTTTTTACGCCATGCAAACTGCTTGGCTGGTTTTCTGGCAGGTTCCTCCCAGGCTGGGGACGTACCCGCCGCCTTCATTCCAAGCGTCACGCCGAGTCACTACTGTTTCACCTCCCCTCTTCTCTCTTGTCTGTTCTTGCTGCTCTCTCTCCCAGACCTCACCTCGCTACCCTCGCCTTCTGCATTGCACCGCGAGCGATCTTCTCTTTTTTCTCACTGTCACATCACCCTTTATCCTGACCGCTTCCGGTGCCAATTGTTGCGCGCTTCGTCAGCCCTCTGCTGCCGCGATCTTGAAACAACCACTAATGATCCTTCCGCTGGCAACTAATCAGCGATCCTAGATCCCTCCTGCTGCTGCCCCTCGCAATCTACGCATTCAAGGCCGACTTCGTTGCCTTTTTCAGTGTTTCGTGTACTCGTCGCTCTGCCAGTATCTAACCAGGTCGACTTTACACAAAGTTCCAGCTTCCGACAGCTCCGCTCCGATTTTTGTTTGGCCTGCACAGCCTGCCAGCCAAGTATTGTACTGCCCCCGCCAATTCAACAACCACGCACGCCTTGCAACTGATCCGTTCTGTGCTTGGCACTGTTGTACGCTTTGGCAGAGAAGCGACAGGCGACTCTCGCTCGAGCAATGTGTATGAACTGAAGTGTGACTTGATCTCTGTTCCTGGAGAGCTGGTCTCTCCGGACTGTCTGGACTCGTCACCAAGAACCAAACCATATCTGACACCCCATATCCGCTGGCAATGGCACTGGACCTGGACAGGGTTCGAGCTCTGCAATTTCCTCTTCCACAACGGCACGGTGTGCCAGCTTCGTCCGACAAGGCAGTCCCAAGGACCATCGTCCATCGAGCAGCCAGCTTTGAATCCGCGAAGGAAGATGACGTTCAAGACGGGCCTTCCTCGCCGGGCGTGAAAAGAACATTCTCGGACGCCAGCTTGTCCGCTCGAAATGAGCCAGCCGTCAAGGAAAACTTTTCGACTGGCAAGGACATCCTGCGACGTGTCACGCTTCGCCCGTCTAGCAAACCCAGCAAATCCTCGACTCGGCTGGCCACGTCTCGTCAGACCAGCCGTGAACCTTCTAAACAGGCGGACCCACGTTCTGGGACGGACGATTCTACTCCCAAGGAAAGGTCGGGTAACCTGGGAGCCGAGACTGAAAAGCCACGTCAGAATGCTGCACCTGCAGAACTCGCTGTAAGGCCTACGAAACCTCGATCAGTGTCTGGGAAAATTGCCACGCTTGCCCGTGTTTCGTGGATGTCAAATTCTCGATCGCCGTCGCCTGCCCGCTCCGAAACCAGGCCAACACCTCGTTCACGAGAACACTCTCCAACCCCACGGAGCCAGCCGTTGCAGGCTGAGAGTAAGGAAAGTCTGGAAAGCAAAGAAAACAGAGAAAGCAAAGATAGCAAAGACAGCAAAGTCAGCAAAGAAAGCAAAGAGTTGCCGGCAGATTTGAGCGACGCCGACAGCAAGAGACATGCGAGCAAGAGATACCGCCGTCCCTTGAGCGCTTTCGTCACGCGAAGCAAATCAGCCGATCCTCCCGCTCCTTCGCTGCGAATCAGGAAGTCCATGGACCAATTGACACGAGAAGACGTAGTAAAACCTGACTTACCACCACTTCCGACGCCGCCGGCTTTCTCCACGATTACAGCTGCCGAGCCTGCTCGAAAGAAGGATGAGCTTTGGATTGTTTTCAGAGGCCTGGAAGCAGACCTGCAGAAATTCCAGACCAAGTCGACAAATCTTAAAGTGAACGTGGTCAAGGCTTCGTTGCTTCCTTTTCTCGCTCGATATGCATCGCATTCCTCATTCAATGGCCTGAGGCCCGAGGACCTTGATCGGAGAGTAAACATTCTGAACAAGTGGTGGACTGCTCTGTTGACATTACTGCATGGCCGACACAACCAGTCTGTATCCGGTACAGACAGGCCTGTATATTTAGAAGCGCTTTCAGGCATCATGATGCGAAAAGAGTGGACGATTCCCTACCACCCGCAGACTCCACCCGCGAACAGCTCCAATTGCTCGCTGGAGTCGAGTTCCTCGGACTTTCTTGCGGAGTCGATTTATCATAACGTACGGAACATTTTTAACCAGAACTTGCTTTCACAAATGTCGTTTGTGGTGGAGAGGATGTCTCTACGGCACGCGCCAGCCAGTCTGGTATCATTCTGCGGAACAGCTTGCGCCTATGCGTTCTTCTTCTGCCCAGGCGTGGCCGACATGCTGGTGCGGTTATGGAATACTCCTTCAGACGTCTTCCGTCGGCTACTCGCAGATCCATCGGTTTATAGAGGCACCGGATCTAGAACAATCCCGCAAAATCTTGCGGCACGATTCCCGCTTCCTGTGCGATCTCTCGCCTTCTCTTCGCATATTGCGCTCTCCAGGTATCTAAGGCAACCCACGACCTTACCATTGAGCGCAGTGCAAATTCCCTGGCAGGGCCCGTGGATGTCTCGCTGGTGTGGACGAGACAGTGACCTGTTTTTTGTCTTCGTTAAGTATTTCCACATGATCAGTTGTGACTTCCTGCCCAAAGAAACGGAAAATGCCTGCCGCATATTTTCGCCGGGTATGCTGTCTGTGCAGGGCCATCTGTTGACGGTCCTGGAAGACACATTATATCGACAGTCTTCTTCACAAATACCAGAGAATGCCTTTGGACCGAGCACTGTTACCTTTGACGATTTCATCGAAGGGCCCAACGCTTCCATGTCGTCGCCCATCGGAATGGCAAACTGCCACCGTTCAATGGCGGAAAACCGACAGATCATACTTTTGCGCGACTTCCTTGCAGAACCGCCAGCGCCAGAGCTTTCGCAAGCGCGCAGAATGTATGTCGAGGGTTTTATGCTCGTGTTGAAGACAGCTGCCCGGAAAACGTCATTATTCAATCACAATGCATGCTTCGTGTTGTGCGATTTCGTCGAAGAAGCAGCTCCTCTGGTCAGCCGATACGGCCGCAAAGTCAAGGCAGACATTTTCGACTGGCCATTCTGGATGGATGTGTGCAAGAAATTGACGCGCAGCGAGAATTCCATGACCGAAGTACGGCTTTTTGCGTTCCTCTTCGCGATGTGGAAAACGTGGACTTCGAATGTGGATCGATACAACGACCTCTGCACGCAGTTTCTGCTTCATGATGACTACTTTTATGCCTACTTTAGCCACTGGAATCCAATGGTTCGGGCGTATTTTCATCGCCTGCTTTGCTGGCGAATGGCTCGCTTCAATGCTAATCCTACACCTGCTGATGGGTGAGTGGTGGCCCAATTGAAGGTTTTAAGTTACTTGCTAATGACTAGTAGGGAAATATACGAAATGCTCCTGGACAAGATCGAACAGGTGTGGAATTACTACATGTCCTTCAACATCAAGGCGCAGGAAGAGAACCGGCCGCTTCTGTCGGCTGAGCTGTGCAGTCCAGCTCCGAATAGACGGATCCTAATTATACGCTCAGACAATCAAGCACCCTCGCCGAGCAATCCCTTCATCTCGTTTGATAGGTTCACCAATCCAGGGTCGACGTACAATCAAAACATCGGCACGCTGAAGCTCGACCCGAACGGTTTGCCCGATGGGTCAGCTCCCAAACGTAGATGGAATCTATTGAAGAGCGTGTTTGGAAGCACGGCAAACCCAAAGCCGGGCGAAGTTACACCACCTGGAAGCGTGTCAGACGAGAATGAAGTCAATCCTATGGACCTGATCACAGGCGAGGGAAATGTTGATAAGAATGAGGATACAGGATCGGGCAGCTCCAGCCCCCAGGACACCACCGATCAATCCGCTGAAGACACCGACAGCATGTACGAAGCAAACACGCCACACGATCAGCAATACAACTTCAAGTTCTCACTAGAAAACCACCCCTGGAAACCCGCCGTCAAAACCAGACCCATCACATCTCCCAACCTTCCCAAACGAACCCTCGATTACGTACAACACCAGCGGTCCTCCAGGGCACTGACAATGAGAACGCCACGGCCAGAATACGAAGCCGAAGCCGACTCCGACAAAACCAAACAATCCTTCGAATCCACCAAAACCGCACCCAATGACGATGACCTTGACACCTCAACCGCTAGCACCGCCAACTCCTACGCCACCACAACCCATACCTCGTCCTCGGTGACATCGTTTGACGACCACCACCTCCACCACCACAAGCCCGTCAACACGCGCGTCGTTGCCAGCAAATACGCAGGCCGCGCGCTCGCCGAATGGGCTCAGGTCGTCAGCGAATTCGACAATTTCTTTGAGCGCAGACGCAGCGAAGGCGTGCCTAGCGACGAGCTCGTTGAGACACCCATGTTGAGCGTGGAGAATTTCCGGAAGTGATGCATCCATCCATCTCCCTCATTTATCGCGCCTGTTATTATCTCTTTCTTCGTCCATCTTCTAGAAGCATATCCGGCGTTGCGGGTTCCTTTTTATTTCATTTCATTTTTCCATCCATCTTGTCCAGATGATACCTCGTGGCATTCTTCGATAAGCAAGGGAGGATCCCTATAATTGGCCCTGTTCTGTGTAGTTTTATCTATCTTAATTTTCTGTCTCTCCGTACCGTACTTCTTTCCATCCATCTCGTCTTCTTCTTTTTCTTGTGGCTACATAGTAGATGGATTGAGATATCTTTTCATCTTTGTTTTTCCCGTCCATGTTGGTTGCATTATATTCACACTGCATGGATCCCGAGCATTTATTTGTCAGTTAGTGAGGTGGCTAGTTGGTAGCTAGCGTAATCGATCTCAGGTCATACCAATTCACGAGGACGAGACAACACACCCTGTATTGCTTACGTAGTACTCTGTACGCGTATGGGACAGTATTGTATGTATATATATATGGAAAAAGAGGTATCTATTTAGGTATCCGCTGAGGAAGCGGAGTAGCACGATGATGCTCAAGATGATGAGGACGACAAGCCAGATGTGCAGCGAACTGTATATACACAGAAAGAAGAAAAGAAAGAAATAAAGAAGCTAGCTGGCGGTACAGCACAAAATACACAAAGAAAGGAGGGCACTGGATAGGTGTCGATGTATGTATGAACATGTCACTCATGATGGGAGGTTGTATGGTAGGAGAAGATGGGAGAGAAGGAGGGAGAAGGAGGAGGTGGCTACGTGTTCAAATTCACGCTCGCCTCGGTAACGATCTCGGCAACCCGGTTGATCCATTTCTGCGTCGCGATCCAGTCGCTCGTGTCGATTGCGTCGCGGATGGCTGGGAAGAATGCCTCGTCGTAGCCGGACCAGGTCTGCGGCGCGAAGAGGACGTGTTTAAATTGTGTGCGGTTGGGAACCTGTGTATGCCAGTTAGTCTTAAGTTGCAGTTCCAATAATATACGAGAATGCAAAAGATGGAAACAGGAGAGATGAACTTACACCCCCGTTCTGCGACAAATCAAGCAGATTCGTCTCAAACCGTGCGAGCCGGTTGTTGTGGTCTACACGCCGGACGCCCATCATGTTATTCTCGAACCCGCCGGAGCCGTACACAGTGCTGTACCAGATTTGTTCCCATGATTGGAAGACAGCGGCGTTGCGGCGGAAGACTTCTGCCGCGTCGTATAATGGCTTGAGATTTACGGTCTCATCCCGCGCAGCGACAGCAGCAGCATGCGATGTAGATGCAAGTGGGGCACCCTTGGACTGCGCATATGCATGCAAGTTATCAATATAGTTGGTGAATTCGCCGGCGTAAACTTCCAGGTCGAACGGAAGAATGGGGCTGTCTGCGAGCTCGAGTAGGATCAACGCCCAGAGCTCGCCGAGCATGCGGTGACGGTGAAAATCCGGGTCGCCGAATTTCACCATCCAGTCGTAATTCTCGTAACAACTGTGGTAGGGGAATGGTTCGCCGCCAAAACTAAAGTCTAGACTGGAAGTGCCCGCCATGTCCTGAAAGGCAACGTAGTCGCTACCAGCACCGAGGCCTTCGAGACGTTTGCCCTTTGCGTCCCACAGTTCTTTCAGTGTCTTGTTCACCGCTGAGTCGGATACCCGGCCCATGGCGGTGTATAGCAGCCGTCGGAACAGAGGCGAGCCGGCAGCTTCGAACGAGTCCCCGCTGACGCCCACGTCGACGTTGATGTATGCAATGCCATCCTTGCGCAGTTTCTCCATTTGATCCTCGACATGCTCCGTCGAGCCGATTAGGTTGTACTCTTCGCCGTCCCAGCTTGCGAATTCAATAGTTCGCAGCGGACGCCATCCAACGCTTTTCAGCTCGCCAAAAACACGCATAACCTCGAGGAAAGCTGCTGTTCCACTGCCAGGGTCGACGCCGCCGAAGCACCATGAATCTCGATGGTTTCCGACAATAATCTTCTTTTCCGGCTGTTCTAGACCGGTGATACGTCCTAGGACATTGTAAATCGGCTGTCGCTCGACTTCGTCTTGGAGATTCATCAGGTTGACCTTGGGCGACGACTGGTCGCCGGTCCACCATTCTGACACCTCGGGTACACCACCCACCCAGTCAGACTGTACTCTAGACCCGTGGCCTTTCAAGACCTGCAACAGGCGTTGAGCATCGCGCCAGGCAAGAGGGAGACTGGGAATTTGCACCAAGCCAGGGCTCTCCTCCGGTGAGAGCCTTTTCTTTTGGTTTGGAGTAGAAGCAAATCCTGGCGATAAAACGTCTCCGACAACCCAGGACATTAAACTCACAGCGCCGCGCTGCACGCCATCGCTTGGCATATAGCGACCGTCTGGGAATGCCGGGCCCTGAACGAAACCGTCTTGCGCAGGATCAGAATAGATAATACATCCAGCCGCTCCGGCAAGCTCGGCCGCCTTCACTTTCAGCGCACGATCGCCTTGAGTGCCATAATATCGAACCAGGACAATCGCCCCATCCACGGAAATGCCGCTATCGGCAAGTAGTTTGAAATCCTCTCGAGAGCCGTAATTAGCATAAACCAGAGGCCCAGTAACATTGCCAGACTTGGAGTGGCCATGAAAAACGAGTGTCTGCTGTCGCGCTGGGTCTTTGTATGCCAACTCTTCATCCACTGCTGCTTCCCAGGCGAGTTCTGGCGGATCGACAATTGCAACACGCCGGCCATCGACGCGTGGGTAGTTCAAATAGACCTGGAATTCCTCCATCTCGACATCTTCCAGTCCTGCATTGGCGAATTCCTGCTGAATCCATTCCGCGAGCACATAGCTTCCTTCTGTCCCCGCAATGTGCGCGAACTTGGTGGCTTTTTCGAGATTGTTCGCAATGTTGGTCTCATTGATATGGCCTTGGACGAAATTCTCGACTGACGACGGGGTATACGACTGGCCAACGCTGAACCGACTACCAACGGAGAAAACGTCGGATATAAATATGAGGTAGATAAGAGATACGACGATGAGTATACCAAACAGACGGAGGAATAACATGCAGGCAAAGCCCTCCTCATTAACCTGGACTCGCCAGAAGGCCGGGAAGTGAAGCCGAGGCAATGCATTTCGGAATGGTAATTGTATTGATGAGAGTGTTTTTGTCAGGCTAGAAAAAGGATTGGAGAAGTGTTTTGAAAATCGATAGCGTAGTAGTGGGCGGCGGCCGGACGGGGCGGAGTCGTCTACGTCCATCTGATGCAGTTCCCGTCGCAGATCTTCGGCGGACTGGCGGGCGGAACTCGCGGCTGACGAGGCGAGGTAGTCGATGCTGGAGCGAGCAGACTCGACGGTGGGAGGATGATATCCTCCCTGACTGGATGGTTCTTCATGCTGCAACAGGTGCTGCCTTTCTAAGTCGTCGCTCGAGTGTTCGGGGCCGAGGTGGGAGGATCCAGACTGAGAGGCGGTTGCTTCCTCGTAGGTGGGGATGGGCAGCTGCTCATATCTGATCTTCTCATCGCCCATACTTACCAGTATGTTAAAGAGAGCTCGGAGGAGCTCTCAGTGTAGGGGATGTCGACGGGAGATTAGATAGACGGAGCATTCGGAATCATGGCCTGGCAAACGACGGCAAGGACGGAAACATAACGACCGCGATCTGACGGAGACGAGAGCAGAAGCATCTAATGAATGGCTGTGGATGTGATAACGCTGCAGCTGATGAGTATGCGATGGTGAAGGAGGTTTGAGGGCGACCGGATATACGACGACAGCGACACATGCGGCCTAGCGCTGTCTGGGCTGTGGCGCAGCACGTGAGACATACTAACCCTAACCAGCACAACCCTGAGCAGTGCACTGTCAACGATGGGACAATGCAAGTTGGCTGTTTCTGGAATATCTACATACGCGTACCCATACGTAATGAACCGCTAGACATGCATCAGCCATCTTGTGAAGTCGCTTTGGTCTATCGGCCAGTGGATATACAGCTTATCGCAACCGCACAAAGTAAATATTTCTATGGGTTGTATGGTGAAGCGACGGGCCTGTTGACAGCCGAAAAGATGATAATATCTGCGGTATAATTATAGCTTTTGTTTGTGGGCATTGCTCATAAATTATATTATTCTCTGACCAAAGATTTTTGTACGTAGAGGATTAGCTAAACGATGTCGACAGCTTTGATCTGGCTTAGAAAACTATTTTCCATATTCTTCGAATTTGATGAAGCAAGAATGTTCCTGTAAGGCAATCAATATTAATGGATTCCGAATTAATACATTAAGACTGCTCACCACCATTTTAGAGTAACGATCATCTTGGAAAACTTCAAATCGAGCAGTAATCCCTGGTGTAACATCCTCAAACCCAGAGGCGAGGGAGGTTTGGTATTTCTGGTATATTGTCGCTGCAAGTGTGGTCATTTCGGCCATTGCTAGACTGTAAATAAAATTAGGATGAAGATAAGACTAATTCCCAAGAAAATCGCACATGCACAAAGGTGTATCTTCAGCACGTGGAACTGACATGCAAATTCTAGAACAAAACTTACTGTAAGCCAATGCACATTCTTCCACCACTTGAAAACGCCCAAAACCAGCGGTTCATTTCAGTGGTATCGGACCCAATCCAGCGGTCAGGATTGAAAGTGAGAGGATCCTTGAAGATCTCCGGATTTCGGTGAAGATTAAATGGAGATATGCCCACCACTGTTCCAGCTGGGATGTTGTATCCGTCTATAACAGAGTCTACAGAGCTTGACCTTGGTTCAAAGGTAGGCAGAGGTGCATACAGTCTCAATGTTTCCTTGATAATGGCCTGGAGGTAGATGCATTGGTCGCTAGCGGTAGCCTTGGGGAAGCCGTACTTGTTAAGTGACTCTCCAGAGAGGCCGAGTACTTCACGTCTTAAATTCTCCTGGAATTTTCTGTTTCTTGGCTGGGAGAGAGACCAAATAAGGAACATGAGAGTGTCACTAGTCGTGTCAATGCCGGCCAAGAAGTGGTCTGCACACTCTGAGGCTAGTTCCAAATCATCCATACCATCTGCACAATTATTTTGATGGTGCGGCCAAAGCCGTTCTAGGATGGATAGACCTTTTCCTATCAATACCTTTGCTTAGCTGATTTTGAAAATTTTTTGTTCCGTACTTCAACACAGAGCGTCTTACCCTTTCCTTCAGTGTTTAACATATCAGAATGAAACCGCCGGTAAGACTCGAGCGCAAACTGCCGGATGCCCGTATACGTAGCTGGCTTTTGCATGGGGAGAAAAGGCCTCAAGATGGTTTCCATTGTCCCAGTCTGTGTATAAAGCCATTTCGTAAAGGCAGGTAAATGTACTGCAAACCAAGAAAGTCGGCGCCGAGCCGGGTCAAGAATGTCACCGATCAAAGCTCGATGAGACTCTGAGCCTTCCATAGCGGACGTCGATCCGTACTTACCGTAAAGAAATTCCGTGATGTTGTCCAAGGAGTAATAGTGTAGCGTGGTGAAGATCTCGCTGATACGATCATATTCCGATTCGATGAGTGCCAGGTACTTCATTGCCTTTTCTTCAACCATACTAGTGATCGGCTCCTTTAATATAACGGATTTTGAGTATGCATGAGATAGGAGTTTTTTTCTCCGCCCATGCTCTGCGGCCGAATGGAATGTAAACAAGTTTTGCCGCCCATAAACATCAAACATGCGATAGAAACCCGTTCTGCCGTAAATACTTCCAGGACCGTATATTGTTCGCAAGGCCGTCAGACTGTTAAAAGAAACCACGTTTGGGCCAATCCGAACGACCGCGCCATATCTCTGATGTAACAGATTGATCGTACGAGTACTGGTTCCCTTCCAATCTTCGTAAGCCAATCTCCATTTTGTTAGTAGGAATGATTTTGGCGCAGGCACGCGACTCAAGGGACTCAGAAGCAGTGGGTTTAGCAGGAAGTATGTGACCGAGAAGATGAATAGGGCCAAAAACACTGCTCCCATCGAAAGTGGAATCATTGCAATGAGGAAGCCAATAAGTATACGTGGACATGCAATGTGTGGTCATGTCGGACGTCTTGACAACAGCTTTTTAATTGTCTGGAGTAGAGGAGATAAGACAAACAGCTATCCCCCACCTCAATGCCTACCTCCGAATTGACGGAAGGGCCGACGGGAATTCTCGTATCTTATGCATAACGAATCGTACTACAGCCTTTGGATTGGTGTATATTTTTTACTCATGGTTTTTTTCTGGTAAGGCTCGCTGTTGCACATATCATGCTTGATGGACTATCATTCCAAGACAGTTACGTCTGAAGTTGTCGAAACAAGTCAACTTAAAAACATTCTCGACTTCGATTGATGCCCATGCGTTTGTTATTTTGTCTTGTTTAACATATATAAATATTTCTTAGATACATCGCATAACTTTACACTGAAATGACGGGCAAACGGAGTATTCGTTCGCTCTCCTCTATTCGAAGATAAAGTTTAACACCTTATCTACCTTTCCGGCTGCGCGCGGCATGAGAAGAGTTTCGTAATTGTCAACCTCTTCCTTCAATCCACCAAGGCTCAGGTTCGCCGTCCCAGGGCGAACGTACTTGCTTCTGAAATACAACTTCCAGAAAGCGAAAGCAAGTATAAAGAATCCGATCATGCCATAGTCCAAGAAGAACCACATAACAGACCAGCCCCCCGTAAGAAAGATATCATACCCTCCAGCTAACACCATGAACGTTGTTCCCCCCATGGCGATGTAGGATGTGTATGGTTGGAATCGCCCTTTGTACGGAAGAGTGTCCCTGGAAATTCCCTGTTTCTTAAGTGCAGAATAGAAGTGTCTATACGTGAGGGCTGTGAATCCGTAGTTTATCAACTGACAGCAGGTGACAAGGTCGACGAGGTAGTCCATGACGACCGCCGAGGAGCTGTTGACTTGGAGGAAAGCCAAAACACAAAATGACAGAGAACAGGCGAGAGCCCAGATAGGAACACCACCCTTAGTACACTGCGAAAAGAAACGTGGTGCGTGCCCTTCGAGGGCCATGCCGTGCAGAGTGCGAGTCGCAGAGAATAACAAGCCGTTACCAGCACTGAAAATGGACGTCATGATAAGAGCGTTGACCAGATGAGGTAATCCGGAGATTTTTAGTCGTTCCATTGCAATAACATAAGGTCTGTTTTCTATTAGATTATAACGATCTAAGAATGGAGAAACACTTACGATGCTGCGCCGGTGCCTGATCCAGAGACATCGCCTCCTAGGATGGCGTTGAGTGTAGGGTCGTTGTATGGAATGACTATTCCCATGCACAGGGCAGATCCGACAAAGAAAACAAGTATGCGCCACACAAATGATCGGAAGGCAGGTGGAAGTATCTTGCGAGGATTCTCGGTCTCTGCGGCTACCATCGAAATGTATTCGGGACCACAGATACTGTCGGACTTGTTAGCAAAACGAGTTATGAGAACAGACACAAGGGGAATACTCACGAAAAACTGGCCTGATAAATACATGAAAGTACACCCAAGAACTTTCCTGTTCCTCCTGGCTCGAGATACGAGACAAATGCCCCTGGGTTGTCCCAATAACGGAAACCATAGCGGTCATGCAAAGGATTTCCACCCAGCATAGTGATGAAAACAAAGAAGAACAGCCCGATCATTAATACCACCTTGAAGATAGACAGATAAAATTCGGATATTCCAAAATAGCGCACAGTCACGACGTTCAAAATCGCGTAGAGGACAATCATTGCAACAACGATAGCCTCAACAGGGATTTTGTCCGTCCAGAACGTGAACATAATATTCATTGCCACAATCTCGAAAGGCACCAGGAAGGCCATGTTGAGGAAAAAATTCCATGCCATGGCGAATCCGAGAGCATCATCCACCCACGCACTGCCGAATCGGATGAAAGGTGATGGGATAGGAAGGTAGGTGACCATCTCAGCGAAGCACTCGTTCACTGCCCACATGACAGCACCCCAGATGAGAAAGGCGATGAAGAGCCCTGCAGGACCGCCTTTTGGTAGGGCAGAGCCCATCTGCACATAGAGAGCTTTAGAAAGCTGTCAGTCCATATCGTCCTGGTTTGGTACATGGAGGATGTGAAAGGATAATGGCTGCACTGATCAAGTGTGCAGGTGACATACATGTACCGATTGCTCCACCAATTGCGAATAGCTGAACTTCCTTTCCTCGCAACTTTCTGTGTAGAGATTGTGACCCAGAAATTATCTCTGTGGATGCATTCTGCGCGACTTCATCATCTGTTCTTACGTCAACAGAGGATGACGGAGGCCGCTTCTCAGCATACATAGCTTCTGACATAGTCTTCGAGTTGAGTGATTATTGCAGAATACGAGATAGTAAATGGGAGTGACGACCTCAGCAAGAGTAAGGGAAGTAAAGAAGAAAACATTGCACAATATAAGAGTTTGTACAGCCAAATGGCGTTCACGCTTAAAAGCTTCATTATACTCTTTTTCTACGGAGTACACTATCGTAGTGTCAGATAAGACCAATGAATCACATACGAGATAAGCAAATGGAAACAGCGGGATTTCCATACAGCCCTAAACTAGTCTGCTGTGAAAGAATCGACCGATACATATAACTCACAAACTCTCTGACTGGTAGTGAGAACGCCCGTCGGCCACTAGTCCGACAATCCTTATCATGACTGTAGGGTTGATTATCAAGTACCGATACATATCGCAGACCCCGCTTCGATGAAGACCTGATACGGACTTGCAATAAACGGATCCTGTGGGATCCCTCCAACCCAAGCCCTAAACATGGCCTTCCAGCTCTAGAATCCAAGAAACTCGGTTGTTCACAAAGTTCCCGAGAGAAAAGAAAAATCGAACTCGATTCATAGAACCAGATTCATTAGGTACAGCCAGACCTATTAACTAGCCTTAGGATTCTTTCATCGAATTTATCTACTTTCATTGCGTAAAACTGCGATTGGACAAAAATTCCTCATACTGGTAGTGAGGCTGAAATTCGACATACAAAGTCTCCTGTTTTCATATTAGCCCTAATTTTCCCTCATCACCAAACCATACTGGAATGTTCACTTACCGGCGTACTCGCCATCTGGAAATTGTAAGCTGCCTCCTCGTCGCTGACGATATGCTTCTCAAGTCCAGCTCTTTCAACTAGCAGCTGCACCTTACAACTTCTTTCCATCAAACAAAATAGAAATGCAGCCTCATCTACGGTCTCCCCCACAGTCAGTAGACCATGATTCATCAAAATCGCAGCCTTCCCGTTACCAAGACTCTCAGCAATCCTCTCTCCCTCCGATGCCTCATTCGCAATGCCTCCGTAACTAGAATACACCGAGTGTGCCTTGTAGAAGTAACAAACATCTTGGTTGATCATATCAAGCGGTTTGGCAAATGCAGACCATGCTCGTCCATGAACCGAGTGCGTATGGCAGATCGCATGCACGTCATGGCGCGCGCGATGTACAGCGCTATGGATCTGAAACCCAGCAGCATTGATTGATCCTGCAGTATTGCCGCCGACAACTTCACCATCAAGATTTACACAGATCATGTCGCTGGCCTTGAGTAGTCCAAAGTGTACACCCAGAGGATTAATCCAGAATCGGTCCGGATGCTCTGGATCCCGGACACTGATGTGGCCTGAGATCCCCTCTGCATATCCCTCGCGAGCGAACACGCGAAAGGCACCAGCCATGTGTTCTAGTTGCCACTGTCGCTTCTCGCCGTGCGATGCAAACTTGGGAATGCCGGGAAGGCTTTTCCCCCTGTGCGCCATGGCGGCCATAGCATCGACATCCTTGGTCTTCGATGGTTGCACGGATGGCTCTGATGTCGCTGAAGGCGCCATTGTGAATGAAATCGAATCCAAGAGCAAAACAAAGTTCGGTGCTTGATTATCAACAATAAAGCGCTTCAATCAACGCAAAATATACAAATTGTTTATCTCTCAATAAAAACAAAGTCATGTCATTTCTGACACCGAATGCTCCATTTCATTTCTCCGGCTCGATCTGCCAATCATTGGATGCTTGTACTGCTACAGATATGGCGGCATGGCCGCTCACTTCTGGGTCCAGATAATGGTTAAAACTGTCATTGGTAACCTGAAACCTCCCCCCGTATGCTGCCCGCGGAGCGGCCGATAACAAGGGTGCACCAAATATACACATCTTGATTCGTCATTAGAACCCGGTAGGTAATCCTTTTTTTTTTTTACAAGACAGTACAATGCAGTGTGACTGTAGATCTCGGACAGCTATCATGGGAGCGGGGTCACCCTGAACACGCTGTCGGCCCATCCGACAGTAGCTATTGTATGCGATCATTAGTTGACTTCTAAAACATCGATATACGAGACTAAAAAGGCAGCACAGGACGTTTATCAACGTCAAGATTGACGCGTTCTGTGTATTGCTGACTTTGCTTCCTCTGTTTATTAGCTGTTTCAGACACAAGCTGCTTCAGAGTTAGTTCGTCATCATGGACACGAACATTCAGCAACTTACCCCTCCTCTCGGATATCATTTAAATGAACTATGGGATCGCCAGAGTACCTCATCTGTATTGGTTGCCCTTGGCGTTGTGTTGATTTCTTATATGTTATACAATGTAAGAAAATACCCTTTGCGACGATGTTTAATGGTGTCTCTTGTCAGGCAGTTAATGAAATCATTGTAGGTCGCTTTTGCAACCGACATCGGCCATATTAAAGGGTTACCCGAGATTCCTGGAGCTGTTCCAGTTTTTGGCCATCTGCTTAAGCTGGGGGAAGACCATGCTACCACATGCGAAAAATGGTGGCGCCAATACAATCATTCTGTCTTTCAGATCAAACTAGGAAACACTAGAGCCGTGGTGGTCAACTCGTTTGAAGACTGTAAAAAGATGCTGCTTGGAAACCAGAATGCTGTTATCGATCGACCCAAACTGTATACCTTTCACGGTGTTATCAGCAGCACGCAGGGCTTCACTATTGGTTCATCGCCCTGGGATGAATCCTGCAAGAAAAAGCGAAAGGCAGCAGGCACGGCACTTGGACGACCAGCGCTAAGGAATTACTACCCGATGTTCGACCTAGAAAGTTATTGCATTCTGCGAGACATGAAGAAGGATAGCAACAATGGAGAGATCAGTATTGACATTCGGCCTTATATCCAAAGATACGCACTTAATACAACTCTAACTTTGTGCTATGGTATCCGTATGGACGCCGTCTACGATGAGTTACTCCGCGAGATTCTCCATGTCGGATCCGCCATTTCGCTTCTACGCAGCGCATCTGAGAACCTACAGGACTACGTGCCTATATTACGCTACCTCCCTAGCAACAAAAAGAACGCCCGTTCTAAGGAACTCAGAGAGCGACGGGATGTCTACTTGGACTTGCTCTTAAACAAAGTCCGGGATATGATTAAAAGGGGCGTCGACAAGCCCTGCATATCGGCCGCTATCCTCAAAGACCAGGAGACCAAGCTGACTGGTGTCGAGGTCTCATCTATTTGCCTATCTCTGGTTTCTGGCGGATTCGAAACAATCCCGGGAACATTAACTTCTTGTCTCGGTTCGTTGTCGACAAAGGAAGGGCAGGCTTGGCAAGACCGCGCGTATGAAGACATTAAACGCTATTACCCAGACGTGCGTGACGCTTGGGAAAAGTCTTTTATGGAAGAGAAGATACCGTATATCAATGCCATTGTTAAAGAGGCCGGAAGATACTACACAGTCAGCGCCATGAGCCTGCCGCGGAAGACAGTTACAGAGGTAAATTGGAATGGTGCAACCATTCCAGCAAAAACGATGATATTGATTAACGCCCAAGCTGGAAACCATGGTAAGTCAAGGCTATACTCTTGATTCTATGGGGACAAATATTAATCGGATGCCAGATGTTGACCATTTTGGTCCTGACGCGGGACACTTTGACCCGGAGAGATGGCTTTCGACTCTTGATCCTCCTACGGAGATTGAATCTAGTGGTCTCAACCATCTTAGTTTTGGGACAGGGTCTCGTGCCTGCTCTGGTCAGTTTATCGCATCCAGACTGTTATATACAGCCCTGGTCCGTATCCTGTCGTCGTACAAGATTGTGGCGAGCGAGACTAATCCACCAAACACCGACTATGTGGATTACAACGAGTTTAAGACCGCCTTAGTAGCCATTCCCAGGTATTTTAAAGTCAAGCTTGTGCCAAGGGATACAAATGTGACAAACGAATGCTTAGATGCTGCGGAGCAGAGAACTAGTGAGCATTATAAAGAGTAGCAGATGTATCACTCTCTAGAAGCTTGGAAATGGCGATGGGGACTATTGAGCATGTAATTACGGTCATGAATGAAACATGTATTGGATTGAACGAGGATAAAGAGCTTGCCTGTATGAATATCATGATACTACCTATGAGCCTCTAACATCACATACATACATGCTGGGCTTCTCTTCCTACACGAAACAAAAAGAATCTAGTTCAGCATCGCTTTTGCCAGATAGTAGAATACATCGACATCTCGGGCTTGACACACATACGTACTGATGGCGCACTATCCTAATTCAAATATCCTGGCTCGCCACTGACTCGGCCTATCGGCCGAATTAACTAGACCGAAGCATTTGATCGGCTCGGATTTATTGGAGATATACACCCATTGTTGTGCTCGCTGTTTAGAACTCTTTCCTGCATCTATCCCAATCAGATTGTCAGAAGTGATCCAATATGTCCGATGCTTGATACCGTTACCAGTATCGTCCGGAACGCCGCAACAACCGAGCCGCCACTGCCGCAAGTTCCGCTCCAACAAGGCGTCAAATATCCAACTCTCTATGTTCAACAATCAATATCAATATACTCCTAGTATATTTCTCGTAGCGGAAGTGGCGGCGCGGTTGCTGCGGCGGTTCGGTGTGGATGATGTTATTTGACCCCGATCAGATAAGATGAAAGATCAAAACAACGGAGTATGCCCGGTGTTTAATACTCTTTCCTACATATAACCCCGATCAGATAATATTGAAAGCTTGATATAGGTGAATTTTCGCCTATATAAGTTGTTATCTAATCTAATAAATAGAGTTATAAATCGCCGCTGAATACTCTTATCTTATTGTCCTTCATCACGTCCACCGTCGCTCGTTGCTAACCCACCCAGCTCCTTTTCAGGATGTTGCTGGACATCTATTCCGACTCCAAGGCTCCCATGGGAACTGATGCCGAGTCTCCAGTAAATGAAGCGGCAGGGGTTAGCACTGAAAATACAGAGCCATCACCCAAGTGGTCAATGAAATTATTGCTCGTGACCTATTTCTGGTAAGGAGCAACAACGAATGATCCATAAACTTTGATTTTCTTGCCGCCTTTAGGTACTGATCAAAACAGGATACTGGTCTTTCTCCAATGCTTGTCTATAGAAGAGGAGGTTGCAAACAGCTTCGCGGCATACATTTCTAGCGATTTTGGGTATCTTTCAAATACGCCTGCTATTTCTCAGGCCGCCTACATCCTTTGCGGCGTGGTCGACGTCCCACTCGCAAAGATCACGGTGATCTGCGGCATCGACACCAGTTTTGTGCTTATGGTCTTCTTCAACACACTCGGTCTGCTCATCCTCGCCGTCTGTAAGAATATTACCACCTACACTGCTGGAAAAGTCTTCTTCCAAGTTGGCTTCCACAGTCTTTCGTATCTCGTGACTGTATTTGTCGCCGACGTAACTGATCGGAAATATCGCGGTTTGGTGCTTAGTATGACCACCATACACACTGTTGTGGCTGCCTTTGCAGGTCCCGCATTCGCACGAAGATTCAAAGAGCACAGCAACTTTCGCTGGGCTTTTGCCGTCATTCTCATTACGGGCTTCATCATATCTCTCCCCGTTTACGCCGTCTTGTGGTATCACAGGAAAAGGGTCCAGAGAACACTGGAGGCTCCGAAAAAACCGGGCCGACAATGGCAAGAGTCGACCAAGAAATTTTTTATAGAGATTGATGGTACGCGCTTGGCAACTTCGCTAGACCTTTCTTCCCTCTTCTATTTTCAATGCTCAAAGTGTTGACCGTTATTGAAAGGAATTGGGATCCTGTTGTTCTCCTCTGGCCTGACGTTGTTTTTCACTCCATGGAGTTTGGCAACCAAGCAAGAGAACGGTTGGGCGTCAGCAACTGTACTGGTCATGATTATCCTCGGATTCTTCCTGATAGTGGCGTTCCTCTTGTGGGAACCCTTCATATCTCCAAAGCCCTTTATCCAGTTAAGTTGTCTCAAAAACCGGAATGTCCTTGGAACTTGTATTTTATCATTCGGCTTAGGTCTTAGTAATTAGTGAGTGTGTCATCCTTGTTCGTGGTTGGTTGTCTTACAGACTTACGGCTGTTGGGAGCCCTATTTTCAAACCTATCTGCAGGTGGTCAATGCCAGGAGCATCTCCCATGCGGGCTATATCGCCAATATCTACTGGGACGGAATTGCAGTGGGTTCTGTTCTTGCTGGGCTGTAAGAGTACACCACTTTTGCACTTGTTATGTATGCTTACTAACAAAAGCCCATTTTTCTTAGGGTCCTACGTTTCGTACCGCTCTATAAAGAATTGTCCATTGCAGCGCTGATTTTAAACACTCTGGGAAGCGGACTCATGATTAAATTTCGGCACGCAGATACACCCATAGGCTATGTTGTGATGTGCCAGGCCCTCGGTGCGACCGCAGCAGGGCTGTTGAAGATTACACAATACATAGCGCTGATGGAGTCCAAAGCCCATCAGAGCACCGCGCTGCTCTTCGCGCTGTTGACCATGTCATCCGATATTGGCATCGTAGTTGGCCAGTCCATCTCAGGCGGCATCTGGACCAACTTTCTTCCTCGGGAATTGTCTCAGCGGCTGCCTTCGAATCTCCAGCCAAAGACACATGCTATTGTAGATTCTGTCTACGTAGCGCTCGCGTACCCGGTGGGATCGACCGCACCATTGACGCCTCATATTCAGCTGTCCAATACATACTCACAATCTCGGGCACTGCAATGCTCTCCATCGCCTTTGTGGGTGTCTTGGTCTGGCGTCGAGCTTGAGGAGAAGCTTCAGAGCTATTGTTCAGACAATCAGGTCCAGTGCTATTCCCCGTGGTGCAGATGAATATTTAATCCTGGATTCTGTAGGTGATCTCCACCGTAACATGTGTTGGAATATGATACCTATCAGCCTGATAACAAGCTGTGCTTTATAATATCGAAAAATACATACTATGTAGTTACGGGGCTATAATGTCGGCCCCTCCGACACAATATCATATGTCGGGAAATGCCCCGCAGAAATGTACCTGGCAAACCCCATCCCGGTGCAAATAAGCACATACAAAAATGAAATAATAGCAGCTCGGGCTAAAGCACTTATATCTTGTTATCCCAACATATGTACTATGTCTGCGCTTCATGTTGAGCAGCTTTTTGGGGTCAAGGGCTACGTGGCAGCCGTCACCGGAGGATGCAGTGGACTAGGCTTCATGATAAGTAAAGTGCGTTACCGGACATACTCGTGCCATCAGACGGGAACCACGCTTCTGACATACCGTCCTTGACAGGGGCTTGTTACGAATGGTGCAAATGTTTACCTCATTGACTTGCCGACTGCACCCATTGAAGAGAAGGTAGCTGAGCTGAATAAACTTGGTCAGTCGACTGGAGGGAATGCACACGGGCAAGTTCACATAGAACCTCTCACTTTCTTTCTACTGACCTATTTATTCCAGACTACCATGCAACGTCACAGAGAAGGATGATATTGCTCAGGTTGCCGCTTTCATCGCCGAGAGAGAAAGTCGTCTTGACATCCTGATCTCCAACGCTGGAATACGAAGAGATCCCCCGGTCCAGTGTAATGTCTTATCTGCGTCTTTGTCAGAGTTACAGGCATCCATGTGGTCATCTCGCCACTCGGATTGGGCCGACACCTTTTGTGTGAATACAACAGCCCATTACTTCCTCTCTGTAGCACTGCTCCCGCTTCTGGCTGCAGCTTCAAAGCTCAAATCCGGCCGTGGAGTCGTTGTCATCACGAGCTCTTGCGCAAGTATGCACAATGCAACAAATGTGGACCTGACCAGCTATGCTACAAGCAAAGCAGCAACAGACCATCTTGTGAAATTGCTGGCGGCTAAATTTAGGAATTTTTACGTCCGGGTGGCGGGGATTAATCCTGGCTGTGAGTGTTGCATAAAGTACTTCCAGATACGCTATAGAGCCGATGACTGATTTCTTATATAGTTGTCCCAAGCAACATGAACCCCGTAGGAGCAGAAGGGAATATCTTCAGCTCACTTTTCGATCAAGTTCCCGCCAAGAGAGCTGGAGATGAGGAGGATATCGCGGGAGCGATTTTGTACCTTGTTAGCCGAGCAGGCGTGAGTCTTACCTCTGCGATTTTCTGAGTGAAGATCTGACATGCTGATTCTAATTCACAGGCTTACGTTAATGGGGTTTCTTTGTGTGTAGATGGAGGGCGTGTTCTCGTTGCTAATGGCCAAGAATGATACGACATCAGTCAGGCAATTGAAGAATGATAATGGGCGCCTTTTTGAAATTAGCATATCTCAATTCTATTATATTTCAGTGATATTTACGGTAGCTACTCCTGCATACTAGATACTTCTAGTAATCGGTATACATTGCGAGCGTTGTTGACATTCCGGGCCTGCTCTTGTTCCCAGATCAGATATAATCATGAGTGCTCATATAAACACTAGATAATAGCAAATATAAATATAAAGAATGCACCGAGTCTTTTCTTGATGGTGGAATTGTCTCTATATGAAGGCAGTTGAATGCACGAAATGCTAGTGGCGGTCTGTCTATGGAGTATGAAGTCGGAGTTGCCGACGAGTATACATACCCCGCAAGGACTCTCATTTATCAGCCATACATACATACCTGCAACGCATCTAATCCTCAATCCATAGTGCTCTAAGGAATTCTCGTCCACAAAGGGTTGCGATAAAAAGCAAAGCGATAGAATAGACACAGATATGTCGATCGTTCGCCTTTCAGACGGGTCAGCGTAAGACCAGACAATATTTCATGTTTTATCGTCAACCACCTGGCTAAGCAGTGTTCAATAGCTCCGAATTTACCGCTAAGCAGGCTGAAGAGCTTGCTGCTCAACTAAATATCGATCTATCCAACAGCACGGACCGCGATGACTATCTTCGTCTCCTATGGTCTTTTGAAGGTGTCATGAAGCATATTGAAGATAGCTCTGATTACATTCACCCGGCACTAAAACCTCAGCATGTGTCTACGGGCCGCAACTATTCGAGGCCAAGTCCAGAGGATAATCCACTTAATGCTTGGAGTCACATCTGCGATATTAGAAGCAGTACCCCTATTAGCCATGTCCTCATAGGTCGCACAGTCGCAATAAAGGACAACATATCAGTCGGAGGGCTGCCCGTAACGCTGGGAGCACCACCCTCAATTCTGTCCGACAACCCCGTATACCCAACCTCTCCTATTGATGCCACGGTTGTGTCTCGGCTTCTTGGAGCTGGGGCCGTCATAAAGGGGACTTCAACTTGCGAGTGTTTCTGCGCTTCCCCTCTTTCATTTACATCCGCTACAGGACCGGTGCATAACCCACGTCTTCATGGCTATACTACCGGTGGAAGCAGCAGTGGATCTTGCGCCCTAGTTGCTGCAGATGTCTTAAAACGTGAGGGACACGGTGGGATGGGTGAAACGGTTGAGTTGGCTATTGGCAGTGATCAAGCAGGCTCAGTCCGGATTCCCGCATCTTATAACGGCATATACGGTCTCAAGCCCACTTTCGGGCTTATTCCCTACACTGGGGCAGCATCTATGTGTCCTATGATTGATCATTTAGGCCCGATAGCGAGTCGGCTAGAAGACATTGCGGAGATGTTACAAGTCATGGCGGGATATGACGGTCTAGATTCACGGATGACCCCGGAGTCCCCCATGTTAGACAAAGTGAAGGCCTACTCACAGATTCTGGAGACATTCCGGGAGCAATTGGCATTGAAGCCAGAGACAGGCCAGACGTGGAAGATTGGTCTCCTAACGGAGTCATTCCAGATACCTGGTGTTGCTCTTGATGTACGTGAGACAGTTCGTAATGCTGCAAGCACGTTCTTCAAGGCGATTGGTGCAACTGTCGTTGATATTTCCGTCCCTCTTCATCGAGACGGGCCCATTATTTGGACTGCAGCGACACGACCGTCTATGTCTAGCTGGCTTTGTCAAAGCAAGCCCTCTGGCCACCTTTCGTACTTATCTCCCCACATCCAACCCAAATGGCCCCCATCGCAAGACACCTACGAGGCTATCAATTCATGCAACCCAGCGCTCAACAACATCATTCTAAGTGAGCAGTTTTCAAGGCGATTCTTACGTGCAGAAACTGAAGCAAAGGCTCATCGCAAGGTCTTTGAACTTCGAGATGCCTATGACAAGGCTCTTGAAGAAGTGGACGTGCTTGTCACCCCATGTGCACCGACGATTGCAATGCCTAATCCCAAATCAGTGGACACTGAAGGCAGACCACTGTCAGTCCTAGAAAGACTAGAGCATGCTATTGGGCTGACGAGCAACACCTGTCCATTCAATGTGACCGGCCACCCTGCCTTGAACGTACCTTGTGGATTCTCTAATCCACCAGACCGGCCCGATGTCCCCCTTCCTGTCGGTATGCAAATAATTGGGCGGCGATGGTACGACGAGCAGGTCATCATTGCCGCGGCTTTGTTCGAGAGAGGACGTGACGTAGCGTGCAATAATTCCAAGTCCTGAAATCGAGTTAAGAAATATATAATTCCCACAGAGTATGTGCAAACTAAGGGAAATTTATACGTTTCAACAACTAATCAGAATCGAGGAAATGGAATCTTATATGTACAAGGTTGCTTTCCTTGATTTTTGATTGACTCCAAGTCAAGCGGATATTAACTGTAACTGTGGCTACATAAACCTAGAAATGTACAGTAGCCCCCTTTTTTTTTAAAAAGAAAAGAATAAACGTTTAGCCTTTCATATATAGACATAACTACAGCGAATTTGCCAAGAACTTGGAAATCGTCTCGTCCATCCAATTTGTGTCCACTGGGTTTGCGCCGGCTCCTGCTATGTGACCCCAGATCGACGGTATCACCCTCACTATCGCCGACGGAATGCTCTGAGCCTCTCGTTCGCTGACCTCCCAACGGAAGTACTGGTCAGTTTGGCATGGCATCAATAGCACGCGCGCCTTGATCCGTGATAATGCATGTTCCAAGGAGCCCCCACGACAGCCATCAATCACCGCGACATCGCCTCTCTGCCACATGTGCAACTTGGCCAGCAAATCATCCGGGTCCCATCCAATGTAGCCTGTTCCGGTCACATATTGGTCCCAATCACTCAATGTGTCATATCCTAAAGACTTGAACGTTTGCTGATCGAACCACTCAGCACTGGTAAGCCATGCAGAGTAAGCCTTGCCGAAAGCACAAAGGCCATGACTTGGTTTTGAAGAAGAAGTTCCAGCTAGGTCTTTGTTGATGTAGTCGTAGGAATTTAGTAGTGCAGCTTTCGGCCCTTCTAGGAATTGATAATTGTGTAAACTCGTTCTTGCCGAAGAGCATATAATGATAGCGTTCTGAGTAAAATCAGGGTACATCAATGTCCAGTAGTATGTGCATTGACCACCCATGGAGAAACCCATGATGATGTCGACCGATTCAAGCCCGAGGTGGGCAGTGACAAGTTCTCGCTGCGCACGTACACAGTCCCGGTAATCAATCGAGGCTGGAAATCCTGGCGTGTTGGAGGGACTTGACGATTCGCCATTTCCAAATAGCGCGATAACAATGACTCTGTGGTTTTGAAGCGCCCCATTGGAAAATGTCAAGGTTGACTGAAGTCGACCTCGGAAACAGGTGATGACGAGGGCCGTTTTTGTCGCGGCTGGGTTCAAGTCGAGATAGGCAACACGGGCAGTAGCCAAAGTGGTGCCGTCTTGAAATGCAAAGTCTTTAATCTCGTAGTATTTGTTTGCGTTTTCTGCTGTAGCAGCTGCTTGCGGAGGGTCGGTCGCGCGTTCAGATGGTAGGGATGACATGATTGGGAGCTAGATGACTGAGCAACACTACATTCCGATACGAGGTAAGCTTCGTATGCATGAGAGTCTAGAATACGCAGGCAGGACGAATGCGATAAAAAAAAAGCGTTTATTTGCGAATTGCATGGGTTGATTCACTTTCCATCGTTACTCTGGACTAAACCTTGTCGGACCGGCCGACACATTTGTAATGCTCGGCGGGATCTCCGATATATGGAAGATTAGCAGCAATTCGATGTCGTGTCTGCCAAAGAGAGCGAATGGCATGAAAGTAGTGCTTTTGATTCGTAGATATGCTACCTAAGCTTAAAAAATATTTAAGACGACAAGAGAAAGAAATCTCGTACAGAATGGCAGTCTAGCAACACCTGTTCGAGACCCCAAATCTACATTTTAGCAAGAAGATTATTTATTTCTTTTGGACTCGATCACTACACAATCTTATAAGACTTGCTCAACATGTCTCCCAACGGACAGGCCTACCTTGCAAACCCTGAGTTGCCCGAGGGCCCTACACGGTTTCCGCAGGCTCGAATTGCTCCCTCGAGCCACAGAACCATCTACATATCTGGCACAGCCTGCTGCCGACCAACTGGTGAATGGGAGGGAGTCACAGAGAACGCAGATGGAACACAGACATTGGATATTCGCAAGCAGACGGCGGCTGTCCTCACGAATATTGACGACATTATCAAGGGTGCTTCAGGTGGCAAAGGCGGTATTCACAATGTGATTGATGCTGTCGTCTACATTCTTGACATGAAGAGCCAATACGCCGGTATGAACGAGGAATGGAACAAGGTCTTTGCAGACCGAGCCAGTGCCCCGGCGCGGGCCACTATTGGGGTTAAAGAACTCCCGGATCCCCGAATGATCGTGGAAGTCAAGGCTGTTGCGGTAGTTGAATTTTAATGGACTGGAAAGAGAGGGAATTCCTGCCCGAATACAATATACAATCCTTGTCAACCAACCAGGGTATTATATGTACCGAAGATTAAACGTGGGGACGTGCCAGAGTTACCATCCTGATTGTCGAACTGGTATATACGTAGACCGGGAGGCGCTGGCTCAGTACAAACACCACCATTTTAAAAAAGTAGATATATATGTATTTAGTTTCTCAATCATATATTGCTCGCAAGGAGACACGCATATGACTATCAGGTCTGACAGTGAGGGTACGCCTATGGCCCTAAGCCCTAATTAGTTAGCGAGTGTTATCTGCTGATAAGACTACCCCATGTCAATGATAAGGCCTGCTTTCGCCGCTCGTCTCTACAAGTCGTTCCTGCGGACACTACCTAGACTGCATCCATTCTGACTCGTCTGAACGATGGCATCTCATGCAGCCACTGCGAGAGCGAGGGCATCATGTCATCGATGCCATAAGAGGAAAAAGCGATGCGATAGGGCGTTGCCCTCCTGCAGCAATTGCGACACAGCTCGCATAAGATGCAGCTTCCTTGATGATAACTGCCAAACAGCCTCCTATCCCGTAGCGTAAGTAGTCATCCATTAGCCTAGGCCGTAATGACACTCACATAGCATGCTGTAGTTATGTTCGCAGCTTGGAGAGAAGGATTCGCGAGATGGAGAAGAACATGGCCGTGCCGCCTCTTGCAGACGAAGGACATACGTCCCCCGACGACCACCCTTACACAGATTCTAGCATTCCTGGACTTGTTCAGGATGATTCCCTCCCTAGCACATTTGACATAGTTCCTAATGCCAGTGCGGCTAATAATGCTGGGGGCTTTCCTATGGGACCGCAGATTAACTCCCCCCTTCAAGAGCCACCCCCATCATTTGTCGGGGAGCTCAAGAATCTTTCTCTTGAAGCGACGGCAGAAAGACATCTTGGCTCTACGTCCGGCATCTCATTTGCCAGGCTTACCCAGATGGTCCTCCGGCGGCTAACTCCAGATAAAGCCGATTTCGTTTTTGTCAACCATCGCGAAAATAACGGCTTGTTCTCCTTCAACTCCCCTTCGGACCTTTTGAACCCGTCCTTGCTAGAAAGTTTGAATGATTCAGAAAACATCCATTCAATTCTATTTGGCGATGCCGTGTTATCCGACATAGCCGAGCTAGGCAGCTCCCTTGAAGATTTGCATTTGCCAAGCGATCAAGCACATATCGACCGTTTGGTTGGGTTCTATTTTGCCCATTCTCATACTCTATACCCCATTCTGTACCGGAGTGAGTTTTTGCGGGACCTGCGACATGTCCAGGAGAATCCTCAACACCCAGCGGCCAACTCCCCTTTTTGCTTATTCAGAATCTGGATGGTACTTGCTATCGGGTCTACCGCGTACTCTTCTGTCTCGCTGTTGGAGGAGTCCGAATCTATGCTGTACTACAACAAAGCGCTTCAATATCTTGAACAAGCTTTGGAATTTGGTGAGATGGTAAGTATTTTGAGCGCGATAAGATCACTTTTGTGGTGCTGATGATTTTCTAGGCTGCCCTGGAGGTCATCATGCTACAGGTTTCATATTCATTTTTCAACCAATCAGGACCAAGTGGGTGATATAAGTGTGAGCTTTCAGAATACTAGCCTTACATGAATGCAGATACCTGGTTTCTGGTCGGCTTAGCCGCGCGGCTGGCATTGGGCATGGGATTGCATAGTGCTTCAACATACAACGATATGCCCTATAACATGCAGCAAAGTCGGAAGCGTATATTCTTCTCTATATACATGATGGATCGGCAAGTCGATTTCAAGTTTGCTACTTTGCACGCCAAGGGTCCGGCTAATAACTTTGCTCATCTTGCAGCGTCGTGTCTAATGCATTAGGTCGCCCTTTTGCCCTGCATGACGATGACATTGACATACTGGTGTGTTGAACCGTGCATCTGTAGACAAAGCTGCTGCTGACCTGCTATAAAGCCTTTTGAAGGTGTTGACGATGAGTACATTACACCTACTGGGATACAAAATCAGAGTGTCCTTCAACCGTCTCTGATGGCCATTCCACTCCACATTCTTGCACTCAGAAAGATTGCGAGCAAGATCGCAAAACAAGTCTACTCAAATCGAGAAACAGCTAATTTAGGCTTGAAGGATCGTGAGAACGTCCTCCATTCGCTACACAAAGAGCTCATTGACTGGCGCCGGGGCATGCCATTTCCCCTCCCCGATACTAACAGTCAGGTACCTCATTTGACCACCAATTGGTTCGACTTTAATTATTATACGCACATCGCAATACTTTATCGTCCGTCACCACTATTACCCACCATGGACCAAGAAAGAATCAAGATACTCCTAGAGGCAGCATCGATGTCTCTTCGTCAAGCGTTCAATATGTATCAACAACAGCGATTTGCCTTTAATTGGCTCAACTTTCTTTCTCTGTTCACCTCGACACTGACCCTCATTTACTCCACCACCGTGCAGCCCGACAATCTCGTCACAATATTAAGGGAGACGAAAGCGATTGATGACCTTGACCTGGCCATTCAGTTGTTCGACACATTCAGCATCAAGTTTCCAACAGCGAATAACATCCGAGGAATGATTGCAGAAATATGCAGGCGATACAAAGACCTGCGTGATTCTGCCATTCAAACCTCGACACTTCCGGCAGTTCCTGGCTGCTAGATAGTATAGCCTGCGTCGACAATAACGTTGGTTCCCGTGATGCTCTTCGATGTCGCGAGACTCAAGACCTGCGCGGCAACGTCCTTTTTATGTCTAGTTAGAATATGAATGTGACGACGATGTCCGAGAAAAATGTCATACCTCAACCTCGACAAACCGTTTTAACTTGGTTTGTTGCCGATGATCCTCCTTCTGTTCCGGAGTGAAGCGGGTTGCCCAATCCTATACAAATCAGCTATGTCACTTGGAGAAGACTCGCAAGGCTTACTGTCTGGAGCAAGCCAGGAGATATACTATTCACCCGAATCTTGGGTGCTACCATGCTGGCTAAACCCCGGACCATGTGTATCTGGGCCGCTTTGGCAGTCGCATAGGCCTGGCAGCAATGTCAGTTATGACTTTCGATGTAGTGGAGAACACGTACAAGGGAGCTCCCCATTCCACGCACACCCGCAATTGAAGACGTCGTTATGAAGGATCCTTCTGTCTCGTCAAGATGTTGCTTCGACGCATGAAGGAGCCAGAGGTGGGACTTGACATTCATAGTAAAAGCCCGGTCCCAATCCTCCTCGACGACGTTATCATCGAGGGACGTTGTGTCGGAGAATCTCGTCCACCCGCCGTTGGAAAAGACCACGTCGATGCGACCCATTCTGGAATGTGTTTCTTGCACGAGATGCCGGATGTCTGACTGTGAGGCCAAGTCCGCCTGGATGGCGATATGTTTGACAGTTTCTCCATTGGTATGATCTCTCGCATCCGTGTCCATATTTTCGAGTTCCCGAATTAATATCTCTGCTCGTTCCGTGTTTGTGCTATAGTTTACGACAACGCGATATCCATGGCGCGCAAAGAGTCGGGCGGCTGCGGCGCCCAAGCCTGCACTTCCAGCGGTGACAAGGACTACAGGAGCCGAGATCATATCAAGAGTCAACACTGCAACAAAGTTAATAGTTAATTTAGGTATAGAGGGAGAAATGTAGCTTCTGGCGGGTGATTCGTCTTTTAATACCATTGATAAACTCATAACATATTTAGGCGGTAATATAACCACTCATTCCTGGCGTGGGGTGTTTAACAGTAGATCCAGCATTATCCCACTTTGATCTTGTCGGGTCGTCCGATCGCTAACCCGATAAGCGCATAAAGAATGGATATTGTCTTCCCAATCAACGCTATTATTATCTCTTATTCACTTACCTCGATCTCCAGTTGATGTTGATCCGGAGATTCTTGCAATCCCATAAAAATATAAAACACAGTCAGCCACAATCCAGCAGGTGCATTGATTTAGAGTTATCAATCGTGAGTGGCTATATTGTCCGTCAATTTAATAGAAAATTCTATACATCTGGTCTAGACTAATCAATATTAATAAAAAGGTTGTAATGTGCTATATAATAGTGTACTATAATTTAGTAGGTATATTAATTATGATGGAATGGAAGTCTTAAAAGTAACGGTTTTATTCACAACCGTAAACCTACCTAGCGAAATGAACTACGCTCAGCACCATATCATTTGCGCGCGAATACAAGTCGATACCTTCTGTGTTGGAGCAGCAATTCACAACTGCAACCTAGTTCTTCTTCTTCCAACCTAGTGGGGTCGGGCGTTTTCATTGAAGATCAGAAATTATCAACAAACTAGCCAGGGGTCAGAATTGCCAGCACTCCTTGTTCGAGCATTAGCGGATGAAAGTCGACTCTCCTGAGCTCCGTCAGAATCATTATGTTGGGAAATACAAACTTAATTCTCACAGAGTTGCCAACAGAGTGACCACATACCATAAATTCCAACACGACGTCGCATTATAGAAAGCTCACTATGGAACAACTGCACATTAGCGTTCTAATCAAGAGCATATCTGTCAACAACTAGAATATAGCTGGACCAGTCTCACTCCCATGTCGAAGCCATGCTAGCTCTTATTCGCCAAACGGTGATGTTGTGCAGGACTTTAAGATTACCAGTAATCTCGGGAGATCTGGAATTAGTTTCGCACATCGTTCCGCTCCTGCGACTGCTAAACGAGTTGTCCGATAATATATACATAGTAGCCTCCTTGCTATCTCGGCCCGCGCTACGTGGCGTCGATGGGACTCTCATTTCAGCTAAAGGGCAGTGCCCGTATCATTTGCGGCCGCCAACAGGTTGTTTGGCGATCCTGTGGCTCTGTCTTAACAGCTCGTGATAATGACTTGGTTGCTGGCGTACCTGCTTTTACCCCGATCATTTCCACTCTCGTTCTAGTCTCCCAACTAGTTTCATGTCGACATCATGCGGCTGTAACATTTTCTAAAAATGTTATATTGGCTACAAGTACGGCCCGATGTTACGAGGGCTGTTCCTCGTGTGATGAATTTCGTTTAGGCAGTGCATACTCCGCAAAAAGCAAGGCTAAGCATGATGGGTTGCATTGTTGAATGTTTGAAAGACGATTAGTTTACTAGTTAGTGATTCTTGTGTTGTTTACATATTCATGAGCAAGTAACGTTGACTAAATCACACAATCCTGCTTAGATGTCGCTTTTCACTATATTATAGTCTCTTGGTCTTGCAAAGACTCCAAATACGTTCAGTATGAGGTGTCAGTATTGATTCTCGCCAGTTACTCTCACCCAGCTGCTGGAAATATGTTTCATATCTAGATTAGACGTTGATACCTACATTGCCTCAATATTACTGGAATACCCGCTTGCCAATAGAGTATAAGGTTATCAAAGACGCTAATTCGATAGCAGGCATTGAAATTTAAACTAAAGTCCCCATCTGCCCCAGCGCCTAAAAGTAGCTGTCTTAGGTAGCAATATAATATCCAAATTTATCATTCGCTGACTCGTGTAGTCTCAATTAAGGCGGAGACGTTACCCCTGATACAAACATTTCTACTATGGCAGTATCTACTGAGGCGCAGTTCAGGTCACTGTCCTGCTGCTTGTATAAGAGGGCTTCTCTATATAAAGTCGACAGACAGTCTCAATGAAATTCTGTAGAATTACTCAAGCCTTCTTAAGTATATTTCCTCAAAGCTGAATAAAATAAACGCCGAACCAGCATGTATTCAAGTTTCTTTTCTTTGCTGAGCCTCGGCATGGCTTTCAGCTCCCTCGCCTCCTCGTTGTCGGTTGGAAATGATGCCGTTTCTATCAGCAAGCGCCTCCTCTCCAACGTGGAAGCTGCCGGCGTACAGGTAACCATTGACCCTAATGGCGCGTACGTCCGTGTCTGTCACTTGAGCGATGGCAGTCTCCTGGCGGGATATACAATCACCAACAGCACAGACAAATCTCTACCAGTCTCGAGGTCGACGGATGGAGGTGGTACGTGGGATCGTATCGGAGTGGTGGTGGTGAACTCGACGGCCACGGCCGAGGTCGACAATTCCTTCCCACTGCAGCTGTCCAACGGGCGCATCCTCTTCGCATATCGGAACCACGACATAGACTCGGCGGGCGCATTGTCGTACTACCGTATCACCGTGTCGTATTCCGACGACGGTGGCGCGACATGGGCGTTCCTGTCAAACGTAGACGAGCGGGCGGCATCAACCTCGTTCTCAAACGGCTTGTGGGAGCCGTTCATGCGCGTTGCCGAAAACGGGGACGTTCAAGTCTACTACTCTTCTGAAACTGCAGTTCTGGACCAGAGCATCATGATGAAGACCTCCCAGGACAACGGCCAGACCTGGTCAGACAGTGTGCTCGCGTCAACAGGCGCCACAAACGATACCAGAGACGGCATGGCCGGGGTTGCCAACATCGATAACAACGGGAACTTGATGTGAGTCTAATACTATATACAGCTCGATAAGACATAGGACTAAGATTTTGCAGTATGGTCTTTGAGAACACAGAGATAGGACCAGGCATCTACTCGATTGACTATGTGCGGTCAAGCGACGACGGCTCTACTTGGGACGACCGGGCGCGGCTCTATACAGCTCCAAATAATGGGAACGCTGGTGCCCCGCAGATTCTCAATGTGGATGGCACATTGGTCGCTTCCTTTCAAAGCAAGGCGCTCTCATCCGACGACGAAGACGAGATGCTTATCGTGACAAGCATCGACAATGGCACGACATGGAACACTGGTTCCCCGACTATCGCAGCAACTGGCAATATCTACTGGCCAGGCATGGTCAACATGCAAACTGTGAATTTCCTCGCACTAACCGGTCAGGGGCCACTGGGGGCTACTTCGCAATGGTTTGAGCTCGTTGACTAGAGAACAGTCTGTTCTGAAGGTGTTGTACGTGTAGCGTACGACAAGCAAATGGAAAGTCACCAGAATATAGTCAAACTACCGCTGTAAATAAAATACTATATACGATTCAGTCATAACTATCACTGAGCAAGTCGAACAATGTCAAAGGAATCAAGTACGTATGTAGGCAGGAATATTACATTATAGTGCTCTATTTATACCATCGTAAAATATTGGCTTGTCAAGACTGTAGACTGTGGCTACTATCATGGCCCGTGGCTAAATCTAGGAATCCTCGACTGCGCTTGCTCGACAGCAAACGCTGTTGCGCCAGGCAATTGCGCATATAGATTCACATCCATAGGCCCCCCATTCATCACATCAGAGCCCAACATTGTCGCCTGATTCGCAAAGCTCGAGTCCCAGTGTCCCGCCGCAACGGGGGAAAGATCCACAGGCCCATAAGCAGCAGACACAGACATGGGGTGTGAGATGGGCCCAAAACTGCTCAGCGGGAATTGTAGTGATGACTCGGATAGCCTACGGTCTTCGGCCAGTATCCCATGATACCATTCTCTTTTCTTCAGAGATATGGAATACCAGCGAGTCGGGACCTTGTAGTGGCCGTCTCCGGAGGCGAGGAAAAGCTTCTGGATGAGGGAGTCAATGTAATTTTCGATGCCAATCTGGTCGGGCTTGATGATTGTGCCTAGCGCTGTGGAGCGCGCCGCATCGTATATCTTCAGCAACGATGCGAGGGCTGCAAAGACGCGGGAGAACACGATTTCGGGGAATATCCGCACCTGCATCGCGTCGCTTTCGAGGAAGATATTTAATAGTTCCCGTGCCGCGTGCATCCATTTTGCTGTGACATCAACCCAGGTAGCATTCAGGGGCGGATCTGACGGAGTGTGCCCTCTGTCGGAGCCTGGGTGAGGGAGTGTGAAGAACTGGCGGTTTACGACGTCGGGCTCACGAATAGCCTCGCCGTTGGCAGCTTCATATACCACGATTTGATTGTTATAGTACTCCAGCATCAACCAGCCTGGATCAATTAGCAACGAGGAGCGCTACAGGGTACATGCATGCCTGCATGCATCATCATCAAACATACATGTCGTGGTGTCTTCGGCTAGTCTATCCTTCCAAGACTGCATGCGATTGGAAAAATACTGCAGGACTGGGCCCAGCTTAGACCTCTCTTCGGGTTTTTGGTACCGGGCGTTGTCCGGACTGAAAGCCACCATCGCATCGTCGAGGATCTGCTGAAGCTGGAACCAGCAAGCCAGCTGCCGATTACGGGCACTGGACGAGTTCTCCAGAACTTGCATGCAGTCATTCAGAAAGTCCACCCGCGGAAGGATATTTGGGCCACCAGACTTTATTGCACTACTGTAGAAGCAGACTTGACTCAGTTTGTTGTCCGAGCGATTTGAGGCCAAGACAAAAGAAAGAAAAAAAACCTACATAGAAGCGAGATGATAGCAAATCAGAATAGCTCTCGCCTGGGACGCCTTGTCGTTGAGGAACAGCCCATTATCATTTTCGGAGAAACGCCCGTGCAGCCCGAGCTCTAATGCCATGGTACACGCAATGTGCGTGAACTGGAGAAGTTTGAGATGCTTCCTTGAAGAGGGGGGATATTCATATACTGCCGCCAAAAGCAACGCCTGTATCAACTCCAGAGACTTTTCTCCGCCAAAGAAAAATGCTTGCGCATGCTGGGCGAGGAATTCCTCTTGTAGCGTTTTCCCTATATCCATACCCAAAACGAGCGCGGATGCTGCCAGGATGGAGAGAAACAGGATCGGCTTCCGTTGGCGGAGAAAAGCAGCGTTCAAGTCAGGAGACGACAAAACGATGGGGAAGAAGCCGGTCATTTCCCGGGCGAAGAAACCTATCAAGTTCTGCGCAGTATCCAGCGATAAAATTCCGCGATCGAT
This sequence comes from Eurotiales sp. R13A2, assembly GCA_023625935.1. NCBI lineage: Eukaryota > Fungi > Ascomycota > Eurotiomycetes > Eurotiales > Eurotiales sp. R13A2. Next base: position 538,230 of record JAMAFV010000017.1, on the reverse strand, counting down.
GACATCCATGTCCGCCAGCGATCGCGGACGAGATTGGGTGTTATGCTGGTTATTATGATTTGCAGCGTTTTGCTGCTCAGTCTTGCTGCTTTGCTTGGCTCCGACGGCTGCCAGCAAAGAGCGCATTTCGGCCAATTCCTGCTCCAGGAGGACGATTTTGGATGCGGTGCGCATGCGAGGGCGTCTTTTTGTCGGCGGCACAAAGATGCACTGTTTCTCGGTGTTTGTGCACCGGTCACACTGGCCGGGCTTTGTCTGGCTGGGTATGCAGCGCACTTTCAGAGCGCGGCAGTTCTCGCATGACTTGTTGGGCAGTCTTGAGGGCAACACGGGGCTCTCCTTTGTCTCCAGCGAAGACATTCTCAAGCGGTTTGCAATATACGGGAGACTTTGGTCGACTGGGGCTGTGGGATGCCAATAAAGAAACAGGATGGTGTTTTTTCTGCATTGACTTTGTTGGGGTGCGGGATGGAAAGCTTGGAGGACGATGAAACTTGGCGCGTAAGCTGCTCCAGCACGCTGTCTCTCTTTTATTTGTATGTCATTATCTGATCTTTACTTGTTCTGCTGCTGTTCTACTGTTCTACTCATTTATTATACCACTACGAGGCATTCTTCGTCTTCACCACAAGTTATCTATATCACAGTTAAGCCAATGGCTTACAAGTCCGAGCCACCCCATGCCTAGTCGTCGTCCTACATGCGGTGAGGCGTGCTGGAAAATCCCCTAGCCCATGTCGGGGTAGAATGACGACTAAAGCTCATGCTAGCAGTCAAATCTGCACACTAAAGTTGGTGCTTAACTTTGCGGGGGATTTCCCAAGTCTTTACTATGAGTACTTCACAAGGCCCGGACTTTTTGTAAGTTCCGGACGCTGAACGACGCGGGGGAAAGACATTAGCCGGCGGGGAAGCCGTGCAGCGCCAAGAGCGGGCATTTCCGCTCGTCTTTCTGCTTATGAACTGTTGTGCACAGAGTACATCCCGATGTTTGATTTTCTTTTCTGCAAGACGTTACGCTTCTAGCTGATAGCGTGTTGGACTTGAATGCGGCAGCTCTATTTGGTACCATGCACGTCAGCGTTGCAGCAGCAGGCAGCAGGCAGCAGCTAGGACTGCTGATACTTCAAAGCATATCTATAGATGAACACAATTTGAAGCCGTCTGTCATCAGACAGGACTGTCCAGATTGTTATATAAGGCGTCGAGAGACAAATCCCCGCCGATCCTCGGTCGAATACTGTTCAGACGGACTCGTACCCGGAGACCCCGCGCGCTCGAGGACCGTATGACGTGTGCACTGTAAATCTTGAAAAATAGCTCTGTGCTCGGGCTAAACGTACAAAAATTAAACAGCTTCCAAAGTCAAATTGCCCAACACTGCCCAAGATGGGTTCCCTTCCACGTAGTATGAGCCCTCGGTGTCCTTTCCGTACGGCTCCGAGGATTTTGTGATTTCCTCCATGCACGCCACGGCATTTGCTGCGTTCTACGCTTACTATTAGCATACTACTAGCACAACACTGCTGAATCATGCCAGACACAAATCTAGAAAAGTTTCCAATGTTGGTATCATGGGGACCCCGCAATTAGCGATATGGGGTAGTCGGTGTCGGTTCCTATGCGCTTGTGCGAGCTTTTGAGTTTTCAACCGGGGAGGTAACATAACTCCACGCCACGACATCGGGTTAGCCCTAATTATAGCCTCGCATATAAAATAGACAAGAAATCAAACAGAATGGAGTAGATATTTTCTCTAAAAGTTCATCGGACGATCGTCTTGTGCATTGTTCATATGATACGATACGACACGATATGTCTACCATGCAGCAGACACTTGTAACGGGGCTGCTCGCCCTGGCTGCTGCAGCGGCAGCGCCGGCCATGGCCGCCGAGTTCAGCCCGTACTATGCCAACTTGACCTGGCAAGCTCCGCGTGTCATTTCTGACTGGCAGAACTTGACTGTCGCGACGGAGACGGGCACCTTTGTTGGTTTGTTCAACGATACTTACCCCAACGTCCGCCAGTTCTTGCGCGTGCCATACGCACAGGTTAGTGGGATAGCACTATCCAATACGCAGAATGATATTGAGTACGTCGCAGCCTCCTGTCGGTGAGCTCCGGTGGATGCCTCCGGTGTATCCCAAATTGTCTCATAAGAGAATCGACTCGACGTTCTTTGGTCCTGGTGCGTTTCTCCGCCGCTCATCCTGGGGTTGAGTGCATGTTGTTGGTTGACATGTATCTAGCTTGCCCTCAGTTTGTGGATGGAAGCACCACGCTGTGGAACGCGTATGAACCGCCAAACCTGCTTATCAGCATTGGCGAGCCGCTGAATGCTGGTGCTGTTGCGTGGTCCTCGGCCGAGGACTGCCTTTCTCTTGCCATTTGGACTCCAGCGTATGCGAACAGCACGTCGAAGCTGCCGGTAGCCATTTTTGTTACTGGTGGTGGCGGCGTAACTGGTGGCATTAACATTGCAGGCCAGTTACCCACGGCTTGGGTGTCTCGCTCGCAGGAGCATATTGTAGTTGCTATAAATTACCGCGCAAACATATTCGGAAGTAGGTAGTAGTCAGTACTGTATGGTGAAGCATTGCAAATCAGTTTGCTGACAGACCTGCCCTCTTTAGATCCCTTGTCCCGAGCCCTGGACACCCAATCACTTATTCTGCATGATGTGCGAGCTGCTGTTGAATGGGTGCACCGGAACATTGAGCAGTTTGGTGGCGACAGGGAGAACATCATGCTTTTCGGGCAGTCCCAGGGCGCAGCCTTGACACACCTGTACACACTCGCGTTTCCCGACGACCCTATTGTCAATAAGTTTGGCATCCTCTCTGCGGGAGATGTAACTATTAATTTGACCACCACTCCCGATCCATATGAGAATTTTGATCTTGTCGCAAAGTCGGTTGGCTGCAACTATGGCAACGACTCGAGAGCCGAGCTTGAGTGCATGCGGCAAATCTCGTTTGTGCAGCTTATCGAGACCATTAACAACTGGAACGCAACACCGGCGCTTGCTTTTAATGACTACATCCGTAGGCTTTCTTTCTATATTGCCTTCAGACAGATAAGTACTAACTGTGGAACAGCCGATGAGAAGTACATATTCGCCAACGAGACCGAACGATATTTGGCTGGTAAGGTAGCCAGGGCTCCGGCTATCAGATCCAACACTGCACGCGAGATCCCAACGGAGGGCAACCTGACCAAGTCCATTGCTTCGGCTCTGAGCTGGACTTGTATCAACTACGACGACAGCGTTTTACGATATAATGCTGGACTCGACACGTACCGATATTTCTACGGAGGTCAGAGCTCTCATAAACCCTTTGATACTGACGTATAACAGCCGCTGATCCTGGCTTATAGGCAACTTCACCAATATTAGCCCCGTGTCATGGCTTGGTGCATTCCATTGGAGCGACCTGTTGATGATTTTCGGGTCCTATGGACTCGACGCCGGCGCGGTGTCGCAGCTTGAGGTTGAAACATCCGAGACAATGCAGGATCATCTTCTTGCTTTTATCAAGGACCCCATAACTCTGAGCTCAGTTGCGGGCTGGCCTTTGTTCAACCCTAATGGCACTGATGGAGGCACCATCTTGGAGTTTGGAAATGGTGTTGCCGTCCAGAACGTCACGGGCAATTATGTTGATGCGGCGTGCTGGAACAGCTCTGCTGTTTTCCCGTACAATGCCTAGATAGTGGTTTATCACGATTTCAAGATTCATAGACCAGGTCAGGAGCTTACATGTCCGCATGTGCAATTGGAACAATCTCTTTGTATGGTTCAGAATGAACAATGCTTCTGTGCGAGTCGGGTTCCGTATCTCGGCCGGTCAAAGGTCGGCAGACTTCATTCCCGCAGGTCTGTATATACCCCTGATAGATAGGACCAGCCGGCATAGTTCAGTTAGGTCCGCCGTTCATCTGGTTGTAAGCACATCCAGTACAGACTCGTACAAAGAATAAACAACAGAATGAGACGAATGCTTCTGGTAAGATTTTATCAATATCAAAATATTAAACAACGATATCAACATTCCAGTCACAGTCCAGCCACGATAACAGCGCTGCATTCGTCTAGTCTGGCCAGTGGCATCGAGCATCGACGTTGCATGACATTGCATGGCAGCTTCGTCGGCATGTCTGCGGCGTCGATCCCAGGAGCATCAGGCAGATTCATTCAAAAAGGGGCTTCTGACTGCGGAACCGGATGGCTGGCAGGGCTCAACAAAGCATCCCGCAAAACATTATGGACGAAGAATACTAGATGGAATGCGTCTGCCTGTCGAACGCTGCTGCCTTGGAAACGAAGCTGTGATAGTCAGGGGTCAATCCGGTAGACCTGATGAGATGGATGAATATGGAAAACGTATGCTAGACAATGAAAGAATATGACGTGTTGACCACCCCTGACAGCGCGTCGTCCTGCATGTGCCGTGCACAGCAAGGATGCAGTCGCAATGGTGTGCAGCATGCAGCGTGTAACCCCCGGCATAGCGAGACTGAAGTGCCTCAGGCTGCAATGTCACGCGAGACACGCCAAGCCGCTAGGGCCAACACGGCTAGCGCCAGGGCGTCTGTCGATCAGGACAAACAGTGCAAACACAGCCGCCAGGACTGCGATACGAGGCGATAATATAATCCTGCAATATCAACATCGCTCTTAAGAGGTGAAAACAACCTTCGGTGAGACTAGCCCTCGCAGTCAACAATGCACTGCTACTGATAAAGCGGTGGACGGCGTTGCGTGGCGCCAATCACTGGGCTGGCCGGCGCACGGCGCGCTGATTGGCCGGCGGCGACATTCTCTGCGATTTCTTTTCTGCGCAGGCTTTTCTCCGGCTGGAGAGAGAAGAATGAAGCGAATTGCGCGTCAAGCGAGTGACTACGTAGCGGCCTGCATTCGCCAAAGAATTAATTGTAAACGTACGCTCCGGCGTCGGATGCCTCCGTAGATTATCTGAGATTGTCCTTTGGGCCAGTGATCACGGGTCCGGCCAATCACGCGTGGCCGTCTCCGCCAGCCCCTCCGCCGCCCGTCGATAGTTTCGTTTCTTGCCCCTGGCTGCTGCTCAGAAGACAAGGCTTCATCTCTCCATTGATTTCCTCGTCGCTGCAATTGCTGCTGCCTGCGTTCTTGTTTGCGTTGAAGACTCTTGCTGTGTGTGCTCGCTGCTCGTCAACCGTGCTCCCGCTACCCCCTTAACGGCTTAAATACTACGCTGCCCGCCACAAAAAGTCGCCGCAACAAAAAAAAAAAAATAAAAATCACAGTCAAACAGACTGCTAGCAACCACACGTTCAGCGTCCACCTACACCAGAAACTACACAGAATGGCGTCTCGACCTCAGAACATTGGCATCAAGGCCATTGAAATCTACTTCCCCAGTCAGGTTTGTTTCCCCCGGTTTCTTGGTTTGATCTCGCGCCCTCACCTCACAGCGGCACCGCCTCTCCTGAGACAGACACTGACACTGATACCACACAGTGCGTCGACCAAGCCGAATTGGAGAAATTCGATGGCGTCAGCACCGGAAAATACACCATTGGCCTGGGCCAGACCAAGATGAGCTTCTGCGATGACCGTGAAGGTAATTCATCCGGAAACCAAAAAAGTCTCGTGACTGTGCTGACCTATTGGTAGACATCTACTCCTTCGCCCTCACCACCCTCTCGTCCCTCCTGCGCAAATACAGCATCGACCCCAAGTCAATAGGCCGCCTCGAAGTCGGAACCGAGACCATGCTGGACAAGTCCAAGTCGGTCAAGTCGGTGCTGATGCAGCTGTTCGAGGAGTCGGGCAACACCAACGTCGAGGGCATCGACACAGTCAACGCCTGCTACGGTGGAACCAACGCCGTCTTCAACAGCATCAACTGGATCGAGTCGTCTGCCTGGGATGGCCGTGACGCCATCGTGGTGACTGGTGATATTGCGCTGTACGCCAAAGGCAATGCTCGCCCGACTGGTGGCGCCGGCTGTGTGGCCATGCTCATTGGTCCCGACGCTCCTCTCGTGTTCGAGCCTGGTCTGCGCGGCAGCTACATCACTCACGCCTACGACTTCTACAAGCCTGATCTGACCAGCGAGTACCCGTACGTGGACGGCCACTACTCCATCAAGTGCTACACCCAGGCCGTCGACGCCTGCTACAAGGCCTACAACGAGCGCGAGAAGACTCTGCAGCAGCGCAACGGCACCAACGGCGTGGTCCCCGAGGACAAGAACCCTCTGGACCGCTTCGACTACGTCTTGTTCCATGCCCCCAACTGCAAGCTCGTGTCCAAGTCGTACGCGCGCATGCTCTACAACGACTACCTTGCCAACCCGTCGCACCCAGAGTTCGCCGAAGTCCCGGCGGCAATCCGCGAGCTCAGCTACGAGCAGTCGGTGAGCGACAAGACAGTAGAAAAAACCTTCATGGCGCTGGCTAAGAAACGCTACAACGAGAGGGTGCACCCGACCATCGAGGTTGCCACCCAGTGCGGTAACATGTACACCGCGAGTGTCTACGGCGGCCTGGTCAGTTTACTGGCGAATGCCACCTTTGACCTCAGCACGCCGAAGCGCGTTGCTTTCTTCAGCTACGGCAGCGGTCTCGCCAGCTCCATGTTCAGCCTGAAGGTCGTGGGCGATGTGTCCGAGATGGCCAAGAAACTCGACCTGCACAACCGTCTGGATGCGCGCCGTGTTGTTCCTCCGTCTGACTTTGACGCCGTAAGTTTGGTCCTCATCTGATTTATCGTATTTATTTAATATCTCACAACTATACAGCTCTGCCTCCTCCGTGAGCACGCCCACCTCAAGAAGAACTTCAAGCCCGCCGGCAACCCCGACACCATCGCCCCGGGCGCCTACTACCTCACCGAGGTCGACGACATGTTCCGCCGCAAGTACGACGTCAAGGCATAACTTGAGCCTGCAACTGATAACAATTGAGAACAACTGATAACGCATAATACCTCACCCCCTCGACAGACGGTGCTCTGGTCCGACACGACGTGATGAATCATAGTGACGAGGAATTAATTAGATCCATCTGAAAAAAGACATTAATCCGCATGGGCGCGACTCTGTATTTACCGAGTAATCATGCTCATGCAGCATCCACAAGACTCGACTCATCATCTGAATGGAAACGCCTGGTGTTTGTTGTTTTCGGGCCTGGTCTTGCTTTTTCTGTTGGTCGTTCTATATATACATACATGTTTAGTTTTGGTGCATAGAGCAAATTAATATCTACTGGTCTAAAACCCTCGACCACCCCCCCACATGCTGGCTAGCAACCTGCCACGACGAGTCGAAACCGGAGTAAATCCTCGCAAAATTGCCATATTTAGGAATTAGCAGTCCTCTTCTTGTGTGCTAAGTATAGCAGCGCCGGTATAGCAGTCGCGATGAAACAAACAAACCGCTCCAATAAGACCGCGACCAGCGACAAGCGACCCATCTCATCGTGAACGTCGTCGCGAAAGCGTTACTATTTCCTTGCTAGGGGGAGCGCTCGGTATGAGATCCGGTCGAAATCCAACGCTTCGGCTCGCTGATTCGCGGGCGCATTTTCTGTGCGGCGTCTGGCTGCTGCACGCGGCGCACCAATGGGCGCGGCCACTGCGACGATTTTCCTGTGATCCCTGCCGGATGCTGCAGGCTGGTCACTGCTGGACGCTCGCTGATCGTGGCCGCTGACGAGCCCAGTGGATCGTTGGTAGCGCCGGGCTGGTCCACCACGGCGCGTATGGTGGCCTCTGCGGTGGTGCCCTTGCATCAGGTACATCGTACATCCTATGCAGGTCGTCCGTACAATCGCAATGCAGGCACACGGCGACGCTTCAAAATAGCAACCCCCATCGCTCTGAAACAGTCGAGCCTCGCGCGCTGATTGCTCACGGCCAGCGCGAGGCAGATCAAAATAGCAGCAGCCAGCGCTTAGTAGCCGAAACACTCTTGTCCGCTGGACCTTGCTAATTGACCCTCTTCCGGAAAATGAGACGCAAATAACAAGAAATGCAGAAAATAAGGTCAGGCCAGTGCGCAGGAACATGCACAAAAATAGATCCCACCTGCCAGGCCTACTTATTAATAGCATCTTCTCCACGAAATGCCATGCCGATTATAGAAACACGGCTCTGCAGCGCGGTCCCAGGCTCGTGGCTCGCCGGCCCTGGCTAAACTGCATACATCGAGTTGAAACCCGGCCGCTTCCAGATTTAGATCTCGACACGCAGGAGCAGGGCGTTTGAGGTTTCGCGCATCGTTCTTCACCATGGAGGGCCTGTTCGTGAATGGGTCAATAGCCGAACAGAGCTGTCTGCTCGAGCTAGGGAGCTCCATTTCTCAAACACGCTGCTCATCTGGCAATCATGGAGCGTGGCTCCTAGATGTGTTTCATGTTCCTGAGTTGGGGATCGCCGGCCATCTCAAAACATCATGTCGTGGACATTTAATACTTCAAACATCTCCTCGTCGTTCTGCTCTCATGCCCTCATCCACGGTCTTTACTCTATGGGCCGCGATCATCAACTTCTTAGATGTTCCTCTTCATATCACCGTTCATGCCCTAGCTATAGCTATCAGAGATATATGCTTGTCTGATACCTGTCTATTTTATATATCGTTCTGCTGAATGAGGTCTTCCCTGCCAGACAGACAAGACACCATGCCTCGCGACTACTACCTGCCCACTACACCACCTGGCGTGGCTCGACTGCATCCCATGAGCAGCGCGCATAGCCGCCGCACATCCGGCTCCTCCAGCCATTCTCACGAGTCTTCCCCGGACTCGGTCATGACCAGCATTACCATTCCAAGTGCTTCGTCTCCGGCCAAGCATCACCACACGTTTCCAGCACATCTGCACCTCCAGCCTTCGGCACATCTCAACAGCAACCAGCAGCAGCATCAACAAGTCTCGCCAACCCACCAGCATGGACCGCAGCTGCTGCCCAAAATCCGGACCCAGGATGTTGACCTGGAGCAAGTCTCCAATGTCGGTCCACGGCGTCATCGCCGTGTCTTGTCCAACACACGCAACCCACCAGGCTACATGCCCTATCCTAGCACTCGGCCATCGACGTCGAGAAATGTGCTGGATGTTTCTGACTGCGGCACTGGTGGTCTCCTCTCACCAGTCTCTCCAGCTGCATCTACTCACCGCCGACAACACCACCATCATCAGCGCAGCAGCAGCAGTGGGAGCAACCACCTGTCGTCCCCTATTCTGCTGACTCCAGCATCCACCAAATGCAAAAGTTTAGGCCCTATTTCCGGGCATTCCCATTCTCGCTCCACATCTACCTCCAGCATTGACGACGTCACTCTAACTCGGTATGGATATCCGACCTACAGGAGACTCCCCAAATATGTGGCACAGGCAGAACCCTCACTAATCAGCCCTGTTGACCCTGCTTCATTTGGATTCCCGCAATATGCCCGTCGTCCGCACATGCCAGTGCCCCGGCCCATCCAGCCCCCAAAACAACAGCAGCCATACTACGGAGCCATGCCTTCTCCTCAAAACGACTATATCCGCGGCCAAACCTCACCCACCGAATTCCTCGGGCCCATCCTTCCACCACTCCCTGGGGCTAAGCCCACCAGTCTACTGGCCCACCTTGCTGACACCACGCCCTCGGTCAGCCTCGTCCGCACAGTCAACTATGGCTCCCCGCGCGGTCTGCAGGACTATTTCTGGTGGGACATCCGCCAGCTGCGCACATGGCGCTCATTCTCCCTATCCACTTTCAACGAGGTCTGCGGACTGACCCAGCTCCTCAAAACACCCATCCACGGCAGACTGCCCGAAAACCCGCCAATTGACCCGTCACGCCTCTCCCCGGAGTCCGAGAACTCGCTCATCGGACTCATCAACGACATCTACGCGCCCCGCATCAACACCGCAACCCGCGTCTCTCAGGGCCCGCAGCATATGATGCTCTACGTCTCGCCAGACGCCACAGCCAGCGGCGGCCGCAACGCCAACGGGCCTCACTTTCTAGGTGGCTATGCCGCCGACACCGACGTCACGGCCTCGGGCAGTCGGCGTGCGCGCGTCGTCGGCATCGCCAAAAGCTTCGACCGATGGAACTCGGGCATGCGCAACGACCGCCCGCACCGCCGCGTCGACTACCTGCGCGGCCTGGCCCATCTGCAGCGCTGCATGCGCGAGCACTCCTGCCGCTATGGCTTTATCATCTCGGAGATTGAGCTGGTCTGCGTCCGCGCCGGCTGCGACGCGGGCGACGACACTCCTTATTTTGGTTATTTGGAAGTCTCGGCGCCCATTGCTACAAAGGAAGCAGTGCCCGATCTGCCAGTTGAAGACGATAGCGATCTGGCCCATCCTTCCAAAACCCATTCCAGACGCTCTCACACCCCCCATCTCTCTGCAGACGACAACCTGTCTTATGGTAATAGCAGCAGCAGCAGCAGCCACCGCACGCCGCGCAGCTCGGCATCAGCATCGTGCTCGCCATCGCTCGGCTCGTCGTCACCGCGCGACGGCGAAGTCCGCAGCGAACGCACCACCTCGCGCGTCACAGACGGCATCGAAGGTGTGCCCATGACAGCGTCGATGGCATTGTATTTTCTACTCATGCTAGCCAAGGCCATGCCGCTGCCAAACCAGCCGTCGGGACACCTCAATGTCGGGCCGCCGGGGCAGCTCACGCGGCAACGCATTCTGCCTGACCCAAAGGACAAATGGATCCCGGAGCCGCAGCAGGGCGAGAAACGCGATGCAAAGCGCGTGCGCGGCTGGATCTGGCCGCAGGACGCCTGGCATCGGCGCGAGGGGACGAGGCCGAAGAATAACGCTACGACTACTACGACTACTACTAATATGAAAAACCAATAACCTGACCCCATCGCAAGCAGGGCAGACTGCAGACTGCAGAGTCAATTCAATCCAATCGCGATTACAGACCTCGCAGCAGTCTTGAATCACTAATCCAGAAAAACGCAACGCAAGGCAAAGCCATTGATTGGCAAGAGGTGGAGTTGTATAGTTATAGATGTACAAGGATTCATTTCTTCATTTCTTCATGTCGGATTATGCATGCCGGACATTACTAATGTTTATTTTTATTTTTGTTTATATTCTTCGGAGGATTGATCATTTGTGTTTGGCGTTGTGGTTTTTTGGCCTTTTTCCCGTCTTCTGTCTGGACAACAAGGGACTGACAGGGTATGATACGATATGAGATGATGACATGAATGATAGCCTATTACATAGGTCGTGATAACAATTAACAAGTTTATTGTTATTTATACGAGTGTTTAAACTTGCCTGCTCTATACGTTACAGACAGACTTGTTGCTGTAGATGATGATTGATACGATCCCGCAGCCCTAATCCATTATTATTTATCCCACTAACACAGACGATTTGTAGTACAATGCAACCACGCCACTTGCATCACTACATCAGCTACAGATTCCGATGATCATGTACCAAAGTATGTCTGCAGTCCTGCACAGTTTGCATACATGAACAATCTCGATCATCGTCTGGCTCGCCGTGCTAACTTTGTAGTGAGGTAGCACCTCGGTCTACTAGTGTAAGGGAATGCAACATAGCGAACATCACTGATGTTTTCGCCCTCCGGCCCCAAGTCTCGTACATTATCCACCTGCGAGCCGCGATGCGAGTCTTGTGCATGCACAGATTTTCTAGACTTTTTTAATGCAGGCTTTTGCTTGTGTGCAGTCTGGTTTGTACGTACGGAGTAGTATGGTAGTAGTCGTGGTTGCCAAGTCGCTGTAAAGGCGGCATACGATCGACTCGCTTGCCGTCCCGTCCCGCTGCTTTACTGATGTACCTGCATTTGCTGCGAGAGAGAAAATGTCCACCACGTTCTACAGTCATGTTGATATGCTGACATCAATATATAAATATATACCTCGTTACCGACCAGCCGGCCACCAGATCCGGGCTGCCTGCTAATGCAAGCCACACGCCACAACTGCGAGTCACTGCTCAGGCAGGAATATACACTATTCGGCTGTTCATATTCATTCATGTAGACACGGATACATACTGCTCTGCTGGAACAGTCCGTCTCGTATGGTCGGGCTAATTAGCGGCAGTTAGGTAGTAGCGCTAAGACTAGCACAGGGCACCTGGACAGGCACGGACAGGGACCCCCCGTAAGCCTCAGCGGGACTAAAACGCTGATGGTGTGATCGATTTCTTAGTGGATGCAGGAACGGGGCCAATGGCGGTTGTTTCTCTCTTTTCTTTTTTCCCTCGTGTGTCTTGACTACAGGCTGGGCTGGTGCTCGTGGCTGGTGCAATAGTTGCGATTATTAATAGGAGGCCTCACCCGCGAGGTTAGTCGGACGGTACTTGTTTCGGGTGTGTTTGGTGTTTATCGTGATGGTGTTTTGACTGTGTTGACTTTGTTTAGTGGTGTAGTTAATTTTCGCTGATCGGGACAAGTCAACTACTCAATGCCACCACATGTACATCTGCCAGCGCTGCGTAGTAACAAACATTAGCACTTAATTGAACTACTTCTAGTATGCACACCGTGTTGAAGTCAAAGAGTTGGCCGGCTTGTGTAGTATTCGATTGCTTGGCTGAGTCTAAAGAATGGCTCGCAGATGGACGAATGTTTGGTTGGATGGGGGATTCCGCTTTTCGGGCTACCGGTAGCACTTCAGGTCCACGTATTTTCGGCACTGGAGAAGTACCTGATTAATCTCCGACAGCTGCTAATTATACCGAGTCTACTACGGCTAACTTGCTACAGCAGATAGCGCATGCGACATGGACCTCCGTACTCTGGCTGCTGTAGCGTTTCACATCGGCCCTAGCGGCAGTTATATTACCAGGGAGCGGCTAGCCCTAGACTTATCCAGTTATGAAGACAGCTGCAACGTCGTTTATATACCAGACTTGTTCCAAGGCCTATTCGACATATTACTAGTCCTGGTATAGTTTTATCTCGTGTCCCAGAATCGTCCCAGAATAGCCACGGCTCACTGCTACCCCGACAGGGGCCGTCCATTCCGTCCTACCAGATTAGAACCCCCAGCTTGGCCGTCACGGCCCTCACGTTTCTCGACCTACACCTACATAGATGCTAAATCGGCTCTGGACCGGCTATTCGCTAGCTGCTTCAGACCCCAGCTATCGCCAGCCAATACTTTGTCTTTTCTACCATCTAGATACCCCGTCTTGCGGCCTTGCACCAGTCTCCCGTCCGGTCAAGGATTGCCGTTGCAATACTATCCCAGCCAAGAGGAGACATGGCTGTCGATCTTGTCACCTCGGTGGCGTCCACAGAAAGGATTGAATACAAGAAAGATAAATAAGACCTGTAGTCCATTGTGTTTGATCATTAGACATCGTCTCCTTCTCTTCAGCAACGGCCAGCCCTTTGTATGAAGTTGCTGTACTTTGGTGTGCAGCATTACATTCCTTTGAAAACACGCCATTCATTTATTGCAACCAGGTGTTAGATACACCCTTACAGTCCTTTAAACACAATGTTTGGCTTGGCCAAGTATGCAGTGGCTCTCGCTGCAGCCCTGACGGTTATACCACAAGCCATTGCTGCCCCAACTGAGCTGCACCCAGGAAATGCAAAGAACCTGATAATCACAGCCCAGGACACAGTCAATGGAACTACCTCAAACACCCCCTCAGCATCCACCGCTGCTGACACTACCGGAACCCTCTCACTCACCGTCACCAACAACATCGGCAGCGGAGTTAACTGCTATATCATCGGCACTGATCCGGACGGATCCCCCATCATGCTGCAGCCCAACTTCACCTGGTACTACCCAGCAGCACCCACCTCTGACGACGGCGTGCCCGAACTCATCACTCAAGACCTCGCCATCCCCATCAACGACTCGGGCGAGACCTCAATCACCGTCCCCAGCTACGTCATCTCCGCGCGCATCTGGTTCGCCGTCGGCGAGCTCAAGTTCTACACCGTCAGCGGCTCTGATGGTAGCTATTCCGTCGTCCAACCCTCCCAGACAAACCCGGATGACCCCAGCGCTGGCGTGAACTGGGGGTTTGTCGAGTTCAACTGGGCAAGTGACTCTGGACTTTATGCGAATGTTAGCTATGTCGACTTTGTCGGCCTCCCTCTCGGTCTGTCGCTCACCAACACCACCGGCGGAGTCCAGACTGCTCTCGGTCTCGAGGCAGATGCTGTCACTAAAGTATGCGACGACCTGACTGCCCAAGCTGCCGTGGATGGATACCCGTGGGATGCTCTCTGCATGTCGATCAACGGCACCGTCATGCGCGTGCTGGCTCCGTACGATTATATGACATCCAACTCCTCCAATGGCTTCACCGACTACTTCTCCGACTATGTTGATGAAGTCTGGGCCAACTACACCGACACCCCTCTCATCATCAACACCCAAAACACCCCCGGCAATGTCTCCTGCACCGTCGTTGGCGACACTCTCGGCTGCGCCGGTGACAACGTCAACTACACCAAGCCCGACACTGCTGACATTTTCGGCTGCAACACCGGGCCATTCGTCACTAGTGGCTCCGACACCGAGGTCCACCAGGCCGTGGTACCCCGTCTCTGCGCGGCCTTCAACCGTGGAACCTTCTTGCTGGAGGGCGGTGATGTCCAACCTAGTCTGCCGGCGACGGATTACTACACCACGCTTCCAAACAACTACTACTCAAAAATCGTGCACACATATGAAGTTGATGGGAAGGGTTATGCATTTTCCTACGACGATGTCAACCCTTCTGACGGCGAGAACGCCTCGGGTGAAGTCTCTACGAGCTCGCCAGAGGTTCTGTCCATTACCGTTGGTGGGCCTACGAGTGCCGAGATACTGCAGGCAGAGAGGGAAGAATAGAAGTTTTGACACTTGCTAAAGTGTTTCTACGTACATAGATGGCTGTGGGTATTTGGTTGTTATACACTCGCTTTTATGACCCAATAATCTGATGCTGCACCCATTCGCTGTATATAATTTTTGGACAATACCTTTTCAATACACTAAACTCCATGCGGACAAAGATCTTATCTTGTCTGTTTTACTTGACATTAGAGTTGTCAGACTTATTAAATAGTATTCAAATTGACATACTAGAACGCTAAAGTGGTTCGTAGAACCATGGGAACTTATTGTAACTAGTGCTACCTTTACTACACAACAGGTTCAATGCCAGATAATCCTCTCAGCCTTTTTATATCTTCAAAATCTTTGGGAAATAGTTAACACCGTCTGGATATTCCTGAGACTACAACAGCGTTCCAATAGAATACTTAAACGTATGTAAGAATGCTTCTCAGGTTAATAAAAAGTCGTGTTGAATATATGAACTGTAAGGAACTCTCTTAGTATTTATCATAATACTTAGTGAAGGCTATGTATTGTTGAACTCCGCATGTCCTCACCTAGGCAGAGCAGTGCCTGATATATGACATTCAGAGTTATTGCCACTTAAAATCTTCTTCACTACACAACCAAATTGGACTAGATGAGTATCGGAGAAACAGTGATAGTAGCTGAGAAAGAGCCAGGACAAAACTTTTGAGAACTGCGTTTTGCCTCGACTGGGATATACAAGCAGTCCGTCAGGGTATCATGCAGCATGATTAAAAGCATTTGATTATTATAGACTACACCTTCCTGAATGCTTCGGTCGTTTTGTGTTTCTATAGAAACCGCGATCAATGCTACTTTAATAAATTGTTACTTAAAGCGTGAATTAGGGCACGGAGCCCTAACCCTGAATACAACGAGTGAGCGTGATAATCTCGAGTGGTCGGTTTTGAAACGTTACTTTTTTATTGAGAAGCAAAGAAGAAAGAAATGTCGCAATTATAATGGCTTCTTCAAACATGTATTTCTTGCTAGCGAATAAATCAAGTAGTTTGAAAATCTGACTAAATATATGCAGGAAGGATGATTGGTTCCTCTTAGGCTCGTCGGATCAACTACCCAGCCTCGCCCACCACGGCAATAGTTCGTGACTGATATCTTCGGTTTTCGCACCAAACCCCGCTTCTGAAAAACAAAACCTCGGTCTACAGCACGCTGCTGTCAACAATGTCAGGGAAAATACCCGAGAATGAGGAGCCAAGCTGCAGCGATATTGAGAAGCAGCGTGTATCTGAATCTGGGACGGGAAGCGCACCGATTCCGTACACAATAGTTACCAAGAGTCAAAAGCGGTTCCTTGGGTGCATTTTAACTCTTACAATGCTCGCTTCGCCGTTGACTGCCACGATCTATCTCCCACTGCTGCCGTTACTTGCTTCTCACTTCGAAGTTTCTTCACAGTCGATAAACTTGACTATAACTATATACATCATTTTTCAAGCAATTTCACCTCTTTTCTTCGCTACTAGCTCAGACACTCTTGGTAGGAGACCCGTCTACATAGTCACCTATGCAATATACACCGCTGCCAGCTTGGGTCTCGCACTGAATGAATCAAGCTATCCCGCCCTCTTACTTCTCAGGGCTTTACAGAGCTTAGGAGCATCTGCAGTCCTAGCTGTTGCCTATGGGGTTGTTGCTGATATATGCGTACCTGCTGAGAGGGGTGCAATGATAGGACCCATGATGGGAGCGGCGAATTTGGCCGTATGCATAGGCCCAGTAATTGGTGGTTGGGTGGCTTTGGGCAGTGGTAGCTACCATTGGGCTTTCTGGGCCTTGCTAATATTTGGAGCTACTATCTTGCTTGTTGTTGGGTTTTTGTTTCGGGAGACAGCACGGCATCTGGTTGGAAACGGTAGCATACAGCCACGCGGCTGGAGCATAACGTGGTATACCCTTCTCAAAAGCCGTATGGCAATGGTGTTTATTTCTACCAAGGATAGCAAGAAAAGCGATTTACATGCATCGGGACAGCAAGATGAACAGCAACCTATGAGCAAGCGAGAGTTCAGGTTTCCTAATATCGTGGGCTGCCTCCGAATACTATTTTGGAAAGATACTTCTGTGATCTTGTGGATGGCCGCTTCGCCGTATGCTGTCTACTACTGTGTTCAAGCTTCAATCCCCTCTATATACAAAAGTATATATGGGTTTAATGAATTAGACATCGGCTTTTCATATCTCACAGGAGGTGCAGGCGTTGTACTGGGAGGTTACTTGAATGGAAAGCTGATGGATCTCAATTATAAAGCCACAGCTAAGAGTATTGGCCATACAATTGACAGGGTATCAGGTGATGACCTGGAACACTTTCCTATTGAAAAGGCTCGAGCTCGGGGGTGTTGGATACTTCTTTCCATTTATATCCTTTCTCTGTCAGCCTATGGGTGGTCTGTATACAAACACGTCCACGAGAGTGTCCCGTTGATTCTTCAATTTGTTTTGGCTGCTCTTTGCACTTCTTTTCAACAGACATTCAACACCTTGATGGTTGATATATACCCGTCGAGTCCTGGCGCTGCTGCTGCAGCGTCGAATGTTACGCGATGTGCTCTATCAGCTGTAGCAGTTACGATTATGGATCCATTAGTTAATTTGATTGGAAGAGGGTGGTTTTTCACATTGCTAACCATCATCAGCGGAGGCGGGGGCCTGGCAGCAAACTTTGCTATAACGAATCTTGGAATGGTCTGGAGAGGACAGAGACTGGCGAAAATTCGAGCTGATCAGTCTTTGATCAACGGGGATAGATAGACTGTGGATATTTTTTCAATGATATTAGCTCTAGTCCATACGAAAAGATGGGCGGTGGCCCCTCGAAAGACAGATCCTGTTTGAAACAATATTCGCTCTGATATTCATGTCGAATTCACCCTACTCCCCACCCCCTCCAAAAGAAGCAAAAATAAATGAAGACAAGAGGTAGTCAATGCAGACTATACAGTCTGCTAACGTTCCTTAATTCTTGGGAATTAATTGACACAAGACCCGCAACATTCACTTCTTATGGTGTCATATTTTGGCATCCGTGGCCGCTGACCGAAAGTGGATATTATTGTGGCAATTTAAAGTAGAAGAAAAAAAAAATGAGCCAAAATCAGCCATTTCCGCAGAGCAGTTGGTGAAACGGGAGAAATTTGTGTCATTGAAAAATGCTGTGTTCCTTCTTGAGTAGATGATATAAGCCGGCAGCCAGTTCACAAAAAATATTTGACCCCTTGAACGCCATTTTATATGCTATTTCTACCTGACAACCTTAAAGCCCGAAATGCACCAAAACTTCCAAAAACACAGTACATATAGGACGCCAGTGATGCAGAAAGCGTTTATGTGATTCATGCCAATTAACTGCTTCTGGAAGAAGAAAAGTTTTGTCGCCACCCAGCCAGTGAAGGCCTCTTTCCAGCTGTAGACCTTTGATTAAGGTCCAATCCTCGTTTAATTATAGCGACTTCGTGATTCTTGACAAATATTATATTCCCATTTTCAGCGACCTTGATCATCAAGGTAATATTAGTGGAAAGCCAATCGCCTGGAAGAAAGAAATGACGAGTGTGATTCGCACTTTGTTCGTACGCAGAACAGACCCAACCATCATTGTCGAGGAAAATAAGGGCCTGTTCATAGTCCCCGATCAGATATCGAACAGAGTCTTGGAGGTAGTCGTAACGCGTTGCCAAGGCCCCAATTCCTGACTCTTGGGCCCAGTCTGAAGAATACCAAAAGAAAAGCCTCGAGATAAACTGGGGCCTTAAACGTTCGCTGAAAGCAGTTGCGAGATATTTTTTTTGCCCAAAGACCGATGTTATTGATCTAATGTTGAGCTCCGAGAGTGTTGTGTCTGGTAACTCTATCTTCTTGGGCTCTCCTATCCGTTGAAAGGTCGCCCACTCATAAAGATACAGTGTGTTATTAGCGATGAGCAAACATTGATCGTCGTTTGATGAATGCCTCGCCCATTTATAAGACCCACGCTCTTCCCATGATAAGGTGGTGACAGAAGAATTACCCTCAGCCGCCACAGACCATAGTGTATCTTCAGTGTCTGAGGATACTAGTAGCCTTGTGTGTCCGATGTTGCTGAGAATCTGATGTACAGCTTTCCTGGCTCGATGATCGAAGACAAGTTCCGGTCTATCCCACCTCTGAGAGAGAAATTTATGACTCATTACTCGACCAGAGTCATCAACACTGGTCAATATAGAGTTCCTGTCATTATATTGGAGAGAAATGATAGAGACACCTCTTGCATGGCTGAAAAGTTTCTGAACCGGTAGGCCAGTATGGTTGGAATACAGATACACCGAACCATCTTCCCTGCCACAAAATATAAGCTCTCCTCTGTCATTGCATGCCAAAGCTGTGATATATAAGATGTCATCTGTGGGTCTGGCATCTATCTCATGCTGACTTGTCGACACAGATACCGTATCACTGTTCTCTTCATCCAGATCGTGTCTCACCAAGACAGGTGGATCCCAGACCTGACATTGAGATGCTCGTATGTCAAGAAGGCAATGGCCATCACCGCTAAATGCTAATTCTTTGATGCCCGAATCCTCTGAAGAAATGCGATATAGCAGCTTGAGAGTCTCGAATTCGTACAGTTGAATAATACCTGCCGAGTCACCACTAGCCAGCGTTCTTCCGTCAGGAGAGGAAGCCAAAGTTTGTGCATTAGCGACTGTGGTCTTTTTAATTGAATTTATGGAAGTATCAAATAAAACCAAATCTCCCGATGAATATGAAGCGGCAAGTAAAGATGCATTGGAATCGCGGCAGAAAACAGCACAAATAACGCCAGCGTCTAGAACCCGGTTTGCTGACCCTATCTGAGAATCCATATTTGTGCTGTAAGTCTCATAAAGAGTGTCTTGCTCAAGATCCCAGATACAGATATCTTGTCCCCTGTAAATAATTGCCATGAAATCTAACTCTGGGGACAACGCTGCAAATATTGGGGTTCGAAATGCGTGAGATTGTTTAACATCCATATCCTCAGTCCAGTTTGAAGAACACTGCAACGTTTGCGTTGTCAAATCCCATATGAGAATTTGATTATTTCTGAAGACACCCAGAAGCAATTGATCCTCATCTGCGAACTCAAGGAGCAAGCAATGCTGTGGTATACGTATTTCCCATACCTGTTCCCCAGTGGTCCAGTTCCACAGTCGCAATGCTTTAGATCCAGCCGATGCAAGATATCCCTTGTTTTGACTAAACTTCAGTACTCTGACAGACTCATGATGATTTAATTCTTGAAGACGTTGGCAGGTTGTCTGGTCGTGTATGATGATTTTTCCACTGGACATTCCAATAGCAAATTGTGCCTCAGAGGTAGCAAGGCTGAGAAAGAATTCTTCCGGTTCCACAATAGTTGACAGGCAGTCATCCCACGTTGTGGCAGAGAGACCTTGAACTGCCATGCCTCGGCTAGATGACCCAAATTGTTTTCTGAGGGATGTGTCTCGGGGACAAAATGGTGGGATGAGGTTGTAGATAGCTGATGGTGAAGACAGCAATTTTTTGCCGAACTTCGTAACGAGACGTACAAGGTCGTTTGACCATGTGTCTATCAATGCCATAACTTTGCTCACTGGAGCCGTATGTGTGGAACGTCTTTGTAGGTAATTTCTCAGGATTTTGCCAGCCTGTATTAGCAAGTTCAAGTCTGAATAACCGGCAATAGTTTCTATCCAAACTAGAACGTTTGATGACGATAAGAACTTCGCTAACATTTCCGTTACATCATCGTCTGTCGACGGAACGTGGATAAGATGCTGATACCACGAGGTATTGGCATAATGAGCAAATGCGCTTTTCTCTTGAGAGATGTTGTTGATAGCAATTCTGCGAGCAAATGGAGCCTTTATTTCTCTACCATTGAGATAGCTGAGACATGCTTTCACAAGACGTGTATGGCCTAATCGCTTATATATTTTAAATTCTGAATCCATTTCCGTATCGAGAAGGAAATCTTTTGCCGTTTGGTGAACTATTTGCACCCGCGACTGTGAGTCAACGTAGACTAATTGTCCGCAACTAGATAGTATTGACCGTTGGATGCTATCAATAGTATCAGAGAGGTCAATCTCGAGCGCATGATAAAGCTCATCTGTAGTCAAGGGTCTCGTCGCACACACAGTCCAGACTAGTATTGCTTTTGCAAGATGTTTTCCATATTTGGCTTCTGACATGGATTCAAGTATTCGAGAGTATAGCTTGTTCATATCGGATGGAACTGTTTCTAGGACCTGGCGAATTTCTCCAGATGTGTGAACTCGCCTTAGCTCCTGTATAACCAATTTTACCCATAAGAAGCAGCCGGCAGATTTCGTTAGTATTGTAGTAACCATTTCTCGCTGCGCATATTCATCCACCAATGGAAACTCATGAATATGTGCGTTCAGGTATAAAGATATGTCGGACTTGGTGTCACTCTCCGAGATTTCTTCGGTAATGAAATTTGTTTGAGAACTAGGTCGCAGTCTGTGCGACTCAATTCCGTTTCGAGAAGTTAGCAATATCCTCACCTGATCTGTTTCCACGAGCTGCTGTAGTAAGGGCGCGAGCTCATGATCTGATTTGCACTCATCTAAGCCATCAATTACCCAGTATTGTGGTCGGGTAAACTGAACAGTCACTATGCCTTGAAGGAACAGCTTTCTCCAGATCGTACGGTAGTCTGTCTTGCTCAATTGACTTTCTTTCTCGCAAATTTTGAGAAGTACAGAAAAGACTTCTGGGTGTAGAAATGACATTTGCCACGCCATTGCAAGCAAGAAGGAACTAATACTCCCTTTTGTCTTATCTCCGTGATTGAAAAAGTAGAATTGGCAATCTTTGCCAAGTGATCTAAGATGATTGACTATCTTCCCACTCAAAACAGTCTTTCCAGTGGCGGGCTTAGCAGTCAACCAGAGTAGTTGTGCTTTAGGTGATTCTTTCCATTGCTTAAAGCTCTCCTTTTGAATAAACCACTCACAGGAACCCGCAATGCGTAAATTGTCAATCCCCAGAAGGTCATCTTCAGGTGCATCCGACACTCCGAGATAGCTATCTAAGAGCTTTTGCTGAACGTCGTCTATCTCCACATCGAGAGAATGGTCTCGGAAAGGCTCAATTGCGTAGGCTAAAGTGTTCCGAATCGTCCGATAGTTTGGGTCTGAAGTGCTGTCAAATTTGCAAACACCCCGGTGATTGGCGTCCAGGTACGATGTGCGTTCATTGGCATATCCCATAATTGCCAAGTCCTTGTCCACAACCATGCTTTTAGACATCCCAATACTAGTCGGTATCGTCTCATAAAAGGAGTATAGTTGAAGGTCTTGGCAGTATTGTGGAAATTCATCATTGATCGACTGTGTGGCCAATGAGCTGCGATGCAAGTCCTTGACAAACGGCCTACTTCCAGAGGAAAGAGTAAGCATTCTTGTTAGTAATTGCGCGAGGTCAGCGCCTCGATGAGGGGTGGCTAGGAAGACCATTGTCTTTATCCGATCAGCAAGGCCTGAAAATTCCTCTTTTTGCTTTGCTACGATAAATGCACGTTTCATGACCAAGCCACCCATGCTGTGACCGACAAGTATTAACGGTGTCTGTTCTTCTCGTCAATGGGAGTCTAACTGGGAAATGCGAATGGCCACATACAGTAGAATCCCTTGGAATGCTAGGGCAATCCTGAATCGATCCTAAGAGGGACTTGGCAAAGTCATATATATTCAAAGTGCTGCCCCTGTCCCAGTTGGCGTTATACCCAAAACTATGTATTCGTACATCGTAGAAGGCATGGTCCTGCGGCAGCCACTCCTTGGGCCAGAATAAGGAAGGATCATTCGACTTTGTCCATGTTTTTTGAGAGCCGCCACCCAAGCCATGGACAAATACTAAGTCGGCAATAACTGGCCCCGCGGGATCAGATAGAGTATTCAAACCAACTGGCCCTTTGGTTTCTTCTGCAGACGGTGTGCTACTCTCGCGACGTATGCGCGAGAGAAGTGACCGCCGTGAAGTTGCAGTCGATGCAGTCGACACTGTTCGCTCTAGCGATATCGAATCCATGACAAAGAGGACAAGAAGATTCACAAAATAATGTGAACTCGGCCAGTAGAGGGCAAGAAAAATGATCAATAGTAAGTCATTACTAGGATGCTAATCCAAGGATCTAGCCATTTGTGAAACCTAGGTTTCGATGCTGGAAAATGCCGCCAAACTCTCATAAAAGCATAAGAAATTGTGAAAACAACGGCATTTCTTCGGCTGAAGACTATTCAGGCAACCACTCTGGATCTTAGTCCAATTTCGTCGAATTGCTGCAAGATTATGCATGAGCATAGACTAGTTAAAGAGAATAACGCAATCCCAGCGCGGGGCAGCCTTTGCTTTCAGCCTCCCCGACGCGCGTTCCATTAGTGACGACAAGGTCAGATGCGCCCCAAGTGATTAAAATGTTGCCATTCAGGAGCCATTCAGGAGACCGGATGACTATCTCCGTTGTTGGTTTTATGGTCAACCCGGTATATAACGACTCCGGTCGCAACGAAAATGTCCTTGCAAATGAATGTTAAGGAGGCCAAAAGTAAGTAACAATCCAATACTACAGAAAGCTTAGTCATAATGCTCTTCATGGACTTTTCTATCCCGGTTACACAAGTAGTTGATCGTGATCGTGTCTCAAAACTGGAAGTAGAGCCTCCCCGCGTCGAAAGGCTTTGTTGCCCATGGATATTAATATGCTCACTGCTTCGCGTTTTACAATTCAGCAGGAGTGGTATCCCGGAACTTCGGCAAGAGATGGCCTATCAACTTCACAGTCTAGTCTCCCCGTGCCAGTCCATAGGCACAGCAGAGGCCAAAGCGTAAGCCACCAGCGGCAAGTTACAGGGGGCCAATATTCTGATGTATTACATGTTCGTCTACGTGGTTCCACACGAATGAGTTACACAGATAAGCCTTGTCTGAAGAATATATATCTACAGCTGGATTTGCGAGTCTTATTGGGCGGGTGGAGTGATTAAAAGTGTGACAGGTTTTTTTCATCCATAATTGGCTCACGAGTGATCTGTTCAAACCGAGCCTTCTTGTATATATAGTACAGAGGAATTTGGCAGCCCAAAGGAGTCCGAAAAGAGAGCAAACATTTAAATAATAAAAATTATCTATCGTCTTGTCAGGTAAAGAGCCTTATAGAAACCATGGCCAGCAGAGAAAAGGTATGGGACCAGCCGATAGACGTCCCGGAGAAATGGATTCACAGCGTTGATGAGAACGTGCTCAAAGGTTTACATTCCAGCCATTCCCGGACTCTAATTTATATACAGCGTCTGATGGCTCTGATGAAAATTCATAGAACTGCCCGAGGGAAGCACGATCTTGAGCATCGCTCCTTATGGAGCGAGCTACTGGACACGCACGGCGCAAATTCAGACAGAACAAAATGATGGATCCCAAGTGTCATTTTTCCTCAAGGTCCGAGAGTCTACTAGGAAATTTCTCCTATGGCCATATCGCTTACTGTCTTATAACAGGTAACGCAAAATGAGCAGGGGAAGGCCATGGTATCGGGAGAGTTCGTTTCCATGAGTTCATTACACGATGTAGCGCCAGCCATCACTCCAAAACCTATCGCTTGGGGAACATACGCTGCCGATTCAAATATTCATTTCTTCCTTTGTGAATTTGTGGAAATGACAGAGGACATTCCAGAACCGCAAGCTCTGGGCAAAGGATTGGCCGAGTTACATAAAAATGGCCTCTCTCCTAACGGTAAATATGGCTTCTCTGTTCCTACACTTCAGGGAACCATCCCCCAGTACACCGAGTGGACGGATTCCTGGGAAGAATTTTTCACCAAGTCTACACAGAAAGTCTTTGCAGCCGAGTTGAAATCCCAAGGAAGCAACCCTGAAATACTGGAACTTGAAGAAGCGATTATCACCAAAGTTATTCCGCGCCTCCTCCGTCCACTAGAGACCGGAGGTAGAAAGATTGAGCCTCGGCTGATCCACGGAGATATCTGGGATGGGAATACATCCACAAACAGCGTAACAAATAATCCTGTTATTTTTGATGCGACATGCATTTATGCTCACCATGAGCGTAAGTCGACTACCACTGGCTGCTCGAAGATGGAATAGATCCATTTCACTGACATTATGTACCAGTGGAGCTTGCACCTCTGAGACCCATCCGACACAAAATGCGAAAGCCATATGTCAAGGCCTATTTCAAACACTTTCCGATATCAATGCCAGAAGAGGACCAAGATGACCGCAACGCACTCTACTGTCTGTGAGTTATCATCACATGGATCACTTTTATTTAGATATGCAAAATACTCATGTACATTGCTCTGACAGTCGCTGGGACATGAATTGCTCTGCATTATACGTGGGAAATCCCCGATGGAGAAATATGTAAGCTTGCGAAGGATTTTTATACTAACAGCTATGCTGATAATACCCGGCAGCGCTCTGGAAACAATGAAGGCTCTTGTCGCTAAATACCCCGGTGGATACGAAGCCTGGGCGGAGGAGCATGGGGAAGGCCCATATCAAAAAGTTCTACTGCCTACAGAAACGGTGGACAACCAACCACTTAGTACGAGGCAACAGTATCCAAGTGGGATTACTGTTTAGGTACATTTAGGCTTTTCGTTGGTTTTAACGGTGGTCTATTGTCATCTTGAACATCAACCTTTG
Organism: Eurotiales sp. R13A2; assembly: GCA_023625935.1. Classification (NCBI taxonomy): domain Eukaryota; kingdom Fungi; phylum Ascomycota; class Eurotiomycetes; order Eurotiales; species Eurotiales sp. R13A2. The sequence goes on along the minus strand of JAMAFV010000017.1, from coordinate 512,631 downwards.
ACAGAATCACAATTTAGAGCTCCTAAGTAGCCTCATTTGAGCTAAAGTCTAGGGATAACTCTCAGAAAATGGTCTACGCGTAAAGATCTGTCTGCGTGGCAGTGACAAATTTGGCACCGCACACGTACGCTTGGATGCAAATACATGAAGTTTCCAATCAAGGCTGAAAGTTATTGTAAAATAAGTAGAGAAACAAAGCATGCGCTATACTCCACAAAGCGACCGGGGCTCCAGCGGGGCACAGCCAGCTCACAAAGAACCATCCTTGCAAGATTGTAAATGCGGTTAGGCAAGACTAGAGGCTGCTTGATATAGATGAATGCCCTAGCCTATGAAGGCTAGGGCATTCATCTATATCAAGGCACCTAACCGGCGCCCCTAGGAGGGGTCAGGTATGAGTCTCTAATCTTACTCCCCCCACTGTTATCGCCTAGTTAAAAAATCATATCCAAGACTCACTTCACGACCAAGTCAAAAAGCTAAGAATAAAAGCGAAATGGGGTTCGAGGCTAGCCAGAATGCTAGCTATCAAGCAGAAGTCAACAGGCTCTCTAATAAGATTATAGGTACATAGCCGATTCGCATTAGTGGCCGTTTACATACGTTGTCATCTATCTCACTTCCAATGCAGATATGTGGAAGCGCAAAAGCCCTAGCGAGAGAGTTATGATTGCGGTGTCCGGTATACCAGGAGCGGGTAAACCATTCGCCATTCCATTGTTCGATTCATGATAATAATAATAATAATAAATCCTGTGCCGTAGGTAAAACGACTTTGGCAGCGGAAATCACGAAACGAGTCAACAGTGTCTACAGCAACGACGAAGCAAATCCTAGCAATCCCAATTTCGCCATGTTTATCCCGATGGATGGCTACCATCTTTACCGTTCTCAGCTTCAGGCAATGCCAGACCCAGCAACTGCCATCCACCGCCGCGGAGCAGCATTCACGTTTGACTCGGAGAGGTTCTTAAAGTTGGTGCAAGTATTGCGAGAGCCGCTCGTATCTGATTCGCAGACGGTATACGCTCCCAGTTTCGACCACGCGGTGAAAGATCCGGTTGAAGATGATATTGCAATCCTCCCGACATCGCGTGTATTGATATTTGAGGGCTTGTATCTAAGTCTAGACCGGGAGCCTTGGAGATCGGCTGCACTTTTGATGGACGAACTCTGGTTTATCGAGGTGGATCGAGAAATTGCACGGTCTCGCCTCGTTCAGCGTCATGTTGCGTCAGGTATTGTTCCCGACGAGGCCGCTGCGCGGCACAGGATATCGAGTACTGATTTTCTCAATGCGGATGACATTCTCGAAAATCGACTTGCTGTTCAGGAGATCATCAGGGGGGACTGAAGGGTGTGTCGGTGACATGATTCCTTGTTACATACAGACTACGTGTATTACCCTTCTTTTCGAAAAACATGATGTCTACTCAATACTTCCTCTCCAGGCTGAATGATAAATGAATGAACGGTAAAAAGAAAAGGTCCAATAGTACTCCGCTCCCTTGCGCAAAACTTAGGCATTCTGCGTTGCGCGTTATATCACGACCGTAAACTTGTTTTCCAGCAGCGTATAGCCAGGAGGTATTTACATACGATCATCATCATCTATTTTCTTTACCGTATTCTGGGCGAGTATTAGCAGAGAGGCCTAGCCCTTGGAGCCCCCTTGATAGTTCGTTCATTATGAACGCATCTGACCGAGCGTCAAGGCTTCACTCCACATTCCCGATGCGGGCCCTGTTCATCATGTCGATCCGATCTGAGATCTTATCCGCCACCCATGAGGTCGATCAATAATCCAACAGCGGTACATGCGCATCACTATGAAATAGTATGGAAATAGGTAAAAATAATAAAATCTGGTAGGGCCTCTCAGATCGGAGGATAGCGACACCCAACTCTTGGGAAGGGAACAAACAGGATAATAGAATGCCATTTCGTGCTTTATGACGACATGCAACATGTCAATTTGCACTATATAAGGAGAGTACTTTGGCCAGAAATAGGTCTGCAATCATTCAGCAATCAACAATATAATCGTCAATTCTATCATATATTTCAATTCTCCAACTCAGAGATTCTCCTTTTGCTTCAAAATGGCCGACTACGATGACTCTGCACCTCAGATCGTCGACGACGACTTCGAAGACACCAATCTCGACGAAGAACGAGCACCGCCTAACACCGATCAGGAACTAGGTAAGCCAGTCTGCCGCCCCAGCACCTTGTGTTGATGTACTTGCGTCGCCGTGGGTTGTCCGAGAACTTACTAACTTACCTCGATTCATACAGCACAAGACGAGGCAGACGCAATCGACAAGTCGAACATCGTCCCGGGTAAAACTCGACATGCAAAGCCCGCGAACAGGAACAACTATGCCGACCCGGATGAGAATGATATACCTGAGACATCCTAGAAAGGTCCAAGGCTTGGCTGTGCTTGAGATGGAGGGGAGCGTCAAGTAAATTGTTAAGTTGGTATGACTTTTTAGCTGGACAGCTTTAGTTTGATGTGTTGAATAACGAGGGAGTCTGGTTTGGTTATGAGTAATATTGTTGACCTTTGATTAATTTAACTTATTGATTTTCGGTGTTCAATGCTCCGTACCCGCAATAAATGCACTTGTGGTATTGATGCTTCTATATTTCAAACGTAGGCGAATCAACAGAGTCTTCCAAGTTGGTGAATCCAATTAACTCTTCAAACACTACTTACATCTATCTATAGCTGATATACAGATATTGAATAGTCAATCGCGTCGAGTGAGTACCTCGGTGGTAGAAACTGTAGATCAGCCAGGTACCTTCGGGCCCATGTACCATGTACCTTGGGGATAGTCTCATGCTGTCTACACTTATAGCTACGCATCTCCCAGTTTACAGCTTACGTCTGTAGAGATTAGAATCATGCAAAATGTCAACCCACAACGAAGTTGTCGACATCATCATCATCGGCGCCGGTCCCTGCGGCTTCGCCGTCGCCGCTCGACTGCGCGAAGAAACACCCTCGGCGATGTTTACAGACCAGGAGCATCAGCGATACCACTGGATCAAGAAACACCAGGGGAAAATGAGCCTTGTGCACGCGAGGCAGCGGCGGGTTCGCGGGACACCGCTGACGCCATGTGCATACATGTGCGGGAGAAGCAGTAGCGCAATTGGGGGTGATGGCGGGATACATCATGATAAAAATAACAATAGTAAATACTCCACCTTGGTGCTCGACGGCTCTGGCGCGAGGTGGATGGAGCGCTGGAACCGCGCGTTCAAGGCACTCTGCATCGAGCACCTACGCAGTCCGATGTTTTTCCACATTGACCCTGCAGATCGTGATGGGTTGTTAGCGTATACGCGCGAGACGGGGCGGGAGAGGGAGCTTTATGAATTGTCGGGATGCGTTGGACAGGAGTTGAGTAAACACAAGAGGAAGAAGATGCGGAGTGCGGCAAAGTAAGTAAATCGTTGAGTTCAAACGGGTTGTTTGATTGACACAGAAAAAAAAAAAAAAGAAGCAGATTCCCTCATGAAGCAGAAATCAACGAGCGAGATCGGACTGATTACTACACGCCGTCGACAGGTCTGTTTGCGGATTACTGTGGCTCGATCGCGGAGCGCTACGGACTCGATGAAGGTCAGATCATGCACTCGGACGTCTGTGACATACAGTTTGGCGAAATTGATGATGGCACCAGCCTCTTCACAATACGCACGTCTCGTCAAGAGACGTTCCACAGTAGAGCGGTGGTGCTCGCTGTTGGTCCCGGGCATACCAAGATGATGCCCTGGGAACTGTCTGCAGAGGAGGAGATGGGCGCCTGCCACAGCTCAGAGATCGGAGTGAAATTTCCTAGTCCGACGCTCGCACGGAAGATTGAAAACCGGCAGACAACTAATCTGGTCGTTATTGGCGGCGGCCTGACGTCTGCGCAGATTGCGGATCTGGCGATCCGGAGAGGCATCACCAAGGTCTGGCTCATAATGCGAGGGGACTTGAAGGTGAAGCATTTTGATGTCGGGCTGAATTGGGTGGGCAAGTTCAAGAATTACGACAAAGCCGTGTTTTGGTCGGCGGACGACGACTTTGGTGAGTTATCCTCCCATCTAGACGGCTAGCCCGTTAATAACTCATATATCAGAGCGGTTCGACATGGTGCTGTCGGCTCGCAATGGAGGCAGCATCACCCCTCGGTACCAAAAGATCCTGAAGCAGCACGTAGCAAACAACCGCCTGGCAATCTGCACCAACACGGTCGTCACAGACAGGCAGTTCGATAGTGAGTCACAAACGTGGACTCTCACCACGGCACCCCCCCTGGCAGACTTTCCGTCCTGCATCGACTACATCTGCATGGCCACGGGCATGAAGACCGATGTCAACGAGATGCCGCTGCTGCAGTCGATGCACCGCGACTATCCGATTGAGACTATCGGCGGACTGCCGTGTCTGACGGACGATCTCATGTGGAAAGCCGATGTGCCGCTGTTTGTCACGGGCCGCCTGGCATCACTGCGCCTGGGGCCAGCGGCGCCCAACCTCGAGGGGGCACGACTTGGAGCTGAGCGAGTTGCCTGGGCGCTGGAGGACGTGCTAGGATATAAGAGTAATGGATGCAGCCGCGAGAGCGAGAGGCTCCAGAGAGCCTTTTGCGGGCTGGGGAATCGATACGAGAGTCTGGCTGATCAGTACCTCAGAGGGTAGCATCCTAGCCCGGTCATATCCAAGCGGGAGGTAGTAATCTGTGTAATTGAAGCAAATTGAAGCCGAGTGAAGCAAAGTGTAACGTAGTGTTGTAGGACTGAATACGAGGCGCAGATCCAATCAGGGAGGTCCCATTTGTCAGACCCCGCAAATGGCATGCGGGGAGGTTGATGTGTAGATAAGACCAGAGACAGACAGAACACGCACTCGCTCTCCTCCTTTCCTTACACAATCAATCATGGCCATTAATTCCCTTCCAACACTGTCAGCCGGCAGCGCTGCTCCAAACAGCGCCAGCAATGGCACTGTCAATGGCAATAGCAGTAGCAAGAAGAAGCTCCGCTTCCTCGTCATCGGAGCCGGCTCGCGCGGCCACCGCTACTCCGAGGCCGTCACCGAAGCAACATCAGCGCTCATCCACGCCGTCGCCGAGCCGCGGGCGTACAACCGGCAGGAATTCGGCGAGCGCTTCATCTGGGGACCAAAGGGGCAGCCCTCAGCCGGGCAGTCATTCAGCGACTGGCGGGAGTGGCTGTCATGGGAGCTGGAGCGGCGCGACAAACTCGCTGCGGGAGCTGCCAATGTACCCGAGGGCGTCGACGGGGTGTTTGTCTGTGCTCTGGACGAGATGCACGTGGAGATCATGTGCGCGCTGGCCCCGCTGAATCTGCATGTGCTGTGCGAGAAGCCGCTGGCGACGTCGCTGGAGGACTGTCTCGCCATATATCGCGCGTTCGTGCCGGAGGGCAAGGAAGATGTCGCACCAGCAAAGGTGTTCTCAATCGGGCATGTGCTCCGCTACAACCCGCACAACGTGCGACTGCGCCAGCTGCTGCTGTCAGATCGCGTTATCGGCGATATTGTCTCGGTCGAGCACACCGAGCCAGTCGGCTACTGGCACTTTTCGCATAGCTATGTGCGCGGCAATTGGCGGCGGGAGACCGCCGCGGCTGGCTCGCTGCTGACCAAGGCATGCCACGACATCGACTTTCTCGTCTGGCTGCTCTCGTCGCCGCCGCCGGGGGCGCCGAGAGACACGCTGCCTCACCACCCGCGCACGATCACGTCGTCGGGCCATTTGACGCAATTTGTGAAAAAACGCAAGCCAAAGGAGGCTGGTGCCGCGACGAATTGTTTGTCGTGCCCTATTGAGCGGAAATGCAACTATAGCGCCGTGCGGATATACAAGGAGCGGCATCTACATGGCGGGAATACAGACTGGCCGCTGCACATTGTCTGTCCGGATATCGAGGATACGTTCAAGACAGGTGGCATGGCAGCGGCGGAGAAACGGTTGCTGGGGGCTCTGGCAGAGGACTACGATAGTGACTCGACGCCGGACAGTGAGGTTGCTGCTCGTTCGTGGTATGGGCGCTGTGTGTGGGAGTCGGATAATGATGTGTGCGACGACCAATTCGTGACGATACGCTGGGATGACGAGACGGAAGATGCAAACAACAGCGGTCATGCACGCATTGCCAAAACAGCATCTCTGCATATGATTGCGCCGACGGAAAGGCAGTGCGATCGGCGGGGACGCATCTATGGCACAGAGGGCGAGATTGAGTACGACAGCCGCACCATCCGGGTCTACTCGTTTGCAACTAATGAGTTTACGACTGTTGACATTCCCAAGGCGGCAAATCCAAAGGAGGAAGCGGCGCATGGAGGAGGGGACTGGGGGCTGACACGCATGTTTATCGGGGCGGTGGATGCGGTCGAGAATGAGGGAATGGATGTGCGTGATGCCCAGGCGCAGTTTATCGGGTGTACACTGGAGGAGGCCGTGAGGAGTCATGCCGTTGTGTTTGCGGCGGAAGAGGCGAGGAGGGGGGAGAAGGTGGTGCGGTGGCAGGAGTGGTGGGATCGGCAGATGAAGTCTGTTGCTTGACCGTTGAATATCAGAATGGGTGAGGATGATCTTATGATTAATTAATGATATGGTTTGAGTGAATTGGCAATCTCGAGTCTGAATTGAACGTGCTAATAATATAATGACTATTAAATAAAGCGCTAGTCCTTGCTAGTCTCTTAGCATTGCATAAACCATCATGTGTGCTATTCCTCATAACTTGTCCCCAGAACTAGTTGTCTTGACTGGTATCGACTAGGTCTTGACGTCAGGCTCTTCGCGTCCAATGTACTGCTTCAGCTTGAGAAGCTCAATGGCCGACTGGATGTTGTCTTTGAGGTACTCCTGAGTTTGCACCCCGTACTTGCCGGCATCCTGCTCGTGCTTCTCAATGTAGAGACGGATCGTGGCGCCGCTGCTGCCAGTGCCCGACAGACGGACGACGATGCGGCTGCCGTCGTCGAATTTGACGTACAGACCCTGGTTCTTGCTCACGCTGCCGTCGAGGTCGGTGTATGAAAAGTTGCCAGCGTCGATGACCTTGCGGCCGGAAACCGACGAGCCAACGAAGGAGTCCTTGTTATTGATCAGCTCAGACAGGTCGGCAATGACCTTGTTAGCTCCGTCGCTGTCGACCTTCTCGTAGTCGTAGCGAGTGAAGAAAGTCCGGCCGTAGGTCTTCCAGAAATCGTTCTGGATAGAAGCGATGCTGGGAGTTTCATTGGGCTTCTCCTTGGCGACTCCGGCAATGATATTCAGCCATGCCACAACAGCCCAGACGCCGTCCTTCTCCCGAATGTGATTGCTGCCAGTTCCGAAGCTCTCCTCACCGCAGATGGAGATTTTCTTGTTGTCGAACAGGGCGCAGAAAAATTTCCATCCAGTAGGCACTTCGTAGGATTGCAGACCCTGTGCCTTGGCGACCAGGTCCACAGCACCAGATGTTGGCATCGAACGAGCCAGGCCGTAGACGCCTTGGTTACGGAAGTAAGGAATGAGCTTTGCGTGGTGGGCAATGATGGCCAGACTGTCTCCGGGAGAGACAAAGGTGTTGGCCCCGTAGATCATATTGCGGTCGCCATCGCCGTCACTCGCGGCTCCGAATTGGATGCCGTTCTTGTCCACGGCTTCCACCAGCTCGTGTGCATACACCAGGTTGGGGTCTGGGTGGCCACCGCCGAAATCCGGCTTGGGCTCGCAGTTCATCGTGCTGGAAGCGGGGAGGCCCAGTTCTTTCTGGAAGATGCGCACGCCGTATGGTCCAGTGACGCCGTTCATGCCATCGAACAAGACCTTGAAGTCCTTGTGGGTGTCCAAGAAGCTACGAATCAGGTCGAAGTCGAAGATCTCCTTCATGAAATCCACATAATCAGTGACCGAGTCGACAACCTCCACTTCGAGGGGCCCGTAGTTGCGAGAGCCGATCTGGGTCAGGTCAACATCGGGCAGTTGGGCAATCTTGTATGAAGTCAGGGACTTTGATGTCTCGTAGATCTTGTTGGTGACCGACTCGGGAGCGGGGGCACCATTGGCGAGGTTGTACTTGATGCCAAAGTCCTCAGTAGGCCCTAATCAGAAGTCAATGGATGCCTCACACACATTATACTCGACAGACAAATAAGCATACCGCCTGGGTTGTGGCTAGCGGTGAGCAGGATGCCTCCGGTAGCTTTCCTCTTGCGGATGAGGTGGCTCGCGGCCGGGGTGCTCAGAATGCCATTCTGGCCGACCAGCAGCTTCTTCACGCCGTATGCCGCGCTGATCTTTGCAATTGTCTGGACGACCTCTGGGTTGTGGTAGCGACCGTCGCCGCCGATGACAAGGAAAGCGCCCTCGACGCCTTCGGGGATGGAGAGCAGGATGCTGGTGACGAAGGACTCGGAGTAGTGGGGCTTTTGGAAGACAACGACCTTTTTGCGCAGGCCAGAACTGCAGCAGTCGAATCCATCAGTATGATGATTTATCAATCCGTTAACACATTAAACAGGGACAAACGTACGTGCCGGGCTTCTGGTCCTGGAAGGGGGTCAGGGACACGGTCTGGACCGACATGGTGGATGCCAGAGAGAAGCAATGCAGGAGGGGCAATGCAACAGACGCAATGCGAGAAGAGAATCGAAGCAGAGCAATGGAATCTTGAGAAAAAAAGATGGATTGAAGCTTCTCACCGACAGTTGCGTGGTGGACAGACAACAGCAGACCAAGGAAGTTAGTGAGGGGCTCGTCATTCTGAGCAAGCTCCCTCCCGTGCCCCGCCACTTGCTGCTCTGGCTGTCCGCCATTGGCCGTCAGGAATGCTTCTATAAGACATAGGACATGCCTGCTATTTGCTTTAATTCACGCTCAATTAGTTGCTTTTATTACTATTATTATTATCATTAACATCGTCGTTCATATATAGTCTGTGCTTTGCCCAGCCCAAGTAGCTAGCTGCACTGGTACACTCACCGTAGCTCATCCGTCGATCAGCCCACCGTCACCAAACAGCCGTGCGCGGTAGTACTTCATCTCCTCAATGCTCTCTATGATATCGTCCCTGGCCAGATGCACCTCGCGCTTCGGCGGCGCCGCGCGCAGCAGTTCATCGCTGCCCCACCGCCGGACAGCCTCCTTGATCGTGCTCACGTCGAGAATGCGATAATGAAGCCAGTCCAGGACTAGTGCGTACGGCTCTTGCGCAAGAAACGCTCGATCTGCATGCACACTGTTACCCGCCAGCAGCGCCGTGCGTGGCTCGGGGACGTGTTTCTTGATGTAGGCTAGCAATTCCGTCGCGGCGGTGGCGGCGTCGGTCGTCGAGGCGAGTACGGCTTGCGTGAGCCCGGTTCTGCCGTGCGTGTCGACACACCATGCTGACATGCTGTCCAGCACGGCTTTTGGCTGGTGGATGACGCGCTCAAAGCCATGCGGCTCGACGAGCTGGAGCTGCGCGTCGGTTATGAAGCAGCAGATCTGGAGGATGTGGTCGGCGGCGGGGTCCAGGCCTGTCATCTGGGGGTGGGTTAGTAGCTTCAAAATGTTTGCATCACGCATGCAGGAGAGTGTATTGACAGACCTCACAGTCAATCCATACTAGGGGCGCCGCTGAGCGTTGAAGCGCCATGTCTGTCGCACGTTGAACCGTGGAGTGCGCGATCAATAATCGGGCCGGGCAAGGCGTGTAAATACCTGCGGCTGGTGCCTGAGGCAGCCACAGTTAGTGCCGCATTATCAATATGGATTGAATAGAGTCAGCTGGCTGGAATGCGTGCATATGTCATATGCAATATGCAAATGCAGATTTTGCCATAAATTTATTCATGCGTAAGCTTACATTCCTTGCCCTTGACCTGGTTCATGCGCCGAAGTTTGTCTTTCGTCTGTCGGGCCGACTACGGGATGGCGGTACTACGAGACTGTATAAATTTGATGTGTAGATCTGGCGTTCACAGGGTCTGTTCAGCTATATATCGACCATATATGTTACTAGTTATAGTCAATGATGACCTCGACGCCAGAAACTGAGCCAGGCGTAACCAAGCAGCTCTCCCAATGGCTGGAGGCGTTCACCTGGGACGATATCCCGGAGGATGTGCGCATTCGAGCCAAGTACTTGGTGCTGGACGGCCTTGCATGCGGCATTGTAGGCACCCATTTGCCATGGACAGAGAAAGCAGCACAGACGATGTTTGAGATGGAGCCAACGGGAATGAGCCCAGTATGGGGGTACACTGACAAGGTTAGTATGTGCTATATCAAACTTGTGAGCAGGGACAGTCCGTGCTAAGGACTTGTAGAAAGTCAGTCCTCTTTCTGCCGCACTGCTAAACAGCGGAGCTATCCAATCATTCGAACTCGATGACTGGCACATGCTCGCGCCCTTGCATTCAAACTCGATTCTCCTGCCAGCGCTTTTCGCAGCCATCAGTCAGCGTGAGACAGGACAGTCGGTCAAAACCGACGGGAAGACGTTCCTGGCCTCACTCATTGCCGGATATGAGACCGGCCCCAGGGTCGGGCTGGGCTTGTACGGTGCCGAAGTTCTCACCCGCGGATGGCATTCAGGCGCTGTCTTCGGCCCATCAGCGTCAGCTGCCGCAGTAAGCAAACTGCTCAACCTCTCAGCCACCGCCATCGAGGACGCACTTGGGATCGCCTGCACGCAGGCCTGCGGACTCATGTCAGCACAGTTTGGCAGCGAAGTCAAACGCATACAACACGGCTTTGCAGCCCGTAATGGCCTGCTAGCTGCCTTTTTGGCGCAGAAGGGCTACACCGGGATCAAGGATGTCTTTGAAGTAAAGTATGGCGGGTTTCTGGCGATGTTTGGCCAGGGCTCGGGGAAAGAACCGCCCTATCTGGCCGAGGAAATCAGCAAGGAGCTCGGCACGACATGGCAATCGCGCAATATTAGGGTTAAAGATCATGCCTCTATGGCGGGTACTCATTGCACGATTGATTGCGTCCGGGCGCTGCAGGCCAAACATGGCGAGAAGTTGCGAGACCTCGGTGCTGTTACCAGCATCAAGCTGGAAATGACAGAGGCGGTATACCACCATGGCGGATTCGAGGTGAAGAGGCCTCTAGCAGCGACCGGCGCGCAGATGAGCTGTGCATATACGGCTGCTACGCAGCTTGTCGACGGCCAGGTCCTCCCCAGTCAATTCCGGCATGACCAGCTTGAGCGAGATGTTGTTTGGGAGCTGATTGCCAAAATCCAGTGCTGCCATGCGCTTGACCTGGGCGAAGACCGATATGTGCAACGCGTTACCATCACACTACAGGATGGAACCGTTCTGAGTGAGACCTTGCAGGCGCCGAAGAGCGTAGCGCCGGGTTTGTCTAATGATGAGATATTGGCCAAATGGCGACGGTTGACGCAGGAGATTATGGAAGAGGAGAGACAAGACCAGATTGAGAAACTGGTGTTGGACATTGAAAATGTGGACGATGTGGGCGTGCTGAACGCGCTGATGGCGGCCCCGTTTTTAAATCCCATCGCTTGATTTATGCTGTATTTGTCAATCGTCTATCCACGCTCAGAATCCGTGTATATGACTGGTCCGAATTGCCAACTCAGCACTTGTTGAAGATTGTTTGCGCCTTAAGCCAATCCAGTTACGTAGCAATGATGGCCTCGAATGCTCAGTCGCAATTTGTATTTCAGCAAGCTTCTTCCTTATTAAAAAGTCTGGACAGACCTGCGCCGGCATAGTTGACGTAGAGCAGTGGCATTGCAGACCGCACAGGAATGACTTTCCTCCAATTCGTGGATTCTATATTTGTGCACGCCAGGTTCACTACATCATACGATTGACATGGATTCAAAATAGCTGACTCAGCTGGATATACGTAAGCAAAGGGGGCCAAGACAAGATATTCTGTAAGATAATGGGCGAGTAGGCGGTATGAAGCGGACTGCACTGTGACTCAAATTGCTTTATTGATTGACTATTCATTTAGCTATGCATCGATCTAATCAGGTATCAGACAAACTGGGTAGTAATAATGGAGGAACAAAAGTGGGAATATGTGTAACAACCTGTGACGGTCGATATGCTGATTGACTCCTGAACTGCCAACCCAAATGGCGTTTCCGGGTAGGGCCCCGAAGCGGGTACGGTTCCCAAATAGGCAACTATGAGGTGACGGGATTGACCGTCAACCTAGGAGCGGTGCCGATATGGGTGTCGGCGCTGGATCTGGCTGTGTAAGGTATTAATATAAAAGGCCTACTGGGTGATTTAGGGGCTTTCTTGCTTTCCATTCCTTTCCTCATGCTTGTTGTTTTCTGTATGCACCCGTGCTAGGAGGAATTGCATAGCTTCTGGTCGACCACCCACAACCAGCAAAAATGATATATATTTAAGCTCAATGACTACTTTTACAGTTTTCCATTGTATGGTTTCCAACATCCTACAATAATTCCTCGCACAATTGCCGTATATGAGAGTTCTTTGTTGTAGCGGCGAAGCACCACCTCATTACATACATGCCGCGAGTCATATCCTACCTATCTCTCAATATGTATCATTCTTTGACCATGTCCGAACTTGAGAGGAAATACAACCAATAAGGTTTCGTATATATATATAGTTTGTTTCAATCGATAAACCTTGTTTCTATTCGCTGAAGCCCTATACAGATGTTCAGGGGCACTTTTCTTCGGCACCTGAGCAAGCACACTGTCGTGGGAGCCTCACACGTGGTGCAGTTGGTGGTTGCTGTTTCGCGTGTCCAATTTTTAGACAGTCATATTCAACAGATTGGATGCAATCCAAACCCTTACCTTGGACCTGCCGTAAAATGGCGTAGAAGCGGCCGATACACCACAGTACTCCATCACTAAAGACTCGTGCTTGATCCGAGAAAACCCCACAAATATATTTAAGACTCTACTTTTATTATCATAGAGGAGATGTCAAAAAGTCTCTATCTCGTATTGTGTCGTGCCTCTCTACGAGGTCTGCCCAGTTTTCGAAGAGAAGAAACGTAAGTTGTCTATTTGACGAGATACTAAGCGTGGAAAAAGGAAGTAGGTACAGGCAACCCCGTGCGGGCTTTTGCACTGTGCACTCATACGCAGCGTCTTTCCCAGTCTAGCTTCAGTGTGAAGCTATTCCTAGATCTGGCGCGACGTCAGGGTATGAACCCTAGTCTGCCTGGACGGATCGGGAAACTCCCCACCGGCGGAAGTTACCAAATTTATAAACCTCTCATTCAACGTGTTACATGTTAGATGCTGCTTTCTCAAGCAGTCAAGTAGATTCAATTTATTGTGTTATATTTTATGAAATACTTTGCATGTATGAACTGGAATTTTTTCTGCCGTTTTATGAATTTGATACATGGATGGATGCATTTCTCGGTGGACGCGACGACTCGCACCGCAGGATCTAGTTCTTATTACTTACTGCTACCAAGTCTGCGCTATTTCCAACGGTACCATGTTAGCCCCAAATAGACCGTTCTGCGTATAAGTATCGCACAATCCTTCGGATCCCCTACTACGGTGCACACATATCGAGCACGCTCGGTCGAAAGCGGAGTATTAAAAAGGCCCAGAAGCAGAGCAAAGATTGAAGCCAGCAGTTATTAAAAACAGCCGCTTGAGAGGTCACGCTACCTGGTCATTCGCTGATCATGGCGGCGGTGGCTTGATGGCTGGGCTTGATGGCGTCGTAGGGTTTCGATCCTCGCGGTGCCGCTACAGCCTTCCGTCCACCTACCTCATGGGCTTCGTTTTGACTTTCCAGCTTTCGGGGAGCAAATGTTTTCAATGCGCCGCATAGCACGTGATGAGCCTTTTTTTTCTTTTCTTTTTCCTTTTTCTTCGTTCGAGCTTTCTCGGCTTTGTTATTAAAGGCCCTCCTTTCTGCCATCCTTCCAATTGAAGGATTCCCTGGCTTTCTATCCGATGTCCGTGGGTTGGCGTGGGATTCGCTTGGCCCATAATATTAAGTAGACTAGCGCACTCACTTGCATGATGGACGCAAGGCTAGAGCAATACCGCTTGTAATAAATGGAGGGCTTGCAAGTTGCTGTGTTGCAGCCTGCTGGTTGTCGTTAGATGGTAACAGGCTATTTTTCTAGCTTCACAGCGCGTTGCAACTCTCGGCCTTCACAATCCTCTTTTATACAAACGCGAACATCCATGTGCACCACATGGTCCTACAGAGGAAGGCAGCCGGGGTATACAGCGGAAGCACATATACCCGGGGGGAGAACATGTAATGCGGTACCGTACGGTACGGATCCTGGTGGTGCGGACGCTATCCCCAATACAGCTCTCGCCCAGAAAGCCGCGCTCCAATGAAAAAGCTTGACCCTAAACGGCAGCCTCCACCTGCCCCCCGTGTGCTTCCCCCCATATGGGGAAGTTGCGCCCTTCCAATTTGTCATCTCGCCCTCTCTCTCCGCTCCAGACACGCCGTACCGTGCAATGCCTTCGCAACTCGGACATGGCATGGCATGATTTAGCTCATCAAAACCAATCCGGGTCTGTCTGGGCAAGCGGGGCCCGGGCAATCCTCCCAACCCAATCCTCAAGGGGCAGGAAATACGTACCACGCAGAAAATCTCTCCGTATAGATCAGCAATCGTGTTTCGGCTCCACGTTTTGCGCACCATCCTTTGATGACCGACGCACTGCCCTCGCGTGGAACGATTAGACAGGGAATGGCCGTGTTTCAGCAGATTCCAACGGCACTGTCCCGGCGGTCGACAGACTTGCAGGGCGTCAAACATGGCAGCCATCGGCTAACCGCGTCCAGGGTTTACTCTAGAAAGCGCCCCCGTCTATCGTCGGCCTGCCCGGGATACACAGACCAGCCACCAAACCAGGCTAGACACGTCCGGGGTCGACATTGTCCTTGGAAGATGGAGAACGCTCGGGGAGCTTGATTGGACGGTCACACCGAAAAAATATTTTCTCGAATCCACCCTCGTTGGTCTAGTGGTTATTTCAACATTAAAGACAATAATAAACCGTGTGCGGAGTTCCCTGAGCCGTGCCGTGCGCGAATACGTACTTGGCTTCCTGAGCGTCCACAGCGTCCACCGAACGCTATCTACGCCGTATGCACGGGATCACGAAACAAACAAAAAAAAAAAACAGACCGTCCAATCAACGCGACTGGACTTGTTGCTCCCGACCATATACGTGCCCGACGTTTTAGCCTATTAATACACTGGTCAGCGAATATACGGCTTCGTACAAATGTCACAACACTAGTCCATACAGGCTGGTCACCGGTGGGTCCTGATGTTGTACGGGTTGCAATGCAAACGGCTTCCTTTGTGCGTCGTCGGTCTTCCATGGGGTGTCATCAACGTATTGAGCTAGCTAGCTAGCTATATAAGGCACCCCTCCCCCTTTACCCCGGACGGGAAACCTTTAATCTGCCATTCCCGGTCTGTAGTCAGGTCAATTGGCTGAAGAATCAGCAAGTCCACCCAAGCACCCTTTGAAGTACTTACTGTGTTCCTCGAACATCTACTTCAGAATGGCGGACATTACACCTCCGGACGATGTCAATCCGGTTGCGACTGAGGCTCCAGTCGATGTCGACTCGAAGGTCGCCAAGGTGGAAAAGATCTCAGATAGGTTCGTTTGAAGCTCGCGGGTGTTACAGAAAAAAGAAAAACAGCTACTGATGCCGTTCTGCAGCTCATCCGCATCCGATGCTGAGCAGGGCCACGTTGAGAGAATTAACCTGAATAACAATCTCTCGGCCAAGTACGTGATTTCCCCCACCATGGAAACTCTCCGCCAAGCACCCCCAGCTGACATTATCTATCAGAATTAAGAATCCCTTGGCAGATCTCACGCCTCGACAGGTCCTACGCGACGTGAGAGAATTTGCTCAAGCACACGACTTAGTCGACATTCTCCCGTCGCTGGAGAAGGGTGCCCTCGTGGCGCGTGACCCAGCAAACTTTGCTGAAGTTGAAGGGTTGACCGAGGAAGAGTCCTTGGCTATCCAGAACGAAGTGCTTCACAAGTGGAGGCAGCCTCCTGCCCTTTACTTCACCATTATTCTGTGCTCTATTGGTGCTGCTGTCCAGTAAGTCGCTGCAACTCTGCCAAGTTTTCTCGCCGTGGAATATGTTCTGAATGTCTTTTTTTTTGCTTTGTACAGGGGATGGGATCAGGAAGGATCCAACGGAGCGAACTTGTCGTTCCCAGATGCTCTAGGTATTCCAGAATCGGGTGCTAAGAAAGGAAACCATGAGTGGCTTGTTGGTACCATTAATTCGTGAGTTTCTTCCATTTGCTTGTCCATGGCATGTTCGGTCTGACATAGTTCAGCGCTCCATACATTGCCTCTGCCCTCTTCGGATGCTGGCTGTCCGATCCGATGAACCGCTTCCTTGCTCGACGTGGAACCATCTTCACCGCAGCCATCTTTTGTCTCCTCAGTCCCATTGGTGGTGCCTGCGCCCAGACTTGGCAACAATTGTTCATCACTCGTCTCCTTTTGGGAATTGGCATGGGTCTTAAAGCTTCGACCATCCCTATCTTTTGCGCAGAAAACGTCCCGGCAGCTATCCGAGGTGGTCTAGTCATGTCGTGGCAAATGTGGACTGTATGGCTCCAATTTCTCTCCCTTTCCCGCAATCATCTAACATCTTGTAGGCGTTTGGTATTTTCCTTGGCTGCTGTGCCAATCTGGCTGTAATGAATACGGGAAAAATCTCGTGGCGATTGCAACTAGGCTCAGCTTTTATCCCGGCCATTCCCCTACTCGTTGGTGTGTACTTTTGCCCTGAATCTCCTCGCTGGCACATCAGGAAAGGCAACATCCGCAAGGCTTTTAACTCTCTTAAACGCCTTCGCAACCACGAGGTTCAGGCTGCCCGTGACTTGTACTATATCTATGCTCAGATTCAAGTCGAGAACGAAGCTATCGGCGACAGCAACTACATCTCTCGTTTCATCGAGTTATTCACGGTCCCCCGCATCCGTCGGGCAACCTTGGCCGCCGGCACCGTTATGCTTGCCCAGCAGATGTGCGGTATCAACATCATCGCTTTCTACTCGTCTACCGTCTTCACTAACGCAGGAGCTTCGGCTGAAGGCGCCAACTGGGCCTCCTGGGGCTTCGGTCTGATCAATTTCCTCTTCGCCATCCCTGCCATTTTCACCATTGATACATACGGACGCCGTACCCTGCTCCTATTCACCTTCCCCAACATGGCGTGGTCCCTTCTTACGGCTGGACTGTGCTTTCTTCTTCCATACGGCAGCACCAAGCAGTTGGCCTGCGTGGCCACGTTTATATACATCTTCGTGGCTTTCTACTCTCCCGGTGAAGGACCAGTCCCATTCACGTATTCGGCAGAGGTGTTCCCTCTGTCGCATCGTGAGGTCGGCATGTCCTTCGCGGTGGCTACCTGTCTGGGCTGGGCCGCAGTATTGTCCATCTCCTTCCCGCGTATCCTTACGGTGATGACACCAGTCGGCGCGTTTGGCTTCTACGCCGGTCTCAACGTCACGGCCTTTGTCCTGATCTACTTGTTTGTGCCCGAGACCAAGCAGCGCACACTCGAAGAGCTGGATTACATCTTTGCCGTGCCCACTCGTCGCCATATCAGCTACCAGTTGAAGACTTGGGCCCCGTGGTGGTACAAGCACTACATCCTCCGCCAGGATATCCCGCTCGAACCCCTTTACCACTTCGATCACGTTGCTACTTATGATGTGAAGAATGTGGCTAACTAAGTTGTGCTGCTGTGTCTGATGATGTGCTGATACATGAACCTGCGATCTGTGATGTCTTGTTTCATCTTTTTGTGTCGTTCGCAGTCAGGAAGCTCATACCCACTTATGTTTGACGGAACTGCTGTTTATGTGTAAAGCCATGACTCAATTTGAAATGCTACAATATCAATCGAACAATCTCCCCATTGTCACCACTGTAATACATGTAGTTGTATATACCGTATATCCCATATATCCCATAGAGTAGGGCAGATGATAGCGCGACATGACGCTGCGATGACCATGTGACTAGCGGCGCGGCAAAACCAGCGGCATCACGTGCCGGCAGGCAGTGACCGCCTTTGCGCTCCACAACCAAAGCACAACAGCAGCAGCAGCACAGCAGCTTCACTTTCTTGTTGACTGCTTTCTTTCTTCCTCTGTAACACCGTGTCTGTCGAGTACTGCTTCCTTTTCTGCTGCTTCTCCTGCGTCATTCTCCTCCCGCAACAAAACACACTCTTTCCTGCTCGCAAGCCACCCCCGCCGACAAACACAGTGTCAGTGTTTGTCAATTACTCGTTTGGTACTTACTTGCACCTCACCTTCCTCGTCATCGGCGGCCCAGCCACCCCGCGCCAATGGAGGCATGACTTGAGCCAGTGACTTTCACTGGGTGCATAGTGCTTGGCCGTTCTTTGCGGGTATTGTCCTTGCGTACAGACTGTCTAAGCCTTGGGACGATTTTTAAATTGTGTAAGTTTCCCCTCTTCTCTCCCGCCGTGCGGCTCTTGGTTGAACAGTCTTTCTGACTAGAGATCTTTCAAACCATACAGTGATTACCAACGGATCTTTCTGAGCGAAGCAAAGGATATAAACAGTTGTCTTTGTTTTTCTCTTTCCGCTATCGTACACTACTTACGCACGCCTTTTTGGATACCCGCTCATTCTATTGCACACAATACACCAGCTACAACGAATCTTCACCTCATACTTTTCAACTATAACCACGCTTTCCAACACCGTCACCTCTCTCTCTCTCTCTCTCTTTCTCTTCGTATTGTTTTTTGGTCCTCCTCGTACTGCTTAAATAGCCGCCATGCCTTGCTTCAAAGGACTAGCAGTCAGCATCCACACCCCCGACGGACCCATCGCGGAGTTCTCCGTACAGCGTCAATCCCGCCAATCTCGCATTGCATGCTACATACCCGTCCCGGCACCGAAGATTACAGAGACCGGGAAACCCGAGTCCTCGACGTTTGCCGTTTCAATCACACTTCTCAACTCCGGCCAGAATGTGCCGTACTCGACGCCCAAACCAACAGCGGAGAACCCGAACCCGCAACCGCAACGTGTTGGTATTAATGAGGTCGACGAGAAGGGGCAAGCGCATTGGATTAGCCCGTATTACCCGTTGACGGGCTCGCAGAACGAAACCGTCGCAGCTTATATTTATTTCGATGGTCGGCAGAAAGAGGAAGTGGCTACCCTGTTGCGCCGCGGAGAAGAGACATGGGTCAATTCACGATGGGTCAGCGTTCCCGAGTCCGAGGGTGGAGGACTTGCGGAGCGGGAATTCCTTTTCCGAGAGGTTGGGCTAGAAAGATGGCTGAATGGCCTGGATCTGGAAGGGAAAGATGCAGCGGCCAAGATCGAGCGCCGAAGACAGAAGATGGAGAAACGACGGTTACAACGCGAAGCTCAAGAAAGCGGCGACATGGACATGGACACTGCATCGTCCTCGAGGCGCGACAAAGGGATCATGCGATATGGGGAAGACGCGAAAATCCCGCTGGAGAACTTGTCCGATGATGGTTTCTCGTCCGACTCGGATGATGATCCAATTCCGGAATCCGCCGGTCAAATCAAAGTTGCGCTGTTTAGAGTATTGGCATCTGGGGAGATTAAGAGAGGCGAGTACTCGCCGCAGTTCGATGCACATGACGACGACGACGAAGCAGGCGGCCAGGATGGCAATGGAGGCGCAGACGTAGATCATACAACCAGCTTTGCGAAACCCAAGTCGCTCGATCCGAAGTCGATCAGTACGCAGACTGTCACCGGCATCGATCCTACAGACAAGCCGTACGCTGTGTTTACGTTTATGTATCGTGGTGAACGTAAGTTTCTTCTCTTGTTGTATGCATGATCCAATGAACTAACTTGACCAGGCCAATTACAAAAGATGGGCATACTGAAAACCAAAGTAGCCGAGGAGACATCTGCCAAGAGGAAGTCGACCGATTTCTCGAAGCTGGCGCCGCTCAAACCAGGCGGTGCAGTCGGATTTATGAACTACCGCGAGGGAGAAAGTACCGCTACTGCGAAGACAGGGGGAAAGTCGAAGAAAGGCAACCAAAGCGATATGGACAGCGACGACGATGAAGATGAACCCGCTGGAGAGAAAGCCGAAGAAGACGAGGAAAACGACACATCTCACTTGTCACCTGAAGACCTACGCCGACAGAAAGATCTAGCCGAGGGCGTCAGGAAGATCAAGGTACGTGACCATGAGCCGATATCCAACCACCTTGACGAAAGAAAGGCAAAATGCTAACTCCCACTTCTTACAGTTGAAACGCCAACATTCAGCTGACCCTATGGGCGGAGACACGGCATCAGCTCTAAACACTCCTGCATCAGGGACAACGCCACCCGCGATTCAAAACAATGAATCATCAACGCCTCCAGATACGTCTGCTCCAACTCTTCCTGGGATAAGTGAAAATCCCACTGGCCTTCCCGAAGACTTGAAGAGTGCCGAATATGTCGGCAGTCCCTTGAAAAAGGCCAGAGCGAGCGTCTCTACAGCCGACGAGGACGGCTTGCGCAAAAGGCTGGGCTCTAACCTAGCAAATAACATCAGCGAGATACTGGGCACGTCCAGCAGCGGTACATCAGACGCTGCAGACGCTGCTAATCATAACAGCCTGGGGGGAACCGGTAGTCATTTTGGCGGCAGTCTGAACAAACCGCCTTCCCAGAGTATGCAAGATAAATTAGCAAACGAAGTGCAGGAGGAAGAAGAGGATCTATAAAAAAATTTTAGCAACGGGATTTGATTGACTCCTCTTTTTATCTTCTGCAACCCCCGTCTGACATAGCTCATGTAACATGGAATGTATTGAGCTGGAGATTGCTTAGCTTTATTCTGTCTATTCTACTGTTTTAAACCTACCTTTTGCATGCCTGTGGACGAATCCCCGTCCAACACCAGCCAGTCAAAGCCCGCATTATACCTTTTTGACTTATAACCAGAACTGTTGGTCTTGCTTTCTTTTAAACAGTTGCGTTATTTCAGGTCCAATACCATCTCATCATCGAACGCTGTTATTTCCTTTTTTCTTATACATGTTATTACATCATATGACTTGGACCATGGGTCTGATCTCATAGAAGAAACCGGCACTCGAGGCGATGAAAGGAAAAGGAAGAAACTCCTTTTACAATTGCTTCACATGTGGTTGCTGGATTCATGGTGAATGCCGTTGCTGTTTGGTCGTTGCGATGTTGAACGGTGTGCAGGCGGGTGTTCATTTTTACTTTTTTGTTTCCTTTCGGGGGATTGTTCGATTGTCTTGCCTGGACTGGATTGGACAGATACAGTTAGTAGACAAGGTGTTTTTTTTTTTGCCCTTTGCGTGAATTTTTATTGTAAAACCTGGATCACATTGATGTTTGAAGTCTAGAGAGTAATCCTAGCTCTGCGTGGAAGTGACTGCACTTATGAAAATCACTTTATTATACTACAACACGTTCAGTTGCCGTTCTTTGTCACATACGCGAATCCTTAACACGTCAAATCACCATGCCATCTTCGCCAGCACGCTGTTCGGCCACCGCCGCACACACGCCTTCCTCCCTTCATCTAAACACAACAACCCGACTCCAAACGCCATGGGGAAGAAATAGTTCTCTGCGGGGATGCCCGACGTGCTCAGCACAGTCTGCAGTTTGGGGATATACAACCATATCACCGCGATGCCCAACGCGGCCAGGATAGCGGGGAACAATAGCAGGTTCTGTGTTTCCTTGTTGAATACCGGCGGATGCTGGAATATGGAGAGGTGCCGGGTACGGACGGCCATGAGGTTGAACCATTGCATCACGACCAGGTTCATGAAGTAGATTGAGCTGGCTTCGTTGAGCTTGGCGGTGTAGTAGGCTGGGTCGATGCTGGATGGGAGAACGCCGAAGCTGAACCAGACTTCTGAGAAGGGGATGCCCTGTCGTTGCAGGTACCAGAATGCCATGGTGAAGGAGAGAATGGTTTCGATTACGCCGATGAATGCGTACGAGTGGAACATGAGTTTCCAGTTGACGAGTCGCGTTTTCTTGGGGTGGCGAGGGGGTCGCAGAAGTACGTCGGCTTCAGGCTTTTCGTATGCCAGTACAACGGCGCCGATGCAGTCGGTGAAGCAGCTGTTTTATCGTTAGATCTGACTTGATCTGAGGAAAGAGAGGAGAGGGCCGCGGGAAAACAAACCAAATGATAATCATCAAGAACGAGGACAGGATCTGAGGCATCCCGAGTATAACGTTACAAAACACCGGCCAGAATTCTGACCACGAGCCAGCTGGTAGCAAATAGGCGATTGTTTTCTTGAGATTGTCAAAGACAACTCGCCCATATCGCACCGCCTCAACAATGGCGCCAAACGAGTCTAGCAAGACCATATCCGCTGCCTCGATGGCGATGTCGGAACCGCTGGCGAGACTGATGCCAATGTCTGCGGCTTTCAGGGCAGGGGCATCGTTGACGCCATCCCCAGTCATGGCGACCGTCTGGTCTCGGGCTTGCAGTTCACGGACAATGCGCAGTTTTTGGTCCGGGGTTGTTCGCGAGAAGACAACTTCGGGGTATTGGCAAACAAGGTCCCATTGATGCTCGTTAAGACCTAATATGTCAGAGCCGGTTAGCAGCAGGGCTCCATCAGACCGGATGGTTTCAGAAGATGACTCCTTGCCAGCCCGGGGGAGGTGCGAAATGTCATCGACCGACTGCGACGTCACCATTCCGCATTGACGAGCAATTGCGACGGCTGTGAGGCCAAAGTCGCCGGTCACCTTGATTGCCGTCAGTTTTGGCTTATTAAAACGATTCTGCATGGATCTATAAAGAGACATACCATGAACAGACGGATCCCAGCACCACGAAGAATTTCCATGACTTCCGGGATTTCGTTTCTGGGAGGGTCGATAATACCAATGAGTCCAACCAGGCAAAGGCTGGTCTTGGCCTCGGCGATAATTTGTGACTCGAATTGATCTGAAGCCGGGTCTGGGAGGATGGTGTCGGCGGAGAGAATCCTGCGCGCGACGAGAATGACTCGTTTGCCTTCACTGGACCAGCGGTCTTTGGTTTGTCGCATTGCAATTTCAATTTCTTTATTCCACGGCTCAACGTTTCCGTTGGCTCCGAGATAGGATGTACACTTGGGCAAGAGGATATCTGGGGCTCCTTTGACGGTGAGGAGGCTATTACCGATTAGCTTTAACTGTCCTATGTCGAGCAAAGTCGATAGGGCAGAGAAAGAAAGCGGAAAGAGTACTTACACAGCGCTTGACTGAAATGAGGCACTTTCTGCCGCTGAAACTCCCATGCCAATCTGACTTCCATTGTGACAAGTGAAGCCTTTGATCATGAACTTACGTTTGCTATCAAACCCTAGCTCAAACGCCGGTTTCCATTCCTGGCGGATTTGGCTGACCGGGCCCAAAGACTCTGAGAAGCGGAGGATAGCTTGGTCGGTGGCATCGCCAAAAATCCGTCTTTCTGGAAGAGGCAAATGGGATAATGAGGCATCAAACTCAGCTGCATTGCATAGCCCGCAAATAGCACGAAGTTGCTGGATTGCTGATCGTTTGTTGCCGTCGTCGGCTTTTTCC
This sequence comes from Eurotiales sp. R13A2, assembly GCA_023625935.1. NCBI lineage: Eukaryota > Fungi > Ascomycota > Eurotiomycetes > Eurotiales > Eurotiales sp. R13A2. The sequence goes on along the minus strand of JAMAFV010000017.1, from coordinate 489,003 downwards.
TCGATATTAGAGGCAAAGCATTTGTAGCCAATGGCCCAATCGGTCACGAACATTTTATTCTTATGGACCTCAGCTATTCATCTCTTATATAACGAAACGAAAGTCAGATGCTTACCTGAGTCAGAGTGCCGGTTTTGTCGCAGCAAATCACCGATACTGCGCCCAAAGTCTCCACTGTCTTAAGAGACTTGCACAAGATTTTGTTCTTTTTCATGAGATTGGCAGTAATTGTGAGTGTAGATGTGACGGCAATTGGGAGACCCTCGGGAATATATGCAATTGCTACGCTGACGCAGTCGACAATCAGACTGGGAACGTTGATCCAGTCTGGATAGTCTTTGTGAAGCCATCCACCCCTTTTCTACCGGTTAGCAATGGAATAATGCGAAAACTAGGTGCGACCTACCAAACAGCAGCTAATATAACTATCCATGTAAGCATAATGGCGAAGATCAATGCCACAAATCGCAAGATCTCTTTCTCAATAGTAGTCAGTCCAGGACGAGGCTCCCCAGCTAGCTTGGCGATTTGACCAAAGACTGTAGAGTCCCTCGTTGCGACAACAATTCCAGTAGCATGTCCACCAATGACGTGGGTACCTTGAAGACCAATGCAGCGGGTTTGCAAGTAATTGTCATCAGTAGAGTTGACAGCGAGAGTGACAGGTTTGGATTCGCCGGTCACAATAGAACGGTCCATTGTAGCATCGTGCGAAACACCAATAAACCTCATGTCAGCGGGAATACGATTGCCTGCCTTCAACAATAGCAAGTCTCCCGGCACGATGTCTGTCGCGCTTACTTCGACCTTGACGTTGTCACGTATCAAGAGGCACGACTCTGGCAGCATAGCCGTGATGGATGCCATGACACGAGACGAGGACCAATCCTGCCAGGCGTTGAAACCAGCCTGGATAAAGAATACCGCGAGAAGAACAATTCCCAACGCAAGATTCGCAACTGACGGGTCGGGCTCGCCTAAGGGTTTCCATGAGATAAAGACGAGAATACCGCCAACCATGAGGATAGATCCAAAACCCTTGAAGAAATAGCCCATGACCTTCCAAAACCATGGGTTAGGCAACGGGGAGATCTTGTTCTGGCCATACTTTTGCAACCTTTCTTTGACCTGTCTTTCCGAGAGTCCAGCCGAAATGTCAACTTCGAGCTTCTTTTGAATTTGTTCCACGGATAGAGTATGCCATTCAATCTGCTCCAGAACTGAAACACAGTCAGTATACCAGGTAAAGCGAAGCAGTCCAAAAAAATACCTGAGGCGAGCTTATTCTTCTCGTTGTCGTTCTCAAGCGCTCCTTTCCGACGACTCTCGTCGATTTCAATTGATCTATAAGCCAGGTCAGTAGACAGAAATATGCGTACAGGAAGGTAGAAAGGCCTACACGCTGCGATACTGGATCGGAAGTGCTGCTGCTGGATCAATAGAGCGACGGCTGTGAGTCGACATTCGTCGCGATCTGGATCGCTCAATGCTGGCCTCGGCTGTTTTTCTCTCACTCGGTCGAGCGCGGCGACCAGACTCCTCGTCGTCTTTCTCCCATTGCAGTGCCCGGCCTGTGCTCATTTTGCTTGCGTTCAACCAGCTGTACATCTAATAGAAAAGCGGGAGAGAAGACGAAATGGTTATTTCCTCCATTTCAGGGGGCAGGCTCATCATTGCTTATATACTTGACAGGTACGAATTATTTTTCATTCATGACATTCCACGTGTGATGCAACGATCGGTACAACTGACCGAAGTAGAGGAAAGTGAACGAAATTTCGCCGTCAACATCGTCCAATGTTTTTTATTATGTTATAAAAACTACGACAAAAATGTCTCATGAGGAGATTAAGGCTGAGGTATTAAAATCGGCCAATTGACCTTTAAATGCAGCACTGTCGTGAAATTGCGCCGCGATGTGCTAGTCAAGTTTTGCGTCACGAAAATTTTTGTGCCAATTCATGTGTGAGGAACTCTTGTCTACATTGAAATGCTGTTTGTACGCATTGCGATTTTAGCCCTAATAGGCGCTTGGCGGGGAAATGGGTGGTATATATAAAATACCTCACGGCCAACCCTAACAACGTGGGATAATTAATCACTTGGAGAGCGCTAACCACGAAATGGCCTTGATTTACGTAAAATTTACCAGAGTCATATTTTGAACTACATAAAAAAGTCAATTATACTGACTATATCTCTCAGCACTAAACTTGGCATTTCCCTGAGAGAAATTAATGCGAAAACGGGGTTATACTCCACCATAAAGTCTGATTTCAGTACCTTTTACTCATCGCAATTCCATTTTCCAGGACTGTCACACTGCTAACCAACTTTATTCATTCAGATGAGTAAGAACATGGACACTGTTGTGTGAACCGTGATTAAACAAGAGGAAATACCCCCGCAATAGAATCACAGCCATGTGTGAGTGGTGAATCTCAAACAAATAACCGGGCTTTGATGGGAGTGCGTTCTAATATGGCAATTTCAAGACTCTACTTCTGCTGCTCGGTCTCCTCTTGATCAAGAACCTGAAATCTCTCAAGTCAATTCGGACTGTGCGATTTGTACAGAAACACTCGAAAATGGCGGCGAGCGCCTACTTGTATTCCCCTGTAATCATGGGTATCATGCTGCGTGTATAGAGCCGTGGGTGACGCGGTTCGCCCAAACCTGTCCACTATGGTTCGTTTACTCAAGCCAGTCATAATTAATAGACACATGATGCTAATCATCAACAGCAGGACTAAGCTTCCCTGCGACGAAGCTTATACGTCAACACTAAGCAGATTCGATCAGGTCGTTTCGGGCCAGCCCATCCACGAATCGTCACGGCGACTTTCAGAGATGAATAGGGCTTTCCGCATACTTTCTCAATCCATAGATGCTCATATTCACTCATCAAACCACACAATAACGGGCACGAGACGACCGGTGCGTAATACTGACTCTAATATGCACGACCGCCGGAAGTTGCGCAATCAAGCCAGGAATATATTTCGAGCTCTTGCCAGATCTACAGCACAGTGACAATATTGCTTAGTACTTTCTTGTAATACTATATCTTACTCAAAGTCTCTTTATTATCTTGATGACGCCTGGACGACCTGATTCTCAGGGTTAGGGTTGTATAAATAACACTACCGCCTGATTTGTAATGCCGACAGAAAGTCCGGCCCACCGCCTTGCCGCAACAGCTGGCCACCTCTGATCAGACTGAGATGCATCTCAGCCAGAGCGTCTCTCGGACTCTCTATTGGGATGATAGAAGAAGTTCTACCTGACTGCTTGCCATACCAACTGGGCCATTTTTCCACCCTGAGAGGTCCATGGGTCCTTCCGATGCTCTGGGCTGCTCGCCACGCATCGCCGCTCACCTATCATGACAGTACACGATGAGAGCACTCAGGAGCCAGAGCAGCTTCAGCTTCAGCTTCCTCGGGAGGATTGGGCCGCTCTTCCCAGCTTCCCTGTGCTTTCAGGGGCGACTGTTCCAACAGTTGGACGCCGATTTTTCATCCATTCTCCCTCAACCATCCTGAAACTGGGCACTGACGAGGGCGAGGGTAACATGACTGCGCTCGCCCATTCCATCCTGGGCTCCTGTGTCCCACGCGTCATTTGCGTATTGCTCCTCCCGCTCAGAGTGGGATGACTCGCGCGTCCGCGCGCTGCAGGCCTCTGCACCAGACGCGGAATGCGCAGGCGCCCTCGAGCAAGTCCAGCGTGACACTGTCGGCGCAGCGGAGTGGGATCGTCCAGTCCTCTCGCACGGGGACTTGTCTGACCGGAACATCCTCGTGGACCCCTGCACACTCACGGTGACGGGTCTCCTGGACTGGGAGATGGCCAACATCATGCCCGCGTACTTTGAGTACGTCGCAGCACGGCTGTCTGGGGGCCATCAGCCGGAGTGGAGGAGGGAACTGTTAGATATTCTGAGGTCTGTTCTGCGCTGCGAGTGCAATGCTGAGTGCCGGGACGATCTGAACACTGTCAATGTCGATGGAGAGGAAAGGTACAGGAAGACATTGGCGGCGTGGGACACCGTCGTCGATGTTGAAAGAGTCGCGCAAGGGTACGACGACGACTGCAAATGGACTTTTGAAACCGGTCTGCCAGACCTTTCGCAAAAGAGTGGTGCCGCCTTATAGTTCAAGGACTATCGGAAGCAGCCGCCGCTAAATCGGTAGAATTCAATGTTGTCTCTTATAGGCAACTTACGGGTCAAGATGACCCATAATCTTATTCAGCGGGTGTCCTAGGGGCATGAAGTAAAGGAACTATAATGCTTGTAGAACTTAATCCACTTTATTCTATTTGCAGAGTTTTAAAAAGACTAATTACCTTAGCGTTTTCGATATAAAAGAGCCGTTTTCTAAATATTTCATGTACGTACGTACAGGCACTGGCACATTCAGTAGGGCTTAAGGATTGGGGCTTAAGTTGGGGCTCCAAAGTAGATGGTATGTTGACAAGCGTCGTGCTCATTATTATATAATCCTTGGCGCAGGAAACAGCACGGGTTGGTGGGGTAACCATATTACAGCATCTACCTGGCTGTTAAGTAGCAGACCTTCATTCCAAATCGGACTTTGCAGAAAATGAATGGTCCGATGTCAATATCTGCAGATGCTTCACCTAGTGAAAGACTATTGAAAAAGACCCCGCCTTGTTTGCAATGTCGTCAACGAAAAGTCAAGTGCGACAAGCAACAGCCATGTCAGAACTGCAAGAAGGCATATGTCGACTGTGTCTACCAAACAGATAGTCGGTCTTCAGCAGATACGCAGCCTGAACTTCAGGAGCGAATACATCAGCTGGAAGCTCGCTTGGAATTATTCACGTCGCTTTTTCCTGCGGGTTCCACTAGCAGCCCCCAGCCAGCGCCTTCGACAGTCTCGTCGCCCGAGCTAGAGTGTCATTGTGGGCGCCAGGTGCTAGGTACCGATTTTTCTGTTCATTTTGATTACTATATGAACTGGGTCGAGTTGTTTCCCAGAGTGAGTTGAAGATGACTCCCTGGTCTTGTGCATGTAGTCTTACAAAAAAAATATAGATTCGCGACATTTATTTCAACATCAATCTTGAAGATGAACAAAACGAAGTACCGAAAGAAAAGTATCAACCTTTCCTGACTGGGATCTCCATTCAGAATGACAGATTAGCAAGCTATCAGCCCCCAGAGCTAGAAGCTGATCTCCTAGTGACTATTTTCTTTAATAATGTCGATCCTTTCGTCCGCATATTACATAAAGATTCATTCTTGGCAGATTTATCCCTTTTCCGCAAAGGAAAGCTCTCTTCAATGCGAACTTTCAATGCGCTATTATTCTCAGTGTACGGACTGGCTGCTGCCAGCTTTGACCCAAAAGACATGGCAGTCACTTTCGGGGAGAATCGGGAGTCAATTCTTGACAGATATCAAGAAGCACAAGAAGTGGCCTTGCACCAGCTTGATTTCGTTAATAGTAATCGGATTCCTGTCTTTCAAAATTTCTTGTATTACTTGGTATGTCCAGTCTTTTCTCTTTGAAACCAGTGCCGTGAGTCTCGTGCACAGTCTAACGACTGAAATAACAGACTTTTCTGTTCGCAAGAGGCTATTACCGGACTGCAACATCTCTACTCGGACTAGCTGCTCGTAGTGCTCAGCGGCTTGGTCTTCATCGAGACCCGTCATGGTTTAACTACACTCCGTGGACGGCCGAGCACCGCAGAAGACTGTGGAACCAGCTCATTTTATTGGATCAGAAAGCAATCGCTCTCCAAGGTGCAATTACAGTACTTGGATTTACATGGGATACTAAGCTCCCCGAAAATGTCTGCGACAATGAATGGAATACAGGCCCCTTTTCAAAGCCGAGCGATGCTCCACTATCAGCAGGCGTTTTCTCCCAGATGGCTCCAGTGTTGTTGAAACGAGAAACTCTCAAGGTCCTCTGTCCACTTCGACAAAATCTTCGAATACGCTCGTATGAGGAACAAACGGCGCACATTGATTACGGCATCGAACAAACTACTCCATACTTTAACATTGTCACCGAGAGCATGATATCATTGGCCACTTTCACAAAAGAGTATGTGAAGATTGAATGTGAAAATATGCGATTAATGGCAGGCCAGGCTTATACAAGATTTGGTCAACCTCCTCCATCACACGATAATGAGTAAGTTTCCTTGTTGGTCTGTGGCCAATGGAATATACGTGTAGACTTTTTGGACCAATGAGTGAGAATGTCTTCTTATTTCTAATTTCTTGCAGAAACTTCACCCGCGCCTGCAATATGCTACAGAGAATTCTCTCTCTAGAAACAGAAACGATGAATCCTGCTTGGATGTGGTTATTCCGTCTCGACCCGCCATATCTTGCCACGGCTGTGGTCTTGTCTCACTTGTCATCGATGGCGGAAAGCCCACAGGTGTACCACATCTGGGAGATCATAGATGCCATATTCGAAAAATATATTAGCATCCATAGTACAGCAAAACCTCCAATTATGGCTTCTCTGGAAGCATTTCGTGAGCTTACCAAGCCTGCAGGATTGGTAACGACGCATTCATCTATGCCGAATGATGCGACAGTCTTTAGTCATCTTAACCAGCCGATGACTGATTACATTTACTCCGATGAGCATTTTGACCTCGCAGGGTCTTCACATGTTGTATAATATCTGCTGATGTACGCTTAAGTCGAAGAAACAATTCAGTGATGTATAAATAAACTTGAGCCAATGATAAGATGTGTAATCATATCTTAGTTTTTGCGCTATAAACAAAAAAGCTCACGAAAATGAAACGCTAGGCACTCAAAAAATATTGATGATTTCGCTGATCCTGTGAACAGTTGAGAAATATCTGAGAAGCAAACAATAAGCTCAAGTCTAATCAAAGCTCATACGGTTCCAGATCTCTGGGAATATGTTCCAGGATAGATTTCTCAGTGGCTTTGAATCCCAAAGCTGCCGCCCGATCACCTTGCATTAACATGTTCGAGCCTAAAAGCTTCGGGATTTCCCCTTCACCTGCCTGCTCAATGGGCACACTTCGCGGTTCTGGCGATGGAAACACCCCCTTGCTATGCAAAGTTCGGGCCAATACCGTGGCCACATCTTTCCAGGATACTCGCTCCCCATAGATATTGTAATACCGACTCTCTGCAGGACCAGTGACTTCTTCGGTCACAGCTAGATGCACAATCTTTAGGATAAAGTTCAAGGCGTCATTGACATGAATCTGATTTTAAGGATGCATTAGTGACTCATTTCCGTCTCAATATCAATGTCTTTGTCGACTCAATCTGACTTACAACACTGAGAAGCGCACTACCATCACCGACATACGGGACAAACCCGACTGATTTCGCATTTCCAGTCAAGATTTTATAGCCAATACCAAGAGAAGGTAGCGGCCCCTCTGCAACTCCATATGTCAAGGCCTCGCAGACGATGAATGTATTGATGCTTCCCTCGTTTCCAGCATCAAGGATGCTGAATTCAGTTAATCTATCAGTATGGACGCGTCAAATTTAGAAACGAATAGACTTACACACGATCCGCAGCTCCATTGAGCATATTGCTGTTGATTTGTTTGATGTCGTCCTCGTTGGCATCCTACACAAGTTGACTAGCGGTTAGTATACACGTTCAACCAACCGAGAGGTGGCCTTTTTAAGCCAGCGTACTTACATTCCACACTTTGCTGTCAGGGCTGTATTTCCCGTCCGTTCGAAGATCGATAAAGTTGCCTCCACCACTGACATGAATGAGTGTACCCTTTTTCTGGCCCTTTCTTTGCTTTAACCCGTCCACAATTGCCTTGGACAGTGTAGGATCGAACGAGGACCCGGTATTGATCACAATGTCATGCTCTGCGGCAAGAGTGCTGATTTTGGACAGATCCTCGAACGTTCCATGCTCAATTCTGTCTATGCCAACGACATTGCGAAACCAGTCGTCGGCCTTTTCGTTGCGGAAGTAGACAGTAACTGGCCAGGAGGGATGCGTTCCCTTCAGTTTTCGGGATAGGGATGCTGCAGGGGAAAAGTATTAGTCTGGACACTTGGTAGATTAAAGCGTTGTCCTTATCAACTTACCGCCCAGCATTCCAGTGGCGCCAACCAAGAGAACAGAAGGCATGGTGTTTGAGTGTTTAGTCTTAAAATGCTTGTAGAAGTGTAGGGCTAATACAAGTCTAATTGATGAACTGTTTGTACTGTGTGATGGAAAGAGGGAGGAGACAAGAGACTGGCTTTGGATCTATATACTCATTGATTGATGACATTAATTACATAGAGTGCTAAATGACAAATCCTATCTGATTAATCAACTTTCAACGTCATGGATGAAGCTTAGAAATCCAGGTAGAGCATATAAAAAACAGACATCTTAAATGAGTCCAGAGAGCACCACATCGGGGGCTTCGGCGAGAAGCACGCTAAAACATTAGGCTCGCCGTGCTCGCCGGCGCTAAAACAAACATTGGCCAATAAGCGCGTGAGCTTAAATCTAGCGGGTCTCTCTTTGAGAGTGTTGTTTAGTAAGCAACGCTGTGATTGGACAGCCAGTTATATACGTTTGTAGGGCTTCCAGTTGCGAGCATGTTCTTTTTCTTTCGCTTTTCGTAAGAAACACACGATTATTAATGCAAATTGCTTATTGAGAACATAGATATAACTGAATACTGGTCTTGTAGAATATAAAAGCCCTCTCCGGACGTTGCAGTAGACCAGGAAATCTCCATCAACATCTGTACAGAACATCAATTCCCTACAACGCATACCACGGGACTCTATACTTGCAACACACCTTCAACAGAATGGCCAAAGATCAGTACCTCGCTGGCCAAATCGCCATTGTCACCGGATCCTCAAAAATGTCCGGGATAGGAGCAGCGAGCGCCATCGCGTTAGCCGAGCATGGCGCGAATGTACGAACTCTACTAAATCCAACTCTAGTTGCACAAAGTCGTATGCTGACTGTATTGAAATAGGTTGCTGTGCACTACAGCTCCAATGCTGCCGCTGCCCAGGAAGTTGTCAACGCCATCAAGGGCTTCGGTGTCCAGGCAGTTGCCATCCAAGCCGACGCTTCGGATGCAGACTTCGGGACGACTCTGGTCTCTGAAACACTCAAAGCATTCAACACCGACAAGGTCGACATCATCGTCAATAACGCGGGCACTGCTGTTTTACATAATAGTGCCATCGAAGTTCCTGCGGACGCCTGGGATAATATTTTCAAAGTAAACGTCCGTGGTCCATTTCTTCTTATCCAAGCAGCTCTGCCTCACATGAGCAATGGCGGACGCATCGTGAACGTATCCAGCATTATTGCAAAATTGGGCTCCTACATGTTGCCGGTTTACGGGGCTTCAAAAGGGGCGCTTGCTTCGATGTCCTTCGCTTTAGCAGAGGAATTAGGCCCCAAGGGAATCACCATCAATATCGTGTCTCCTGGACCTATCAAAACGGACTTGAGCATGCAAGGGTCCCCGGTTGCCGCAAGACTTGAGCGAAACCAGCATATTAAGAGGGAAGGGACTCCAGAAGAAGTGGCTGCCACCATTCTGTTTTTGTCAAGTCCTGCTAGTGGCTACATTACAGGGCAGAATATCTATGTCGATGGAGGCATCAATAACCCTTGATGAATACCATTCAAAGCTAGTGCCAAGATGATTAGCTGCATATACAATCCTTAGAGTTTCGATGTTTTGATAGAATACAGTACTTCACCACATATAGTTTTAGTCATGTCATTAAACCATCTCTAGATCCGACTTTCTTTTCTCTTCTAGGCATTATGCTCGTTTCTTGATAGGAATCGAACGGAGAGCTTTGGCATTCCTTATGTTTACGCCCGCAGCACCGCCGGGCAAGCTGTCTACAAACTAGCTTGTAAGTGACACCGTAGCTAGGTTGGTTTCTTGTATTGCACTCATCCAAAAAAGCATTCATTCTCTTATTGTGTTATTCGTTCTATTCGACTGGATATGTCAAGAAGCAGCAACTTCCTATTATAGAAGTATTAGGGCTTAGGGTTAGGCGATAAGATAACGGGGTCCCGCTTTCCCCTCTTTTGGCTGTTGACACCGTCATCTCGTTCCAACAGTCCGAACGAACACGTACATTTTGACTGAGTCAGTCCTTGATCAGTTACTTATACACGCGCTCAAAGGCTCTGTACAACATTGGGCCTTGAAGCTCTCGCGTACGTATTATGTTTTGAGGTTTATAATGAACTCAGGGCGGGAACTGATAGCAAGAGAGCTGCCTAGTTACTGCCAGTCTCCAAAACAGCAACTGCAAATATACAAAGAAAGAGACATACTTTTTGGAGGAAGTTGTGGTAATATAATTGAAGAATGACTTCGAACTCTGTCTTGCGCAAAAAGATAGGACAAGTATGCATCTATATACACCCAGTGCATTTGAAACTTCAAAAACTAACTTTTACTGTTGTTTAGTTGTTTGCCGTGGGCTTTCATGGTCTAACTCCAAGTCCCGAAATCAAGACTTTGATCGGAGACTATGGAGTTGGAGGCATCGTTCTGTTCAAGCGCAATATCAAAGATGCCACTCAGCTTCAGGTACTCTCTAGCGTTGTTTCTACCTCTCATAACTACTGACGACTGAAATTATTCAGGCCTTGACACTCGCTCTACAGCAAGAAGCCAAAGACGCTGGCCACGAACATCCACTGTTCATTGGAATTGATCAAGAAAATGGTGTGGTCACACGAATTACACCTCCTATCGCTCCCCAGCAACCAGGTCAAATGGCCCTTGGTGCCACGCAGTCAAGAGATAATGCATATGAAAGTGGAAAGGCAACTGGGGAAATGCTCAACTTCTTTGGCATCAATATGAACTACGGCCCCGACTGTGACGTCAACTCCGAGCCTCTGAACCCCGTTATTGGGGTCCGCAGTGCCGGCGACAATCCAGATTTTGTCGCCAGGATATCAAGTGCTACAGCAAGCGGGCTTCGAGATAGTGGCGTCGTACCAACAGTCAAACATTTTCCGGGCCATGGAGATACGGCGGTTGATTCTCACCATGGGCTTCCAGTAATCACAAAGTCGCGGAGCGAACTTGAAAGATGTGAACTGATCCCATTCAGACGCGCGGTGGCTGAGGGCATTGAAGCTGTGATGACAGCTCATATTGCTCTGCCTAATATAAATAGCCCCCAATACAGCGAGTATCCCGCAACGCTAGCCCCCGAGGCGCTGGGCATTCTGCGGAATGATATGAAATATGACGGCGTTATAATAACCGACTGCTTAGAGATGGACGGTATTCGAACCACTTTTGGGACTGTTGATGGTGCGTTAACGGCTCTGGAAGCTGGCAGTGATAGCATGATGATATGCCACACCTATGACGTTCAGGTGGAGTCTATTGAGAGGATAGCGTTTGCAGTGGACGGCGGCGAGCTAATCGAGTCAAAAATTGATGAGGCTCTTCGTCGCGTCACAGCCCTCAAACAAAAGTTTCTCACCTGGGAACGTGCGCTAAAGTTGCCCACAAATCACTCACTGAAAGATTTGGCCAGTATGAATGAGAGGCACGAGAAACTCGCAACGAAGATATATTCCGAATCAACAACAATCGTGAGGAACGATATGAAAGTTTTACCAATCTTGACACAGCCTTCTAAGGTGGTGTTACTCACTCCAGGTGGAAAGGTTCCAGCAGGCGGAGCTGTCGACGAGAGCGGTCCCAAGCATCGGACGTATTTTGACGTACTCAAAGAAGTTTGCGACGAAACCACCACTGTGACAGAGATAGCCTACCCAGAAAGGGGACTTCTGTCTGTAGACCAATGGGCGATTATCGAAAAAGAGGCCGACGTTGTCATTCTGGTTACCCGAAACGCCAGGGAAGCAGAGGGGCAAAGAAAGCTGGCCTTGGAGCTTGTCAAGTCCCGCACAGACGCGATCGTGATTGCTGCTTGTAATCCATATGACTTCCTTGATGACACGGAACTATTCAAGACGTACATCGCAATATATGAGCCCACCGTGGAAGCATTTTCGGCCGCTGTAAATGTCATATATGGCAAATTACAGGCAAAGGGGAAACTACCAGTCGCATCGAAGACAGACTCGCTACCCAAAAAGATATATAAGATTCATCCTTTTGACGAGTCTGAAAAGGATCGCATGATCGATGGCATTACTAAAGTATGGAACGCGGCACTTCCTGACCACATGTTGCCGACAAAGGAAAGCCTGGCGAAAGTGATTGACAAGCCCAACGGCCACCACTTCGTTGCCCAGGAAGAGGAGACAGTTGTAGGCTTCTGCTTAGCATACAGTTCATATTGCCAGGGCAAGGCTTCAGCCCAAATAGCAGTTATTGCGGTTGACCCTGCGAAGCAGGGCAACGGGATTGGGACTCATCTACTACTTGAAGCACGGGAATACTTCTATAAACACGACGGGATCAGGAACGTTTTCTTGAGAAGTTATTTCCCACGCTTCTGGCCTGGTTTACCTAAGGACTTGCCACCTACCACCCTACAATTTCTTGTTAACCGTGGATTCCGTCTTACTTCGGGAGTTGCGAGTGGGTTGGATGCGGAATTTAGTGCAGACCTGTTCCAGGATATCAGGAACTTCGTACCGCCTCAAAAATACCTTGACAGGGCCACAGCAGAAAATGTCATTTACAAACCTATCACACCGGAGACTTATGCGGACTGTCTTATTGGGCAGCAGAGAAACTTCTTGAATTACACGGTAAGTTCAATCCGTGGCATGGCTTTCTCATCCAAGTAATACCTCATATCAGATTTAACATTCTATAAAATGAACAGGGCTGGGTCGAAACGTACTTTGCACTCGATCCTCAAAAACATCCTTCAAGTATCATGGCAGCATTTGACGCGCGAGACGGCAGCCAGATTGCATGGACTCTCATGCTCTCTCCTGACGATGGCTACGTGGCTGAAACTTGGGCATTCCCCGCTATAGCAAGCTATAGTGGTCCGAACAAAGGCAAAGAACCTCTGAAAACCGGGGTGATTGGCTGTGTTGGTGTAGATGCGTCTCATCGCAGTCGTGGAGTGGGTCTTGGGTTGTTGTGTCATGCCATTGAGGACATGAAGAGAAGGGGCGTGGAGGCTGTTTTCATTGACTCGACGAATAAAGTCGATTGGTACGCCAAGGTGGGGTTTGAGAAGTGGAAGGAGTATCTTGTAGCGGAGATATAGCCGGATAGCTATAAAATGTATCTCAATTCATGTAGAAACGCTTGTATGGTAGAGATACCAAAGACTGCGAAGGTCTATACTATTCAAAGGGAAAACCGAGAAGCGTCTAATATACATCAAGTAAATACACGAAGGAAACAATGTGACATAGGAAAACCACCCATATATAAGCAGGTAACATCTCCTAGCTCCCACGGTGTAGATGGTGGATTGAAGCGGCAATTCCACCGTAAAAAACTCCTTATTGGTGGTAAGAGGATAAAATATGCAAAAAAATAGAAAGTATTGTTTGTATTGAGTTTTATTCATTCATGGCCATTTCGCCGCCCTAATCGTCCATCACTCGTCGCCAATATACCGCGATTCGCTCCAACAAGCGGATTCAACCACGCTCGCTCATTGCTGCCATCTTTGGATTTGATTGGGAATGCAGTGGCGCCTGTTGCAACTTTTAGTAAGTAGAACGGGCAACAAAATACAATCCCTGTTAAGACAGACAGAAACATACCAATCAAAGTAGGCTGCGAATTGACATAAATGTTTTCATGATGTCCTCCTTCCGCCCGGTAAATCTCATGACTAATGGACAGATGTGGATGCTCCTTGACTGTGCGATTCCAATGATCCCATGCATTGCGGTGTAACTCGCTCTCAGCAAAGGCATGAACACCCTCCATATTGCGCCAGTAGATGATGTGCAAAAATTGGTTGGAGGTTGCGCTCTGGCTACCGAGATACGAGCTTTCACCGATAATGCCATATTTTTCGCGGCCAGAGGGGCTGTTGAGTTCCTGAAGCATGTTTTTGAGGTGGACGCCAAATTGTTTGGCGCCAGGGGCCAGGAGTTTGAGGGGGCTGTAAGGCGGGGTTAGTTGGTGATTTCCTAATGTATTTGAACGGAGCTTAATTACTGGTTTGACTTAAATCCGAGAAACATCACGACGATACCCTCTTGGCCGGGGGCATGTGGCATGTTGCCATTCATATCTAGAATCTGCGCGGATGACTTGCCGGAGATAACGTTTGCCATTTCAGGGTTCGGGATAAAGCCGTAAACTTGCAGCATGGTGGTGCCAATATTATATGCTAGTATGCTGACAAGAATTGCAGAGAGATATGTTGCTGATCTGGGCAACAAGATGGAAAAAAATGCATGTGCCAGCGCTCCAAGGAGAAGCCATGTTGATATTGTGAATTGATCTCGGAGAACCTGTATTATTCAATCAGTTTGTCTTCAATACGTGAAATTATAAGGGGAACGAACAGTAGTGGTACGCGCTGCCGGGGATCCATCAAACCTTGGATCTGATTTAAAGGGCTCGAAGAGATGTTTGAAAGACATATTTGCTATTTTCCTGCTATTTGGAATCCTCGTTGTCTGCCGGTATTGTCTTGCTTGTCGTGATGCTAGTATAGCCGTTATATACTTCATCTTCTCCGTCCCGTCCCTTATCCCCGTCTCCGCGCCGTCTCCATCTCCGCCTCATCTCCGTTTCATCTCCGTCTCCACACTTTGGAGCTTGGACTATATTGAAGCTTACATTCACAATAATAGAATCTACCTAGTAGTAGAAAGGATAAAGTTTGTCTTCTTGTTATCACTACGTACTATGCGGTATTTCTGAAAAATAATTAGCCATCTTTACTGAGCAGCGCTGCCTTTACTGAAACTTAGGGCTAAAACAGTAGTCCGTCGGTGATTTATTGAACACCTTTTGCTGATTGATTGGTATATTCCCCTGAACTTCTCATTGTCACTCTATTCTGTTTGACAATATTCAATTTTGCTTGGCTTTGCAGTTTAAGTGCTGCAAATTTTGTTTGTATATTGTGTGCTGTTATTTGTTACATGTTGAGTTGGTTCAATAGCGACATTGCGCAGGTAACCAGCATCAGCTGATGCGCACAGCCCTAAATTGGCTACGAGTGTAAGAAAAAGATCCATTCTTTACCAAACAATATCATGCCTAGAAAGCAGAACATCAGCCTGCATTTGTACATCATGATTACCCAGTGGAAGGAGGCAAAGACTTTTGGAGTCAAAAGCCCCCTTCACAATGCGAAGTTGTTATCGCTTTTTTGACAGCAGTGCATTCTTCTCTAGTCAAAGCAAAACGCTACACTACAAGGGTTTAGTTTCTTTCTAACAATGATGAAGAATAAAACATCAGCAATAGATGGCAAAGTATAAAAACCGCCTAAGTCCCAAGCAGCTACAAAATTGATTCTTTTCAACACCTCTGCCCATGATTCTGGTCAATATTGAATCAGTGTCTTTGTGCCTTTCCCCATCCAAACCACTACAGTCATTTTTACCTCAACGTCTTATATCGACACATTCCTCACTCGTATTTGGCCGGTAGATGTCGTACTCAAATCGGCTCGTGCAACAGCCCGTTCAGCTCCACGGCATGGCCCACGCCATGGACGAGGCAACCCGAATGGAAGAAGAGCGAGTCACTCGGTGCCCGTTCTGTGGCGCCCCTTCGTTTTGTTATGACCCTTTCTGTCCTGGAATTTATAGACTGCATGTTCGATTCAGCGACTACAACGATGACGACGCCGCAGATAGAGGTGGAAGTAGTGGTCGATGCTGTTGTGAGGCCCGAAGATGTGCATACAGATGCGAACAGTGCTCAAAGTTCCACCAGAGACAAAAAAAGACAGCGCTGGAGGGACAGGGTATCCGGTTCAAGAGCGCGGTGGGCAATGCGGGTGAAGAAAATTGTCGTTTCGGCGAAGTTGGTGAGGCGGTGGTGGCGTGGTCGAGGTTGATTATATACAAGATGGTGCTACATGAGTACCTTTTTGAAGTACACAGATACTAGAAGAATGGTAATGATGGCATGCATCCTCAATTCACTCAACCCTTCTCTCGACTAGATGTTGCAATCTCTCTTAGTCTTGGGAAATGTACGCAATTTGCTCTTTCAGTTATTTCGCTGACAATCTCGATCGCTTCGTAGATTCAGGTTGACGATATGAGTTTAAACTTTGATGGATTTACCGAAGTATCTCTATTCATCGCGTTGAGAATCACTGCATATGTCATACAAGAAGGAATGAGTGGTGAGTATATCTCGAATATTTACCTCTTTCGCATTCTCTATTCAACATAACTTCTTTGCAGCTGACTATTGTTCTTATAATCAGGCTTACTGGTGCTCTTTTGGTCAAAACTCATGTTATTGCTGCAATTGCGTCCAGGTGGATTGAATAGCTTCTTTACGATGGCCTCGATGGTATGCAAGTTCATCTATTTTCAGCAGAGCAATGATTTTTGAACTATCTTATTGGTAATGGAGGCATATTCTATTGGAATTCGGTTTTTTAGGTACTACATATGTACACCATGTACGTACCATTGTAGGTATACCCCCAACAAGATCATCCTCCGCGGTAATCGCCAATAACTGGTGACACATATGTCGTCAAACTATTCAGTAGACCTAGGAAGTTCTCACAACCTGCGTATCCACATATTTCCAATACCTGCGCGCAGATATGGCCCTCAACTGCTTCCCCTTCCATTCCATGAGCAAAAAGCTCGTACCAAATGCCCACGACAAAATCGAAACAGCAATGAACGTCTTCTGCAGTCCCTGGGCATCAATCCACGGCGTAATAGCGTAGCTAAAGGCGAAGCTAATAGTATTTCGGCACAATATCACCGATACAATGGTTTCACCTGAAAGTTCTTTGAAGCAGTCAACGGCATAGGCGAGCGCGTAGCTGCCGCCGGTGACGTTACAATAGCCACATAGACCTCCGCCAAATAAGAGGACTGCCCAATGGACATCATGGTATGCGCCTACGCCCCAAATCAAAAGGCCGGCGGGCATTAGGATGCAATATATGACTAGGCCCCAGAGTCGTTGCTCAGGTTCCCGGAGACCTTTTGAGCGTGAGGCTAGTCTTAGGGTCAACCAGTCGGCAACAGGCCCGGACACGACGCCGGCGATGGAGGCGCCAATCAGCGGTGCAACATATGAAAGACCGACGATGGCAGCGGAAAAGTTGTAGGGTGAAGCAGAGAGGATGGATGAGGTAGTTGCGTTGTAGACGTTGTACCTATCAGGAGAGTTGTTAGTGAGGGAGTAGTCTAGGTATGAGCAGAAACTCGATTGACATACCATGCCAATGCAAACCCGTACATGAAACCGGCCCACATGATGTTGGGAAACAAAAAGAAAATGAATATAGGACGATAGCCCATGCGGACTATTTGGGCTGCCGAGTTGTGGTTGAAAGACCACAGTTTCATCTTCTGCAAAAAAGTCTTCTTCCGCAAATCGGTGTCTTCGGCTGTTGGTTCTGCGGGGTGCGGACCATTGGGAGAGAACAGATCGTTTGTGTCGGAGACAGCATCGTCCGCCTTTTCAGCCTCCATGCCTGCTCGCGTAAACATTGATTCTTCGTAGAAAAAGAAAGCAAGCACGAAGTTCAGAGCCAGGATTAGAGCGGCCCAGTGTTGGACCCAGTGCCACCCGTAAGCATCGTTCATGAACCCAGCGATGAGCGGTGCGATGAAGTTGCTGCCACATAATACCAGCATGTACCATCCGATATATGTGCCCCGTTCATGAGCGAAAAAAACGTCCGGAATACAGATCTGCGGCAGTACTTCAACAGGAGCGCAGACTATGCCGTACAGACATCGTGCGCCAGCCCATGAAGAGTAATGGCTAATCCAGGCCGTCCATTCAGAGACCGCAACACAGCCGAGCAAGCTCAGCAGGATTATAGGTCGTCGACCGAATGTTAGCGCCAGAGGTTGCCAGATGAGATTAGACCACCCAGCCATGAGAAACAGGAATCCAGTGCCAGTGTTGAGCTGAGCGATGCTTATGCCGGTTTCTTTCGAGATGGGAGTAAATACCGAATAGACTGAGGTCCCGCCAATGCCAGTGCTAAGAACATAGAAGAGTACCAAGCTGATATTTAGGAGCTTTCGTTTCTTGGACCAATTCAACGGATCGTCCGGGTTTGTGGACGGTTTGGGCACCAGAATAATTTCATCGGACTGCTCGCCCACCAGGTGGACAGTGCCCGGAGGCAGCATTGTTTCAGGTAATGAGCTCATGTTTACTTGCACAGGAGCACCTTTGTCGGTCGGAGTATCCTTGCTACTGAGAGCGTCTGCAAGTCTTTTCTTCGATGCGATGATCAAGAGGACCAGACATGCTTCTTATTCACTTGCAAGTCCGGCATATACCACAAAAGACGCAAAGAATATCAGCTCCGCACGGTGCCACACCAGGCTAGCATTTCATCGCGCACAATGGGTAAGTGCGAACAAGTTTATTAGTGCCAAAACAGTCAAACAGTGATGCATATACATATGCAGCAGTCAAGCAAATCACGGGGGGAGGGAAAAGATAAGCTCAAGGACTGTGTGGGCCGCGGGAGTTCCCAGGCAGCGCCGCGTCCCATTGGCGGTGTGACCACGGGGCTAGTGCCCTTCCCCGCCCTGCCGAAGCCTTTTATCTCTCGCTTTGTGAAATTAATCCTTTGTTCTCTGCTGGGAGTGTCTGGGAGTGTCGCTTTGTCCAGGCATTGAAAGGCTAGTCTGGAGCCAGCTCACTTGCGCGTTCGGGCGTGTTATTTGATGACTCGAGCGCGAAACACTCTCTGGCGCTCTAATATCATCACTATTATTGTCCCATTCCTGACCGCTGTCTTTAGGCCACCAACAATGTGTCTTCCAGCAACGACGGCCCTCGATTCATGAACCCGTCTCCGCTACGCCGTCGTTTGCCAGACGATGGCGGGCAAGGCCGATGGAAATATTGGTAAGCGCAAAGGGAAACCACGCGGCATTCGCAGGGACAGGGATTGTCAGAGCTGCAAATCACGAGGCATCAAATGCGATCTAAACAGACCTCGGTGTCAGCCATGCGTGCAGTCTGGACTTCCATGTGGCGGCTACCCTCAGCGAGTCGTCTGGGCTACAGACGCATCTTTGGGGCCGAAGCGAAGCCGTGAGACCACCACCCCAACCACCACCGCCAAAACCGCCGCGACTACCCCCAACACTACCACCACGCCGTCGTTGTCACAAGAATCGCCCTCGCCGTCGGATGGTCAGAAACCGAATGCCAACACACCCTCACAGGTGGAAATAGCGCCGACCCTGCAGATGCACGACCGATATATGACCTTTAACCAGTTTAGTTTTATCAAACGCCTCGCTGGGTTTTACGAACAAATTAAACACGCCGGTACCCAAACACGGGGCGGATACCTTTCCCCCGAAGCCATCGAACTAGTGTCGCGGATATGGGATTTCATCCGGGCCAAAATGAAGGGGCATGGGGCAGCAACGGATGACTCGACTCAGAAACTGTCCATCGACGCAGTGCATTTCCATGTCGAGGCATTAATGAGACTAACCGAAGCCATCGACAAGGCGCACCCCATTGCGCTATTCGGGATTGCGACGTTCGCCTTTTTCGAGGTCTGTGATGGCTCGTTTGGAGAATGGCAATGCCATCTAAACGGAGCCCGATCGCTACTGGACTTCCACTGTCGGAACAAGGCTGATCTCGATCGACTGTCGTATGAAATAGTTGGAGTCAACGAGATTGTCGCCCATCTCGTCTGGTTTGATACCATGGGTGCTATCATCCGGGGTAGCAAAGGGCTCATCTTTGACGACTGGCACCGCGAAACGCTCAGCGACGAGTTCTTCGCCGGCGTCGGCTGCCCGCTCGATACATTCCATCTGTTTGTCACCTTGGCCAAAGGCGGGAACAGCATGATGAATGCGCTGGACCTCAGTTTCGAGGCGCTCGACCAGCTCCTGCTGTGCGCCGAGCCTAGCTCCAGCGACTCGGCGCTTGTCGAGAACGCATGGCGGTGCACGGCAGCCATTGCCATCCTCAGCCAGATCGGCAACGTTGGCTCGCTGTCACGACGCAAAGCACTTTCCACTGCGGTCGACAAGGCGTGCCGAGTCCTCGCAATCATCCCGCCGGCGTCCGGCATCTATATCCATCTAGCAGCCACTGCCTACCTGGCAGGCATCCACGCCACGCACCCGCGACAGTGCGAGGTGGTGCGGTCGTATTGGCGTAATTGCCGCGTATCGGATTTCCCACGGTATCCTGACGGGCAGGCGAAATGCGAGGAGAAGTGGCGGGCCGAGGGACTGGCATAAGTCGACATTTATGAGCGCTTTGCATCGTCTGCATTTTGTACTTTGCCTTTCATGAGTAGATAGTTATGATTCGAAGAGGTTATAGATAGGCAGTGGTGATCATCTTTCGGAAGCGCGGGCTGCTGCGCACCGTGCATATATTGGACATATACATATGGCGTTTTGCGTTATGCAGTGCGACGCATAGATCGCTGTACATGCATTACAGTGCGGTAGTCTGGCATGCATTTGCAGCGTAGGAAAACGATGGTTGTGTTTTGTTGTGATGTGTATGTAGCTGTTATTTGGAGGTTATATGTATAATTTATATATTTGTTTTGTGTAATATGGGGAGGAGAACCGCCGGCTTAGTTAACGAGGAAGGAGGGGCCTCTCCCCTGGGTCCCTTCCATGTTCATTTTTGATCCTTTTCTTCGGTACGTATCGCATACTGCATGGCAAGGAAGGAGCGCTTTGCTTGCCGCTTGGGGAAAGTAATCTACCCTCGCTCGCGCCTTCCCCATGAGCGCCAACGCGCTCATTGGCTGCGCTGTTCTTAGCTGGCGGCCGACGGAGACAAGTGCAAACCTACTCCATCCTGCCTTTCCACAAAGCCATTTACACAGATATCACATTATTTCATTCGCTTGCTCAATGCTAACTAGATAGGGCACGAAGGATAGATCCAAGACACCGAAGAGCTCAAAGAAAACAGTCAAGGGTAGAGGAAGAGGCCGTCCGTTGGCCAAGTATTGACAACCAACACGACAGACAGACCATATAAAACATAAAATGGAGGAAGAATCAAAGGAATGGATGCTGTTTACATTACGATACAGTCGCCTCCTTGTTGCTGCTGAGCCACCGCCGACCGCGAGACTCGCGTCTTTTGCATGCGGCCACTGCCTTTTTTGAGTTCCTCGAGGCGTTCTCGCGCTTTACCGAAGTTTTGGGCTATGTCGGTAGTCAGATATCATGGTTTTCATCAGGACAAGACAAAGGAAGAGAGCAAGGGAAAGTCTTACAAGCTGCTCGCCAGTACCACCGCTGCGCATCTTCCAGATTAGACGGCACTCCAATTCCAACTTCAGTAAAATAACCCATGGCGTACTCGGCCTTGGCCAGCCCAGCAGACGCCGCTTTTCGCGCCCAGAGATAAGCCTCTGTGTCGCTTTGCTGCAAAATGCCTTCTGCGCCGGTTAGATACCATCCGCTCAGCGAAAGCTCCGACTGATGTTCGCCCTGCGCAGCGGCTCGCGTATACCAGATAATGCTCATGCGCGCATCGATCGGCAACCCCATCAGTCCGTTCTCGTACGCTGCTCCAAGTCGGTACTGCGAGAACTTGTACCCCAGCTCCGCGGCCTGCGTAAATAACTGTCGCGAGTATTCTTCATTGCGAACAATGAAGTCAGAGTTCGCTGTACTCTCATAGAGCAGAGCTAGCTCGTGCAGCGCGTGCGGGTTTTCCGCGTCCGCTGCGTCCGCCGCCCGTTTCAGCCACGTTACAGCCTCGCGGGGGTTCTTCTGCTGGCCCAATAGTCCTTTAAGTAGGATAATGCCCACCTTGTACATGGCCGGGGTGTTCCCAAGCGCTGCTGCCCGGCGATACCATTGTACCGCCTTGAGAGCGTCCCTTCGCGTACCACCGCCTTCTTCCTGGCCCAGTTCACAGCATACCGCCGTGCGATAAGCCGCCTCTGCATGACCGGCCTTGGCAGCTGATTGATACAGCGAAAACGCCTCCTTCGGATCAACTTGAAGACCCAATGAGCCGCTTCCGTAGCAGTCGGCCATGTAGAACATTCCATCGGGGTATCCGTCATGCACTATTTTCTTGACAAGCTTGTACGCATCGCTGATGAACTTGTCCTTGTTTCGGGCCCTTGTTTTGGGATCGACACGGCCTTCTTCGCCGACTAGACGCGTAGAGGCTTCAACATACTTCTTGGCTAGTTTTAAGGCCGACTTGTAGTCATCAGGATTCCGTTTGACTATTAGCTGTAATTTTTCGAGTTCCACCTGCGTAATGGGCGGGGATGCTGGACGGCCGTCAGAGCCCACTGGAGCATTCGATGGGGCAGGTTGTTGCTGAGGAGGTTGCCCTCCATACTGCCGTACAGGAGCTGGTCTTTCAGCTGGCATCGAATCCAGGCCAGCACGGTAGGGAGACGGGTGAACTGGTAGAGCATCCGGGTTCTCGGGGGGTGCATTATAAGTATCTGAAGAGTTTTGGCGATATGAAGATGGATTGCCATATGATCCCATGGAGGGAGTTCTTTCGGCATTGCTATTACCGTACCCGTTATTCTTGCCATTGGGAGGATGATCGGCTGGAAGATCAAACTGGAATCCAGCGTTTGCAAACTGGTTTGTGTCTTCTTGCGGCGGAGAAAGCTTGTAAGGTGCATATCCCGGCTTGTCCGCTGTCAAGTGATTTTCCAGGCTTCCGTTGCGGCGATGCACAGGATCCGACGAGGGCATCGCATCGAAATTGGGCATATCTAGCTCATCATCATCGTTTGCTCGACCCGGCTCATTTTCTGGCTCATCGTCGTCTTGGTCTTTGAAGTAATCCGCGAAAACGTTGTGATGTACATATGTACTAAAAGTCTTGTATTTCAGTTCGTCGCCACGCGACGTCGGCGCTAGTGAATTGCCGGGGTATGCAGATGACGGTTCTGCATATTCAGTAGCCTCCGTGTATGTGGGCTGGCCGGGGTATTTGGGTGATCGTAATGGAGGCGTATATTGTGAGGCGGCATTGGGCGCTGTAGCACTTCTTTGCGGTATTTTGATGGGTGGAGGGACATTTGTGTCTGTGTAGGATCGCTGAGGAGGCGCCGGAAAGCCGTAGCCGTTACTTTGCGGGCCAGAATCCGGATAATATCCGTCACTTGGGGGTCCTCTCGGCGCGCGAGAGGAGTTTGAGGTGTGTGGTCGAGTAGGTGGTGAGGCAATGTTCATATCCCCCATCTGCCTGGCTAGTCCGTTGTCATCTGAGCCCCGGCGTCGCGATGGAGGGCCACCCATAGAGTTTGCATACGGATCGCCTGGAGGAGGCCTGCGTTGAGGCGGAGGACGGCCCATTGGTGCTCCCCGATTAGGCGGGGGTGGCCCTCGACCAGGTGGCGGTCCACGACCAGGCGGTCCTCGTACGGAGTTTGGTGGTGGGCCGCGTTGTCCCTGCGATCGACTCGATGGAGGTCCTCTTGGTGCTTGACCACCGTACCCTCCCTGGGAAGGCGGAGGTCGTGCCCTCGGCGGTCCTGAACGGGGATAACCACCCATGTCAGGTCCGTTGCCTCCATAGCCATCGAAACCATTACCAGGAGCACTTTGATTGTGCCCGCTCGGTCCTTGCGATCGATAACCTGGTCCGGACGGTGGTCCTCGCGGAGGAGGCATTCGTTGCTGAGGGTATGCCATGGCTGATTCTCGCACGCAACTTCACGTGAGGCCTTGGTATTTCACTCTTGCTTGTGGGTAGAAGTCTCCGCTATTGTCTCTCTACTCCTAATTCATTGAAGAATGTCGCAGCGTTTTGCGCTATGATCAGACGGGAGAAAAATGTGGTCGACAGACGTACAGACGTATCAAGGCGCGACGAGAACCCGAGGGCGTCGATCGAGTTGCGCACTGCCCATCAAGCGACTGTTAGTGCAATGCCAGTGCTAGTGAATGAGTCGGCCGTCGAGGGATGAAACCGGGGGTTGGCAAATTATCAGCGCCGCTGGTTACAGGTCGGCGGTATCAATTGGCAGTCAGGGGTGCGGCGACGATACTTGTGATACAAGCCACCATCCCAGACTCATGCGTGTGGTATATCGATTACCTGACAGGTGATGTACAGAGGCAACTTACCGATTTGAGGTATGAGAATAAATGAATGTCTTTTCAACGCTGTGTGCAGGCATGTGTTGTAAATTTATGGTCTAAAAGTATCACGAGGGGTAGCGACGGGCGTCAGGCGTGGGCACACAGAAGAAAGAAGACACGGCGGCTCGGTCTTGAAGCAGGCGAACCGCGAGAATTATAAAAGGACGTCGATCTTGCACAGCGTGGGACAGAACGACGATTTTGCGTCGGGCTTTGGGTTGAAATAGGGAAGGGAGAGTCTGAGAGATGAGGTTCTGTCTGGTTCCTGGTAAAGTGTAATTTACCACCATAACGCTATTCGGCGCGGCTTTTAATTAAGGATCCACGGAAAAATACCATAATTTACGGTATTTACACCTCCGCAATTCTTGCCCTTCAGCCAGCTGATACGGACTACGCATCCTGGGTGTATTTCTGGACAAGATGGTCACGAGCAGTGTCATGCGAACGATATTTTCTACTAGTCAGCATGTTATATCAGTGCATAACATGAGAGGTCATGATACGTAGTGGTGCTTCCGAAGGGATGTGATTTCCAGGTTGACCTGCACAGCCACTGCCTAGACTGCGCCGCGTTTTCGGAGATGTGGCTGGTCCGCCAACCGTTCTCCGCAGCCAAAAGCTCAGGAAGATACGGCCATGCTCCCATCGCCACACCACCAGCGTGCTCGCCCACCAGAATAGCGGGACTGTCTGGGAGTTACTCGCGACTACCACGCTAAAACAATCTGACATCATCATAAAACAACCGCCAACATGTCCAGCGCCGGGAAGTGGATCAAGATGCTCACAGCGTGAGTTGCGCGCTCCGATTCGATCGTGCGGAAGGTTATTGACATCTGGTAGAGGCGCTGTTATCGCCGTTGGAGGGCCCCTGTTTGTGCAGTATATTCGACCCACGGATGAAGAGTTATTCAGCGTGAGCTAGCAGCCTCTGGTCTCCTTTCAAGCACTAGACTAACGACGCTCCGGCACACGGAATAACAGAAATACAACCCCGAATTGCAAAAGGCAGCCTTGGAGAATCGCAGCCGGAAAGAAAAGGAATACGATGATTATGTGAACAAACTGAAAGAATGGTCCAAGTCCGACAAGTCAAGTACGTGGGTTCTCCTTGGCGGGGGCTTATCAATGCTAACATTGCTTTCTATAGTTTGGTTCGCAATTAAAGAAGAAGAATCGCGTCAACGAGACCAAGCCGTAGCAGCGGCAGCATCGGCCAAGTCCAAGGAAGAACAACGAATACAAAGAGATGAGATGCGGAGAGAGCTTCAAGGGGAGAAGTGATACGTGCTTGTACTTTTTGTGTATTTCTATGTCATCTGTACAACATTGCCACGAATCTCATATCATTTTGCTCCCTATGGCAGACCATAGGATATGACATTACATCTACCGTCACCGCGGACGCAAGGAAGACCGTGCCATTGCATGTGGACGATGCCGTTCCAGTCATTATAAAGAGATGAACGCCTTCGGGCTGCATTGGATGGGTACCACGTACCTGTCTGTGTAAAGAAGTGAGAGAACAATTTTACCGGCCACGCGGTTACGTTTGGTTTAGTGGCCATTACAAGCATCTTTCCGCGGTGAATAACATCTTAAAATAGCTTTTTTTTTTTTCTTTTGAGAAAAGTGCACGCGGTGGACTGTAAGCAAGGGCGTGCGCATATCTGCAGCATTCACCGCATTCTTGTCTATGTATAAGAACCCGAGGCAAAGCCACAAAGCTCGAGCACTCATAATGCCAATAAGTTATTCTTCCTATTAACTCGGGAAACTCTTCAACCCGACCCTATTAGAAAAAGTATCACCAATTCTTCTTCCGTAGCATTCGCAGTGCACCACCGTTTTGGTCATACAAAGTTCTACCCGGCGATACAGCAACAGCTGGATAATCAAGGTAATACATTTGCACGCAGTGTTTCACAAGGCGATAATATTGGACATGCATTCCTTTCTTTCTCTCTTGCGCCATGAGATTTCAATAGCAAGCGCTGCCGACTGTCGTTTATTAAACAGTATCATATAATAGAAGAACATGACCCGGAAACATAACTTGGGACTATAACAAAGCTCCAGCGTTCTACCGTTTACCTCGGCATCGGCCAAGCAGGTCTCTTTGACAGTATAGAAGTATAATTATGCATAGGAATACGAGCTGTGGACTGGCAAAGGATAATGTCTTGCTTTGGTGGATCTGCTGAGTGATCGTCCAGCCGATGTTCTTCATCCACCGCACCTATTGGGCACGGCTCACCTTGACTACGTCTGTTTTCTAAGGCCTCTAATGTCGCCGCAATGTAATATTGAGTTTAGTGTTTGCTGTTCTGGGAAAGTCAGAGTATCTCTTGCCATAGACACATTGATTTCCTGGCATTGCATCATGTCTCTAACTGTCTCCCACATGTCTCACTTGAAGTCGCAATGCCAGCATGACCTTACCCACACACAAGAATTAGGAATTTTGAGCCCAATTTTGCCAGCCATTCATCGTTCATCGATTTTTCGGTGTCGGAACCACCTTGCTTGAGTCAGTACTTCCAGCGGTTCTGTGGTTCGGCATATATAAAGCCCTAATCCTCGCCTGCCCTGAGTGTCGCCGTCATTCTGATATATGTCTTCCACAACACATTGACAACAACAACTCTTCCCTCTACACTATTAAACAAACTCTCACGCCTTCAAAAACATGAAGCTGGTTTCTCTCACCGCCGCAGTGCTCTACGGCATATGCGCCACTGCCCTTCCTGCCTCGCGTCAAGCCAAACGTAGCGATGGACCGTTCACGGCCATTGCTGCGCGCTCAGGATCTCCTATTCACCTGTTGCCCATCAATGCAGCAGGCGAAAGCTTTTGGGTCGGGGGCAGCACCGCTTCTTATTGCCCAACTACCATAGATCCTTGCCCACCAGGCAACGAAACCGTTTTCGCCAATGGATATGCCTTGGTAAGTTCTTCCGCACACGCCTAAACATAATCATTCATATTTCATCTAACCGGCAACTGTCACAGGACGTTGAGGTCCCCGGCGGCCAGGTCATCTACGTCAACCCATCGGGCGCGCTGTCCTTCACCATGGCGCATTCCATATACATTCCTACCGGATCTGAGCAAGGGCCGTTCAGCTACGAGCCTGGCTCGCCGTTTGGAACGTATTCTACCACCAGCTTTGGGGCTACTGGTTTCATGGCTTGTCCTGACAGTGCGACCTCGGCGTCTACATGGCAAGTGTTTGCGGCTATCCAGAATGCGACAGTGCCGACGGGCAATGTTGCTGACTGTCTTGGGTTTGACGCGTTGACGGAGGATTACGATGGCGATATCCCTACGTGGCAGTACATTTAAAGTTTAGAGTTGTTGCGTTATTTCTGTTCGTTGAGTGCGGATTATTTATGATAATGGATCGATCGATAACGAAGTACAGATGAAACTTATATGCATATACATTAATAATAATTTGATCCCTATTGTCTTAATATTGTCTATTCTCCTACTTGAGAAAGTTTGTATCTATCCTACAGCCACAGACAATGCTCAACGGACTCGGAGTCTCTTGTGCAAATAATAGAAGTGCAGGCAACTTCCATCCACACCAGAACCTAACCACCTCCAATCCTTTCGGATAGAAATATCAAACTCTCCTAGAACAACAATAACGCAATGTCATATTTTCGCATTACACTTCGCTTTATTCCCACAAAACACATCGTTATATGACTACTAAATACACGTAAACACTATGAACACTACCAGGACATACAGAGCGTGACTGATTGATATCTACATCAATACCGCCAACACTCCAGAGGCTTGCTGTAGCCAGCTTAAGTTTGCAATAATGGGCCTCGATCCGTCATTCATCCATCTCTTCCTCGTCATTCATTCTTCTGAACTATACAGTATATGCCCAGGTTATTTTTTCTCCAGTTCTTTTAGCAAACGACTATGATATCTACTATCCCAAACCACTCGTTCTTTACTACTACATCTGAAGCAGCAGCTATCAGTGAATGTATGAATTGACTGTACTATACTATATCAGTTTTCAATTAGACAAAGACAGCCTGGCGTTCCGATCCGCTACCTAAGCCCACCACAAATGAAATATATTGCAAAGAAGACAAGACAACAAGAACTTCTTTTTTTCCCTTCAAGATGATCGAGTCACCTTTTGCTCTACAGCTTCAATGCTCTCCTTAATACCCTTTGCGCCCGCAGCAGAGTCGTGGGCCATCTCCTTGGCAGCCTCGGTGGCTGATCCGGCTTGGCTACGGCGCCAGAGGAATATCCTTGTTACCTGGGCGGCACCAGTGCACGCGAGGAAAAAGTTGACGGTGGCCAGGCTGTTTTCGTATCAGTGAATTAGCAATTTCTCTTTCTGCAGCTTTTAAACTCCATAGTTGAGGAGAGTACTCACAGAATGTTGCGTGGCGAAATGACAAAACACCACCGCGTCCAGATTGTGCCTGTTGCGACGAGGGCAAGGTTCTGGGTCAGAGAGAGCTTTTCAGCGGGACGAGCAAGATCGGAGATGCCAGCAATGACCAGACTCCATTTCATGACGGGGGCCCTGTATATTGAAGTTAAGCATTAGCGTGGTCGTTATGATAGAGAAAGAAACAGCCAGTCAGACAAAACAAAGACAGGAAAGACTGGAAATTACCAGAAATGGACAGTCTTAATCCCAACAGGGCTGTTCCACATTCTCTGGAAAGTCGACTGCTGTTCGCCAGCGGCGGCGCTGGCATCAGTGCTCTGGAATCGGAACCCGTTCTTCTGTCGGAAATTGCGCAGGGCAGCGCGCGAATTGGCGAAGAAACGCAGACCGACACGAGATGATGACATTTTGGCGGATTGGCTTTGTTCTAGTTTATATTCCTTTTCTTTTCCTTGTCCTTCCTCTGTCTATCGTTATCGGTGGGCGTGTCTGGAGTTGCGGTCCGATGTGACGCAAAATCCGCCGGTGGGCAGGGTTGGCTGTATTTGCAGGTGGTGGTCTAGCACAGCCGACAACCTCGCGAGAGAAGGAATGGAAGTAGAGCGGAGAGATGAGACAATTGCCCTCTGAGCGATGTCGAGCGAGAGATGCGAGAGAGGCAGGAGTAAGTGGTGATGGTCGTAGGTGAGTCCGTCCGATAGAGCCCTCTTCACCGGCACCGGCGGCAGAATCCTTATGTAAGCCGGTCGCCGCTGATTGGCCCGGCGGCCAGCGACGGCGACGGCGACCTCAACCTCCAAAGCTGCGGCGGACGGGTGGACCACCACGCAGACTCGTTGGACAGCGCCAATTGCCTCTCTTCTCCCCGAAGACGAACAACATATACCACAGGCGAGAAATAAAGAGAGCGTCTAATCATGTCTGCGAAATACGCCTTCAACAAATCGCTCAAAGAGCTGCGGTTTCTGTTCTGCCAGACCTCGTCCCACAGCGATGCCACGCGGTAGGGTCTTCTTCAACTCTTTACGCTTGTCGAAGCGTCAATTGTTCTCAGGCTGAGTGTTGCTGACATCATTTCTATAGATCGTTCTTGAACCGCGCATACCCGACTATGAAGAAGAACAACCCCTACGTCCCAATCCTCATCCGAGAGGCGGCCGGCACAGAGCCGCGAGTGTTTGCCAGATATGGTGCGTTTGAAGCCCATGCATGCAATTGATTGCATTTCGCTGTCCTTTGTAACTGGTATAGATAAAGAGAGAGAGAATGCTAAGTTTGACTGAAAACACAGAACTCGGAAAGGAAAAACAGGAACTGCTGTCAGGTGAGTAATTCAGAACCCCCACCGACAAGGAAACAGAAACGAAACTAATGCCCGTCGAACACTGAACAGGGTTGACCGATAAAGAAATCGAGGAGAAAGTCACAACACTTGTGAAGCAGAGTATATAGAGCATATCATTTGCTGTTCCTGTTCTGTTATTTTAAACTGTTCCAAGCGATGCGATAGATGCTTTGCTTGCATTCGACTCGATTTAGTTGTTTGTCTTGTCTGAGCAGAAATTTGACGATCTATCTTATTACATACGCCACGCTACTTTACCATCGAGACGATCTTGTATAAAGACCGGTGTTGGATGGACGGGTCGTTGTGGTGCCATGTCTGAACATGGCTGTATTTATATCTGAATGCCAACATTCTTGAAGCCTACTTTTATTCAGTTCTACTTTTCATTCACTTCTATACTAGATGAAATATTAGACGAGAAATTGGTATCGATTCGTATATTTGATATCCAAATAAACTGAGAGTATAGGAAATGTTATGTACAGTGGTGTATAAGATGATACATATACGAAATAAATGCAAAGACCGAAAAAACAAGGGTCATGTCTTTTGTGACATCCTTCAAACCACGACATGATAAAACGCCATCCTTGCACCCGTCGTATGCGATCCAATATGAAAACAATGGCAATGCAGTATGCATAATGCAAGGAACCGGAAAAAAAAAGGAAAAAGCAAAACGAATAAAAGAATATGACTATTCACTACCACCCTCGCCTTCTTCTTCAACAATCGTCGCAAACTTCTGCAACACCTGTTTCAGCGCCGGTCGGCGAATAGGCTTGGACAGAAACATGTCCATCCCACTCTCCATGCAATCCCGAATGTTGCTCTCCTCAGCAAACGCACTCAGCGCCACAATCGGTGCCGAATACCCCATCTCGCGGATCAAGCGGGTGCTCTGCAGTCCGTCGAGGTTCGGCATCTGGATGTCCATAAAGATCACGTCGAATTTGTTACCTTCGGACATGGCCGCTTTGACGGTGTCATATGCTTCCTGTCCATCCTCGGCAATGGTCACGTCGTAGATGTCCTCGAGTTTAAGCATGCGCAGCACGACTTCTTGGTTGACGGCGTTGTCTTCGGCCACGAGGACGCGGATTTTGCCGGATTTGTTGCTGTCGGGGAGTGGGGAGGGCAATACTGATCCCGAGGGCGTGACTGGGCCATGTAGTCCTGGCAGCTTTGTATCAGATGTGTTGTTCAAGATACTATTGTTGTTGCTGCTGCTGCTTATGGTAGTTGAAGATTGTGACGGGGGTGCGGCGGCAAAGAATGGCTGGCTCAGCCCAACCAAACGGGGTTGGAGATCTTGGCTTTCAACAACAGGTTTTGTAGCTGGGCTGTTGGCGCCTGGACTCCGGTTGGTAGCTTCGTCTAATGAGATGATATCACTTTGTGGTCGCGACCCTGCTACACTAGAACTACGCGTGCTGGGGGCCATTTCTTTGATGAATTTCAACGGAATGATCACTCTAAACGTCGACCCTTGGCCCTCGGCACTGTCGAGATGGATGGTACCTCCCATCAGGCGAGATAGTTGAGAACAGATACTCAGACCGAGGCCCGTGCCGCCGAACTTTCGATTTAGACCGAGATCGCCCTGCATAAAAGGCTCAAAGACGCGTTGCTGCAAATGAGCCGGAATACCTGGTCCTGTGTCTTCGACCTCGAAGGCAAATGCTAAAGTTCTGCAGTTGAGAGGTGCTTCGCGCTCACGCGAATAATGCTCAAAATTGCCAGTGGCGCTCCCACTCGGCTGGCCAGCTCCAACTTGCGTATCTCGAGACTGAAAAGATGGAGTTCGAGACCTCATCATAACTGAGTTGGGCTTGGAGTCAAACGATATCTTGGTGCTTGCATCCGATGGTTTTTCGTAGTCTCCGAGACACTTGATGCGGACTTCAACTCGTCCACCTTCTGGAGTAAACTTGAGACTGTTACTGACCAGGTTGATGAGCACCTGTAGTATGCGGTGATGATCGCCCCATAACAGCATATCCCTCAACCTCCCTGTTCCTGGGGGACCTTGGGCATATTTGGATGTAGCTGGAACAGCCGCGACAATCGGCTGCTTTTCGTCAGTGATGACTCCAGTAGTCACTGTAGTTTCTGTTGCTGCTGCAATCGGTGCGCCAATAAACTTCACATCAAAGTTGACACGATTTTCGTGCACCTGCTTTTCAAAGATGGTCAATATTTGAGACTTGATATCCGCTAGATTGAACTCTTTTTCGTCCAAACGAATAGCCGAGTCGATCTCATTTTTGCTAAATGTCAACAAATCGTTCAGCAGGTGCAGGAGAAGATCTCCCGATTTGTAAACTACTTGAAGCGACTTTTTGATGCGGGGCAGGTCATCCTCGCCCATACAGACAGCGCACATGCCCAGAATCCCATTCAGAGGGGTCTTCAGCTCGTGCGAGATGTTTGCAATGAACAGGGTTTTACTTTCGTTGGCTGTCTCGGCGGCCCTTTTGCTGATTTCCAACTCGCGTGTCCTCTCTGCTACGCGCTCCTCAAGTCGCGTATACTGAATCATCAGCTCGTCAGCCATTTCATTGAATGTACTTGTCAACTCGGTCAACTCGTCTGTGACGAGATGCTTTGATTCTTTGACTTTGCCTGGGACTTTAAATGTTTTTGAACGCCCGTCTTCACTTAAGGCTCCTTGGGTATTTCCCCATCGACCATGGACGAAGTCTGACAAGACGGCAATAAATCCACGCCGTTTCTCGTTCTGTGCATTGAGCGTTTCTAGCCCGTCAAGTCCATCTACTCGGTCATACTGCTCGTTCCCATAATGGTTTTGTGGAGACGGCTGGATTGACTTTTCGGTAGCAGATTTAAGCTTCCTAATCGGCGTGACGCAGTAATGTGCTAGCGGGATAGTAACAATGAGTATGAAACCTGCAGATCCAAACACGCACGCCAAAATTATTTTGCGTAATTCTGTCACCGAGGCGAAAGCTTGCTCATGAGTCTCCTCTATAACGAGCACCCAATCGACCAATGACGTCTGCGGCCGGGCAATGCCTACAGCTACATTGTATCCCTGTTCATTGTGAGTGTTGAGCGTGCTGGTTGCATTATTTGATTTCGATTTAGGGTGAGACAAGACTTCGAGCACTGCCGGATAACTGCTTAATGAAAAGGGGTCCTGTGTAGCCTGATACTCGCTGTGTCGATCTGCGTCGCCGGTAACATTTGAAGGGACAAACACGTATCGTGCCTGCGCTTCGCTGAGTGCGGTCTCATTAATTGTAGATCCACTGCCTGATGTTGTCACTTCACTGGAGGAAAACAGGTTATCTGCCGTAGCAGGTCCGACGAGGAGGATCAAGGAGCTGCTATCCAGTCCGTCGCTGTTGACGAGGGTGTTCTGTATGGTTGTAGCAGTCGACACAATTCTGATAATAATCAGTATTATCCTTTTGAACAAGACACCTTTTCTCTTCCTGTGCACTCACGTCATATATCCAATAATGTCCGTATTAGATGTATTATTGATAATCGGGAGTGTAAGTGACAACAGCGAAAAGCTGCTATTCACATACAAGGGCCCCAGCAGCAGCACACTCGAGGTATCGAAAGCAAAATCGGAGAAGGCATAAGCCGTGTCCTCTTCGCTGGTGGCATTCATAGAACTCACGCCGCTGTCGTAAGTGTACGTCAAATTCGGATAGAGAGAAGGAGGGTATCCAATGCCAGGATCGCCTAGTACCACGGCCTAAATGCAGACACACAAAGGTCAATTCACAATCAACCCAACACATTTTACTAGCCAAATCGCTCTCTACTCACCGAACCATTGGGATAGGTGTACGGGAGAACAATTTCACTCGTCAACGAATCGCTCGTGACATTCAATATTCCGCCTCGATCGCCTTCCCCATTCCGAGAATATATGATAGCCTGATAGAGAGTCGCATATCCGCCAGTGCCCAGGGCTGACTGCACATCGGCAGTCGCATCAACCCAGTTCGCATCTGTATCGTTGCCCTCGTAGAATCGAGCCAGGGATTCCTGTATTAGGATGCGCGTGGTGACGGTTTTGCAGGTGGATTCGATCAGCTGGATGTCCGAGGCGACTTGGCCAGCTTTTAGGGAGGCGCCCAGAGCAAGACTCTGAGATCTGGTTGCTGTTAATACTGGGCAGTAAATGCGAGCACAACAGGAGGGTCACGTACTTGACCCCAGTCACGAATTTGTAGTTGTTCACCCACTACATTAAATCCAACGATGCGGTTAGCAATTCTATCTGAACTATCATCCGAATGACACCAGTCAGTTCATAACTCACTGTCGCCACCGAAATAACAGCCAATCCCAGCAACGAGGTGAGAAGCACCAGCAGCGCAAGCTGCAATGCGATTGGGATCCGCATGCGACCTCTGGTAGATAAATTTTTTTCCCTTCTGAAAATAAGATGGTTTCGTTTTCTTAACGAGGCATATCCTGCGCTATATCGTGAAATGCCTCTTCTCTCCCCCCTCTTCCGCGCTGGCGCTGGTTAACGATCGTCGTGTAGGGATAATGGATTCGATAAGGAATAGGATCGGCGTGGCAGCATTATCAGCTCCGGCCTGTCGACAAGTCACGCAGGGAAAGAAAGCATCTTGATTCAATGGAATAGTAGCAGGGATCGAACCTCTGTCACCCTCGAAGAACCAGACGAAAGGTCTGCACAGCACAATAATAACCGGCGCGACTGTAATATAATTGCCGACAACGGGGCGAGATGCAGACAGACAGGGCGGAGCGAGAAAGTGGAAGAAGTTGCCAGGCTAAGCCCGAGACTGGCCTGCCAAGGTCTTTGGGGGGACAATAAAAAAACCAAGGAAGCTGCCACCCCCGCTGGAAGGGAAGCAGCCGCTGATTGGCCAGTCGGGGGCTCCCGCGGACCCGGTAGAAGGATTGGTGGGATTTTGATTGGCTGGAGATGGCAAATATGCAACGCCACGTGAGTATAGCCAATAGAAGGGCCGATTTTAAAGTAGAGTGGACCTGTCAGGACCTGGGCTATACCGCAAAAGGATAAGCGCCAATGGGGTATCCACGTAATCTAAAATAGCCGGAGACGCCGGCCAGGCCCGGTCTAGACTCTCTTCTCTACGTATCTAGACGCTTCGAAACGATAGACTGCTTTTTTTTCTGCGTTGCTGGTATGATACATCAAAGGCATGATATTATGTACATTCGTATGCATGTCAATGGCAATATTAATATTCTCCCACCAGAGCCTGCGTCCTCGAACTGTTCCCCACGGCAATGGTAAACTGCCCTGCCACCGGCATCACCCAGTTCTGCCGCCGTGTACTCCAGTAGCTCAGATCTTTCCGAGTTAGGGCCATCTCAACTTTCTTTGTCTCGCCCGGTACAAGTTCTACCTTGTCAAAGGCACGCAACACACGGACGGGGAATTCAATCGAATCGCTGAACTTGTCGTCTTCGTCTTTGACATCGTCCGGGAAAGAGACGTATAACTGTACCACCTCCTGACCCGTGCGGCTGCCGGTGTTGGTCACGTTTGCTGTGACGATGACGAATGTTTCGTAGAGCGATGGATTGCCGCCTTCGCCTCCGCCGGCCGGGGATAGAGGCTGTGCCTTTCTGTAGCCCTTTGGATACTTAAAGTGTCTCTGTTTGATTTCCGAAAGATCGGTGAGATATGGATAGATGTATTTATGCAGAGGTCGGAACCCTGGTGGAAACAATGCAGACTTCGCATCGGGGGTTTGTTTGCTATATTCAGGCGGAGAAACAGGAGCCTTTGGTCGCGGCGAGGGCAAGGCCGACTTTTCCCGCACGGGGGTTATGATAAGATCCGAATATTCAAAGGTGGTGTAGGACAGCCCAAAGCCAAATTCAAATCGTGGTGTGATATCGTGCTTGTCAAAGTATCGATAGTCGATGAACAGTCCGTCCGTGAAGTTCATCTGTGGCACCAGCGCGTTCGGCAGGTACAGTACTTGTGCACTCGGACCATAGTCTTGAATTCTCTTGCCAATTGTATATGGCAGTCGTCCGCTGGCATCAACTCTGCCGAACATGACGTCGGCCAATGCATTTCCGCTTTCTTCGCCTGGAAGATGGGCAAGGATGACGGCCTTAATGCGAGGGTGATCAATCCAAGACTCCACAGTTACAGGACCGACAGCATGAATCACGACGATAGAGTCACCACCGCACTTGTCGGCACCCCTTTGAATTAGACTGTTACCTGACTTTTGTAGAAAAAGATTGTTTCGATCTCCGCTAACGTCTCCCCATTTCAGGAATCCTTCACCGGCATCTGAGTTTGCGAATATAATGCACAAGTCTTGCTTCTGAAGATCTTTATCATCGTAGTTATCCGTAAGATATCCTTGGAATTCAACTGCCGTCTCGTTGAAAGATTCTTTCAAGGCATCATAAGGCGTAATCAGATACGGAAACTCAACAGCGCCACTGCCCCAGCCGGATGCCAAAGTGCCTTGATTGCAGCCTCGATCTGGACAGGCATTAGGGCCCTTCCCTGGACCCGCGTCTTCGCCAAATACACCAATTTTATAAAGTTTATCTGCGGAACCGGATCCTTGAGTGCTTAGCGGGAGAATGCCGTCGACGTTCTTCACAAGCACTGCTCCTTCAGCGGCAATTCGACGAGCAGTAAGGCTGTGAGCTTCGTCACCACTACCTTGAACATCAATAAATTGATTGACTCTCCCAGTAGCCGCATCCCCCGAGCCTTCGTAAAGATGGCCGTACTCTTCGTTCGTCCAGGAAGAAAAGTTTGGCGAATCGGGATTATCTCCCGGCTCATTCTGTCCCAGCTGGTACCATGCTGCCACAATGCGTGTCACCATATCATTGAGACGTTCCATGGGCATTGTCCCATTGAGAACGGCTATAGTCAGCTCTTTCCCCCAAAACGGTTTGCCATCTGCCCAGAGAAGGCCATCTCCCGGCATAGACATATCCAGTCCTGCGAGAGCGCTTGTCACTCCGGATCGCTGTGCGAGCCAGTCGGATTGCACAAAACCTTGAAAGCCGAGTTCATCTTTTAATATACCATTTAACAGCTTGCTGTTCCCGCACGAATATGAATTGTTAACCATCTGATAAGCACACATAACACTAGCCACATTGGCACGGATACTCTCCGCAAACGGCCAGATGAATACCTCATGGAGAGCACGATCGTCGATGTTGGAAGACATGGCATCTGGAATAATCCACTCCCGGCCCTGCCGGAAATGCTCCTGTTCGTTCATGACAAAGTGCTTCGCCGTGGCCATCACGCCTGTTCGCTGGATGCCTCGAATCGTGTTCGCAGCTGATATTGCGCTCAGAACTGGATCGGGAGAAAAACCCTCCCAATTTCTACCTCCAGCCGGCATAATCCCCAAGGGTCCCATGGACGGACCGAGAAGGACATTCACACCTTTCCCACGCGCTTCTGTGCCGAGATTATAGCCCCGTTGTTCGATCAGAGTCCGATTCCATGTTGCTGCGGCTGTCAGACCCGCCGGAAACGCAGTTATTTGGTCCGCGAAGCGTATCCCCAAGGGACCGTCCTGTAGACACAGAGAGGGGAATCCAGAATCAATCGCAGGTCCTTTTTGTATCGCGCGTTAGCAACCATAATCAAACATTAGTTTCCACTTTTTGACAGGCCTACCGGTATTGCCAACACATAGCCCCATCGACCATCCCACTCCAGTAGTGACATTCACCTTCTCAAGAAGCGTCATATTCTGAACCATAGCTTTGGCCTTCTGGTAGCTATGCGCCCACGTCTCCGAGGTACCACCCCGAGGCGACGGATACCATGGTGGCGATTTCTAACATCAACCTTCATCAGAACCATGTCGCTGTTAGATGGCGCAGGCAGAAATAGAAACTACTCACATAAACCGGCTTGCCCCAGAAAAAGGACCTAATAGTGTGTTGATAAGCAATCAAAGGAAGGAAGATAAAAATAAGCCCAGCAACCACCACCAAACACAGACGATATCGCACAATGGACTTTGTGAGCAGAGAGAGCAGCTCGCGAGTCGTGGAGAGGGTGCGAGCACGCCTACGCCTTTTCTGCTTCTGCTTAGGGTTCTGGTTCAGCGGGTCTGTCATTTCGTGGTGGTCATCATCATAATCATCGTCATCGTCTTCGGAGTGTTGGTCGTTGAATGATAGATCGGATGCATCGATATCGTCTAATGTATACCGGTTCTGATCATGCTGGGCCTTGTATGTTCGACTCACGCTGGCAGAGTCTGGTGAGTCCAAGTCCGTGTCGTGGCGCGGTACTGGGCGGTATTTTGAATCGGCCATGGTGGCAGTCGTGCTGTGAGCCTGAGGAAGGTCCCAGGCGATCAACGATGCTTTTGCGTGGAAATGGCAGCCGTCGCCTCCGTAGCGGGCAATGCCAGAGGGCACCGCAGTTGCAGCGGCGGAATTGCAGCAATTAGATGTGTATCCAAAATAAGATATATATCAACAAATAGCGACGAAGAAATAGAATGTTGTAGAGTCACTCGATCCATGGATCTTGGATGAGGTTTCCGAGGTTGACGGTCGTGGTTTATCTTATCTAATCGGAGTCAGGCCGCGTCTAGCCAATCAGCTGCAAGGCTGTAGTATGTCGCAGAACCATACAATGTGAAGTGTTGTGTGCTGGTCAATTCAGCAATAATTTGATTAACATAGACTAGATAGATGACATCTGAAACTCAATATCATGGGAATCGCAATAGAGTATGACAATATGGAAAACAACAAGATATATCAAAAGACAACGCCGTCCGGTCTAATATTTAACTCAAACAGAACAATGCATCAAAAGGTCTATCAGGAATGTTCTTTCATCAACAATAATCATCGCAGCACAAACAAGATAAATAAAGAAGATGGAAAACTATTAACTAATGCATCGGATCCTCATCTCCACACAAATGCTTACTCCTCATCATCGGTATCAACAGGCTTAGGAGTACCCTTTGGCGAATTGAGCCATTCGATATGGCGGAGACGCCGGCGAACTTCGCGCTCTTTCATTTGAGCGCGAGTCAGCTTCTTCTTCTTCCTGGCCTTGAACTTCAATTCGCCTGTATCTTCGGCGCCAGAATTGACGGCCGATGGCGCAGCACTGGATACCACAGAGCTGGCCACGGTGCTTGGCACAGTGCTATTAGGAGCAGGAGAGCCTGGCTGGCTGTCCTCAAACCGGTCAGCGGCGACCGCGGTGCTCGTGCGGTGGGTAACGCGACCGTCGGCAATGTGAATTTGTTCAGGGCAAAGGGCACCGACGAATTCCTCGTTGTGGGAGATCATCACCACGCCGCCCTTGTAGTCGCGAATGGCAACGGCTAGACCTCCTAGGGAGTCGCGGTCTAAGAAATTGGTCGGTTCGTCGAGCACCAGCAAGTGAGGGTTGTTCCACATGGCACCTGCAAGAACGACCTTGACTTTCTGTCCACCGGACAATCCGGAGATTTGATTGTGGTTGGCGATTTCAGGGTCCAGACCGACGTCTTCGAAATGCTTGGCGATAACCTTGGGTTCGAGGATACGGTAACCTAGACCTTCACGAGATGCCTCGTGATCGTCGAATTCCTGAACGAGCTTGGAGAAACCGAGTTCGGTCAAGGTCTCGCGAGAAATCATGGTGTTGAACTTGGGTAGCAAGCCGACCCATTTAACCTCGTACTGGAACGACTTTTTCCATTTTTGGCGACCGATAAGCGCTTCGATGCGGCGTGGGCCCCTGCCGTCACCAAGATCAACGGGCTTTTCCATCTGTTCGCGCTCTTCGTCGGAGAGGATACGAGTCTGTTTGAGATAGACCTCGCGATCGTCACCATTGGCGTATCGCCATTGCAGATATTGATTAGGCGTTTTCTCGAGATGCATTTCGACGTGCTCCAGAGCGTGCTGCTTGATGTATCCAATACGCAGGTTGGGATGCTTCTCAACACGTCCGGTCTGGGGTACAGTCTCGCCGGTTAGAAGCTTGATGAAAGTCGATTTACCAGCACCGTTGCCGCCAATGATAGCAGTACGCGAAGAAAGAGACAACGTAATATTGGCATCTTGAATGGATGGCTTGCTAGCCCCGGGATATGTGTATGAACAGTTGGTCATACGCAGAATTGCCTTGGTTTGCGACTTGATGCCAGTAAGAATACCAGGTGGGGGAAACTTGAATTGCACATTGGATGCAGACAAAGTATAGTAACTCTTGCCTTCTGGTTTCACTTTGACAAAGTCTGCAAGGTTGCCTTTGTAGCATACCAACTTTTTGCTCTCGTAATGGTAGATATCAGTGCAGACTTCGTCCAAAAATCCAGAGTCGTGGCTGACAATCAAGCTAGTAATATCGGTGTGAGCCTTGAGGTATTCTTGAAGCCACTTGACATTGGCAACATCAAGATGGTTAGTAGGTTCATCAAGCAGGAGGACATCAGCTTTCATGAGCATAGCCCGGGCAAGAGCAAGCTTCATCTTCCAACCACCCGACAACGAGCCAACTTTCTGTGATTGACGACCCTCGGGGCCAGCAGTGAAGCCGAACTCGCTCAAGACAGTCGATATTTCTTCCTTGCTGACATTCTGAAGTTCAGGGTCGTGAGCACAAAACTCAAGAATGCTAAGCTCGGCACTTTCACCCTGGTTATGCTCGACGAAGCACGTCCGAAGAACATCCTTTGACGGGAAGCCTTCTAATTTTCCATTGGCAATGCTGCGCATCAAAGTGGATTTACCGGCGCCATTGCGACCGCACAAACCATATCGATGTCCTTTCAAAAGGCGAAGATTGGTATGAGACAACAAAAGCATACCGCCGTATGCGAGGGAGAAATCTGCGTTGACGATTTCAACTTCTCCATCATCTTCCTGAACGGGTGCTCCGAATTTACGGTGATCTTCTTCGACGAAATGCGCCTGAACTTCCGAAGCAATGGCATCATTTTGCCCATTCTGAACTAGAGTATTCAAATAAGGGCCGACGCATTCCGGAATGCGGTCGAGCATTCTGACATTGATGTCTTCGCGAACCATATCTGAAATGTATGTTTTAACAACATCGAAGAGACCTGCCTGTTCTGGCTGTGCTGCGCCTCCATGAGCGACAATCTTGGCATCCAAGACCTTGAGGACTTCTTCAGCACTCGTCTTGACAATAGCACCATCAGCCACTGATCCGTTGTCGTCGCCCATTGCTTTTTTGATCACGCTCAAAGCCCTGTGGGCCAATTCACGCACTTCGGGGAGAGATGCGCGATCCTCCACGGCTTGCACACCTGGTTTGAGTTTTGGAAGGAAAGTTCTGGCTTCGGTGGGATCGTGGACCAGTTTGGTAAGGTTCTCGACGACAACGACTGTCTGGCGAAGGACTTCCTGAGAAGTGGTAGGGGTATTGAGAGATCGCTCCAGCAAAGGTGTCAATAAAGCTAGAACAGGGGAAGTGACAATGGCGACAAAGGTAGTTTGAGAAAGAGCATGAATTGTCTTTTGCAAGCTTTCGGAAGAAGGCTTCTCCATGGCGGTGATCAGGAGGGGAATTCTGGGGATGACGTCTTCGTTGGTGATAAGCGTGGTAACAGCAGTCATGGTCTTGACTGCTTGTTTGGCAACTTCATTTTTCAAGTCGTGCATGCCAGATTCCACAACGGGGATGACCTCCTTCAAAGTATTGCCCATTGCCTCGCGAAGAAGATCCTTCTGTCGCTCTTCATCTTTAGTGCCAGTGCCCATCTTCGCTTTGTTAGCCATCTTTTCCAAAATAGCGTACGCGCCCACGGCACCCTGCCATTTTCCAGAACTCTTGCCCAAGTAACGGAGCACAGCTGGGAGGAGGGCGTTGACGAGTGATTCGGGCTTCAGGCAGGCGAACAGAGCGTCCACGGCGTACTGGGCGGCATCGCGCACGACAGCACCCTTGTCAGACAGGGCATCCAAAGCGACGTTCAGAACCCCGCCGTCTTGGATCAGGAAGAGAACCTCGCTTAGCGGGTCTTTCCGCGGGAACTGTTCAAACAGAGCGCCGAGAATAAGCATGGCGCTTTCCCTTTTGGCCCCATCTTTCTTATCGGCTGCGGCTTTCTTGATCTGCGGCAGAACATTGTAGGTTACGATTCCTCGGTATCCGGTGGAGTTGATTAGGAGGTTTGTGAGCGCATAAGAAGCGTCCAGCGACTCTTGCGAAGTTTTTGCCGAGAATATGGTGTTAAGAAGCGAGGCCACCTCCTCCTTGCTGGGAGGGACAGACGACGGAGTCTTGGACACTGCGATCTGCATGGCTGGTGTTTCGGTAGACGACAGATGAGGCATTCTATATTCGGGAAAATAAAACAAAAAAAAGTCTTCGGTCGGTAGTGCCTAGCCGGCCTCCTTAGGCAGCTGCCGGTATATGTACAGAAA
This sequence comes from Eurotiales sp. R13A2, assembly GCA_023625935.1. Classification (NCBI taxonomy): domain Eukaryota; kingdom Fungi; phylum Ascomycota; class Eurotiomycetes; order Eurotiales; species Eurotiales sp. R13A2. The sequence goes on along the minus strand of JAMAFV010000017.1, from coordinate 446,576 downwards.
ACCGGTATAAAAGAAGATAGAAAGAAAAGGAAAGAAACGAAATGAGTCTAAAGTCTCTCCGGGTGGTCGACTCGCCCCGAGCAATGTACAGGGAAGATGAGACGAGGAAGAAGCTCACAAAACAAAAAAATAAAATAAGGACAAGATGCAACGCGGGGCTGACCGAGCCCTATTTTTTTTTTTTTTTTTTTCTTTGGGTCGATCTTTTTATCTTAGCGCGGCATGTGCCAGCGGTGGCGATGACGGCCAATCAGGAGCCGCACTCTGCCGGGCTTATCAATCCATTGGTCCAGAGTGGCTGATGAGTGGGGTGGCGGTGGCAGCGCGTGATGATTGGCTGATAATCTTTATACATGAAGGTATCAACATTACTGTAGTATAGACCAGGACCAGGTGTGTATACAGGATATATATAGTATATATGTGTGCTATTTCAACGCCTCGACACCCAATGCAATTTTATAATTCCTCCAACACTTACGACATAACTAGAAGTCTGCAACACACGGTCAGTCAGTCAATAACATTCAAACCTTTGGCGATTTGACGTACCTTTCTCCGTGTTGCCTTCGCCCATACTCTTGCTGCCACTGCTGCCACTCTGGATCGCTCCCAGAATGCCGTCCATATAACCCGCACCACTCCATTTTTGATGCGTGAGGACATCCACGCCAAGCGCTTTCTCGCGTGACTGCACGAGACGGACGTACGCGAGCATACCCTCGTCTTTGAATGCGCGGGAAAGTTCCGACGTGATAGTGGCGTTTGAATGGAGACCAGCAAGGGAGATCAGCTGAAGAACAAATCTAGCAGAGGGATAATAGTCAGCAATGCAATTGATATATTCAGCTTGTCTCCAAAACGTACCCGTGCTTGGCGATGTCCCAGACAAAGGATTTCAGCGCATCCTCAGTAAACCCCTGAGCCATCCAATTGAACGACGGGCTGAGATTATAGACGAATTGCTTGCCAGGGTAGAATTCGTGGACATCAGCGGCAAGCTTGGCTGCCTTCTCCACGTCGGGGTCGCCAGTCTCGACCCAGAGAAGATCGGCATAAGGGGCAAACTCCTTGGCTCGCTTGGTGGCGGCAGGGAATCCAGCTTTATAGTGATAGTAGCCCTCACGCGTTCGAGGAACGTCACAGGACCACACGATAGGGCTGGAAGTCAGACTATTGGCGAGTTCACGCCGTTTGGTCAGGGACAAATCGGGATTTTTCTTGACTTGACTCCAGTACGTGTCGATTGCAGTCTGGGACACACCCTCCGCTTTAAAATGTGCATCGACGGCTGGAAAGGTTAGAACCAAATGCGCAGAATTCGAAGAACAAACAGGATGTTATAATTACCTTCGTCAAGTGTCACGAGTTTGTGATCCTTGACCCATTTGCTCTCAAATGCGTCAATTTCCGAGCCGGAAACGCCGCTCTGTTCCATAGCCTGGAGAGTTTCGGCTAATGGTTCGGCTTGCTCGGTCACACCCAGAATGAATTCATGATCACGGACATCAACAGCACTAGTGATGAGTTTGCCGCTTTCGGCATCTGACCGAGCAATCGCGAGATTCTCAGTACCCATCAAATCCCACTGGAAGCGTGTGGCGATCAGACGATTGATATGCTCGCCAATAGGCACAAGGACTTTTCCAGCGAGATGGCCGCATTTCTTTCCACCATGTGACTGATCTTCGAAGTGGACTGCGGCAGCACCCTTTTCTGCGAACAGCTTCGCCAGCTTCATCACTGTTGTAAGACCGCCATGGCCCATGTCACCGTCAGCAATAATAGGTCGTAGGTAGTCGACATATGGCGTTTCCGATCGTTGTTCGGGGCTGAGTTTGCGGCGAGCGTCCCAGCTCTTGCGGTCATGTAATTGTTGCGCTTTGAACAGTCTTTCTACTTGGTTCGGCACAGTGTTGTAGGCATAGTCTCCGAAATCCGGAGAGACCTCATTGGTCGATGTTAAAAGCGCAGAGCACGCCCATCCAGATACATAAAGAACTTCTTGGTTCGGAGCTTGTTGTGTCATTTGCACCGGGTCGACCGCACCCACTTGAAGCCTTTGGTCAGCCTTTTGTCGCGGAAACTATTTGACAGCGATCGGGTTGCCGACTTACTGGTATGGACCGGTTTGCCTTCGGCGGCTCGCTCATTCAGCAGGTTGAATAGCTTTCTCGCCATGATTGAGCTTGGATATGTCTGCTGCAGCGACCCGCGCTTGCTGACGACATCGGCGGCGCTGTACGGGCGCTTGATGCCTTCGTATCGAGGCGATTTCCACCATGCTTCGACCTCTTCAACCTGTTGTTTGAATAATTGATCTTCCGCATCGCCGACTTTTTCGGTGCTGGACAGGAGCTGGAACGAGTCGGAGGGGAGGGAGGCGGATACGGGCGGGATCACGGGCGGCAGAGAAGATGACATGCGGAGATAGCCGCCCGCGGGCGTTCTGGGAAGAAGGGCAGCCGGTCGGACAAGGCGTCGAGGCAATCGACGTGAGACGGTGCGAAGCATGTCGGGCGCAGGTTGGATGTGTTGAGGTGAGGTAGGAAAGGATGGGTTGGAGAACGACGACGCGATGAGTTTTTCTGTTTTTGAGAGCCAATTCCAGTCGCTCAATTCATCATCGCTAGCCAGATGTAAGTAGCGAAACCGGACTTTGGATCGGCAGCGGGCAGAACTCCGCTGCTGGCAATGTCGAATAATTAATTAATTACTAGCGGGCGGTTGTTGGTGCAGCGACAGGTGGAAGCAAGACTGTGCAATGTCTCTGCAGAAGACTCCGTAAGCACAGGCACACCCGAGGCTCGGCTAGCCCCCGCCAGCCGAAGCCAGCCGAGGGCAAGCGTTGCTTGTTACGGCTTGCAACCTGCATGATCGGCCTCCGTTGGCATTCCTCAGCCGCCATACTACTTACTTACTTACTCCTCCTCGCTTCCAGGCTATATTCGCATTTTCTATCCCAGTTGAGCACTCGCACTGGAACTTCAATCAATTTACCTCCAGATTCCTCGCAGCCCGTTGCTCTTCCTTCGTTCCATTCGACCCCGGATTTGTGATTGGCTACCCCGCGTTCCCCAGATAAGCTGCTGGCCCACCCAATCCGCTATGCTGTCCACGACTCGCTATGCCCTGAGGCAGTCCCGGGTATGTGCTTTTTTTCTCGTTTTGTAGCGAAGATGATAACGCATATGAAAGCATTCATACTGAATACCTCTGACCCTATATTTTTATAGGTGTACTCCCGTTCGTTACCCGTACTTTCACGCACTTATGCCACAGCGGAGCCCGATCTCAAAGCGACACTCCAGGAGGTCATCCCAGAAAAGCGCGAGTTGTTGAAAAAGGTAAAGGCCCGTGGAGACGAAGTGATCGGCGATGTCAAGATTTCCAGCGTCATTGGAGGCATGCGCGGTCTCAAGGCCATGGTCTGGGAAGGCTCCGTCCTTGACGCCAACGAGGGCATCCGTTTCCACGGCCGTACCATCAAGGACTGCCAGCGCGAACTTCCCAAGGGAACTTCTGGAACAGAGATGCTTCCTGAAGCCATGTTCTGGCTCTTGTTGACTGGGAAAGTCCCTTCGACCACGCAGATCCGTGCATTTTCACGAGAACTAGCCGAGAAGTCGAACCTTCCTCAGCATATCCTGGATCTCTTCAAGTCTTTCCCCAAAGATATGCACCCCATGACCCAGCTGTCTGTTGCCGTGGCAGCTTTGAACACTGAGTCCCAATTTGCCAAAGCATACGAGAAGGGATTGAACAAGGCCGAATACTGGCAACCGACCTTTGACGACAGTATCTCGCTGTTGGCGAAGATTCCTCGCATCGCAGCCCTCGTCTTCCGTCCCAATGAGATTGACGCCGTCGCATCGCAACAACTTGATGTGAACCAGGACTGGTCGTACAACTTTGCTGAGCTCCTCGGCAAAGGCGGCAAGCAGAACGAAGACTTCCACGATCTTCTCCGCCTTTACCTCGCTCTCCACGGCGATCACGAAGGAGGCAATGTCTCTGCTCACGCTACGCATCTCGTTGGTAGCGCCTTGAGCGACCCATTCCTCAGCTACAGCGCGGGTCTGCTCGGTCTCGCCGGTCCTCTTCACGGCCTTGCTGCACAGGAGGTGCTTCGCTGGATCTTGGCCATGCAGGGTGAAATCGGCACCAAGTTCACCGACAAGGACGTCGAAGACTATCTTTGGAATACCCTAAAGTCAGGTCGTGTGGTTCCTGGCTATGGACACGGTGTTCTGCGCAAGCCTGATCCTCGCTTCGAAGCCCTCATGGATTTTGCTTCTACTCGGCCAGATGTGCTCGCCAATCCAGTGTTCCAGCTCGTCAAGAAGAACTCTGAGATTGCACCTCGCGTGTTGACTGAGCATGGCAAGGTATGCTGCCCTTGTTTCTTTCTGTTTGACTTTTACTCTTTTCTTCTTCAATGCTGACAAGAATACAGACTAAGAACCCCCACCCTAATGTCGACGCCGCCTCCGGAGTGCTTTTCCACCACTATGGATTCCAGCAGCCACTGTACTACACCGTCACTTTTGGCGTTAGTCGGGCATTGGGCCCTCTCGCCCAACTGATCTGGAGCCGGGCTCTGGGATTGCCGATCGAGAGACCAAAGTCCATCAACCTGCTGGGTTTGTTGAAGGAGTAAACAAGTATCGCATGCTTGAAAATGTAAATAGAAATATAGAATATGAGATTACTGCGAGTTCCGAGTGTGAATCATGTTATATGGTATTTAAAGCAAGTGAGTCGCCACGCCTGCGTCTAAAAGAATTCATGTTGATTTCTTGTCCTATCCAAATTCACCCTCGCGTATTATCTTTGATATTTAAGAATGAATGACTGTGCGCCAGTTACTTACATCTACGAGGAATAAACTTGTTCATCCTCATCTGACAGCTGAAGAGATCAAGTAGGCATCGCGGACTCTGATGTATAAGATGCGGCAATCATACCAGGAGAACACAATTAACTCAAACAAAATTGTGAAAGCCTTTGCTTCTTTACTACCATGATAATTTATTACTACGTATCTTCTCTATTCAGTGTCAAGTCAGCCGCTCTGATTCGCCAGATATCAGACAAATGACCTCGGTTCGGCTCATTTGGCGTGCGGGGGTTGCGTACTCCGCACCGCATTAATTGCATAGACGATGGGTCTATATTATGCATTTGCTGGCATTGAATCCATGCAAGACTTCAATCAGCGTTCGAATTGAACTGATTGTTTCGTATATACACACGGCTAAGAGAAAAAACAGAATTCATTGCATGTATCCGCTATAAAACTGCAGCTGGTATTTGCCCTTACACACCTAGATATGGATCACGGTATGTACACCCGCTTGCATGGAATCCAAAGATTGCGAGAGTTAACCACACTATGCACATCAGTTTCAACATTTGCTGCTGCTGCGATCGCAGCAGGCACCGTCACTGCAGCTGCCTACGCCAATGCCAAATGGAACATCGCCCAAGACCTCAAGATCATATACAACCTGCGCCAGGCCGAAGCCGCGACGAATAAAGCCGGTATATGATTCTCCATCTAGATTGAAACAATAACATAATACCAGAAAGAGAAGTTGTCCATACTAACTCCTGTCGTGCCAGTTGCCAACGGCCGTCTTTGCGCTTTCTTCAAATTCGAAGAAACTGCCAACACTTACCCTGACAAACAGGCCATTTGGTCCCGCGAGCAATCCTACACCTATAGAGAAGTGCTCGAAATCTCTTCGCAACTCGGCCACTATTTTCTTTCCATTGGAGTCAGGCCAGGGCAGCTAGTCGCTGTATATTTGACGAATAGTCCAGAGTTCATATTCATATGGCTAGGCTTGAGTAGTATCGGATGCGCACCGGCAACGGTCAACTACAACCTAACCGGTCAGTCGTTGATTCACTGCTTGAAAGTTCCGCAAGCCAAGTTGGTGATTGTCGATGATGACCAGGGCTGTCGGAGCAGGATCGAAGAAGTCCGTACTTTGCTCGAATCAGACTTGAACATGACTATATCATTCCTCGGAGAGACTGTCACGAAAGCTACCACTAGTGGATTCCCCTCTGTACCACCGGACGAAAAATACCGACTGAATGTGAAGGAGTCGTTCCCATCCATGCTGTGCTACACCTCGGGCACAACTGGTATGCCCAAGGGTTGCGCTTACACAGCAAGGCGATTCTATTGGGGTATACGGGACCCCGAATCTGACTCCGATCGCTGGTACTGCTGTATGCCATTGTATCATGCCACAGGCTCCGTGTGTACCTTGTCCAGGCTCATAGGTGGAGTTCCGGTAGCTATTGGGAAAAGATTCAGTGCAAAAACCTTCTGGGATGACGTACGAGACTCGGAGTCTACCTGGTTTATCTATGTTGGCGAGACTGTGCGATATTTGCTGAATAATCCGCCCTCTCCGCGAGACAAAGATCATAAGTTGACCGGTATGTACGGCAACGGCCTGCGCCCTGACGTATGGGAGCGATTCAGAGAACGATTTGGCGTTGAGCAAGTGTACGAGTTCTTCAGTAGTACTGAGGGCGTTTTTACTTTGACGAATAGAAACCGGGGTACTTTTTCTGCTGGTGCCGTAGGACACCATGGTTTTCTGCTGCGGTCCCAACTCCAGAACACATATATCCCTGTAGCCATCAACTATGAAACAGGGGATATTTTGCGAGACCCCAAGACGGGATTTGCAAAACGCCAGCCGTATGAAGAAGGTGGCGAGATTCTCGTAGCAGTTCCCAGTAAAGCTGCGTTTCAGGGGTACTGGAACAACGAGACAGCGACGGACAAGAGATTTGCACGGGATGTATTCAAGAAAGGTGATCTTTATTATCGGTCTGGTGATGCATTGCGTCGCACAGCTGATGGAAGATGGTACTTTATGGATCGATTGGGCGATACGTTCCGCTGGAAGAGCGAGAACGTGGCGACGGCAGAAGTTGCTGAAATCCTCGGCCAGTTCCCCGGCATCGCAGAGGCGAATGTCTACGGTGTATCAGTCCCAAATCATGAAGGGAGAGCCGGCTGTGCTGCAATTGGGATATCGTCTGCGGAGGGCATTGATTGGAAAGAGTTTACTGTGTTTGTACGATCGAAGTTGCCGCGATATGCGGTACCAGTTTTCTTGCGCGTTGTCGGCGGGCTGAGACACACCCATAATAACAAGCAGGACAAAGTGCCCTTGAGAGAGGAGGGAGTGGATCCGATGATGAAAGGTACGAAAAGTGCTGCAGGAGCAGATGACCGTGTGTTGTGGCTGAAGCCTGGGTCCGATGCTTACGTCGACTTTGGAAAGAAGGAGTGGGACGCGCTTGGTTCTCAAAATGTACATTTGTGATTGAAGCTACTTCGTTCCAGCATTGGCCTTGTAGATAGAGAATATATTGCCGTGTTGATGAATTGCTGGATTCTCTAGATAGCTAAAATGTCAGTTATCACATTCAGTATCAGTCAATCGAGATTGGTGAAGCTTACGGTGGAGCTATGAAGCTAGACTCAGAGCAGATGTGCAGGCTAATAGCTGAAACTGTACCGAACCCAATTCTTGAACGCTCGTGTTGTGTTCTTTTCTTTTCTTTTCTTTTCGGGGTTGTTTCTTTATTTGTCGTGCATGGATAAATGTACCGGATTGTGGTGACAAAGACCTAAGGATTTTTAGCTAAAGTCATGCATCAGTGAGCAGGCAGCAGTGGGCTTACCTGACTGGATTTTGACAGTGTCTGGCCAGAGTCGTCTGCCTTGTTGTTTTATGAAACTGTCGATTGGTAGTGAATGCAGGACTGGGCCACGAGCATGAAATTGCCAGTGGGACCGCCAACTTAGGTCACCATAAACATGATGGCAGGAGGTCTCGTGCACAGTGTGTAGGGGGCGAATGGAATGAAAGAGCTTCGTTTTTTCTTTCTATTTATTTTGGGATTTTGCTGTAAGGATTTCCGCCATGAGCGCTGATGCCAAGTCAAACCGCCAGGGACAGTCTGTAGGGAACCGATCCACCCCTGGTCTCCCCGTTGACTCGCTGTCGTGAGTCCCTCTAGGAAGAGATGATTGTCGGTGGGCTAAAAAAAAGAAATTGTAGTGAAAAGAGAGGAAAGAATTCGAACTTTTCTTTAGAATAAGGAATGCCGGCACAAGGGCCGATAAATCAAGACTCCCGTCAGAGACGGTTGGTAGGAAGCTGGTCACCCACCTGGTCACCCACCTGGTCTCCCCGTTGATTCACTCAGGAATCCCTCTAGGGAGAGACGGTTGTCTGTGGGCAATGAAACGAGGAAAATGAGGGGTAGGGGTTTTCTTTTTGGAGAAGTATGCCGCCATAAGCGCTATTGAATCAAGTTTGCCATCAGACACGGTTCGTAGGGATCTGGTCACCCACCTGGTCTCCCGGTTGACTCGCAAGAACGAGTCTCCTGGGAGAGAGGATTGCCAGTGGGTGATAGAAAAGAGAGGAAAGTGTCAGAAGGAAGGGGGGGAGCCGGATTTATAGACGCGCCCAAAACGCGCTCACGTGCCCGACGACAGAGGGCTCGACTCTCACGAATCAGAGGCTTTCATTTACGAACAAGGCCGAATAGTAGGATATATTATAAGCTCAAGTTGAAAAGCATCTGATCTAGTCTAAACGTTATCATGAATACAAGTCTAGCTCCATGAAATTTGAAAGCAAAATAAAAGCATGATTATAACTGTGTGAAGCAGGGACCAAATGCTGTTTTCGTGAATTTTAAATGCCAAAAAGAAAATGGCATTCAGAATTATTTCTCTCTTTTGCTCATAGAACTACCATGGCAAGCTTCGCTAGCTCGAATCACAATGCACAAGCCTTTTTTTCGAGTCTATAAGACGACGGTGACAGATAATGGTATTCCGCGAGGCGAATAAACTAACATGATACTAGAGACGCCAAAGAAAACATCCCTTTTGCTGCCTCCGTAATATATATAATTTCATGGTTGATGAAGGGTCATAGAGATAGATCTCTATATATCCTGACAGTACACCTGCTGATTTGGGTTGCCATCTCCTACCAGCAAGGCTTTTTTTTCACGCACTGAGTAACTAGAATCATACTAATGATATAATCTAGGCCGTGAACTGGCTGATATAGTGAGTATTATATTAAAATTTACTAATTGAACCCCTCTATGCGTTTCAAAAAGTGAGTATAGAAAAAGTACGAATACGTACAAATTTTGTCGCCTGTGGAAGTATAGGCCGCCGTACCATGGGTCCGGTGACGACACAGTGGACCCGCCTTTGATTGTTGCCCTGTATGATTTCCCAAGTTGGATACTCACTTCATTTCTGGGTCCCCGAATTCGCCATTGTCTCTTGTTTATCAAGTAGTCTTTGCAGCCATAACATCGCCATTGACAACATGGTTGGGCGACTTCGTCGCACTGCATCGACGTGGATCGCCGCATTTGGTGAAACATCGAGAACCAGGTCTGCCGTGATCCCGCTGCCCTGGGTCAGTTTTGCGCGGCGTCAGATACATTGTAGTCGTGAGACTGGGAAACGCGACGTCCGCCATGCCCGATTTCCTCTCAGAAGGTGTTCAGTCGCAAAACATGGTCTCATGGGCGAAATACTAAATACACCACTCTTACTCTCGCGCAACATATCCCAGAAAAAAGACATTATCGCGTGTATAGAATTCAGCAAATCCCATTGCGATGGCTTCAGTCGGCTCAATCTCACGAAATCAGAGATTGCAAATCAATTCGGTCTCCGGAGCCGGGACCTGCAGGATATTGACCATACCTTGGACCCTGCTCCTCGCATTCTTGTCCGTCCATCATCGATCCTGGTGGTTTTCTTTGATCTCCGTCTCTTGATAAGGCCGAATCGAGTGGTGATGATTGAAGCTCAGACATATAAAGAGTCACCTACGTGCAGCATTTTCATGTATAATTTCGAGCGGTTTGATTGGAGCAGGGCCTCCGAGCTCCCCTTTGAGCTTCGCATCGTTGAGGCAGCCCTACTCGCGGTTACATCCAAGCTTGAAGGTGACTTGATCGCCATCAGGGAATCTGTGGACAAAGACTTGCCTACCTTGGACATTAATGACGACCGGGTGCAAACTAAACTTCTTGGCCTTCTTGAGCACAGCAGGACGCTGGGGGGTCTAACACATCACGCCCAGATGGTGCAATCCGCCATAAAGCAGGTTCTCGACGAAGATGAGGACCTTGCAGCCATGTATCTGACGGATACCCAGGCAAACCGGCCGCATGCTATCGCCGACCACCAGGAAGCTGAATACCTTCTAGAGACTTATTTTGAACGGACATCTTCAATCGTCAGATCAGCTGACGTAATGCTTCGGAATATACGCAAAACCGAGGAAACGATGAACGTGGTTTTGGATGCGAAGCGCAACCAGATCATGGTATTTGAAGCCAGACTCGCCATTCTTACAGTTGGTCTCGGGGCAGGTACCTTCATTGCCGGGCTTTTCGGCATGAATCTGATTAATTACATGGAAGAAGCTCCAGGGGGTTTTGCCACTATCACGGGCATCTCCGTTATGCTCGTAGGCGGTTGTACTGTGATTCTGGCACGGCTCTTCAGGCGAATTCGCCGGTTTCGAGTCTAAATTGAATGATATAAATCGCTATTTCGCGTCAATTCGTGGTCTCAGTCAACTCCACCTGTCGAGATCGCGTTAGGCATTCTTTAATCTGTTGGACAGCTGAAACACAAAAACTTGAAGATGGATGATCTTGTCACCATTGTTTCGTATATATACCATGGTAGTCATATATCATTCGTGCACAGATTTGTAGAGAGACGATTGACTGATTGGCGGTTTTACGAGGCTGTATATGTAGCTGTTTATGTTGGTTCTCTGTTGAGGTTGATCTACTGTACAGTTGGGCTGAAGCGTGGGCTCTATATCATTCAAGGTCATTTACGACCATACCAAGATTTCTAGCAGAAGAAGAGTTTATTTTCTGAATCAAACCTGTATAAATATACGATATTGACCGGGGGCCTCGTCTTACGATACTGACTCAAGCGTAGTCGAACAGACAGTACCATTGTTGGTATTGCTGCTGGATGGGAATTCTAATCATTCTGATCTGTGTTTTGAAGACTCGTCATCTTTCTCAGAATTCACCTCCCTCCGCTATTAGTTATCAATCCACCTGACCCGGTCTCGTTTGCTCCTAATCGTATCATTATATCGTACTCCTCTCGTCCGCTACAAAACGATCTTTGAACGTCCTCAAAACCAGTGGACGTCCCTTACCGAATGGTGCAAAGCCTTTTGGGTTCGTTATTGTGCTGCAGACGTTGGAAGTTCCCGAGTTCCCGAAGGGGGTATCAATCTAACAAACTCCTCGTAGAAATCATGAGATCAATATAATGACCAACGACATGCCAAATCTTTGATTCCAACCAACGAACTGCGAGAAGAGCCCTATTATTGCCTTCGACATATCCACCCGTCTAAAAATATCATGGGTACATAATCTAAGACGCCTAGTATTCAGATCGTCGGCAGCACAAAGTCAAAATCAATTTGGCTATGATAGCACAGCACCTTCACCAAATTAAACTCTCGTTGCAACTGCTGAGCCGAAACCGGAGTGTGTACATCGCCATGATGCAAGGGAAGCGACCTCATCCAGTCGTCCACAATCTTGTCAACGGCGCAGCGAATCTGCCGTTTTGCTTCGAGCTTGTCATCGGTCCACATCTCGTGCCTGCAGCGAACCCGCGCAACCATATCAAAGGCCGCTAGAACAGCTGGAGGCGCGACATCGACATAGTGAATGGCCTGTAGTCTGTTGCCATAGAACATTTTGAATGCGTCGCGGGCTGCTAGGTTGGTTGGTATGTAGCGTAATGCAGTTGCATCTTGGTAGAATGAGCAGCCCTGGATTGTGAATGAGCCGGGGCGGTAGTGAGCACCGATGAGTTTTTCGGCATGGGTAAGACGTCGTTTCACGTTGAGTGTGTCTTTGTGAAGGGATGATATGTGGATGTCTTGCGGGGTTGGTTTCCTTCTCGGTGAGGAGACATGGTTGATACCGTCTGGCAGATGCTCTTTCTCGTCGTGACCCAGACCAGATGACTGGCTGGGGGTATGTCGTGGACTCAAGTCAAAATTTGAAAACATACTGTGGCAGCCATCGTCTGTTGTAATCCGACTATGACGGCGCAACGGCTTGCCAGGGCTGTTCCAGTCGGCGTTCTTGTTTTCATACTGGTTTTGCATGTCTGGAGATGGTTCTGACCCACGGGCGAGGTTCACCTTGCTAGGTTGCGATGAAATGTCTGATTTTCGCTCTCTCTTCAAGTCAGCTTGTTTGTTCAAAGTGTCTGCTAGGTTTTCGATCTGAAACTGCATGGAAATCTGTCGTTTGGCGAGTGGTTCTGTCGAGGAGTGGAGTCGATTTGCATTTGAGCCTTTGGTCTCGTTAACAGAGTTATTGCTTGAAAAGAGTTGTCTCTGGAGACTCTCTATCTTAGACTCCAACGCGTCGATTTGGCCCTGCAAAATCTCTTGCTTCGGCAGCTGGTGCTCACGTAGAGTGGCATCTAATGCGTCGACTTTGGCTACTAAGGACGAGATCAGGTCTACATCTGACTCCTTGCCTGGCCTTTCTTCTATGTCAGGGGTTTCATTAGAAGTAGCAACCTTCTTGTTCAAAAAGGACGAGAGACGACCGTTTAGCTTGTCAACGATGCCGCTTAGACGACGCTGCTCTCGCTCCTGTTCCTGTGCCTGTTTGCTTTGCTGTTGCAGGATTGTATTGATCTCGCTATTTTGCAGGCGGATCAGACGGACGAGGTCTTGGATCATGACATCTTGGTAGGTGACGGTTTTCTCGAGGTCGTGGAAGGTTTTGGTTAGTGGCTTTTCGTGGTCGCCATGGGTTTGTGAGTTTGTCATTGTATGAATCGATATGTAGCAATGTATGGCTCGTTAAGATAACGGCATCACTATCTATGTAGAGGCAGTTGTAAGTAGTGTACGTGAGAGGTTGGTGCTTGCAAACAGGGAGAGTGTTTTTGTTTCAGAGTGAGAAGCAACAAAGAAGTGTCCAAAAACGGAAATACGTCAAACGCCCACTTTACTTGGTCTTTGAACTTTTTTTCTTGTCTGCTGTTTCCAGACCTCAATATCATATCTAGAATACTCTAGTGAATCCATAAATATGTTTTAAGATGAGGTAATACTAACGCATAATCACTTCTCCACTTGAGTTGAGTATTCCTTACTATTGTCAAAGCATTCCCTATGCCTTCTCGGGCACCAAGATATTCGCCCCTTTCTACTTCAAACGTGCCGTTGTGCAGTCCTAGCCAGCACTGGACATTTCTTCGCCACGGTATTGATAGTCTGTCCATATTTACTATCATTATTCAGCTCTCCCCGAGTGTTTCTGACTGTAGACTCAACTACAGGATTTTGATCTGTGTCCGTACTGCTTACCGTTGCAGCTTCCACTCGCAGCACTGACAGCCCGTACGCTGTTTGGAACGATCATCTATATCAATACCCACGGTGATTAGTAGTTGTGAGGATACTTGAAGCGAGTTGAATCTAGGCATTCTGTACAGCCGGTGAAGAGATATAATGCAGATTGTATAGTTCGATCTGCAGTGGAGAAGATCCGCAGATTCCCCACTCGACCAACATCTCCAACGCGAACAGCCAGCCTCACATGCCGCGCTTTTTCTTTTCTTTTTCTTTTCTTTTTCTTTTCTTTTTCTTTTCTTTTTCTTTTCTTTTTCTTTTCTTTTTCTTTTCTTTTTCTCCTCTTTTTTTCTTGCTTTCTCTGTCGCACATACTCAAAACACCCGACAATGGTAACTAAATCGCCCGAAGAACAAACTCAAACACGCTACCTCATCCGCCAGCCATTGGCGCTCCAATGGTTCGACAACGGCAAGTTGGTCAAGCGGAGGGATGAAGAGCGACAGGCCGGCCGCTTCGAGCTGTTTCTCGACCTGCTCTACGTCGCGATCTTGGCCAACTTTGCCGAGAGCCTGGCCGACGATGTCACTGGTGTCAAGCTAGTGAAATACATTGTACGCGACGAAGTCTTCCTAAGATAAATATCTCGACTGACGGCTCGTCCATAGCTGATCCTCGCGCCGTCATGGCACGTCTGGTCCGACCTGCGCGAACTGATGAACAGCTTCTTCAACGACGACATCCTCCAGCGCGTGCTCATCCTCTGGATCATGGCCGTCCTGATCGTCTACGGGAACAACGCCCCTCTTGTCGACGAGAGCATCTCCGCCATGCGCTCCACCGCCGGCGCATATATGGTTGCGCGCCTCTCTGCCAACCTCGCGCACCTCTTCTACTCCTTCAGCAGCTACCACCACCGCGCGCAACAGCGGCTCTGGTTCGTCATGTCCACGATCGCCTTATGCCTGTATATCCCGCTGTTTTTCGACACCATTCCACTACGCAACAAAATCGCCGTCGCGGCCGTTGCCGAGGTCGTTGAAGAAGGCATCTGGATGTTCTGCTACTCCCCGATCGCGAAGCGACTCCTCGGCGCCCGCTACACTACAGCCGTCGACATTCCGCATGAAATAGACCGCTTTGCAGCCTTCTACATCATCGCATTAGGCGAATTCCTCTATACAATTGTCGTTGGCTCTCCGGCCGCGGTGGGGTTCAATCTCTCCCTTCTTCGCGCCGTCTGGACTCTTATCATCGCATTTTGCCTCAATTGGATGTATCTGCATAACGACTGTGCGGTGAGCTACACGCACCCAATCCGCCACACCGTAGCTACGGCGTTCACCTGGGTTAGTCTGCATCTTCCGCTCATCGCCAGTCTGCTTGCCGGCGGCCATGTTGCCGCAGCCAGCGCTGAGACGGGCACCGGCGACGCCGAGGGCGAGGGGGACTCTTTTACCACGGGCCAACGCTGGCTTTTGTGTGCCAGTCTCGGCGTTGGGATTTTCTGTTTATATTTCATGGCGCTGCTGTACGCGTCGAACGACGCGGGCTGCACGCTGATTCTGCCCAAGCCGTTGCGTTTGATTATGCGGCCGGTCGTGGGACTGATTTTGGTGCTGTTGCCGCTTGCGAAGCGGCTCAATCTGACTGAGACGTTGTCTGTGGTTATGGCGTTGATTGTGTTTTGTCTAGTTTGGGAGAATATCACGAGTTTGCAGCGCGGCGCCAAGATTTGGGAGGCCTGGACAGATACGCAATATCCTGAGGGTGGCAATAGAGCTCATCGGGGTAGAACTGCAGATACAGGTGCGATTGCGACTGCAACTACGTCTACATCTACGTCTATGACAAATCGGAATGGCTTGGAAAGGGGAGATGCTTCGGCTGCGAACGCTCAAGCGGGTTGTACGAAACAAGAACCGGCGCTGGAAGAGAACAATACTTTTACCGAGCGGGGGATATAATTATGCAGGTAGTAGAATATAATCATATATAATTGAATAATACAGAACAATATTTAATGAATTGATCAGCATTCGCTCTAACTACAACTTAAACTTGCAAATGATGCAACTACCCATCTATAAACAGAATCGACCGACAGGCAATCGCTTATCGGTGATATGGCGCAACGATTTTGTCAGTCACATATAGATCAACGTATTTGTCTACATCAGTATTTTCGAGCTCCTTTTGGTTCCAGCCAAGCTCGAGCAGATGGTTGACACGGTTAGTGTCGAAATGGGCCTCGATGTGGCGCTTGTACTTGGCCAGGATTTCGGGCTTGGCCTCTTCGCGGCGGAATTTGTGGCCGAGAGGCGCCTCGACAACGACTTCGTCGAGAACGGTGCCGTCCTTGAGCGTGACGGTGAGAGCGTTGGGGATGGTGCGCTTCGCTGGGTCGTGGTAGTCCTTGGTGAACTGAGGGTCCTCCACGCACTTGATGCTCTTGCGCAGGCTTTCCAGGAGCTCCGAGGTGGCTGCTTCAGATCCATCGGCGTAGTCCTGAGCGGTTAGGCGGTTGAAGACTAGCATGGTTGCAACCATGTACTACGGAATTAGCTTTGGCAACATTTAAAACAGCCGTTAACATACCTGAACACAGTGGTCACGATCGGCAAAGTTGTCCATCGCCTTGAACTGCTTGTCAATGATACGGATGCAAGCCTCGTGAGTGCGGTTGGTGATTTCTTTGATGTCCTTGGCCGTCTTTCCTAGTTCGGCGAGTTTCTTGTTGATAATC
Organism: Eurotiales sp. R13A2; assembly: GCA_023625935.1. Lineage (NCBI taxonomy): Eukaryota > Fungi > Ascomycota > Eurotiomycetes > Eurotiales > Eurotiales sp. R13A2. Next base: position 430,376 of record JAMAFV010000017.1, on the reverse strand, counting down.
TGTGCGCACTCAATGGCTGTCTGAGAGTGGAATTCGGCTGGGATTGTTAGCTAGGCATACAATGCATCGAAATTTCATTACATACCAGGGTAGGAAACCTTGAACAAAACGTTCTCCATCACATAGCTGCCATATGGCCGCTGGAACTGGAATTTTTTGCCCTTGAAAAGGTTGTCGTAGAAACCCCAGACAGGGGCGCTCAACACTGTGGGAACACCGCCCTCACCCTTGAGAACCTTCAGAACAAGATTCACAGCACGCTGGCAGGCGTCTCCAGCAGCCCACGACTTTCGGGACATGGTATTCGGCGAGTGACGGTATGTGCGGAGACTCTGGCCGTCAACCCAGGCTTGGGTAATGGCATCGGCGGTCTTCTTCTCGTCAAGACCCAACAATTTCGAGGTGACCGCGGCAGTGGCCACCTTGACCAAGACAACGTGGTCGAGTCCAACCTTGTTGAACGAGTTTTCCAACGCCAGTACACCCTGGATTTCATGTGCCTTGATCATACCTTCCAAGACATCGCGGACTTTCAGAACCTTGCCCTGTCCGATGTTCCCGCCAGCGCGGTTAGTGCGAGAAATCCAGTCTGCCACAGCGAGAATGCCACCCAAGTTGTCAGACGGGTGGCCCCATTCGGCCGCAAGCCAGCAGTCATTGTAGTCGAGCCAGCGGATTATGGCGCCAATGTTGAACGCTCCGTTAACAGGGTCCAGCTGGTATGGGGTTCCTGGAACCCTGGTGCCATTGGGGACAACAGTGCCTTCCACAACCGGGCCGAGCAGCTTGGTGCACTCGTGAAAGCGGAGAGCCTCGAGGCCACAGCCGAGGGTATCCAGGAAGACGAGACGAGCAGTGTCGAACTAATTTGTCAGCAAATGTTTTACATCGACGGCCAGATTGTCCATTTAGCAGCCGGGGGGAAAAAATAGAACGTACGGCAAGGTCGGACTCGATCTTGTAATTGTGGATATAGTCAGCCATGTCCTTGATCTCGGGATCGTATTCCCGCTCCACCACGGGAGGAGCTTGCAGAGGCGACATGGTCGAGAAGCGAGACGCCTGGCGATGCAGCAGGGATGGACTGGGACGAGGGACGCTGCGAGAAGAAGCAGCGGTGGCAGTGATGGTCGATAAAGAGCGGGCGGGGGCGTTAACGCGGGAGGAAAGCCCCAGAGTGCGGGGACCGAGTCGTCGGAGAGCTGCTGCTCCCGCGGACATTGTTTATGTTTGGAGGGCCTGCAAGAATATCAATTGGAAAGAGCAGGATGAGGCAGATGCACGGGATAATTAATTGAAGAACGTGCAGGAAGAAGAAATCACGATGAACGGAGAAGAGGACGAGAGCGAGGTTGGCCGAGGCTGGGGAAAGCCGCCGGCCTGACGTTCCGCGGCTGTCACGTACGTGTAACTTACCGAGCCATACGCTGCTGGCCCGCAGGGCACCGCGTCCAGCCGAAACATACCGGTACGCGCAGATTGAGCTGGCTGCAGCCAGTGCCCCCAATGGATGCTACAGAAAATTTTTGTGCCATTTACTGTAAATTGCAATTGGTGGTCTGAGAAACTGGACAAGGCGGTACAATGCTTCAAGCAATGTCTAGTTACAATGTGCGGCATAATGACGCCGGCATATCATCATCATCTCGTTTCGTATCTTCCGGTCCTCGGATTCGCCAGACCGACGACGATCTTCGTCCTTTATATCAACATGGGTCTCTGGGGACATTGCATAGCTTAAGGTCTATGCTTACGGTACTCATCATCAAGGGAATGGGTCAAGAAATAAACCAAACTATGAACAGAAGCGCGACTATCAAATGCCTTCACTCAATGACAATACCCTGGTCAAATAGCTCCTTCTCATCCGTCTCCTGCAACGATTTTATAGCAGCTTCCAATACCACCCGTGCCAGCTGAGGAGGCACAGAATTGCCGATTTGCTTTTTTGCATAGCTTGACGGGAATTTGTACGTCCATGGAAAAGTTTGTAAGCTGGCAAGCTCGCGGATTGTATAATGTCGAAGTCCGCTAGGATGATAGTTCTTTTCACCTCCACCGCAGGTAATGGTCTTCGCTGGTTGCCGTGCATCGTAGGCAGGCCTCAAGTTTCCGTCCTGGAATGCTGTATATTCAAGGTCATGGTTTTCCACTCGTCTAGGTATACGATCAAGCACATCCTGAATAGTCACAAATGGTAGAAGACCGTCGCCATGGGTCGCTGCCGGAAATATGGGTAGCTTCTCGCCGGGCCTGTGGTCTTGTCAATACCTACTTATGAGGAGATGATTGATTGAATCAGTTGACTCAACTCACCCAGCTGCTATGATAAATAATCGTTTTCGCTTTTGTGGGATGCCATACTCCTCGCAACGTACAGTTTTGCTGTGTATCGAATATCCCAGCTCTAGGATATCTTGAAGCATGCGATCGAGCGTCTCCTTGTGCCGCGAGGGAACCCCAAAAGTCTCTTCAATCGTATGAATGCGCGGCTTGACCTTCTGGATCATGTTGAAAGCACTGAAAATGAGCGAGGAATTCGTCTCATCACGCTGCTGATTATATGAGCGTGTATGTGCAGGACTGAAGGGCTGACAAGGAGGCGAACTGTGACTGATATCGACCTTCATTTCGTCCGCGCCATGCAAAGCATGCCAGCTAGTAAAGTCGGCATGGTAGCAATCAGAATGCACAAAATTTGTCATCCATGTGTGACAAGCTGCTTCGTCGCTGTCTATCCCATATTTGACACGAAGGCCTGCTAAATATGCCCCGACGGAGACGCCTCCGGCCCCGCAAAAAGCGTCCCCGAACGAGTATTGCCTTTGATTTTTAAGTCCAGACTTTACTTTTCCGTTGGGGTTCGAGGAAATGAAATTCTCACTGCCGAACGGTCTTGTATAGCCACGCCATAGCTGCCGCATGACATGTGATGAGATTCGAAGTTCTTCATCGGCCTCTTCGAAAGCTAGATAGCGAATAATTGTTTCGTCCTTCTGGCATGTCTCTTGCCATGCCAGTCGACAGATATACGTAGAGCTAGGCAGAGTCACGAAATGACAATTCCATCGTTGGTTTGTCAAAACAAGAGATGCTATCCCACACACCTCACTTGAGGCTACATCTTTCTCAAGATGGATACCCCCGCTTTCATCTTGTCTGATTAGCCAGCAAAGCTCCCATTGTTTATGTGGGAATCGACGTGGAAGATTGATAAGTTTTTTAAAGTAAAATCCTCGTAGCCACACATCGCCATTAAATAGACGCAGAATCTTTTGAACTCGCAGAAGATCTCCATCTTTAAGTTCAAGAGCCATTCCCGGACGGATGAATTCGTATTCCTGAAGACAAATAGTTGTAGGATGATCAATAAGAGTTGCTATTGCGGGGTCATCACTCCCGCTACGGAGCAAGGCATGCAACTCCTCGTCATTTAGATAGTCGTCGTCGTTGAGTAGAGGATTTTCACATTCGTCTTGACTGTCTTCCGCCCTTTGGAGTGCTTGAGTCAAAGATGGTTCTTGGCCAGCAATTGAGCCAGCCTCGGTGTCAGAGGACCATTCCTCTTCATCGTCAATTGTCAGGTCAATATGGGGGGCCATATGAACGCGGTGCTGGGAGATGTGAGGCGAGCCATGATCTCTCGCCGTCGTCATTGTGAACTGAAGATGCAATCAAGTCAGTGTATTGAAAGTTGTGACTGAGTATGGGATAATTTCACTTCTGGATCGAGCCGTAGTTGGTATTTGAACTCAAATCCTCGAGATGATTCAAAGAGCTGATTGATGACTCTTCCCAAAGGACTGAGATAACCGGGGGGAGGGCGGTTCATATCGTGCAGAGAATTGATGAAAAGGCTAAGAACAGAAAGACTGAAAGGGACAAAAAGACAGGTAATGAGATGACGAACCTTCGTTCGGTGGATGAGACGTCCTTAGTTGTAAAGAGAGAAAGAAGAGAGAGAAAGGAGACAAAGCGCTGGTGAACAAGAGGGAATCAGCAACGAGTACTGAGCGGCGGTGTGGGGATTGAGATAGCAGAACGAGGAGCCAGGGTGAAGGATAAATCAGCGGAAACATAGAGGATGAAAAGAATAGAGGTCAGTGGCTTGGTTTAAACAGCATCAGTTATAAAGCAGTCCTTAGAGGAAACTAAAAGGTCAGGCAAGAGAGTCTAAACACCGCTCGGGCGCATTGCTTGCTCCTTTGTTTACATATTGTGCGGTGTCAGTCGTAATTTCAATTGTTGCAGTCTTCCTCTCAGGCAAATACACAGGCTGTTGGGGACCTCGGCCTCCTTTCTTCACTCATGTCAAACATCAAACAGAGAAGTCATTCAGTGGGCTGTTCTGATTGGCTGGCGGCGCGTTGTATATACGCTTGGCTGGAAAATGGCCCAGCGCGGATAAATAGTTGATCCGTCTGAATTTCTTCTCTTTTCGTCTCGTGTGTTTTCTCTCCTCTCGGACTCCTCCTCGCTCTTCTGCGGTGTCTCCTTCTACTGTTTCCTGCAAGTTTATTGTCAATCCCTCCCAGGAGGACTTCAATGTCCGGCCTACGGTGGAAGGTTTCATGACTCTGTCTAGTAACATACAGTACAAACCACATAGCACTCAAACCGCGCTGCTATTAGCTCCATCTAGACATCGTCGGCACAACTGAGCTATAGCAAGGTAAGAATTTTTTTCCCTACAAAATAAACAAATACCCTTCTTGCCATGCCTATTCTATGATGAATTTGTGAATATTTTTTTAGATGTTAGACTTCCGAACTTCATTGCGGAGAACATTCCTTACTGATCTCAATTCCCATCTCTTGCACTTATTTTGTCTATTTCCCCGCTACCTTACTCGTGCTAATGAATGATGAGGTATAGTTCGCAGTCAGATCTCGCGCCCGTTAGCTCGTGGACCTCCTTGCGATTGAACGATACACGGCCGATGGATTCGTTAGATCCATAATAGATGTTGACCCCATTCCTCTTCTCAAAGAATGTTACTTAAAAGTTAAAACTTTACATCGTCTTGTAAAGGAATTACGAACACTCGCGTACATATAAACATTCCGCTACGAAGTCGGCGTAAGATGAACGAAGCGATGATGCGTGGTGCCTGTAGATTACATCATCCGCCAAGCATAAATACGCTCCTTCCCCAGTAATTTCCAGTTGCTAGCAAATCAACTCTTCAGCGACCATCAATTCATGCGATATCTCTACTCTATTAACCCTTCTGGAGTCGTGCTTGTTGCTCTTTGAACAATTCACACATCATGCGGGTTACTCGCTCTATGACGTCGCCAGGGGCTGGCACGCATCAATCCCCAGCAACGCCAAAGCGAGAACTCAAAAAGTCATCGTCTGGCATCACAAAACCAAGTATAAGCCACAGGAAAAATACCAAATCAAAGCCACCGGCAGTCAAGGCCGCCTTTCCGGTGTCCAAATCGCACAGCACGTCGGCCAGGAAGAAAGCCGCGTCTGCTATCCAAGAAATTGACATCAACGCCTTGCCGCATAACTTGGGCAAACCTACCGCCAATATTGTAGACGATGCACTTAATGCACCCGCCAAGCTGAACGCCGCATCTCAGGCTCAGAAAGATGTGAAAGTGGAAAACGCAGAGGCACTTGCTGCCTTTATTCAATCTAAAAGCAGAAAGAGCGCAGCAAAATATGGACTCACACCCGGTGTCAGTCCGTTTCCAGACTTTCCCCGTCCCACTCCGGACGAATGCGAGGAGGTCTATCGGCTTTTATCTAGTTTGCATGGAGAGACCAAAGCCCCGACCAAGATACCCCAGCCCTCGCTCACAGTGACTGGCTGTGGGGAAGTCCCGTCTGTCCTTGATGCACTGATCCGGACAATCCTAAGCGGTGCCACCACCGGTGCCAATTCTGCGAGGGCTTTTAAAGGACTGGTCGATAAGTTTGGAATTCTTCAGAGCGGTATTGGAAAGGGCAGCGTGGACTGGAACGCCGTTCGCACTGCGCCAATCGGTGAGGTCTTCGAGGCTATGAAAAGTGGGGGTCTGGCCACGACGAAGAGTAAGTATATCAAGGAGACTCTCAACATGGTGTACGAAGAAAATCTAGCACGGAAAGCAGCCCATCAAGCATCAGGACATACAGACAAACCCGGACCACCCGGCGCGGACAATGAATCCCAGGCCCAGAAAGAAGTCGAAATAGCGCTAACGGATGACAATGTGCTATCCCTCGACTGGATTCATGCGCTCGATAAGGAACAGGCCATGCTGGAAATGATCAAATATCCCGGTATTGGACCGAAAACCGCTGCTTGTGTCGTGCTATTTTGTCTACAACGCCCTTGTTTCGCTGTTGATACACATATTTTTCGCATCTGCAAATGGCTAGGCTGGCTGCCTCAAGATGGGAAACGAGTTACCGAAATCACGGCGTTTAGCCATTTGGAAGTCCGCATCCCGGACCACCTGAAGTATCCTTTGCACCAGCTGCTGATTCGCCATGGAAAGAGCTGTCCCCGGTGTCGAGCGATTACGGGGGAGAAGAGTGAAGGATGGGACAAGGGGTGCGTTATCGACCATCTTGTGAGAAGGACGGGAAAAAGGAAAAGCCAGTACTAGTTCTAGGCCCAACTCTATATGATGGGATGATGGTAATGAAGCTGTTGATGAATATATACATATAATAATGGTCAATTGCTCTACTTTTTCCATCCCAGGACTTGCGTCTGTTCTCACTCTCCACGAGTTCTTGAGTTTTCTCTCGCGGTGACTGCAACTTCGGTTTCCTTCAAGATGTGCTGTTCGCTGTCACCGTCTCCGTCCCTGTTCCTCCGCTGCCGGAAGGCTTCCATATGTACATCTGTATCCAAACGATGGTTTTCGCGTCTCGATTGCTTGAACACGCTGACTGAAGCGGTGCCCGTGCCACTGCGGCTGGATTGGCTGTTCTGACCACGATCAAAGCAGGATAGTGATAGCAGGGGCCGCAAAGCGGGTAGCTCAACGGCAAAGATACCTATCCCTTCTTCAATCACGGACCACAATCCGATTCTGCCAGTGCTGAACATGAACTCTGAAGAGTCACTATAGAAACTGAGGTAGCGGAGACGGACGATCGTCGCGCAGCTCGCGCTGCGTAGTGTTAATCGGTTCTGTCTACCTGTAAAGAGGAGAATTGGGCAGGAGTGCATAGACTTACAACACGGCCAGACCAAGAATTATAACAGCCATGAACTTGATCCTCTTCTTCATCTGCAGATTCCACAGCAAAATCGCGGAAATAATCGCCAACGACCAGTCGGTCATGAGTTCAATGGCCGAGAAGAAGAAGCTGACGTCGCTGTCCAGCTTGGTATTGCACGTTCCAGTAGTTGTCTGGCCCCATAGCGTAGTGATGGGGTGGCAGATATTGGCAACACCGATGATGAATATTATGGCCGATATGGCTGAAGAAATCATAATGCCCCAGATGGCATATTTGATGGGTCGACGAGAGTCGTCAATTCGCAGCAGCGTCACCGCAATACTGGGTTTAATCAAGACAGCGCCCGATGCGTAGAAGAATTCGGCGATGAAAAACAACTTTATTGCCATGGTCAGTCTTATCCATCTCTGACAGGATGTGTTTCCTGCCATCAAATAGGGGAAAGTTCTGAATGTACCTTTGTTCCTTGCATGATATCCTAAGTGCTGAGCACATCAGCCATCTAGCCGGAGCAATAGTCACAATGATCGGAGACAGACGAAACTCTCCGAGGGATGTCGCCTCATTCATCGTTTATTAGAATTCAGAACGCAAGACAAGGAAATATATTCAATGTAGTAGTCTGGTCCCGAAGAAAGAACTCTGGCATGTGCACTTGGCTGTGGTCAACTTTCTTTTCGACGTAGGCAGGCTAAACGTATGCAGACTAAGTATGTCATAAGTGCACCGGCTCATTTCCGAAGCCTGCCGTGTCCACACTGGGTACTACTAGTACATAGTAGAGTCTGGACAGAAAGCCATGAGCCACGATCAGAAGTCAGGACGAGGCGTTACGCCGTCGCGGTAGGCTGGATCAAGGGTTACCACGTCAGTTGTGGCTGCTGGGCCCAAAATCATTGTTCGTACTGTATCACACTCGTAACTCATCTACCTATCCTACGAATCAAGAACGGTACCGTTGATTTGGCACTTTACAGGTTATTATACCTCCGAGGAAGTCTTGAGAGTGCCCAGAGAACCGTGTCTTTGCGAACCTTTGTCTCCAAGGATATAAATATACTGTTACTATATACATCTTCCCTCATAATCACTTTCCAATTTTCTGGACTCCCTGCTTGTCATAGCTATGAAATTTTGCAAATAACATCGGCAGATAGTGGATATGTAACATATGTCAATCAGTGGTAAATCATTAACTTCATCCTAAATCACTAAAGCTTTTGGCTGCACAGTGCCTGCACTCAGGCTCAATAAAAAAAGCCCAACATAGAAGTCTATCACACTGAGAATATCATAAACTCCCTTATGATGAGCGATATTTATTTTTCTTTTTGTCTGATAAGTAATCTGCTCTGTCACGTTCAATACATTCAAAGCCATTTTGCAGTGTGTCCACCAAATGTCTCAATGGAAACAAAAGATGCCGGGCCCCATCCAAATCAATCCCGTCAGGTACGAGATGTTCTAACCTCAAAGGCACATCGTTGATGGTCGTTGGGTCGATTAAGTGGTCTGATGAAAAGGTAGCCTTGTTCAAGATACATTGTTTATCATGATCGCTGTACCATAAATGTACAGATAGCTCGAAGATGCCATGAAGGCGAATTTTCCTAGAGCCATACCAATCCAAGATATGTTTGGAAAGTGCTAGATGATGCATCTCTCGAAAGTCGGCAGCAGATAGCCCCCAATTGTCATTCGAAGCCTTCCATCTCGGTATCTCTTGAACATCAATAAGTATAACAAGTTTGGTTTGACCATCACTACCTTCTAACCATCTATTTGCATCTTCACAGAGCTTGTTTGTGATCTCACTAATGCCGACCTCAAGAACAACAGCTGGCCATCTATCTTCAACCCTCATGAGAGACGCATCTGCTTGTTTTGTAGATCTAAATTCGTCATTCAACAAACAATCTGATCATAGAGTTAATCTTCCGGGAATGGCTTAAAGCACTAGAACATAGATTTCAGAAAATACTAACTTTTGCTGCCGGTCAAGAAGTAGCGCGAGCCAGTAGCGGCACTCAGCCTGTCTCGTATTTGATAAAATACTTCACGGACCACATCGGCTGTAGCCTCATGCATCCATCCTGGCCCTCCTTTCAAGATAATACGCGCATTTCGTGCATCATACTCGACACCGCGGATGTCATCTCCGACTTTGTCGAGCCAGTCCCAATACTCAGCAGAGGAGACTTTGAACTTGTCAATAACAAGAGAACACTCAGAGATGCGTCTCAGCTCAATGACATCGTCGGCGGAAAGATCATCCAATGAGCGAACTCGGTCAAGAATGTGATCGATTTGATCTTGCGTCGGATCCTCCATATTGACAGGAATTGATGCATCTGGAGGAACTTTTCGATAGCCATGGGACCTGGGCACATTTTTATATGCTGAAGGATAGGTTGGGGTTGGCAAACGGTATTGAATTCCGAAAGTCGACAAAGCGACGCTTGATTGGTGGTTCTGTAGTAGCTCAGCCATTGGTTGGCGGTTGTTCCAAGATTGTCTTTGAGATTCAGATCAGCGGATTTTGACCAATCGAGACTTGAGAATGTTGAGAGTGTGGATGTTGAAGAGAGAAGATGACTAGATGAATTGACAAGACAGATATATATATATATATATACATGAGGGTAGTTATCATTCATTGTCACCTGTAGCACTCTTTTCTCTGGCTCTTTATTTCCTGATGCTTTGATGTCTTCTGTTGAAATTGATCAGAATAAATTCTTTGATAGAGTTGAATACCGCAGTACCTCAGCTTTATCATAGGCTGAAGAGTCATTCATTTCTACAGTAATGCAAACAGCACAGCCAATTTGTATACTGGTCCAAGGATTTCATCATTCAGGTGAATCAAGTGATGGGTTAAATCTGGCATTATATAGCAAGACACCACTCTATCTCTTAATCATTTTTGTGATCAAGTGAATAGTATGTTACTAGCTAGTGATTATATGAAAGAAAACCCCCTTCACATTCTACCAGCTCCATTCAGTGATACTGTATATACGTGATTGGTTGGAATTCTGCAAATGAATTCAAAGAGCTATTATTGCTGAAAGCTTCCTTTGTGAATAGCTTCAGGAAGAGCTTTAGAGAGCGGGCTACTTTATGTGTACAGCTACTACAGTATACATGAGACTAGCCTATTTTATTGCTGTTTCAATTAGAGGTTTGAAAGTAAAAGTAATATGAAAGTGTTCGCAAGCTAAATTGAATTTGCAGGGCACTATGCTACAAGACTTGATATTCCTAGAATAGAAGCGGCCCAAGATCCCAAGGGAGAATGACAACCAGGGAACTGCATAGCATTAAGACGCAACTTCATGAACAATGCTATTAGATGGCATCGACTGATCAACAGTTCCTTAGTCAAAGTTAGACCTTTTAGTGCTTCTGAATACTATTAGTAGAAGGTCACATTTACATCGTTTAACATGGAATACTTCGGTGAAACGCCTCATCGGATGGCATTGTAGTAGGAAGCACAGAACTAGTAACAACAATCCTATAAAGCACATAAATCAAGACAGTATGGCTCAAAATCATTCACTGAAAATATGGACAGGCGTGCATCATCCTCTGCTATCTGATAAGCCGTCTTTATGATGAACCCACCACAGCTTCCACACACCCACTGAAAGGGAAAAGGGAAAAAGGAACACGTTGGGCAGTGCTAGAGTACTTGTTATTTCAAAGGTGATACCAATTTAGTAGCCAGCATGCCCTACTTGGAAGCTAGTGTATTACCATGCAATTATGCATGAGGAAGTTCAACAACATATCTCTGTCAAAAGAATTCCATTTGCTGCAACTTTTCTATCATGGTTGGTAAAAACAATTTTAGCTGCCTGCATTATCGCCACCCATCGAGGGGTCCCTGGCAATTGCTGCTACGCACATGCCCTTTGAAACCATGTGATTTAAATTCCTCTGCAATGAGCGACCGCATCTTACATTTCCACCTCCGCACTTCCCTCACTATATGCCACCATACTTTCTCAAACAATGGGTATGAATGGAGATCCCGATAACTCTGAATTGACTAACAAAAGCAATCAACCAGATACAATTCAAGATTTCAGTGTATCGATCATTCTGGACGGTATATCCAGAGTTCATCCGAATCTACTACCCACCATTACCAAGTTTGTTCTCCAACGACTCAATGATGTCGATCCAAGAGACCATACAAAAGATTTATATGCCGGTAGTCGGAGATTTGTCAGTAGGGTATGTACAATTGATCAACATAGAATATACAGATTATATTTACCATGCAGGTTCTGTATTGTACGGTTTCGCACAATCGCTCTGGCTGAAGATGCTATACGACGTTTAAATGGTTAACATATCGATCGGCATCATCAAATGACAGTCGAAAAGATCGAGCAATCGGATCGATATCGGCAAGCAGAGCAAGAAAATCTTGTTAGAGGCGAAGAGGTTTCTACGATCCGCCTTCTTGATATGGAAGGCGTCAATTCAGATAACAATGTCAATTGATATGTTCAGTGCTGCAGTATGTAACTGGGTAGTGGGATTTTGAGCTCATAGATCTATCAAATCCAATTCTCTAGTCAATGCAGAGTGGTGTGGTATCTGACATGCATTAGTAATCTTCATCATCGTAAGCCTCATGCGCGTCGTAAGCATCATAAGCGTCATTATCATCAGAGCATTAAAGCATCGAGGTGACCGTGGCCTAGCAGAACAATTTAATTTTATAGTATCTCAAGTCTCTTATAAATATGTTTGTAAAGTGGTAGTTGATGGATAAAGTACATTGCATTTATTGAATATCTTCTGCAACAGTTTTTCTCGGGGATGGTATCTGTCGCTAGTCATCATCTGCTGGATATCTTCTATGATGAGCCCTCTGTGTGTGGGACGCCAAATTATTTCACGCCGTAAGTGGCCCGAAGCAGCGACGTGATGTCCGGATGGTCTTTCTCCAGCGTCTGGATCGCTCTGGTTAGGCACTGGAATAGCATATCAGCATATGCGATCCGAACGATTGCACTTCATGTACATGGGCCATGATAATGCGTGTTTAATGACGAAAAGTGGTCTCTGCTGGAGCTAGTCAAATGATCAGCCTACCCATTTGACTACCTTGACCAGCTAGGAAGCGGTTCCTGCCCTCTACGTGTTTCGAGCCTTCTCAATCTCCTCCAACAGTTCCTGCCTGTAGTTGAGGGTTGTGTCGACCCCATGGCTTGATAATTTTGAGATGTACCAGTAGATTATTGTGCGGCATTGCGCGGGGGGGAAGGCACCTAGGGTGGTAAATGCTGTCATGGTTAAAGAGTGGTCACATCTGCTTCCGGATCCAGCTCGTAGTGCATTCGTCGCGGCATGCACAGAAGCAGAAGCAGAAGCAGACGATGGACGCCTCCAGAGTGTACTCAGTTGCTGTCTCTCGATGTGTAAAACAGGCCTGATGGCAGAAGATCTGAGCAGGCTCCGAATGCTGGCCACATCTGTCCATATACGAGACTCTTCAAAGTCATCTGTCTCAAGGATGACCCGGACAAAGTCGAGAAGACGTCACCTTCGGAATTCTCAGCCATCTGCGGAATGAACACGGAGAAGGTTACGGCGAGGCGCTTGGGGGTGGGGCTGCTCAGGACCTGACGTTTTGTTGGTGGCACTGGCTATGGAGCCTATGGAGCATCGAGCTATGTTGAGGTCCCCAGCCGAGCTGTTTAGCGCTTGATTTCAATATTTGCTCTAATAGTACGTAGTCTCATATTAATATAATGCTACAGCACTAGGTATCACACTAGGTTAGTAGATAATACTATGCATAGTATGCAATAAGTGGCGTAGGCTCCATACCACGTAGTAAACCATGTTGGTGAAATTAAGGAGCATGCCAAAGCTTGTCTTTATCCTTTTTACTCTTGCTCAAGAACCCTTTTCTTTTTCCGAACTTTTAAATTCCAATACAGAACTGCTACTTAGGTGATAAGTCCGTCAATGACTGAATTCCTCGTAAAGAACGGGGATTTGACAGGTCTCAAGGACAAGGTTGTCCTTCTGACTGGTATGAGTGTTTAACTACGTTCCCTCGAATCCTTCTCTTTATCCTTGTTCTTAACTGACCCACTGGACTACATTATCATAGGTGGCTCCTCCGGCATAGGCCTAGCAACCGTCAACTTGCTGCTGTCGTTAGGAGCAAAGGTTGTCAGCGGCGATGTCAACGCTCCTGCGGAAAAAGCCGCCGGTCTTCAGTTCGTGAAGACAAATGTCACCAACTGGGCCGACCTCGTCGCCTTGTTTAAGCATACCAAGGAACAACATGGCCGAATCGACTACGTCTTTGCGAACGCCGGCATTGGTCCGCGCGCAGACTACTTGAGTCTTCAGGTGGATGAGAACGGCGACCCGGAGGAACCGACTAGTGAAGTTTTGGATGTCAATCTGAAGAGCGTAATAAACACCGCGACTCTTGCAGTGCATTACCTCAAACAGCAACCTGACGGTGGTGCTATTGTGCTTATGGGCTCTAGCACAGGCCTGCAACCCATTCGGGCTCCTGACTACGGTGAGTGGATCTCAGCGAGCTCTAAATTGACATGTTCATGCATACTTTCCCAGCCCGAAAAGCTAACGTAAAATGTGACAGCTACGGCCAAGCATGGCGTCCTAGGCTGGGGCAGAGCACTCGCACTCCTTGTCGACATTGCAAAGCTACCTATTCGCGTCAACACGCTCATGCCCTCGTGGACCAGCACCAACATCCTTCCAAACTTAGATGGCATGATGAAGGGAGTTTCGCTCGAGTCACAGCCTGGTCTGGTTGTTGCGCGTGTGACCGCTTATCTAATGGTCGATACTTCTAGAAACGGAGACGTCATTTACGTCGCTGATGGGAAGTATACGGAAATCGAGAAGTCAGTTTACTGGCCTGCGTACGAGAAGCATGTCAAGGGAGATGGGCTCAGTGACGATGAGATCTTTGCGCGTCTTCTCGCATTTGCTGGACAATGTTATATATATCTTAAAAGGAGAACCAATAGTTTTGTGAAGATACTGTATCCGGCATTTGCCCCTTCGCGTACCCAGGCATCATACTTAATCATATATCTGTAAAGACACCTTTACAACACAGAAGCAAAGTAATCAAATCTTCCATTGGGGTCATACTTCTTCTTGAGAGCTCGCAGTTTCTGCAGTCTCCACGGCTCAAACCCGTACAAATCTTCGCGCGTTTCGGTGCCAGATGTGTAATTTACATACGCACGTAGCTCTTTCTGGCCGCTGGTATTAAACAAGATTTGGCGTAGTTTCTCTCCAAACGCGAATGCTTTGGCATCTACTTCTGGATCCTTGTCTTTATTGTCCCATATCACGATCGGAGCAATGACAATGTTACTATCACGGTGAGGGAAAGCGCTAGTTTCGTGGGGATGTGACTTGACCCCTTGAACTGCGTAAGTTTCGAACACAATGAAAGAATTGCTGAACCCTGGCGTAGATGTCTCCTTGGCAAATAGATCGTATACTTCACGTTGAGCTTGAGGGTTAAATGTTTCAAGGTTGACGGGGAACATGCTCTTGTGGAGGTCTTGTTGAGTGCTAATCGAGGACTTTTCATCCAGGCCTAGCCAGCTGGGGATATCTGGGTATTCACCAGAGCCAGATCGAATTGAGATTGGCCCGAGATCACGGAATGGCTGTGTATAGATGGACTCGACGGATTCACGGCGATTTTGTAAAACAAAAAAGCTGATGATAGGCTTTTGGGTGTTAGTTGGTTTATACAATATAACTGAATAAAAGAAAACCAGAAAGCCAATCAAAGAGAAATCATACTTTCTTTGCATCAATTGCCGGATTGCAGAGAATGAATGAAAAGTTCAATAAACCGCTGAAGTGAGTCCCAACCGGCCAGAGTGTATTTATTCGTTCATATAAGTCCTCAACTTTGCCTTGGCCATATATGTAATTCTCATAGGACCATAAACCGTCATTTCCTACATCGTAGATTTTCATCGTTACCGACGTCACGATACAGTAGTTGTGGCCAGCTCCTCGCAAAGCCCACCATAGATCGGGGTCACTTGATTCTGAAGAGATTTCTTCCACAGTCCCATCTGCCAGCACAATGCGTGCTGCCAGGAATTGATCGGATATCAGTCCGTATTTGCCTTGCAGAAAACCGTGACCACCACCTAGAGCAGGACCTAGCAAGCTTGTGGTCTCACAACACCCGGTGACTATTCATGGATTCTTATTAGTCACGATACATACATAGCAGACGGGAATTCCTTGTTCTCACCCGTTTGCTTGCCCGCTTTCCAGAGCGTGTCTGTGACTTTCTTGGATAATATTCCTCCACCGAATGTAGCCGTCGTTCCCGTTTCGGAAATCTGGACAGAGTCCAGCTTGCGCATACTGATTTGGATGACATTTTGTGCTTTTTCCAGCCCGACAACAGGCCCGTGTCCACCGGAGTAAGCCAAGAAAGGTATTCCGTTAGCGTTTGCATAATTGACCTTTGTTTGTTGTGAACATTAACAACCATCCCAGTTTGGACGTGTTTGCTTAATATAAAACAGCTGAGGACGGGCTTACTGTTTCTACCACATCATTTTCCGTCGCTGCCTCAACTACAAGCGTGACGTGGGGACTTTTGTACGGTGTCCATCTCAATGTGACGCTGCCAAATTTCTCGGAGTTTTCCACGTGTGTACTAGCACCAGGGGATAGCCTCTCTCTCAACGACGTATACATATCGAGTTGAGGGTCCATTCTGTTTTCGTGCTGGATCAAGCGTTCTGGGCCAGCGAGAGATTGATTAATTAACGAGAGGATATGATTGTCACTAGAAGTTTTCGCCAGGCGATGAAGGAATTGACGTGATGTCGTATGGTACCACTACTCACTCGTGCATCTCGGAAAAAATTCCCTCGTTTATATTCCCTCGTTCAAATGAGAACCCCTCACTCGTGCCCGTTGTCCACTTGTAGAAGTGCATGCATGTCTCAACGCTAACGATGCATATGACGAATTGCCGGCAAATATTTCTACCCAAATCGTTGGTTTTACCGACATTCAGTCATGCGAAACGGGGATTCGGTAGAACGTTAAGCCCCTAACCTTGACCTAACTTTAGGAAGACATTGTTTCTTCAATGAGTAAAAACCGGAGAAACATTGAGTATGTAAGTAGGATTTCATACCATAGACGTCGTAGTTTCATAGTGCTTATGTATCATTGTGTGTAAATCAATATATAATTAGACACATTCTTGGAGGTAATGATGAAACTTGTACAAAGTTTGTCTCGTCAAGTGAGCATTCATGGAAGTAAATAAAGAAGATAGTATCATAATCTATAATGTGAGCATTTGATAGGGCCTATCATGATCATGACTAATTGTTGATATGAAACCATTTACTTCTTGACCGTGACTAACTAACGTTTTCAACTTGAATATATAGAATAAAGCCCGCAGAAGAGTTAATGATGTAACTAATATGTGCTATTTCTGATGCATTTATTTCTCAATGAATGTTGACAAATTGACACACCAGCACCACCCGTGCGATGCCACGAACAAAGCACAGAGGTACAGATGTTGAAAGAAAATATATTTCATTATCTTTTGAAAAAAAAAATTTGGTCTGAAATCTTTTGACCCCATCCTTTGCTCTTGATTGGATGGCATTGTCTTTATTTGGACAAAGAAATCAACAGACATCTGCCCATGTACCACGAGCAGACAGTATAAATCTTTACACCCCCTGCCAACATTGGCCACAATTAAAATCTATATCCTTGGAACAGGCTGACAAACGCTACATTCAAAGATATTGGTGAGTGAATTGCTGTGTTCTTTTTTTCAGCCGATGATATATACACCTAAGATGCATTTGGATATAATTTATAGTGGTTTAGATGTCATCAGGGCCAATTCCACGACAGACAAACCAGCAAAATCAACCATGAACCAGCAGATAACAGTCGAAGACGTTGACCTTCGCTGACCTTATCGGGCAGGATATCCGCGTCTCCTTCGCCCGTCCGTGATATCGGAATCCATTGTCGACGAAGACGCAAATCCAATAGTCGACGCCAAGTCTGAGGAGCTCAAATCATGCATCAACACGATTCTTGAAACCCACGCTATTCTTCGTGGACCCAATTCACCTGCATTGGTGTATCGAGCATAAAAATACGGCACCGCCAAACTACCTCGCGTTATTGTCGACTGTACTTACGACGAGAAAACGAATAACAGCAAGGTGTGGGCAAAAGCTGTGACCGAAATCTATGCAGCGACCAAGCAAGCAGCCCAATGGGAGGCGGAAGTTGGCGTTGAGCTCTTTGACTGGAGGTACATGAACAGCTCTCATATCTGTACATCCCCTGATTCCGACAGCCAAGAATTGAAAGCAAATTGAGAAGAAGGACTCAAATATTTCCAGCAGATTTGTCGGTAGTTTGAGAATCGTCCTCTCATGTTCCAGGCTATGATACCTGTCGGTCGCTGTGCAGCAGGTCAGCGCGCATATGAGTGGAGAACTGTCATTCTTTTTGATGCACTGAATACGGAGGACGACACATGGGATTCCATTGAAACAGAAATTCGATCCATAATTCCACCTCAGATTGGTATTGAGATTCGCCATAGGTCAGGTCCCTTGTTCTGTTACGATGGTGCACAGCCTTTGCAGCATGAACAGTGGGAGTTTGAATCCGTCCGCGCTAAATATATCAGGCCTCCAAGGCCAGGCTGTGAGATCGGAATTCGGGGTAGCTCTGTGGCGGGAACAATGGGTGGCTACGTTGTCACGGAGAAAGCAGACACCAAGGAAAGAACAATATTTGGAGTTACAAATGCTCACGTGGCACTTGGCAGTAAGTTGGACCTCTGTCTTCCACATGGACATGGCAATATTCTGACACCAAAATCATAGCATTTGAAGAAACGTTATTGGAATCTCCGGCTAGCGAAAGTCGTGCCATTCAATCACCATGCGAAAAGGCTCGGACCCAAGATCAAGTTAGTCTGCTAATGAGAATCAGAATGATTGAGGAACAAGTTCAGGAACACAATCATATTATAACCACAGTGAAAGACACGGATACTATCCTTGCTCAATCTTTGCAGAAGACTTTGGAAATCAATCAGTCGAGGATTGCATTCCTGAAAGGCCTGCTTCAAGATACCAAACGAGACATATGTATTGGATCAGCGCGAAACTTGGTAGCGGAGATTATACCACAAACTCATTGAAGATTAACAGTCTGATGATGGATCTTGCATTGGTGAAAATGGAATGTTTGGGAGCAAAGATGCCCCAGGAGATCTACTGGAAAGCAAGCGTCAGTAATCCTTTGATCCTGGAAGATACAACATGTGACTACTGGGACGTGGATTGTTTGGCAGCCTCTAGTGATGCTACGAAGCATATCAGAGTCGTTTCAAAGCTATCCCGGAGAGGTTTCTACAACATGGGCATCGTCAATGAATTTAAAGCTTGCACTTTCCCTTTTTTGAAGAACGGTAAGCCTGCACCTCGGGCCGTACATGCGTGGGCTATTACCACGCCTCGGAAACATGAAAGCGCGGGTGACTCCATGTATGATTTGGAAAAAGATATTGACCATTTTTGCCGCCCCGGAGATTCTGGTTCATTCATCATTGCTGCTGCAAACTGGAAGTATCTTGACTACGACAACAAATCGGACTCTGCTTCACCATGTATTAGCCGTTCTCGCAAGCCATTCGTCGTCGGTTTGCAGTTTGGTGGAACAGTAATGGACGATGTGACCTATTTCATTCCATTCGACGCAGTGAAGTCAGAAATAGAAAAAATGACAGGAGAGAAGGTAGTATGGCCACAAAAGCGCTCTGAGTGCCTAGAAGCATGGGACCACGGTTGCTCCGACAATGATAATGAGTTTGAGTAAGAACAAAAGGGATATCGTGTGTTCTTTCTTTTTGTTCGTCTTTCAGTGCAGTTCTCCTGGAGTAAATTTGATATCTCTGTCAGAATTCTCGGAATTTGCGGACCACGGGCAGGCCGCGATTCTTGTGCACTCGCAAGCACACCCGGTCCTCTTTGTCGCCTCGTGGGAAAAAGCGAGTCAGACCAGACAATATTGTAGACTTGGTAGCATAGAGAAAGATAGCTGCAGCATACCACAAGACGGAGCTAGCATCGAAACTTAATTAGCCCAACTTTGAAGTCTCTCCAAGATTCACGGTGGCGACTATCTCGAGATTAGCCCCCGTTGAGGAGGTCGATTGACGTGCTATTTGGCAAATGAATGCTTTCTCTGAACTCGAAGTGAGCCAGATAGACAATCATAAAGATGTTCACCAACGGTTCAAGTACATATCTTGATGTTTTCTCCCTACACTCGACGGAATTATGAGCTATTCTAGGGTTGTGTGTTGCACAGAGATGCACGAGAGACTCGAAAGTTACCATGTTCTAAGGTAAGGCTGTTGTAGAGCATACATTTCAAAGCAGGTGCTGTTTCTGTACTTTGTCAATAAATGCAAAAATGATATTAGCTCGACAAAAATCTAAAAGCACCATTCGTCATCAATCATATGTTCTTTCACGCCTCGATTGCTCCCGCTAGCCTAGTTGGGCAATGCTGGCTTTGAATCAGGCTCCCCCGCCTTGATAGCCTCGTCAGCCTCTCACTCTCAATTTCCCTTGCTCCCCTTCCTCTTGCTTGCTTTTCCCTCATCAGAACCCCTTCTGCCGTCATTACATAATTCATCAGAATATGTGCTAAGTCCTCTATCAAATTCTCGTTCAGCTCACACATTACTTCTCTCCAGATTGTTGTTGGCAATATGGGGTCACACCAGGCCAACGGCCCTGCCGCCAATGAGTATTCAATGACGGCAGAAGAAATTGATGACGACGACCCTTTTCAACGAAGGAGATGCAGAATCGCTTTAGGAATATCAATACGTTACGTCCCTAATTGGAAGGCACAAGAGGCTTTTCGGGAGTTTTATCAGAATTGGTAAGGCTTTCCTGACCGTTGGAAGCTATATAACCTATTGATAGTGTGTTGCAACAGGAAGGATGGCATACTCACGTCATTTGGACTAGACCAACGTGACTTCAGGCCTCAGAAAACGGTACTGGAACACGAAACCCATATCCTTGTTCGCCATCCAACCGATACAGAGTCAGAAAGCACGGTTGACAAGAAGCTGCTTGGCTACATCCGATACAAGAAAAAAGAGGGCAGCATAGAGTTGGCCAATTTTCATGCCCGATTGACCGCTGAGAATATCGAATTGGGTGGCACTACAAAGCGAGAAAACAAGGTTGTGGCAGGAGCCCATGGCGAAGGTTTCAAGCTTGCTGGCATGGTTTTCGATCGTCAGGGGTATTCAGTTGTAATAGTAACTAACAACCACGACTTGACTTTCTCACGTAACAAAACGAAATATTCTTGTTTTGTGAAGGAACATGTGCCGCGCAAAAGAGGTGTTCTTGAAACCTTGAAAGCTGACCCCAAGAACGATATTTCTGTTACCATTCGAAAAGGCAAAGGAAGCTCAGGAAGGCCAGTCTCAGAGGAGAATTTCATAGATTGGATCAAAATCACCCTGGATATTGAACGTCCAGACAATCCCGAAAACGTAATTGAAACGCCTGACGGAGACCTTATTTTGGACGAAGAGTTTGAAGGAAAGATATATCTCAAAGGATTGTTGCTGCCAGGTGGCTATTCAAATGTCAGAGAACTGAAGTTCGGCTATAACTTGCTTCAAGGAATAGTCAATCGTGATAGGGAGCGAATGAGCAGCGATGAGGATGAAGCCAGATGGCTTAATAGTATTTGGGAACACGCAATCAACATTTGCGGCCAGACGGTCGTGGAAAAATACACTGACCTGCTCCAGAAACATGAAAATTGTATGGACGTAACTAACGCAGAGAACCTCATTGGGAAAAATGCTGCAGAAGCCATTTGGGAACATCTCAAATCCAAGGCCAAAAAAGACGGCAAATTCTATTATCACCAGCAGGAAGGGAACTCAGTCGTTCCTATCATCGAGAAGCACTTGAAATTGAAGCCAGATCACCTGCCCCAAAAACTATGGAAGGCGCTCAGGAGACATGAACTTGTTCGCACGCCGCAAGAGCAACGTATTCATTTGTTTTCCGCGTCACAACCCTCGCAACCACCAGAAACAGCATTTTCCACAAGCATTCAACGCGGGTTAAAAGCTGCGTTGGCTCTTGATACAACCACTAGACATGTTGAAGTGCAGTTTGTAAGTGGTGCGGACACGGACATCGACATTCTTTTCGATCAGCAGCAGCAACTCCTCCAGGTCCATGAGAAATGGCTCAACTTCACCGATATACACAAGTCAGTGCCTTGTCAAATATCCAAAACACAAATCCACAGTACCGTCTTCATGTGTGATCATATCGTCGAAGAAATTTACGAAATGGCATTGCATGAGATTATCCATTCTCTTCAAAAGGCCCCGAGTGACGCTCTAACACTCGTCCGATCAATGCGTCTCAAAGTTAGCGAAAGATTACGACAGAGGCCGCAAGAGGTTATCATAAAACATTCAAAACAGCCTCGAAAGTTGGTTGTTACGTGGACAAACGGTGAAAGCGAGCTGATCCGAGAAGCTATCAGTAAAACCGATAGCAAATATTGTGTGACTCTGCACCGACAACGTACCTGCTCTCAGAAGAAATCCGATTTGTTGTACACACTGCATCAACCAGTCAATGGCACATCAAAAGAGAACAATTCAGAAAGACATCATAGCGATTTTGGTTTTGCCTGTAGCTGTCCTTCTCAAAAGATTCCTCACAAAACTCGCCGGGCAATATTCGAGAATCTAAACCCAGAGGAACAATACTTTCCAATGATTGCATGTTGCGAAGCCCCATCATTCTATGGGGTACCTCCGGAACCGATACAGCCTGCTACTCAGCCTGATGAAGCTCTTCATGACTCGAGCTCATCGGGCGATACTATTGACTCGGACAATGACAGCCATGATGAGAATGAGAATGAGCTAAGTATCGATATGGTTGACGAGGAACATCAGCCCAGGAATGGAAATCCATTTTCTCATTCATTGCTTGCATCGACGAACCCAGCGGCGAACCCAAGGACGAACCCAAGGATCGAATCCGTCCGTATGCCTACATCTCAAAGTAGTGATCAGCGTGAACAAAAAGTGCAAAAATTGATGAATTGGGAAAAAGAGAATCACCAGTCAAGTTTCGATCAATTTGTCTCTTCGCGGCGAGCCTTAAGCGCAAGTATCTCTCTTCACATTATTTTGTGAAACAAAGTTGAATTAACATCTGATGTGTGTAGTCGTTTAATCTGGGTGTCGTTCGACACCTTGCATCTGCAGACTTGGGTTTCTGTACATTCACACGAAAAGAATACGTACAAATGCGTCTACGCCCCAAAGCTGGAACAAAAGATGCGGTGGAGTGCGTTGCACTGATCCATGATATTATTCAGAAAGAGAATCAGGGAACAGAAGATGAGTTGTACCTGTCGGTAACTCGTTATTCTTTTCTTGAGTCATTCCATCCTTTTTCCTCCTCGCAACACCTGGTGGGATCTACCAGTAGAAAGGAATTGCTTCTACATTTTACCAACTTCGACGCCATGGGAGAGCAAGAAGATGCAGAAATAATTCCTGTGAACGATATTATTTACGCTGGAGATCTTGAGTTCATCCCATCGTCTCCTGACGCATATCCAGTGCAGAATGTGGTTCAGGTCCCTCAAGGTATGAGTTAATTCCCCTACTGACTGGTCAATCCGATATTTAGAAGTATTTTCAGCAACAGATATAGAGGCGGGTGGATTTTATTGCCGTTTTGGTATACGTGGTCAAACCGATGTCAACTCATATGAGCCCGCTTGCATCACACCAGTGAGGTCCAGACTATTCAGACCTGACCAGCGTTGGAAAACTCGCGGATATGCCGGACTCGCAAAGCCTACAGTCATTGACTTTTCTCCGGCCATTCTTGGGCTTGCAGAGGGTTTCCGCCAGAAGAACTGTGAAGTCATAGCTAGTATGGGTTTTGATACAGTACGCGACATGACTTGGAAGGTTGGTTTCGCAGTACATTTCCCCTTCATCTATAAGATTATATTGACATTTTATTGGTACATAGGCCAGATATCCTTCCGCGGAAGTCTATGATGGGAACAGGGCGGATGTGCTTAACCAAATTGCAGACGGTGAACTCGCACGTCCCGGCTGGTTCGATTCCGGGGCAGCGAAGATAGCTGTTATGGGTGCGGATTGTCTTGATTTCGATCGGCTTCCTTCTTCGCAATTGCTTGAGACAATACAAGATCTTATGCGCAGACATGGGGTGGTCCCCAACTTGGACTTTTTGGTGTGCGCAATGCCTGTTGCAGTTCTTCATCCAGAAGTCCTGCCAGTCTTCTCACAGACCATTTACTCTCTACTTGGAAAGCGATATTCGGTTCACCTTCAGAAGGTTCACTTTCCCCGTTATGGAATTCCAGTTGATAGAACTGTGATTATTATGATGGCCTCTTCCATTTGCACAGAACCCAGGTGGAATTGGAATTGCGTAGAGCCTATACCGACTATCAAGAATGTTATTGAGGGTCTTCAATTTCCAAATCCGCGAGCAAACAATACTGGCCAACAAAGATATGGTTTGAGGTGCAAAGACCCTTCTGCCGCAAATGTTACAATCTTCAATCACAACACCGGACAGCGCAGAGAGGGTAATCCCGAGGCTTTGACTGACAACACAACATCGCTAAGACTCCCACTATTTGGAGATGCATTTTTTCTGCATCCAGGTAAGCTGCCGAGATAACTTTTAATTTTTATATTGAGTCGAGACTGATAATTGGCTGTCCAGTTCGTAAGGACTTACTCACAATTCGAGAGTTGGCGCGGATATACGGGTTTCCTGACGATCTTGTCTTCTATGATGGCCCCTCGGGTTCATACCATTACTTTTCTCACGCTATCCCACCCAAAATCTCGGGGATCATAGCGGAAGGAATTTGTAGTATTATTGAACAAAATCGAACCTTGATATCAAAAGGGCCTTTTACGCAGGTTGTCGCTCCGGATCCACGAGGCACCAAGCGGCCGAGGGTAGAGTAATGTACCGATTTTGAGGCAGAGGTTTTGCTCTGGTTGGATTTCTCGATTTTTCCCTCATTGGATCTGAATTGATTGTGGTATGGGCTATTTGGATCTTTCTCTTCAGACACCAGCATTGTGTAATGTCAGACTCAATAGGTGTGGGAGGTACAAGCTAGCAAATTTGAATCTAGATTTCGTTACTTTCTCCAAGACACTCTGATCATTCATCCATTATCTATCAAGTCGCCGGTTTACTTCAATGTCAAAAATTACAAGAGGGCAAAAAGAGACCAGAGAACTAATAGTTAAGCCTCAAGCCTTCCCCACGCCATTGGGACACCTATCTCGTCTGCATTCTGTTTGGTGACATCACCATGGACTGTACTCTTCTGGAACCCCAGAAACATAAAAATATACTATTTTGCTCTAAGTCATGGTGAAGACTAGATGTGTGCGGATGTGCGAATGTGTTCATATAAAATATGCAACCGAACCTTGATGCGCTGGAAGGAGTATCCCTTGCTCTGCTAGAGCCCAAATCGGCACCTAGGTAGCCCTATTGTGTTCCAATCCTTCTCACAAACTCTTCGTGTCTAGTAGCACATTTTTTGAGCGTCAGCAGGAGCTAAGAACGTGGTACTTACGTATACCGGCCTAAATGACCACTTACCGAGCGATTAATTAGGGCTAATTTTGATGCCTGAATTTACAGGCCGTGCACGAATCGTATGGCTGGAACTGGATCAGCGCTTTGGGCAATGCTTTCCGCGTACTCTATCAGTTTCAACTCTATTTGAAGTCATCTCCCTGGTTTCTCATGATCACTTATAGAAAAATAAATATGCGCTCGGTGAGTTCCTTCTTCCAATAATGGTACTGGACGATCTCCATCGTGACCTCTCGTTGGAGGACATGACCAACACCTTCGTCCTCTCCTCATCGGCGCCGCACGCGGACCAGGCTCTTTTCGAAGTCCCAAAGGCCTTGGCTGTTGACCCTTCCAGGCAACGCCGAGCTCATCGGAAATCCAAAGGAGGGTGTGAAAACTGCAAGAAACGACGTATTAAGGTAAGCTATTCCCCTCTGTCTGAAATTTAAAAAGTCGTCGCTTCCGTGGACTCATTCGGGCCCACAGTGCGATGAAGAGACTCCCTGCGCGAGTTGTATCAAGCGAAGGCAACCCTGTCAGCGACCTGCCCGACGCAATCCAGCCCTTCCAAGTCCTTCACTTCCCGCTCAGGTCTCTTCTCCCAATCCGAAGTCATCGAATGGTGATGTGAACCTTTTCCACTTGAAGCTATTTCACCATTTTCATACAGTCACCGTTAAAACACTCTTGTTCTCGCCTGCTGTTTGGGAGCACGCCCTGCAACTCTCATTTCATTATGACTTTTTAGCGGATGCCGTCCTATGTCTTTCAGCGCGGCATCTCGCTGTCTTGAAGCCAGACGATGGATCCTGTTCGACGGCCGCTGCGAGTCATTTGTCCCGCGCCCTGTCACGGTTTCGTCATGAACTATCTCAAAATTTCGAGTCAACAAATATCGATGCCTTTATTGCAACTTCACTACTCTTGCAGTATGAACTATGGACTGGTACTGAGGATTACTCTTCACCCCAGATTAATAGTTTGCCCCCGTTTAGCCATTCGGGAGAAACCATCTTCGCCTTCTGCTCGAGCCTGAAAGAAGTCTTTCTAAATAGTGTCCGACTCCTTATTAATCAACCGTCCGTTTTCATGCCACATATTCGGCTAGATAATAAAGAATTTCTCGTGAAATCTGCTCAAATAAGTAACGGTACACTCACGGCATACCAGAATATCTTCTCTTATCACCGCCCACTTGATCACGGATTACTCAATTTTCCTCTTCCTTACACTCGAGGCACAGATGTTGCGGGTTCAGAACGATGGCATTATTCTACTCCGAGGACAAGTGACACGTCAGACCCAATAGAGAATGGATACACTCCTATCATCAGCCAACTCTGCCTTATTCTATCATTCCTTCCCGAAGCACAGCCACCAGTCTCTGCCAACGCCGATTCAGTCCTATTTCCAGAGTTGATAAAATTTATACTGTCATTTCCAATCATGTGTCATGGACCCTTGAACTCGATGATCCAAAACGGGGACGCACATGCGCTGCTCTTAGTCTATCACTTCTATCGTGCTGTGAGAATATTGCTTGCGCCAAGCAAGTGTTGGTGGGTTCACAGGCGGGCAGCGACTTGCGAAGCCGCTTTGAGAGAATGGTTTATCGGGAAATTCACAGAGCAAGTAACATAAAAAGTCCTCAGTGTGGCTACTTTTCAATTACTCAACCGCTTTCAAGACGTCTCAAATGCCAAGTCTTATATTGATGAGACCATTCTCGCTGACTTGAGTACATTCAATGCTTTTATGTACACAGAAGAAGGCAAGCAGTTCATGAATCGACTCTGGGATGAGACGGCAAATAATTCGACTTCCCTGAGGTAGCCGAGGTCTTGAAAGCTATATCATAAGACTAGCTAGATGGAAGAGACATGTTTGTTAGAGTCGAAAAGAACTATCCGGTCGGACTCGTACAGTAGGTCGTGTCTCATTGTGCCTTTTCAAATTTGTGGGCTTGCCATTTGAGCTCTTGTAGCATACAAAATCGATCCACGATGTGCTTTCGTTGCAATCAAATTTGACTGTGTTCAACGTGCATTCAAGCAGTGAGGTTGATGGTGGAACTAATTCATGTGCACATTATAATATATAAACTCGGTCTGGGCCGTTGCGAACAAACTTGAAAGCTTAAATCAACATCGGCGTCTTGGAATTTAGCTTTCAAGTTGAGCACAATAGGCATATGCAAGTCACATATAGATTATATTGCTCAATTAATTTCATCTCTATGGTCTGTGGTCAATGAATATACAGTTGAATCTTCCTTTTCTCCTGTGATGTCCATGGACATACCGCCTTCTCTACCGCCTGCAGGAACAGACTAATTATTGGACCAAACGAGCGGCAGCTGTACCACTAATAAATAAAAACGGCAGATCGACCAATCCACAAAAAAAGGAGCGCCATCTTGCCGCAGCGACTCATCATCAAGGCATCCTGCGACCGTTGCAACTGAACAATGGAGCGCCTGCGGGAAGTTTACGCTCCATGCCTCCAGCAGCTCCTGGAAAAATTCGATTACAACAGTCACATCACCAGCGGATCGCTTCAATCCGGCTTCATCGCCGCGGTTGCCTCTGTGATAGCCCTGTTTTGCGCATACAGATACATTTCGAGTCTCGCGGAAGCACCAGTCACGTTTAGCGTCTCGCTACCGCAACAATTGCAGCCAGAATGGGACGGAATAGAATGGGCAGACTTGCG
Source organism: Eurotiales sp. R13A2 (assembly GCA_023625935.1). NCBI lineage: Eukaryota > Fungi > Ascomycota > Eurotiomycetes > Eurotiales > Eurotiales sp. R13A2. The sequence continues at coordinate 402,677 of JAMAFV010000017.1, read as the reverse complement.
AGGAGATGAGAAAGAGATAGCCGAGGGGCAGGTACAAGGAGTACGTTTATCAACCTTCCATCTTGAACAACTCTAACCGAAAGACGAATAGAAATGGAACTCCGAACGAATTGTGAGCTATTGTCCTGCCGATGGACGCATACTAGCTACCGATATACCCCTCGCCACACGCGAGTCGGTCGACACTGCGGTTCAAGATGCGAAACGCGCCCAAGTCGAGTGGGCGCAAACAACATTTGCGCAGCGGAGGAGGCTGCTCAAGACCTTACTCAAGTGAGCAATACAATATTCTAAACTTTCCAATTGCGTTTGTGAAATTCTCTGACATCATCTACTCTACAGATACGTCCTCGAACACCAAGACGATATTGTTACAGCCTGTTGCTTGGACTCTGGAAAGACCAAAGTCGACGCATCCTTTGGCGAGATCTTGGTGACGGCCGAAAAGCTTAAATGGACCATCGACCACGGCGAAAAGGCTCTTACCACGGAACCGCGACCGACTAATTTCCTCATGATGTACAAGAAAAACAGCGTTCGCTACGAGCCGCTAGGTGTGGTATCTGCCTGCGTTTCTTGGAACTATCCTTTCCACAACCTGATATCACCAGCCATCAGCGCCCTATTCGCCGGAAACGCTATCGTTGTGAAGCCCTCGGAACAAACAGCATGGTGCTCTGCTTTTTTCGTCGATATTATTCGAGCAGCGCTGATCAGCTGCGGTCATTCGCCTGATCTCATTCAGATTGTTGTGTGCCTACCGCAAGTGGCTGATTCACTCACCTCACACCGGGATATTTCGCAGTTGACCTTTATTGGCTCCAGGCCGGTGGCTCATAAAGTGTGCGAGTCTGCGGCGAAGGCGTTGACTCCTGTGACTGTCGAACTTGGCGGGAAGGATCCTTTCGTTGTTCTGAATGACTCGACTACTGTACGCAATCTCGCATCGATTGCATCAATTCTCATGCGTGGTGTATTCCAGTCAGCGGGCCAAAACTGCATCGGTATTGAGCGCGTCATTGCTCTTCCTGGCGCATACGGAAAGCTTATTGACATTGTCACACCACGTATCAAGGCGCTCACGCTAGGCTCTGTTTTGCTCGACACGAAACCCGATCCAAAAGACCCCAATTTTACACCTTTCACACCCGATGTCGGAGCCATGATTTCGCCTGCAGGCTTTGCCCGCCTGGAGTCTCTCATCGCAGAGGCTGTTGAACAGGGCGCGCGACTCGTTCACGGCGGAAAGACTTATAAGCACCCCAGACATGCAAACGGCCACTTCTTTACCCCAACTCTATTAGTCGATGTGACGCCCTCCATGCGCATCGCACAGGTTGAACTTTTCGCGCCTGTCATGGTTGTCATGCGCGCATCGTCTGTTGCAGACGCAATTGAAATCGCCAATTCTACCCCCTATGCTTTAGGTGCCAGTGTCTTCGGGCACAAGTCCCGTGACGTGGAGGCGTGCGTTTCTGGTATCAAGGCCGGGATGGTCGCGGTGAATGACTTTGGTGCTTTCTACGCGGTGCAGCTGCCATTTGGTGGTGTGAAGGGATCCGGGTATGGCCGTTTTGCCGGCGAAGAGGGGCTGAGGGCAGTCAGTAATTTGAAGGCTGTATGCGTGGATCGATTTCCTCGGCTCATTGGCACTGGTATTCCGCCGAGGGTGGATTATCCGATTTGCAAGGGACAAGACAGGAAAAATAATGGGACTGGGGCTTGGGAGATGTGCAAGGGTGTTGTGGAAACGGGCTACGCGATGGGCTTGGTAGGAAGAGTCAAGGGGATCTTCAGAATCGTACGAAATTCTTAAGAGCTGCCTTGTGGGTAGGAAAATTTGAACTACTTTGTATATATACTGTAAATTAGGCAAAGCGTATCCATTAACTTGATGTAACTGGGTATGAATTTATTTATTTCTCAGACCACAATAAACATGTAATAGAAAAAGACGAGCAAAGGTGGGTACATCGCGAAAAGGGTATGTTGATATAAAAAAAACCATTGCAAACAGACATAATAAATTGCATGGGACAATCGCGAGCCAGACTCGACGCCAACAAATAGCAGTATCTCATCACCATCATACTCGTAGAGTCGACCGATCAGTTATTTGACGTGTCGGATCATTAACAGAGAAAAAGAGTGTCGATGACTTGATGCCCACTTGGAGATGAACGAGCGAAGAGGAGTCGTCAAGTCTTGTTGCGATTAGGATCATATGGCAGCTCTTGTCCGATGCCTCCTTCTCCCGCCCGCGGCACCGCAAGTCACGCATGAGATGATGACGTCAAAGACGGTGACGATGCCGGAAATGATTGCTTGAAGGACAGCGCCAATGCCGTTGACGATAGCCATGAGACAGCTACCGATGGCCCCAAAGATGGCCTCGATCTATAAAGGGAGAATCGTCAGTAATGGTTATCAAGGACAGCCCGCACCAGGCACATGAGAGGAAAAGAGAAGGTGACGTACACAAGAGACGACGGCACCCATGATGAAAAAGAGGTTCGATATTTATTCGTCGTCCTCTGCGTCTGAAACGTAGTCGTTGATGCTTTTGACAGTAGCAGGATAGATGGTGGAGGTCGAAGACGAGGCAGTTGTCTGGACTGAAGTGGATGTGAAAGGTTGCATGATGATGGGTGTTCCTGAGCCGTAATGCTGGGCAATATTTATATGTCTGCGGCAGAGACTGGCGGGCGAGGTATGATACGAGTATGACAACAGCGCAGGCACACCTTGGAAGTAAGGGACTTTGTTGTCACACGGCGCAAACAGGGTTAGCTGATGAAGATCAGTGATGAAAGAACAGAGCCAAACCGCGGGCGTGGCTATTTAAGAATGGCGTAGATTATTCTAGCAAGGCAGTGAAACAGCATCAAGCAGGTTTTCTGTCTAGTGCCAGGATGATTTGGTATTGGCCCGTCTGCGCGGAGAGCGTCATGTCTGGGACGGCCCACCGACTGGAGAGACCCGCGGCCAAAGCTCAGGCTGATGTCATTTTGGAGCGCACGAACTGGAGGCTTTTCGTAGCACCACGACCGCCGTCTGCGATGCCAGCCGCGGCCAGGAATGGAGAGTGGATGATGCTTGGGGGGCGCCATTCCTTGGGTCTGGCCGCTCTTTGACGTCACGAAGCAGCGCTAGGCTTGTCTGGCCAGGGCTTAGGGCTTAGGGCTTGATCATCGGTCGGGCAAATGACATCACCAGGCGGCACGTGCTGAGCGATCCGCCAGCCAATGAGCGCGCACCTCAAAAAGTCATGCCAAACATCCAACGCCAACCGTCAGCCCTGGCAAAACGATGTTGACCTGACATGACCCGCCCATTGTCGCCTGGGGCTCGTCCGGACTCGAGCACCGCAGGACAGCGATCACTACCCAGCGACGACACTGACCAGCAGAAGCCGCGGTCAGCAGCGCCAACTAAGAAACGCAAGCGCCCACCAGGCCGCCCGCTCCTGTCCTTCGCTCAGCTGGCAGCGCGCAAAGCTGAGCGTGCTGAGCGCTCATTGCGACGCGCATTAGAATATTGCAGTGCAGACAAGGACAACGAATCCCCTCTGTTCATATCCACAACCACACGCCGCGGCAATGCATCATCTCCTCTCGAGCAGCTACCCGTCGAACTGTTGGAGAAAATCTTCCTTCATGCGCTGGAGACCAATTTTTGCCGAGCATCGCCGTATCTGGCCGCGGCCGTATCGAGCGAGCGAATCTACCGCACTCTAATCCGACTCGCCTTCTTCCGGGATACCGCTGACGCAACGCCGTCTTCACAGGTGGCGGGCAAAGCCACCAGGAATAATGCGAATGCACGGGCAAAGATCGCGGACGCACTGAAACCTGCTGATTACGACACCATGCGTCTCGACGACAGGGCGCGAATGCACTTGCAGGAAACAATTTTGCAATGCAGATGGTGCACGAAACAGCGGATACTGGATCAGCTTCCCACGTTGATGCAAATGATTATCCAAAAGCATTGGATCGGGGCGAACATCACCATTTCAGATCCTGTGCAGCAGGCCTCTCTAGATCAGTTGCTGCATGTTAAGACGAGTGCCGGCCGTGCTGTTGAAAATGTGCCTCCCGCGTCAAGTGTGCTGTTTCGCGGGACTTCGTCGAGCGGCAAGGAGTATTACATGTCCATCACCCCACTCGTATCGGTTAGCATTAATTGCGCAGAAGCAAACCTTCGAGACGTCCACCGCGTTCTCAATCTGCGATTTATACCGGACTATTTGCTCCGCGGCCGGCGCAGCAGACACGCCACAGCGTGCTCGTTTGCCGATGAAGACATTGACCTCCTGGAACTATTCCGCCACGAATACGGCTTCGACGGTACCGGCCACGACGTTTCGTTCTCGAGAAGGGCTTTACAAGCCGGGATGCAGACCGCACTTGACACCCAGAATTCACGTGCTCTCACTTCACTACTGAAGCTCGACGAGTTTTTCACGCGCCGAAAGCTTGAAACTGAGGACCCTACCGGCACTTTCGTAGCTGCCAGTCAGGGTCTTGGAGGGTTCTACTCCATTCCAGGCGACCTTTTCCTGCGAGCCGTGAAACTGCCGACTTCGGATGCAATCCGATTTTTCAAACTGCTTCTGCGCTGCAACGCGGAGAGCATGCCGGCTGATTCGTCCGAGATAACGCAGTGGGCAATGGATTTATGTTCCGCCTCATCTGTGTCTTCGCCGTACGCTTTTGACAGCGATGATGATGATGATGATGACGACGACGAAGACGACGAAAGTAATGACTCGAACAACGCCAGAGGCCGAAATGTACAGAAAGCAGCATTTGGCCGGTGGTTATTGGACTTTATGATAGAATTGCCGCGCCTTGTCGATGAAGCGAGGAATAGTCCGAGAGAGAAAGCATTGTTCTACTATGGCGCCATCAATTATCAAACTCATGACATGGGCATACGATTCGTTGATGAAGTCTGTGTTGGCAGCCGAGATGAATTGACGCAGAGCTGGATACAGAAAATGTCGTTTGATGTATCGAAGACATGGTCTGGCTAGTTTGGTAGTACGTTGTTTGAATTACTCGTGCTCGTATTTGATCCTGTACTGGATATGAAGACGATATCTCTTCTGTGCACATACAAACATACAAACACAAACGTTTTTAAAAACATTATAAATTTGAAACAAAGAACAAAGATGGATTTTTTCTTTCTTTTTAAAGCTATCAATCAACTAGGCTAACTCTGTTCTAGAGGTTCTCCGTCAATGTGAATCAATATTTCCGTTTTGAGATCCGACTCTCTTGTCCCCAACACGTCCCATCTTTCATTAAATAGCAACATCACAAAAGGATCTTTCCTACATTCTCCATATTTAAGCGCCGCTCGGAAATGACGGGTCTTCACGGGCCATCGCTGCGGATATATGTAGTTTCTGCTCACCACGTTCATGGACAGGAGTTCTCGGAATGTAGGGAAGTCGCGGTCCCGGATTAGTTGGCGTAGGACAAGGTGGGTGCGGTCACTGCTGTTGGTGTCTTCGTCTATGTAGGCTATTTGGGAAAGGAGGCGGAGTAATTCTAGCTTTTCGGGGGTCCATGGTGAGCGTAGCAGTTTGTCGGGCATGCGTGGGCGTTCGTCTAGGGCGGGCGGACAGGGGAGTCGAAACATGTCCATTTCGTGGGCGACAGGGCTGGGTTCGCGGATCTGCACTCCCCCGAAATGGATCCAGAAGGCGACTCGCAGGTCTGAAAAGGTTGTTGATGGGGAGTGTCCGAGTGATGTTGCTGCTGTCGCGGACGATGCTCCAGGGGCAGAACCCTCATCTTTGGTGCTGTCCTTCCTCTTCGCTTTCAAAACCAAATCGCCAGTACCGCGGCGTCCAGTCGCAGCCAAGTCAAAGTCCATCGGATGCGACAGGCACTGCTCAATGCTGTCTAGAACCTGTTGGTCCTCGGCAGAAAATATGAGGTCTTTACATTTCTGCCGGATCACCTGCTTCACGTAGTCTCGCTGGCATTCTCGGATCATCTCAAGCGTACTCCAACGACACTCAAGAATGACCGTCTGTAGATGGGTACGTTCAGTGGTCGAGAGTGCCCAGAAGTCCAGTGGTGGCGGGAGGAAATCCGGGGTGAAAAAGTCTCGTCTGGAGCTGGAATTGGCACTGCTAAAGGCTAATCGAATCAACCATTTGTAGATAATGGGTTTGGATAGGACGCGGGCAATATGCCACGATGCTCGCGGCAGGTTGATTTCCAAACTGTGAAAGAAGATCTTCTCGAGGAGCTCCGGTGGAAGTAACTCCAGTCGGCAGCTTTGCCAGGACCGTGGGCGTGATGCTATCGTTATCGACGTTGTTGCTGCTGCTATCGTAGAGAGCGAGGCCGACGAAGACGAGACATGTAACGATGTTGACCCCTCGTCTGATGGCCCCAAACTCGGCGAGGGTCGCTCCATCCACACGCCGCTCGTTCAGTCTTGCTTTGCTGGATACCGTTTCTCTCCAGTCTTCAAGTGAAGGTTAGTTGGTTTGTATTTAGTATAAGTTGTTGTATCGGTGCATGCCGTATCTGCACACAAAGCGAGCCAGTTGGAGTCTGAAGATGCGAAAAGGCCGGCACCATACTGCAATCGGTGGAGTAGCAGCGTTGTTGCTTTTCTTTTCTGACTTGGCCCCTCGTGTATGGTGGTGGTGGTGGTGCAGGAGTGAGGGTTTCTATGTGGTGCAACGAGTGAACGCAATGTTTGTATAAGATACAAATATATGGATATTCTTCCTGTCACACATAGGTCCCAAATATACTCCGAATCTGCTGTGTGACGATACAGACTTGTTAGCACTAGTTGATACCTAAATTACCTATCAGACTGTCCGCAAAGCTGGCTTGGCTAGTCTCGGCTGTCTGCATTGCCCGCACGCTACAGAAGCTAGCTGGAGAGAGAGCGAAACAGCGACAGTCGAATGAGAATGAAGGCATGGAGCGGGTGGACTTACTGCACGACAAAATGGAGGTATACAAGAACAGCCAAGCAGACTCTTCTTGTCTGAGCGACTGCGCGCGGCCGAAATATGCACGGCACGTGGTGTACGTACTAAGTGCGGCGGTTGGGGTAAATTGGCGATGAAGCCGTCCTGTTGTATCCCTGCTTGGACCCCTGTCGTCGTGGGGCTGAAGGGCGAAAGCGAACGGAACAAGGCGACTGCGTGTGCAAGGCAAGGAGAACGAGCCCAGAGTCACTCCGTTGCAAACCTGTGGAAGCAGCGTATGTGTGAGACCTTGACCATTCCCCCGCGGATTTGGCGATCAATGAAAGAGTCAAGACCGACCCGAGAGAGCGGATAGACTCGTTGGCTTCCCGGCGACCCAGACTGTCGGGCGATCTGATCTGATCTGATGGTCTCCGGCGCCAATCAGGATATAATTCTTTTTTTGTAAATGTGTATATATAGTATATCTCTGATTGGAGTCGTATATAGTGGTACAGAGCACACCACACATATGGTTATGGATTTTGTGTGTGTGTTTGTTCTCTGGCCAGGCGGGAGGAGGGGGAGGATTATTATAGCTTATAAGCCATTAAATTAGCTCACCAACGTCCGATCACACTACCCAGGATGCTGTTGCTTGGATTATGGATTACCTATACAACAATCGTACAATTATGGAGACCGGGCTAGCTAATCCAGCCGCTATTTTAGGAGGTAGACACGTCCAACTGCTAGGCATCTTATTTCCATGCTGTCGGTTTCTTCTGCCTCACAGTTGTTGAGCACGCTAGGTATGAGGGGAAGTGGATCTTTAGGTACCAACAGCGTTGTGGTTACAGAGTGATAACAACGATTAGTATTCATAATCAGCCATACGTAACGTGTTATGAAGATTTTCTCGCTTCGGAGGCTCCATTAGTGGAATACGCAGGTATTGAAAAGTCACTGTTTTGAACAGAACAAGTCCGACCATAGTTTCCAAACCCACGGGTCCGGGCAACACAGCCGGACATACGCAGGAAACAAGAGACAGAAATAAGATAGAGTATAATAATAATAATCATGGAAGGATCGGAGTTGGGAGGCTACCTAGTGCATTAAACCAATGCGACCTCACCGCGGCCGCTAATCATGTAGAATGTTCTCGTCGATCAGTCTCGAGTCAGGCATGAATGGGTTGATTGCAGAATTCTGATTTCTGCACAAGTCAGGCTCGGAGAGAAGATCAGAGGGGCAAGAACACAGAAGACTTGCTCTATGCAGGGCTCTGCCAGTTAAACGTGCCGGTGTCGATGGCCAAAGTGTCGCACGAGTCATTTGAGGCGGGACATGACTCATGCAGCTCCCGCCTGGAATCCAACACTCGTTTCACTGCGCGGCGTCTGCTATTTCCGTGATGCTATGACACTTGCCAGCATTACTTCTCCCGTTAATACATGCAATATCTATGCAGCATGCGAGAGAACAAAGGGAGATAAATATTTCCGGGACAATAGCGTCCACGCCTATCGCAGTTCTCGACCCTTGCCGTGCAATCAACAGTCCCGTGTCCCGAGCATCTACTTCCGGGGAACTGGGAGCGAGGGTTCCATATTGCATGAATATCAACTGTCATGACTAGATATGCAATGCAGTTGTCATTCCTCAATTACTGGGTAACTGCCAAGCAGCACCATTGTGATCTGTCACAATCGGGAGACCGGACTCGACATCCGTTAGACTTGTCTGTGTGACTAAGTCAGAATAACAAAGTATGCTTTTTCGTGTATGTTACAAAGCGACTACTTCGTAATATGAGAGACAGAGCATGTTCGCAATGCCATTATGTCAGGCATATTGACAATTGAGACCGTGTGCCTTTTCTCGTTTCTTGTGCTATCGGGCGTTAACTAGTTGAGAGATGTCGGCAAGGGTATAAGCATGTTAAGCCCCGGTCAATACTATCATCCTCCTGCACGGTGATATCTACAGGTCAAACGCAGACAAGAAGAAACACCAGATATTCTGTCAACAAAGGTCAGAACAAAGGGAATGCATTTGGTGAGCTGTTAAGGGGATAGATAGATAGATGCATGCATGCATGCATGTCAACAAATGACAACAAGTAAAGCATCTAATTGAACAGTTGAGTTTGTTTCTATACAGGACTGGCTAATATATCATGTCGTCCCCATGCTCTCGCTCACCAAGACCGACAGACGACCAAGCACGATAGAACAGCCATTAATAAAAGCTAAATTTGGCAGCAGTAAACAGGGAAAATATCCACTCCATTTAAACAATTGAGAGATCGCCAAATCGTTCCTTGTATCCAGCTGGCATCCATTTGCCCTTCGAGACGAGGGAAGCGGTCTTCTCGTCGATCTCGGGCTGTGCGGTAGCAACCTCGTCCTGTAATGACACAAACGTTAACCCAAACCCACATTCCAGTAGAGGAAACCTCCCAAGCATAAGAGAGTAAGTAACGTACGACTGTGAGCTCGTCGAAAGGCCGGGCAGACTCGATGTTCTGCAAAGTCTTCTGCAAGTTGACCAACTCGGCCTCAACACGACCCTTGGTCTCCTCGGCGCTCTTGATGGCCTGAGCCTCAAAAGCGTCAATAGCCTTGAGCTGGCGGTTGACGTCGTAGGTGGCAGGCTTGAAGGTCTTGAAGTGGTTCTCGATTTCGTCGATGACGGCCTGGTTCTTCAGGATCTTGCGGTAGTGCGCAAAGTCGACGGTCTGCGGCTGGTCCGAGAGGACCGTGACCTTGCGGCGGGCATCGTCGTTGCGCTTCTTAAAAGACTGCAGAGAGGCGGCAGTCTGGCCGCGAAGGCCCAGCGAGCTGGTGACCTTGGTCCAGTCGATTTTGAGAGCGGCGCTACGCTGTTGGGTTTGAAGCATGAGCGGTTAGTTTTGACGGAGAGGAACCATTTCGGAAAATTCGCGATCGACATGCAGCTCACGCAATTGAGTGCACAGGACAACTTACTGGGGCAGCCATTGTGATTGCGTTGTGATTGAATGAGCGGAGAAAGGAGCCTTTGGGCGTGCAAACTTGACGCTGCCGGAAGGTTGAGGAGGTTGTTGTCTTTGCCGAACCTGTCACGTGATGTCGTCCGCCGAAAGCCGGGATGCCCCAGGCAGCAAGGCACGCCTGGCAGGGGGCCGAAACCGCCTCTTCTCAAGACTACGAATTGTTGGCACATCCTGCTTCACTACGGTCGCTACAACGAAACCTGAAGAATTGTCAAACGACTGCTTTGATTTACAATGTGATGATATAATGCCAAAGTATCAGCATCTCATCCTAGCTTCATTGATGAAATCATAACCAAACCAAATTGGCAGGCTTATGTCTTCTCGAAAAGATTTTTGTTTTAATAGAAGGGACAACTCAAAAATTCACCATGCTAACATCATATGCTGAGCGCCATAATGGAGTTGACGATATCATTGTCGTTTTCTTTCAGAGCCTTGACAGCCTTCTTTCGGGAGACGTTGGCTTGCGCCATGACGAGCTCAATGTCCTTAGCTTCCAAGCCAGAGTCGTCAACTTCTTCGCCGTCGTCTTCCTCTTCATCCTTCTTGTCCTCGGTCTCTGGGGCCTTGCCCTTGCCCTCGTGGGAGTGGTCGTGGCCGGCGTGTGCGTCAGTGTTGGCAGCGGCCTCGGCGGCAGCGAGCTGCTGGGCGGCGTTGACCTGGGACTGGGCGTTCAAGTCTTCGATCTTGGCTTCACCGAAGATGCTAACAAAGAGTTAGTACTGTTTCTTCTCTTGCACAACAAATGGTTCGGAATATGTAAACGTACATCCAGGTGTTGGAGGAAGGAGAACGGTAGACATCGGGTTGGTTGATGACGAAAAGGATCTGTTTCCTTCTGTTAGCTGCATATCCACTGCCCAACGTATCCCTCTATCTTCCATCCAAGCTTGTCGTGAAGCTTTCTTCTGGTTTTGATCCATCCACAGACATAAACTTGGTTCATCAAGCTGGTGATGGTCGTAGAGTAGATCTTGAACTTACGTTCTTTGGTCGGCGGAGAGTAACACGGGTAATGCCAGGAACGTGCTTCAGGCCAAGCTTGCCAATGGCCTTGCGGGCCTTCTTCTCATTGCGCGAGTGAATGGTAACGGCAGCACCGCCGGGGATGGTTGGCTCGTCGCCAGCATCAGAGTCCGAGCTGTCGCCCGCATCTTCAACACCGGCCTTGGGGACGTCGTCCTCGGGCAATTCTTCGACTCTGGGGTTTGCCATGGTGTAGGTTCAAGTTTCCAAACTCCTGTAAACCGATAACAAAACAGTCAGCATTCCTTTCCGGCCCTCTTAGCGGTTTGTGGTCGATTGTTCGAGATCCAGACCCCTCCCCATTGAGCGAGGTCAAGTGCGGGCGGAAATTCTTTTCCCATGTCCCCCAAAAGCCGACTCGTTGGCGATAGAAATGGCTGGAAGGGAGAATTGGAAAGTAACAGAACCGATATCTGACATACCTGGGCGTTGCTGGATGCTTGTGGTCGCGGTGCGTAATTTTGGTTGTTCTACGGTGGTGTTTGCTGGCCGCTGTGCAAGCTGTGTGAATTTCCCCAATGCGCATCTTGCCGAAAATGGTTAAGTTGGCTAGCCGAAGCCCTCTCGCTGTCAGCCTCCCGCGCCTTTGCATGGCCCGCCCTACGATACGTCTCTACTGTCAACTACGTAGCTTTATTGCTCTTTATTGCTAGTCATTGCGAAAAGGTGCAGTGGAAACATGTTTTGTGGACATTTTTTTCGTCCTGATATTACTTTTCATTTTCCTTACTCTGTAATGTCAGAATGAACGGCATGTCCTTTGCTGCCGTGTCTTCGGATCTGTAGTACAACGAAGAAAAGAAAAGAAAACTCTCATGACACAGGTAGACTATCGTCCGGATATCAAATATCAAGAGCCTTTTTTTTTTGTTCCTTTTCAAGAAGATGGATTGTCGCTGTAAAAAATTATAATGCAACACAGCGCATGATCACATGAACTCCAGCCATTTTGAGAACCACCAAAGAAAACATCTCCATTTATATCTCCTTCATGTCACATTTACGCAGAGGCTCTGATCTTGGCGTGAGCCTTCTGGACTTCGTAACGGGCCTGTGAGAGAATCTAGTCAGCATGTTGTTATTTCTCGCCAGTTTTCCCGAACAAGTATCAACGTTTGCCGTATCGCTTTTCCCGTTGCTTCGTAACTGCCAAATTGGAGAGAAAAAAGAACGTACCTGTTTCTTCAGGCGGAGAACCTTGAAGCGCTCAAAGTCGGTCAAGTTCTTTCGTCGCTCGGCCTGGGCGTTCTTCTTGGCCCAGCTGCTTGAGGCGAACTTGTTGTCAATCTCCTCCTTTGCCCAGAGCTTGCGGACGGGGCCAGTGCCGGCGGCGCGAGGAAGCTTAGGAATGACGAAAGGAGTGAGGGTGGCGTGGGACAGGGCAAGGGCGTGACGAGGGACAATCTTTTCTTCTTGGGTTGAAGGACCGTCGACAAGCACCTGTAAGCAAGATTCAATCTGTTAGCCGTCTGCATTTCCCAGTTCTCTCATAGCCGCGAGACCAAAATATCTCGCTGTCGACTTCGGTATCGTTTCAGACATACCCGCTTGTGGTCGATGATCTCAACAATGGTGGCCAGCTTGCCAGTGTATGGTCCTGCGCGGATGAGGACCACACGACCGACCTCCACGAGTTTCCATGACGTGGCTTTGATATCGATAGTGGCGGCCATGGCGAAGACTGTCTGGATATGTAAGTTAGCGATCTGAATCCTTTTTCTGATGCACGTAGTCGGCGATGATGGCAGCGCTGAAATTTCAGTCGAGAGAGATAGGGCTGTTGTGTGTATGTGTGTGCGTGCGTGCGTGTGTGTGTATAGACAGCGGAAGACTCACGGTCGACAACTCCGTTTGTGCGGCGGTGATGATTGTTGTCGAGAAGAACGTTGCTTGAAGTCTTTCGGAGATACTGTGCAGGCTGATCGCGAATTTCGGCTGATGGGAGAGGGAGCCCACAATCAGGTCTCGCTTAGGGGCAGCCAATGGCCAGCCGCTGCCGTTGTGTGCGGGCGGTCAACTCTCAAGTTTTTAGGGCTCCGTGCTTGCCTGTTCTGGGTTAGCGCGCCTACTGTCGGAACACCGATTTTCCGTGCCGGCTGTCCTTTTCTCTTCTCTGAGAAAACAAACAGCAAATTCTTTTCGCTTCTCAGGTTATCTCGACACAAGCCAGCCCGTTACTTCTGCAGGGAGAAATCCCTCAGGAGGATGGGCCGTGTATGCAATGGTAAGTGCAGTTAATATCACATCACCTGATCCGTCCTCTTTTGCTTGGCTACATGATGCGGTAATTTGCGATTGACCCAGGACCTGTGAAGCTCTCGCCGGAGTTTCGATACAGGACTGGCGTATGATATTCAATTTCTTACATATTCTGATTTGCATTTCAATTATTTGAAAACTTTCTACCTCTGCGGAAAATCCATGGCGTTAGCATTAACTAACAACCTCGTTAGTAGATACAAATATTTGTGCCTCGATTTGTCGACAGCGATACTCGGAACCAGCGCTGTAAGCTATTTTTTAGGTATGTTGGAATCTTGCTGCTTCCTTTTCCATATCTCCCAATGATTACACCTTATCATGCCTAGATAGTAATTGACGCCTTTGGCGGCTGATATTTCCTTATCACCAAGATCTCTGAGGACCTCTTATCCATTCATTTGATATCTACACTCGTATTATGGTGGCACTTGTCTGACATTGTGTTATCATAGATAATTTTTCCATCGAGCAGCTGTGTACTTACGCATTCCATGACGAATGCGGCTCACGGGCGTTGCATATAGAACGGTATTTAGCATAGGCAATTGGAAACAAATATGATTTTCAGCAATGTCTTTTTCTGGTAAACAGTATTGTAGACCAGTATACATCTTTTATACATTCCACATTGTCGACAATGAGTACGGTGAACCCAAGGTAAGCACTGTATTTGATTGTGTATAGTAAGCACCATCCATCAAGAAGTTTAATCATAATCACATTAAATGCAGTTCTACAAGCTAATACCGCTGCATATTTCATACATTCCTATATAGTCGTCTTTTCCCCACTCACATCTCTAAAGAACAAAACACAGACATGCTACCAATCGATCGCATATTCTTCCTAATCAAAAATGCCAAAGCCTCACGATGCAGCTGCTTTTGTGGCAGGTGGGCCTTCTCTCGACAGGATCCACATGAAAATGAATTGCACAACGTACGAATAGATGAAAAGAAACTGTGTCCGACGGTTGCGTTGGGCACGAGCGACGGTGTGCATTGTGCCTGCACGCATTGGCGCATCGCCGGCGGAGTCAGGAAGCAGGACATATTTGAGAGAACGAAGCTGTAATGTTACAGCAACTTGTTAGTGAAACAGTGTTCGAACCTTCTATTTGCAAATTTAACGACATACCAGGAAGAATGCATTGGCAAGGAACGTATAGCCGAATACAACCCAGCCAACCCAACCACCAGTGCCTCGTCCTGGTGTGATGATACCGGCAGCAAGCAAGGTGACAATAATGCCGACAAATTTGTATCCCGAGTAAGCTACCAGATCAAGCAATTGAGAGTCGTTGCTGATGCTGAGGATATACATGGCTACCTTCAAGCACAGAATCTCGAATATGACCACTGCCAAAGCCGTCGTGGTTATGGAGCCCAGTAACTCAGGATGGAAGCTTCCGCGCAATCCAGCCATGACAGTGCAGAGCAGGATGTATGTAACGAAAGCCATCGTGGGTATGTACATATCAGGCGAGTTGAGATCCTCGCGCGGGGGGAGAAAAACGGAGGCATAATGCTGCTGTTGCAATTGTCCGTCTGGTCCCGCAGCAGCAGCCATTCGAGCCTGTTGCCGAGACCATGGCCGATGATACCATGGGAATAGCACGAGCGAGATTTTGCTTAAAACGTAAGAGTTGGAGACGTTAAAGTAGTGTTTAAGCGCTGGGATAGAAACGTAACGGTTCAACTGTGCGATCAACGTCAGTATATCAAAGCATTTCACCATGAAGAACCCAAGAACTGGGAGACAAGCGCACATTTTGTTCCATATATTCTTGGCCTGCCATCATTGCCGTCCTGCCGACCTGGAACCCCATCTGAGCCGTTGGATCGGTCATAAAGCCGCCAAAGTTGGGCGCAAAAGTACCGCTGCCTCCTTGGGCAGGCGCTGGCTGATAGGGATTGTCATATCCTGCCTGATGGGACTGTGAAGTAGGCGGTGGCGGCGAGCGCATCATGGGCACTGTCGATACATGTTGCGGAACAGGATGATGCAGCGGAGGAGACTGTGCTGGTACAGGAGCGAACGGCGATCTCTGCATTTTTGGCGACGGTGTAAGTTGCTCTGAGTCGGAAAAAGACGAGAAGAGAGAAAACAAGAAAGGCCGCAACTCGGCAATGCAAGCCTTTTGCGCAGTGTGGCGGTCCTGAAAAGATCGGAAGGTGATGTCGATGTGTCAACAAGAAAGATGATGGAGCATGTAAATTGTAGTGTCGGTGCGGCTGCGCTAACACTACGTGGCCCGGGAGCTGGTGCCCTGCGGACTAGCTCCCCGCCACCACCACTGCGTGAAGAAAGTGAAGAAGGCCTTTTGCGCAGCTCTCAGCACCGCGTCCCATATTACAATATTACAATATGCTGGATGCATTCGAAATCATTACCACGTCCGGGATCGTCCTCTGGTCCCGGTCCTATGCCCCAGTGGGTTCGCATATAGTCAACAGTTTGATCAGCGAGGTTTTCATTGAAGAAAAGGTTGCCCCCACGGACGGTGTTTCAAGAGCATTCAAGAAAGAAAAATATACGCTGAAATGGAGACGGGCAAAGGATTTCGGGTTGATATTCGTGGTATGTGGCCTTTTTACATTCGAGTTGCATGAACAGGCGACTAATGTCAAACCTATCTGCCAGGCCGTGTATCAGTCGCTTCTCCACCTAAGCTGGGTCGACAAACTGCTGGATAATATTGCGATAATCTTTGTGGACGTTTACAAAGACCAACTGAAGTCAACAAGAGCAAGGATCTGCGAATATCCCTTTGACAAGTATTTCGACCAACAGGTCCGCGAACTGGAGGACACCGCGGGCCCGTCTATTGAGGAGTTCACAGGCTCATACGACGAGGGCAAAAAGAACCCGCTTGTCTCGTCAGATAATGGAGGTCCCCCTCCTCCACAGGAACCTTCGCTCTTCATCGGTATGTATCATTCTTTGCTTTATTTCTATTTTCTATCGTGACGGCCAGCCTCGCTGACCAACAACCAGCGCAGCAACAAGCTGTGCATCCCGCGGCGGCGACTTCCAACGAGAGCTCGCCAGTCGCTACGCCCCAGTCGTCGAGATCTGCGACCCCTTCTGCAAGTCATATTATCACGGCAAAATCTGGTCCGGCAGGCCGAGTGTCTCGCCGCGCCCGGAAAGCTGCGAATGCAAGTGCCAACGTCTCCTCGGGAGATGAAAGTGTGCGGAAGGGAAAACCTTCAAAGGAGAAGAAGGCCCGAAAATGGACCGCGGAGGGTTTTGCAGATGAGGACGATGGGGTCAATCTCGATTATTCAGCTGCTGCCACGGAAGAGAGCGCGCCGACACCTGCAGTAGA
This sequence comes from Eurotiales sp. R13A2, assembly GCA_023625935.1. Classification (NCBI taxonomy): domain Eukaryota; kingdom Fungi; phylum Ascomycota; class Eurotiomycetes; order Eurotiales; species Eurotiales sp. R13A2. The sequence continues at coordinate 386,063 of JAMAFV010000017.1, read as the reverse complement.
AGCTGTCGCCCATGATAGCTGGGGCCGGAAAACTGCCAAAGGACAATTCGTGCTGAAGGATCTGGGCGATGAAGTCCACTCAATACTAGAGAAAGTGGATGCTGAAAAGGCAAAGGCCAATGGAAGCAGTGGTCTTGTTAGCTCAAGCTTCGGTGCCATCGGCGGCCTTTTCCGCAATATCGTCGGTGGAAAAACACTCACAGCGGATGATCTTGAGAAACCTTTGAAGGCAATGGAAGACCATCTTATGAAAAAGAATGTTGCACGTGAGGCTGCTCTACGGCTGTGCGAGGGAGTGAAACAGGAACTCGTCGGGAAGAAGACCGCAAACTTCCAAAGCGTCGACGCTGCTCTGCGCGATGCCACGGAATCCTCACTGAGAAAGATCCTCACGCCCACGTCATCTCTGGATCTACTACACGAAATTCAAGCTGTCACAGCACCTACTGTTAAAGGACAAGCTCCACGCCCATACGTTATCTCCATTGTCGGTGTCAATGGTGTTGGCAAGTCAACAAATCTGAGCAAGATTTGTTTCTTCTTGCTACAAAATAATTATCGTGTATTGGTAGCTGCTTGTGATACGTTCCGATCCGGCGCCGTTGAGCAATTGCGGGTTCATGTGCGAAATTTGAACGAACTAAGTTCTAGAGAAAACATAGGCGAAGTTGAGCTTTATGAAAAGGGATATGGCAAAGATGCCGCCAATGTCGCCAAAGACGCTGTCGCATATGCAGCTGATAACCAGTTCGACGTCGTGTTGATTGATACTGCAGGTCGCCGACACAACGACCAACGTCTGATGTCTTCATTGGAGAAGTTTGCGAAATTCGCAAACCCGGACAAAATATTCATGGTTGGTGAAGCTCTCGTCGGCACAGACAGTGTCATGCAGGCTCGCAACTTCAACCAGGCTTTCGGGTCCGGCCGCAGTCTCGACGGATTCATAATCAGTAAATGCGATACTGTCGGTGATATGGTGGGCACACTTGTAAGCATGGTACATGCTACTGGCATCCCTATTGTATTTCTGGGTGTTGGTCAGCATTATGGTGACTTGCGTGGTTTGAGTGTTCCCTGGGCTGTCGGACTATTGATGAAATGAGCAGTCTTTCTCAGTTTTATTTTGATTTCACAACGCATATTTATAGTCCAGCATTAAATTGCATGAAATTTTGATGATGCGACGTCATTAGTCATTGACATGAATGTGCCTGCTATAAGATGTCACCAAATTTGCCTCTACTTGTTAGACCGACCATCATCCATGCATTGTAGCATACCACTATCGCTGCTGTATAATTTGTAGATTCGCTAATTATCTTAACAGTGACTGCATTTGGTTAATGTGATGTTATTCTACACGTAGGAAATTAGACCAACCAGTGGGATGGTGGATGGCTCGTTAGGTGCACTGCCCATCTTACCCGGTAGGTCTCAAAATTAATTAGTGGGCGGGCATTCAGTACTTAATAAGTCGATACTAGGTGCTCAGCATATACCAGTGGTTAGAGAATAATGGCTTGCATTAATTTTTGTAAAAGTGGCAAGACGTGGACAAAAAAGCTGCGGTTAAGAGTCTCGGCTATATATTTTTTATCAACCACCTAGTACATATACTCCGGAGGTGTCGTCCATCTACAAGCTTGGGATTGGGCATGGAACCTTAAAAAAATAATTAAACGCCTTTCGAGAATTTAAGCGCACTAAGAATTTGGAGTTTTTGTATGAATGTCAAGGCAAACATCTTGGATAATTACCTTATGGAGAGTTCTGGTAGTCAGCTGCATGAGACTATCTATTTGGTGTAATTCCCTGTCGAAGGGATTTCTAGAACTGCGGCTGCGACACAATCATGATATGAACATACCTTTCCCTAAAATCACCATAAATCTACAGTTTAAATTCTAAAATGTCTAATATTAGTCTAAGATGATATATTTGGATACGAAACTTGCATATACCAGCCGTGAAAAGGTACATAATTAGACCATTCATGGAACAAAGACTCAACCAAATAATGATTTGAGCATAAGTAAAGCTAAAAGTTCACTTGGGTCCAAGTAAAAGCGATTTAGACATAGAAGCTCAAGTATAAATACCAACATATCTCTTTGGCCAAGAGCAGAGACATCATCGTTAAACACTATTCCTGACTCCAGATCCACACGAAAACACCGTCCGACCATGCATATCCTTCAATTCTGCCTAGTCCATATTTTGGTAACCTGCATCAGAGCATGGGAAGGTCAGGACAACCATGCTTAGGGACAATTGCCAACTTGTGAGAAACATTAGTTCAGCGGTATTCTAACGACTAGATTAATGAACACTAGTGCGCATATACGACGACGTCAAGAACTGCATCGCCAATATGAGCACAAGCTACAAAATCTTCGACGGCACACTGAATACAACACAGTGTATTAATGTGAACTCCAAAGTTGAGAATAAGCTGCACGAGTGTGCCCTATATACGCACGGCGGCTTCTCGGACCCTGCGGCTTGCGGCGATGACAGCTTCAAAGGCTGGTCAGTCATCGCGAATCGAAGTAATGACCCGCTCGCAACAGGCGGGTCATGTTCTGCCTGTGATTCTTATACAGAGGTCGGTTGTCCGCCTAACAAGATTATGCAAGTCAGTCTCGATTGGTGTCAGGGATGGAATAAGCAGATTGCTTCTTTTCAATGTGTGCGTCTATGAACTCCTTTTTTGCAGACACCAACAACACAAGATATACTAATTCACTGCTAGCTGCCATCGAATGAACCGTGTCCCACTTAAAAGTGTCCTATTGTGCTTCTGAATTTGATGTGCCCTGATGACTAAAGTTATAGATCCGGGGCAACGCCGACTGTGGGGTCAAGGCCGCGGACTTTTGTCCGCACTACATCCGTCCTGCAAGGGGATAAAGATCCCAATCATTAATTAAATACGAGAAACGGTTTCTTATATTATAACCACCAAAGTAGAACTAGATAGCTGCCTATTGCATCGACTTACTAAGATTTGTGGTTTTGACTATAAACTACGAACGATGCCTCCTGCGGAAACCCTATCTTTCGACTCTTTGCCGCTTCGCGAAGATGGACCGCCAGGAAACGCATGGGGTCGGTTTGGCGATGACGATGAACTGGGAACTCTGAACTTCCTTACGCCGCAAGTCACAGCTACGGCTGCAAAGGAGATTGTTGATGGCGTCCGCGTGTCTGTCGACTGGTCGCTGGATAGTATGTCGGTGCCATGCTTTGGGCGTAGTGGTTTGGAACATACTATCAAGCGAAAGGGAGAAAGAATCGTCCATGACGATATGCTCACGTTAAATACGCAGAGTAGTTCGCAGTGGGATGGGTTCCGACACTATGGGAATCAGAAATATAAGCTCTTCTATAATGGCTGCACAACGGATGATGTGATGAAGACGAAAAAGAACGGGATACATGGTACGTAAGCCGTGTCCATTCAGGAATTTCTCCTGTTTCCTCTTCCCCGTTTTAAAGCCCAGCTAATCCGCCGTGTCTGATATAACAACAGTATGGGTTGAAAATGGTGGCATCGTGGGTCGTGGCGTTCTGCTGGACTATGTCTCCTGGGCCGAGAACAAGGGCATTTCTATCAACTGCTTCTCTACAACGCCAATTCCAGTCTCAGTACTGAAGGAAATAGCATCCAATCAAGGGACTACATTCCGTCCTGGTGACATTTTATTCATCCTCACTGGCTGGACACAGGCCTATTCACGGCTGACGACAGCTGAAAAGGAAAAGTTAGCAGCAACTCTCCCCCCGCCGGCAATTGGAGTGGAGTCCTCAGAGGAGACGCTGCGATGGCTATGGGACCAGAGATTCTCCGCCGTGGTTGGCGATCAGCCCAGTTTCGAGGCGTGGCCATGCCAGAATCCGGATTATATGCTGCACGAGTGGTTGTTGGCAGGGTGGGGAACACCAATCGGCGAACTGTTCGATTTGAAACAGCTGAGTGAGGAGTGTCAGAAAAGAAAGCGATGGCAGTTTTTCTTCAGTAGCATGCCGTTGAAGGTGAGTACTCAGAGTCCGAGTCCTTCTAGACTTCATGACAAGACTGGTGCTGACACCTACTGCCCACAAAGGTCCCTGGTGGGGTGGCGAGTCCACCCAATGGAGTTGCTGTATTCTAGGCACAGTATCAGCGGGTGTTATAGACTTAGGAATGAAAATATATGCAAATATAGTATATTAAACCCCTACACGCGTCCCAGTAGCTTAAAAGTTAGTTCGTAGTTGTTACATAAGAAGCAGAGAAAATAAGCTGTTGGTGCCTGAGGTGTCTAAACATGATGTCACCACCCAGCCGGCCAATCAGACGGCGCCAATTGCAAACACATCCCCTCCACCGTCCGCAAAATGTCACAAGCAGTCGACGATCACTGCTGCCAGCTCGAAGGCCCGAGCAAGGAATACTTAGTAATGCTCGCGCTGTCGGGATGTGGTCTGGACCGGCTCTCGCCTGCTGCGTAGAATGTCGCTGTCCATGCCCCCGCCTGCGCGCTCTCTCTGCCCTCTCGGGCGAGCGTCAAGATGACGTTCTCCACCAAAAGCCAGGTTAATTGCATGTCTGATTTCGGAAGAACAGGAGCTCCACGTCATTGCTTCGTATTTGATGTTTCTGCCTTTCTCCGGCGAGATAAAAAGAGCGCAGGGTCGGTCTCCCGGCGCCAGAAAGCCTGCCGTGCAACAAAGCTCTGAAAACCACTGCTTTGATCTTTAACTCCATTCTTCATTATGGCGAGCACACTTACTGGAGGGCTCCACAAGATCGAGGATGCCGTCAAATCCGCAGCCGGCGAGGACAAGAAAGTCACCGATCTCATGCGGGACACGGCCGATGTCCATAAAAAGACCAAGTTCACGACAGACTATGGAGCCCCAGTGGCCGATACCGATCACTGGTTGAAGGTGGTCAATGACAAGACCTCCGGCCCTAGTCTGCTAGAAGACCAGATAGCACGCGAGAAGGTGAGTCTTCTCTTCATGATGGGCCCTAAAAGCAGAGACTAATTGTTTCCAGATACATCGTTTTGACCATGAGCGCATTCCCGAACGAGTCGTCCATGCGCGCGGCACTGGCGCTTTTGGGACTTTCACTCTAAAGGAAGCTATTCCGGAATTCAGTCATGCCGGTGTCCTCAATGACACCTCCAGGAAGACCCCGGTCTTCGTTCGCTTTTCCACCGTTCAGGGAAGCAGGGGTAGTGCAGATACTGTCCGAGATGTTCGTGGTTTTGCTGTCAAATTCTACACAGAAGAAGGCAATTGGGATATAGTCGGCAACAACATCCCGGTGTTTTTCATCCAGGATGCCATCAAGTTTCCGGACTTTGGTATGTATATGCTGTCTGCTCTTCAAGATTATGTTTCTGCTAACCGCGTAAAGTTCACGCCGTCAAGCCAGAGCCACACAATGAGGTTCCCCAAGCCCAGACTGCCCACAACAACTTCTGGGACTTTACTTTCCTTCACCCAGAGGCTACACACATGTTCATGTGGGCCATGTCTGACCGGGCCATTCCACGATCGTATCGTATGATGCAGGGCTTTGGAGTCAACACATTCAGTCTCGTTAACAAGGAAGGGAAACGCCATTTTGTCAAGTTCCATTTCATCCCGCACCTAGGTGTCCATTCCCTTGTGTGGGACGAGGCCCTGAAGATCGCCGGCCAAGACCCGGATTTCCACCGCAAGGACCTTATGGAGGCTATTGACAATAAAGCATATCCAAAATGGGACTTTGCCGTCCAGGTATTGCCCGAAGAGAAACAGGATGACTTTGAATTCGATCCCCTTGACGCTACCAAGGTGTGGCCCGAGGAGCTTATACCTCTGCGTGTTATTGGCGAGCTTGAACTCAACCGTAACATTGATGAGTTCTTCCCTCAGACAGAGCAAGTCGCTTTCTGTACCAGCCATATAGTCCCGGGAATCGACTTTTCCGACGACCCTCTCTTGCAAGGACGTAATTTCTCCTACTTCGACACTCAAATCTCGCGTCTTGGAATCAATTGGGAGGAACTGCCAATCAATCGGCCTGTTTGCCCGGTGATGAACCACAACCGAGACGGTGCCATGCGTCACCGTATCACCAAGGGAACAGTGAACTATTGGCCAAATCGCTTTGATGCTGTTCCACCAACGAAGCCCGAAGATGGCGGTTTCACATCTGTCCACCAGAAAATCCTTGGAATCAAGCAGCGTTCTCAGGGACCCAAGTTCCGTGAATATCATAACCAAGCACAGCTGTTCTACAACTCATTGAGTGATCATGAGAAGCATCATGTCGCCAAGGCCTTGAGTTTCGAGCTAGATCATTGTGATGATCCCGTAGTCTACCAGCGTATGGCGATCCGAATTGCGGAGATTGACCTTAAACTCGCTCAACAGGTTGCCGTCATGGTAGGCGCACCAACACCGGAGAAGGCTGGTAGACAAAACCACGGAAAGAAGTCTCGAGGACTATCGCAAGTGGAATTCAAACCCCGCACACCAACCATCGCCAGCCGACGCGTTGCTATTATCATTAGCGACGGCTTCGACTCGGTGGCATTCAACGGTGTATACACGGCACTTAAAGCTGCCGGTGCTTTGCCATTTGTGATTGGCACCAAGAGACAGCCAATATTTGCAGACGGTGTCGACCCCCAGACTGGCAAAGGAGTCACTCCTGATCATCAATACGATGGTATGCGCTCGACAATGTTTGACGCTACTTTCGTTCCTGGTGGACCACATGTCAAGCAACTCGCCAAAATCGGACAAATTCGCTACTGGATCGCAGAGGCGTTTGGTCATTTGAAAGCGCTGGGCGCTACGGGCGAGGGTGTCGACCTTGTCAAGCAGGCCTTGAAAGATGTTGTTGATTTGCAGTACGCTTCCCAAAGTAGCGGCTCTGTTCTCGAATCCTATGGCGTGGTTACTGCTGCTGGCCCGCAGAAACCAGAGAGCTTCAAGGAAAGCTGGCAAATAGTGAAGGGCGCAAAAGACTTTGTGAGTAGTTTCTTTTTTGAAATCAGCCAACACCGCAACTATAAGCGTGAACTCGACGGCCTTGCGGAAACACTTGCCTTTTAAGGGTTCGTTGCCTGTCAACTTTGGTCAAAATTGAAATACGTATAATATAACTATAATCATGTATCCAAACACAGAATGAATAATGTTGGAGTCTGTTCAGTAATAGTAACTTTGGTTTCTTCGTATATAACATTCTCTAGGCACTCTTCTAAGTCTAATATCAGATAGGTAGCATAGGTAGCATCAATTCCCTTTTCAGAGCCTGCACCTCTTCTTCGCTAGCAACATCGGTATCTCCCACTATAGCACTTGAATGGAAGAACGGAATCCCCGGACTTCTACTCCGTAATTCCCTGATATTAGTCGACCTCACCCCTCCGCCAGCAATTATTGCAATCCTGCTATCCGCAACCTTTGTCAATGCAGCTATTTGCCCTACTCCTGCCAAAGCACCTTTTCCGGTTCCGCCCGAGGTGAGAATGGACGTAAAACCGGCATCGATCACAGCGTCAAGCTCGTCCACTAGTCCGGAATGCAGTAGCGACTCTGTGTCGCTGTTCACAAGAGCGCTGCTGACATTACTGTCGCCGCTACTACGAGTAATACTGCTATCGCTACGGTGTTCGAAGGATGCAATCACCTCGTCAAACGCACGATGGAAAGTACACGGCAAAGGCCCCGCAAGACGAACCAGTTCCTGATTGCGTGCGCGATCAACTTGGCCGTCTTTAGTCAGAATACCAAAGACGAAGCCGTTGACTTTTCCGAATGCGTTGCTAGCGTCTGGTTCGTCGCCGCAAACCGTGTGTTTCAGTGCGACCAACTGCTCTTTCATGGCATCGAAGTCTGTGTCGGAATAGACAAAGTCCCCGCCGCGGGGGCGAATCATGGCATATACGGGGATTGCAGGTCTTGCTTTGCCTGTTGTTGCATCTGCTTGTGCTCGTTGCAGCGACGAAAGGACGCTCTTCAGCGTCGGCAGAGACGGGGTAGTGCCGCCATTGGAAAAGGAGCCTTCGGCGCAGAGCTCCAGGCGGTCGGCGCCTGACGTGTAGGCTAGGAGAGCGGAGGTCGCGTTGAATATTGCGATTTCGAGAGATGGAGAATGCGTCTTGAAGTCGATTTCTTTATTGTTATCTGAAACCGACGGCAAAGACATGACAGGCTGTGCAGTGGTGCGGAGATGGGTGTACGGGGGAGTCCGGTGAAATGCGGTCAGTCTCACCCCCGCCATCCGGGCACGCTAGCAGTTGTCTTGCCCGTATCATTGATCCCATTCTAAAGCTATAAGAGCCTGAGATGGACGGCTCCCGCCTTTCTGCCAAACATCGTGTCTTGACAGGTCGGGGGATCGGTGGCTGATTAATCCGTTCTCTCTTGATGACTACTTAAGCATGTGCCAGTGCGATATGCTTGCTGTGCCGCCCACTTCCTCCAATGACAAACATGGGAAGTCCAGTTGCGTCAGAATCGAGCAGGAAAGTTGTTTTACAAAATGTTCACGTCTTTCGTGGATCTGGTTGGACAGGCCCCGAAACGGTGGTGATCGATGGTGCGGTGATTGGGAGCGATCCTGATGGAGCCGACGAGACAGTCCACGGAGACGGCCGCTTCCTTCTGCCTGGGCTGATTGATGCCCACGTACATCTTACGAACGAAACTCACCTTCACAAGCTGGCCAGGTTTGGCGTGACTACTGCGTTGGATATGGGAACGTGGCCTGCTAGTGTGATGAATGGATTCAGGAACAAGCCAGGTCTGCCAGACATCAGGACCGCCGGATTGCCTGCAACAGCCGCCGGGAGCGTTCACAGTTGCATGCTGCCTCTACCAAATGAGGCCCTGGTCTCCGGGCCGGAAGAAGCCGAGCCCTTTGTGGAGAAACGAATTGCAGAAGGCTCAGACTATATCAAGCTGATCTCAGACGTGCCGGGTCCAGCTCAGCAGACTCTAAACGCGTTGACGGCGACCGCCCATAAGCTGGGCAAAAAAGTAGTGGCACATGCCTCTACTTTTACACCTTTTGATATGGCACTAGAGGCCGGTGCCGACATCATTACTCATGCGCCAAGTGATAAAGCTTTGTCTGCCGACATGGTGGATCGTATGGTTGCGAATAAAGTCGTATCCGTGCCAACTCTAACCATGATGAAGGCGACTAGTACAAAACCCACTCTTGTCGCTATCGTTGCTTTGATAATTTTCAGACCGTGGCTGTTTCTGGCTATAATGAAAGCAAGGAGGAGCGCACAAGGTGAACGTAACTATGACAATGCCAGAAACTCTGTCACGGATATGCACCATGCTGGTGTGCCAATATTGGTGGGGACTGATTGCCATGAGGGTGGAAACTCATCTTTTAATGTTGAACATGGAGATTCGATTCATAGAGAACTGGAATTGCTTGTGGAGGCCGGTTTCACTACCATTGATGCGTTGCGTTCAGCAACTATCCTGTCAGCGCGACACTTTGACCTCACTGACCGTGGCGTCATTGCGGAGGGAAAACGTGCGGACTTGATTCTTCTCCGTGATGATCCTATTAAAGACATTCGTGCCTCGCGCAGTCTAGATCGGATTTGGTGTGGTGGGATGGAGTACCGGGATGTTGCATGAAAATATCTCGGCCCCTCAGTACTGAGTCTAGTTATCGAATTCTTTGCAATATATGCTTGTAATGTCAATATCATACATCATCTCATGTCACCTGTCAACAATACACATGTAAGTACGTAAAGAGGTATGCGGGTGAAATGCCACTGACCAGCCGTAGTGAAAAACACCGCGACAGTCTGTCATTGACAGATGTTGTGAACTTGACATGTAGGGCCAAAGATATACTTGTGATAATGGGATAGTATTGGTGTAAGTATCTTCTACTTATATCTGCAGTTGGGCAGAGAATTTACGGATCTCGGTATGATATCTAATCTTAAGAATATGAAACTGGCATTGAGTATAAAATCTTCGACGCGAATATTTTGAGGCAGAACTCTCTGCAGACCGCTAAAACGAGCCCTCGCAAAAGGAAATTAAAAAAATCAAACAAAATTTAAGATACTGCATAATTCTGGTTCTGAAGATTTAATCAATCTCGGTTGAAGATCCTGCACTTCGATTTACCTAGGGCTATGTTTTTGTCACGGTGTCATGTTTTTAGTCGGATGTTGCAGAATTGACAAAATGTTACAGATTTATTAGATTTTCGTATGGCTCGTTACAAACTTACGCTGTCAGCCTGACCGCTCTACTAGGCAAGTAGCGTCTTGTTGGTAATTTATGGTCCTCCAACCGTCACAGCCAGGGCAGCCAATTGAGTTGCTGGCGTTTGTTATACCGCCAGATCGATCTAATAGTCTTTACGATGAACGCACGTTGTTTCTTCTTCTTGGCTTAAGTCTATAATTGCTGAAAAGGAAGAATTCACAAAGGGATAATCATCCACGACGTTGAAATTTACCTGGTTTGCTCAGCTATCACGGCCCAATCCAACAAACACCATGGTCGAACTGTCGCCGATCGTCAAGGCGACGCTGACGGCCGCCACGATCAACGCCTTGTCCAATGTCGTTGCTCAAGCAATCACTGCATATAGAACGGAGGTGTGTGCAGATTATGAAATCTATTCATCGGATCTTTTGTTATGCAGCTTGTGTGAAGGAAATGGGGACGAAAGTAGTTGCTAATCTTTCGTGTGTTCATTTACCACCTGCTGGCGATCATCAGGCATCTTTCCAACTAGATTATGCAGCTCTAGTACAGTTCACAACGGTGGCTATCATCAACACTCCCATCGGTTATGTATGGATGATCAATCTCGAATCCAATTTCCCAGCATATGGACCTGCAAGAGACCAGCAGCAGCTACAAGAAAAAGACAAAAGCAGTAAATCCGGCGCCAGTCAAAAATTAAATATAAAAAACACTATTCTCAAGGTTGTACTCGACCAGACTATCGGAGGCTCTGTGATGACTGTTCTGTTTATCAGCACGCTGGGTCTGCTGCGAGGACAGAGCTCGGAGGATATATTCGAAGCCATTCGAAATGTGCGTATGAACCCCATTTCATTTCCAACCAAGCCTGTCTTATGCAGACGCCCAAGTCCGTGCCTTTCATCTTATGGAATATCCCTCATGTTATTTGCAATCATTCTTTTATTGAAAAAGAAACAAAAGATCGGCTTTTTTCCCCTCTCCACAGCCGTTGGCGGTGGGTCAGCCCTGATCATCGGACAAAGGGCGATCATACACCCCCTGCAAAGGAAAAGCAGCCCGATGCAATCAATATTTATCCAAAACCAGGAATCATCATTACACAAACATCCAAAACAGAAGTGGCCGATACTAACACGGCAAGATAGGAATTCTGGCCACTGTTGACCGCCGGATTGAAAGTGTGGCCACTGGTCTCGTTGCTCAATTTCGCAGTGGTTCCTGTCGATCGACGAGTTCTGGTGGGGAACATGTTTGGGTTTGCCTGGGCGATCTATATCAGTCTTGTAATGTCTTAGATGCCCGTTCAGTCCCGGCTTCTGGGGAGCTGTGCTACTCGAGTATCACTAGAGGAATGGGAGATGAAAAGAAGATGTTATTGTGCCCTTGATATTGAACCAGGGAACCCATGCATTAGACGCTGCAGTGGCAATGAGTGTTTCATGTATATTGGCAAGATCTAGACAGGTGCAGACTGCGTATGACAGACCGGTTAAATGGTCTGTAAGGCTTATACAATAGGTAGTACTCTGTATATAACGCCGATTGATTACCGGATCACCAATTTCATCTCGTAATGCACTGGCAATTCTTGTTGATAGATAGTATTACGTACAAAAACATCACATGTTCGGTGTGCCTAGGTATGTTCATACGTGTGGCGTGCAGTGGCAGAGATATCCTAGTCAGAACGACATGGCGAGCAAGCCACAACGAGCTATTCGATGCGCCAGTGAATAGATCCATGTCAAGCTTCAAACTTCAGGAGACATCCATGGATGTATTAATATCCGGGCCGATTGATGCTTACACCTCAATTTTCACGGTCATCTCTAAATTAAGACGTATATCTGTTAGAATTAATACACCCGCAAGGAAAGGCTAGAAGTAATCATCAGCCACCTCATTTATCTCAGCCAGCCACATCATCACGAAAACTAGGTGTTATCTGGCACTTGTTCTGTAGGAATGCGTGCGACACCATGCAGGGAAATGTAGCAACTAAATTGCTTGTTTGCATTGTATTAGTAAACGCAGACGCAAACAAAAGCATACAATGTGTACCTGCAGCCTTAATCCTGTAAATGACTTGGATAGATAAGTCATATTTAATGAATATGCATTATCGTTGTAATTCAGCAACCGTTTTTTTTTTTTGTGCACCAAACAATTAGGGGCAGCTAGGGATCCTTGTAGTCCGCCTCTGAATTCGAACCTCCAGATATCTTTAATTACCGTTTCTATCTTCAAAGTGGCTGATACCCGGATGATCCATGGCTGTCATAATTATATCTAAAAATTACTCGACATGGATGTTGGATACGTCATCTGTGAATGGAAATACCTCCCGGACGCGCGATATGGCGTGCAGTCACGATGTACATAAATTTATTAATACATATGCACAGCCTGCCAAATGCGCCCCTAGTTACATGGACGGCTTTATTCTGGGATTATTTCTTCGGGCGGGGTGGCCTTGCTGGAAATCTACATGCGGCATACGTAGGCTGATACCGAGAGCCGCGAAGAGAGTAGAAAAAGCATAGAAGAATATATTTCGAATTCCTAGCCGTTAAGGCAGTTCGGAAGCAGATTGTAAAGCATTCGGAGTCGGAGTAGCAGCCTTGGTATCAAAAGCAATGGAGCATATTCTAGATGAGGCGAAGAAAAAAGAAAGTCGCCTTGGCAGCTCGTTCGGCGTTTCTACATTCTGGCGTGGTCATCGGTCCGGGTGATACAGACCCCAAGCCATCTACTTAACCAACATGTCAATATAGCAATACATAGTAGTACATATTAACTTATCTTGTGGTAAAAATCAGCACGTTTCAGGAAAATGCTACTTCGTCGTTCGTCGTTTATATGTTCATCGACATCAGCAATCTCTTGGCTTAGATCATCTTCTCGGTTCCGTTTGGATCACTGCCTGACCAACATGAATCGATCGTGAGATGTCATCTCTGGGGAAGGAAGCACCTATTGGCCGGTGCGCGACTATCACATATTGCATTCTGAGGCTTCTGACTCTGGATGATGTAAAACGACGCTGAGCTTGGGGGCTGAAATTGGGGGATCAGCGCCGGGGCGCGAACGATAAATTACGCACGTACGGGAGACTAGCAGAAATACTTACCTCCGAGCCGCTCTATGGGCTCCATATGAATCCAATTTATCTTAGCACTAAGACTGCATGGGTTTTAGTCCAAGTGAGCTGACTGGGCTAGCGAAGAGTGTTCCCTTTTTGGCGTGCCGGGATTAGACGCCAATAGGCGGTGATCGGAAGTTGGTCACTGGCGAGTTCTTCCCTCGGCCAGGCGCGTCTGCCTTTCTTTTCTTCTTCGGTTGAATTTCTCGAATGTTGCCACTGTTGGTAAGAGATGGACATAATGCCCGGCGCTAGCACGAGTAGATTGATATGCACCTGGAGTTGCCCATGAATGTGGATGTGGATGTTGATGTTCAGGTACGCAGTTTGAAAATGCAGTATAAAAGCAGAAGATAAGATAGAATGAAGAGTACAAACAAAGATAGAAATGGATTGGCGCTGGTTTGTCCGGCGAGGACTAGTGGGCTGGTAAGAACTTTACTGATGAAGCCCATGATGCATACGGGCGTAGGGTGTGTCACGTTTTGTACAAAAATACGCCCGCGCGCGCAATTGTGGCCGGTATGGGCAGCGTGCAGGCGGTATCGTGTCCGTATTGTCGCCGTATTGCGGCCCCCAAGCGCCGTCCGCCGTCAATCACCGGCCGAAACCAACAGCGCTAGCATCATCCACCATGTCATAGTCCCTGTCTAAGCTTCAGCACTGCTCAATGCTGATGGTGCTGTGTGCACTGACGGGCGCAAAATAATAAAAATAAATAAAATAACAACATGGCCAGATTGTCACTGTTGTTCTCCCTGTCGTCTGCCCATTCAGTTAGAGACTGACTGCTTGCATAATATGCCTATACTGCCCATGCATATGCGCATTCTCCAGACAAAACCAAGCCACTTTTGCGATCTGGACTAGGGTTAATCCACCCAGCTGTGCAGTCGACGATATCTTGGGGCCAGGACGCTGCGCCAGTGCTTTGCAGCAATTGCCGTGTCAGTGAAGGAGACGGCGAAGAATAAAAGAAAAGCCCAGGTAAATTCTTCCTATTGCCGAGGATCTCTTCTTGTCACACTATAAGCAAAGCCAATTTGACAGCCCCGTCTCCTTTCTTTACTCATTCTTTCTGGTCTTTTCGCCTCATATGCTGTGGTTGTAGCACACCGAGTTTCATTTATAAGCTCTACGGTCATTGCTCACTCATTTGGGGAAAACAAAACAGGCTCTCTTTTCATTTCCTGCTTTGTTGAGATCGACTCTTGCGGAGAAAACGGTTCTGTTCTATGCAGCGTCCGTAATCGACCATAAACCCGCATTGAGGCGTCGGTGTCAAAGGGACACACCCTTATTCTTTGTCTGATCACATCAACCTCGAGTGGATTTCGACACTCAACAGAAACCCTGTTGAATGTAAGTAAACCTGGCGCATTCATCCCTTGCAAACCACAGAAACAAATCCCCCACCCAAAAAAGAAAGAAAAGACTATTATTAGATCGATCAACAGGTATTAATGTTTGTGAAAACCCAATGCAGAATACAAGATGTCGTTTCCTGGGCTTCGAGGCCTGACAAAAAGGTCAAAAAAAGGGAAAGCCGAGGCCCTCCGAAAAGTGACAATAGTGGGATCTTTACAGGATGTCGACCTACCACCCGCGAACGATGATGTAAAAAAATCTCTACTGAGCATCAGACGTACCAACGTACCAAATCGAAGATTAGACAAAGTCCTCAGCGTATATTCCCAGTCTGAGACCGCTTTGAATCGAATCACACTTCACAGGAGTGCCAGTGACGAAATACACACCCTTTCACAAAAGACTCCGACAGA
Organism: Eurotiales sp. R13A2; assembly: GCA_023625935.1. Classification (NCBI taxonomy): domain Eukaryota; kingdom Fungi; phylum Ascomycota; class Eurotiomycetes; order Eurotiales; species Eurotiales sp. R13A2. The sequence continues at coordinate 370,880 of JAMAFV010000017.1, read as the reverse complement.
ACCGTTGGCGCGCCACTGCTCCGAACGTCCAAGCAAGAAAGAATATGAACCTGAGTCCAAACCCGGTCTCTTCGCCACTAACAGCAACGTCTCTGCATCGTCATATTCTTCATCACTGCCGTCTCCTCCGCTTTCATTAGATATCCCGAAGATGGGCCCGGTCTTTGGAATCGAAGAATTCTTACGCGATACTAGACCAGACATCAATGATTTGGCAGATCTTTCTACGTCTGCTTCGTCTTCGCCGCCGGAAATCTGGGAGTCGCGGTTCCAGTCCTGCAGCTCAGCATCGTCCCACTCAAGTCTACGGTCAGATGCCTTGCTGCAAAATTCATCATCCGAGACGAATGCTGGCGAATCTTCAAGTAGTCTATCCAGCGCTGACTCGAAGAAAATCGACAATCCAGGGGTAAACAGTCCTTCTCCGGTCGAGGCTGAGTCGGTTGCAATTTCACCGAATGTCGCGCGGAAGCAGAAGCAATACCTCAAGCAAAAGCCCTTACCGCCTGTTCCTTCTACGTTGAATATATCCAAAGCCCAACGCAACCAAAAACCAGCAGTGCATATCGCCGAACTTACATCCAAGTACTCCTCGAGTCGTTCAACGTCACCTGTGGATAGACTCATCAAGTCCAAGGCAGCGGATAAGACCCTATCTGAAGCTGCTAGTGATCTGGAGCGGGAATTGGACATGTTGGTGTTGAATGCACACAACGACGCACCATCTCCCGGACCACCGCCTAGGAAGCCAGGACACACAGTCCCTCAATTGAACATAACATCAAATGCGGATAAGAAAGCAAGCTCGAAGTCGAAGCAAGGATCGACAAAATCACAACAACACAGCAACCACCCGCCAAGCAAACAGCAACAGACCTACAAGGCTTTTCCTCCACCGAAAAAAAGCACCTCGGTCAACAGCCCCACCGTTCAAAGCAACCATTACAAATCTAAATCCGCTGACGCGGTCCCCGCTAAGGAAATCAACAAACAATGTTCTCAGTCATCGCCCTCTGGTAAATTCGTCACACGAAAATTAAGATCTACTGTGCACCTACCGACTTTGAGGCGACCGAAGATAAGTGCGCCGATTTTGCCAAGGCAGGAGGAGAACAAGGCCGACGAGACGTCAAAAAGCCCTGTTGTCAGTCTCCGAGAGGAGCAGGTTGCTTTGGCACGGAGTACAGACCGCTATATCGATGCAGAAATCGCCAAGGCATTGAGTGTGGATCACGATGGGAACGAGGACGAGAATGAGGGTGACGACGATACCCACTCCGCCAATAGACATAGTCAAGAAGGAGATTGGTCAACCATCTACCCGCTCAAAGCAGTGAAAAAGCTAGGCATCCCCTTGATGTCAAGCAGCCATATTCCCCGCCTGTCATGCTCAGAGAGTGAAAAGGCCCTGCGACAGCAGTTGCCGAAACTCGAAACCGACTCTTCTATTGCTGCAATTCATCGTCAAGTTGTGGCACTCTCAAAAGCGACGGACAAAAAGTACCCAGAAACCCCAGACGACTTTGAACAACTAAGATCTTTCATTTTGGATTCATCGCCAATGCAATCACGCAAAGCATCTGTCGTTGATAATCCAAAGTCAGACGACGAGAAAGTATTCATTCGTTTTGACCGGGCCGAAAGTGTTTCAGAAGGCGCATCTCCGCATACCCAAGAGGTTCCGTTGATCATGGCCCCTCCAGCCGTGTCTGCCGCCACAGAACGCCCGCGTGTACAATCTACCCTTTATGAGTTGGATGAGTATGGGTCTACACCACAGCCTTCCCCCAGGCCCATTGACGACAATATCAGTTTGCCGATGCCGCATGTCATGCCGGATGAAGTCATTTTGACACTTATGATGAGTGTGAACAACTTGGATGAACTTTTCAACTCAGCCCAAGTAAACAGACAATTCTACCGCGTCTTCAAAGAGAATGAGCTTTCACTGATCAAGAATGCCCTGTACAACATGAACCCACCCGCATGGGAGTTGCGAGAAATGAGTCCGCCATGGAGTGAAGATCCAAGTGGTATGAAAGATCCCGATGCTCCAGTGCCGCAATACACCCCATCATCATACCTGCGACACTATGCTCGTGACGTGTTTGCTCTCGCCAGACTGAAGACGTTGATATTCGCAAGATGCGGCTCTTTCTTGCGCCCTGAGACCATTCGCGGTTTGACCGGGGAGGATGACGCTCGTGCGTCAGAGATCGACGAAGCGTTTTGGCGTATCTGGACCTTCTGCCGTATTTTCGGCTGCGGCAAGAACCGGGAAGGAGACATAAATGGACAAATAGACTGGCTAAATGCTGGTGTGCTGGCTAAGAAAAACAAGGCGGGTGCTACAGTCATTTCAGCTGAGCCGTTGTTCGGCGTCAACAACGTTTTATTTGATCCACCTGCTGGTTTCGGACTTGGGAATGCCGATGGGCTTAGTTGCCATCAACTATATGACATGACCGAAATCTGGAACTGTCTGGGAACACTTGTGCAAGTATTCCACCATGAATGCAAAGAAGCTAGAGTGGCCGGCGTATTCGATGGCTTGGACATCGAAGTGGGCGATATCACTAAAGAGGAACCAATGTTGGAGGAATGGACCCATTATCTCTTGACGCTGGGCCCATCTGCTTTGATCGGGCTGAGCTCGGTATTCCCAACCAGCTCTATCAAACAACAATTTGCCAAGGCAAAACAGATGGGAGTGACTAAATGGGAAGCCCCGGAAGACGGTGGCAGCCGATCGGCATTCCTCCGAGAGGCAATCTCGCGGACTTACGAACGGAGAGTGGCAGAGCAGTCGAGAGCATCATCGCCCGCAGTCAACAGCGAGGAACCTGTCAACTCTTCACCCCTGCAGAGTCAGAGTGATAACAACAACAGCGCCGGTAGTTACGCTCCTGACCAATCGCTTAGTAGCGTTATTTCAGAAGAACCCTGCGGGCATGCCGTGCCCCCATACAGCCCTGACAACAATGACAACCCCCCGCGGTATTCATCCACATTTTTGGATCCCGTGGACAAGGCCATCCATAAAATAGTTCACGACCTTGGTTTCAGCGAACATGACGCAAAATGGGCGCTAAAGATCACAGACACTGGAGACATGATCGATACCAACGCCGCTATTCAGCTTCTGCTCAGGGAGAGGCAAAAGCGCAGCAGAACCTTGCGGTTTAGGTCGTCGTCGGAGAATCGCAATGACTGCCTTGTAGATACTACCAGACACCGAGGAACAGTAGCGTGGCAGTGGGCATGAAAGAATTCGCATCTGCCTCTTACCAAGCATTTCCTTTTGTCTATTTCCTTTTTCCCCCTCAATCTGGCAAATTTTTAGGCCTGTTCTATTTGCCCGTTTGTCATTTGCACATGTCTTTGTCTTTTCGAGCACGGCGTTGGACAAGATGGATTCGTACTGAAGCGTTCTTTCTCGATGACTCATAAGTGACTTTTGCTGTTTTAACTATGTATCGATATCCCGACTGCTCAAGCGCTGCAGACTGTTTCCTTACGAATAATTCTATTATTGTATACTACGAAAATACGAAGAACAAATTCCAATATAGTTGTGAGATTATCCGTATGTAGTACATTTAATACATTAAATGAGATCGGGTGCTTGATTACGTGGCCAGAAATGGCTCTGCGTGATCACTGGAACCCTAAAACATTCGAAAGAGGAAATCGCCCAAAACGGCAGGTACCGATTGTCTGTGTCAGCGGACTCCATCTTTATAGCATTTTATCACTTGTTTGTATTAATTTGGCTGAAGGCCCGATGATATTCGGTTATTTATTAATTACACAATAAAGCCAGGAGGAAACATTGTTCAGGCAGGTAGCTCAATCGGTGACCGCGATGACGTTGATTCCCCCAATTCTGCGACTGGTATTGTGGTGTCCATCGCTTCCGCCAGCCCAGAGCCAGGTAGCTCAGGTTTCATATGCCATAAGCCGCTGGTTTGTGAGTCGCGTTTTGTGGGATCATTGTTGTCCGTGGGTTTGGTCGGATCGGCCGGAGACGAGGCCGAGGACTGATGAGAGAATCGGCGAGGAGAAAACAATGTTAGTCGTGGAGAAAGAGCCTGGAAAGTTTTTGACATGGGACTCGTATTCGCTTCGGGGTTTTGTTGGATAAAGGCATGGTCTGTGTTGGCGCCAGGGACGGTTGTCTTGCGGCGATTTCGCCAGCAGAAGTACCACCATGAGGCTATGGCAAGGACGAGTAGGAAGACGACTATCACTACTGGGATAATAATCGCCTCTTTTTTGGCTGTTGAGAGACCGGTACCCGTAGAGGAGGGACTGAGAGTCTCGGTATCAGTATTGCTGGGTGTGGAAGTTGGCGATAGCGTTACTGAGGATGTGTGCTGTTGAGAAGTTGTTGGTATATCTGATGATGAAGACGAAAGCGGCGTTGACGACGAGGATGAGGAGGAAAGTGAAGATGATTTCGCAGTTATAGAAACAGATGAAGTTCTTGTAGAGGTCGACGCAGAGGTGGTTGTAGATGATTGTGCTGACTGTAGGATGGAAAATTCAGGAGTCAAAGCATAGTCACTGGCATTTTGGTATACCATGACCTCATAATCTGTATACGAAGGAAGGTCCGTGGGAACCGTCCATGTGTAGGCTCCAATATTGGTGCCATCTATGTGTGAGTTAGCGTAAGACATGTTATGCTGGAACAAACGTTTCTCACTCCAAATATCTTGCTGGAAATCGGAGTGCGCTGGTGATAACAGTATTAATGAAATGCTAGGGCCGTCTGATGGAGTCCAGCGCAATGTTGTCGGCTGGCCAGCAGTGTAACTGTAGCCATTTTCAGGGACCTCGAATTCAAAATCTGCTGTTACTGTTTGGACGTCATTCAGAGACAGTATCAGTGCAATGATGATAAAATTCATTGTGATGGACTGCACTGCTGACCTGAAGGAATTAGCCACTGTATGTATAGGACAAGAGAGGACAAAAGAAAAGGGGGGCGCGAGAAGCGAGAAAAGCGTAACTAATCCCTGTCGTTTTACAAATTTCCTTCCTGGCGGTGATGTGCCTATGTACATTAGCGGATTTCCTACGAGTCATACGTGATCGCTTGGGTAAAATCTCAGCCCTGGTTGAGTTCATGATAGTTACACAGCTGATGTATCCAGCAAATAAAACAGTTTGGTTTTCTAGTATGGTGTCATGGTACTACCTGTAGCTACAAACGGCAAACATATTGGAAAATCTCCATGTCGTTTGTTTGTTGGGCTAGTTTGGTGTTACTGTATGGGAACTCCGTGCGCAAGCTACGCTGTGCGGCTATGGGAACCATCAGGCTGGCCCCTTGGCAGCACGTCAATGCTCCAGGAAACGATGCACATCTCCACATAACCTACTTAAAACACAGGAGGTGTAAGTTAAAGATAAGTTTTCAAAATCCGTAGTTCTCTATCCGTAAATTGTTAGTATTGGACTTGGTTGGGTCACAATTGGAAAGAAACACCTTCGCCACGACGAAACGCCACGACGAAACTTCTATAGTATTAATAGCCGTTGCGATTACTTCACATATGCCATATATGCATAAAGTCAGCTATATCGGATAGGCCCAGACGTTGATTGATTTGGCCTATAATGGAAAAATCCGGGGTGAAGGGGGCGCGCCACCTTGGAAAAGTTCTGCATCCAGCATGTCACAATTGTACTTGTTTCATGGTGCTATAGCTTGGTGCATTCAGGGTCCCAACTGTTCCATGCTTACTTGTAAGCGTCAACTTATGCGCAACTAATGTTTACTCTTCGAACTTTCAACTACGGTGCTTCATTGACACAGCTTTATCATGATTGCTGCATTGTTCGCGGCCCAAAAGGCAGCATACATCTCCTTCGCGTGCTGACGCACCTGTCATGGAGTCTACCACAGCGATCAACATAGTCGGCTATCTCGGCTCGATGGTTGCTCACGGTTTGAAAGCCCACTTTCACTTACCACAGTCTGACGACCAATAATACACATGTAATGATATTCAAATGGTCACGCAGTCTCGTATGGTTGATGACCTATGAGCCACGCTTCAAAAAGGGCTAGGGTTAGACAAACGCCAACGGAAAATGACGGAGATGTAGCTTCTCTTTCGGCTGGGCGGGTCAGATACGTGATCTTATCCAGCATAAACCCGTCTAGCAACAAACTCTAATCAGTGGCTATTCACAAGCAACTGTGGCTGTTTTATTGTACGGCCGAGTTCCTTTTGGCGATGATGAATCGATGTTGCAGTTTCTAAAAATATTCTTAGTGCTCGCTGCAAATAGAGTCCCATGTAGGCCCGAGAAACAGGTAGTAATACTATGTAGAAAGAATCTTCCCCATACATTTTTCGCCCCGGCCCATCGGGGAGAGTTGCTTGGTAAGGTTACGTCGAAGAATAGTAAACAAGCCGTGGTCGACTCAAAATACGCAAAATCATCGATACTGCTGTTTTAGATGAATAGTAGGATGAAGAGCAGCAGCTGATGAGGGAGAGACCAACTAAAGGAGAGCGGGCGTAACGGCCCGAGAAAGCGCGCGAAGACCGGTCGGTCCGTTTCTGCTTGAGCCTTGCGTGCATTAGTAATGATCAATTCGTCATCCTTTATAACTACTCAGCATATACTGTTCGACGCGAGTTTTTAAAGGTTGTGCTCTGCGGAATGACGTGCATGGCCAGCGATGATACGGTTAATGGACAGCAGTGTCAATACATTTGCAAGTATTCTAGAACATAATCGATCTATATTGATAATCGATCATTACTTAGTGTACAGCCTAATGCATTTTAGTTCTCAAGGCTGAGGTGAGGGATTAACTCCTAGAATATACAACTAAAGCCAAGCAGCTTGCCCTGATGATGAATCACAGGTGGCAATGAATATGGACTCCCAGGCACCGACAGCGCCGTTCAGGAGCGGCGCCATTCAGCCAGTAGAAGGCTCCGATGTCAAATGGTAGATAGGTCAATGATATCAGTAAAAGTCGCTGGCTATGATCTCCCATTGCTATGCTGTATAGGTGCTGCCTGGCTCGGAGATGCTGGAATTCCGTGTCTATACTGTGATGTGGGCCCCGGACCGATCCTGGTTCCTGGAGACTCCCTGAAGCGATCCTCAACCACGACCCTTCCCACTGAGACTCCACATCATAATATGAATTCTCGGAACACGGCTCAAAGTCAGAGTGACCAGGTATAGAAGTGGAAAATACCAAGGAGCCTCCCATACACAACGATGTCGTGCCCATTTAGTGGCACGTGCCTGGTGACGGTGACCATAGTCGACGAATAATCTAAGAATGCAATCGATGGCAAATCAAGAATATTCCTCTATTCGTATGTGGCTAGTCCCCGGTTTGTCCGTATAGTCGCCACTGATATACTGACTTATGAGCATATAAACAGAAGCCTGGGTTACCTACTTGAGGGTTTACGCCCAACAGTTGTGATACAATAGACAATCTGAAAGAGCAAAATACAAAAAGTGAACCAGGAAAATGGACAGCAGCTCTATATCAGCTGTTGTTGACGCCCTCAGCTCGGGCCGCATCAACACGCTTACCGAGTTGCGTCGTATGGAACGCACCCTTGTCTCGACAGTGCAAGCTCGCGTAGACCAGCTGCGCGGAAGCGCTGCCATGGAGCTCCTAGCCTCAGCGTGGATGAACTATGTCAACAGTAATAATCTCCTCAGTGAATTGCGCAACCTCACTCGCGATTATCCTTTCAGTTCCGAGCTGCTGGACGAAGCCAAGACCTTGGTGATGAGAGACCAAGATCGCAATCGGAGTTGGAATCATGCATGGCTGGTGTTGACAAAAATTGAAGATGGGTAAGTCCTACTTTCGTCTTCTTTCACGCTAGTCTTTGATATAAAGCGTTGGTCTTCTTGATGAGAGCACGTCCCATTTGAACCACTCCATGACCGTCAATTTGTTTGCGTGTTGACATGAAGAAATAAAAAGGCAATAAAAGTTAACCTTTAGCGCATTCAATATGCGAACATACAGAAACCTGGTCGACAAGCATGCAAAGGCATTAGCAAGAGACCCGGCGATGTGGGGAGGAAGCCTCCCCCCAGAGGAAATGATGGCGCTGCTCGAGGGCAAATGCCAACAGGACTGGACGAGAGCTGTCAGGATCATGCTGAGACACTGGGAAATCAAACCGCTCTACCCAATAATGCAGTGATACAGAACGCAGCATACGTGTGGTGGGTGCCCAGTCATGACCTCGCAATTTAACTTTACTACCTGCAACGACGACTGGTCATGAACTGGGGTGTTTGGCCAGCCTTCACAAGTTGAAGCAATTGTACTATAGCAATGTAATGATATCATGTTGTAATGAATAGAGGATATGAGAATGCGCATCAGTGACATGTTAAAAACCTCGGTTGATGTACCTGCATGACTAAGCTGTGTAATATGTAAAACGGTATTGTATGGGCTGCCACTGTGTGGTTGTGACCGGTGTATGCGCCTTATACAACCGGCTGGTAATTACGGTACCGCCTCAACGTCACGCAGCAAGCAAGTATTCTTCCACCACCCTCATGCGAAGAGCGCTTCTCTCATCCCATCCTTGCACCGAACATCCGCACACAAGCCCCCCTACTTCATCGCAACATCTACTGGTGCCCGGGACTATCTCTGAATCATCCTAATTGATCCCGCGGCCTTGATCGCCTTCCGCGACCCCGCAATCCCTGAGCAGCGACGCCCGACGCGATCTTTTTCGGTAAGACGCGGGCTCTGCTCGCTCTGAGCGTCAGTCGCGCGACTGACGAGCATCATTGTCTCACGGCACGAGGCCGATGTTGCAAATCTGTTAACACAGACCAGAAAACGAACGACGCAGAGCGCAGCCCAACCTTGACAGCGACAATGGTCGCCTCGGAATCCACCCGCATTCTCCGCAGGACGTCCACCCAGCACTACCAGACATTCGCAACGCCGCCGCCAAAGTCGCGCGGTCGTCCTCCGTCTAACGATTCAGACCGTTCCCTCAGTTTCGACAGTCCACACCCGCACAACGAAGACGAAGATGGCGATAGCTCCTCGGGACACACAAAGCTGCCAAAAAAGCAGATGGCAGTGCTCGCAATGATTGCTTTGGCAGAGCAAACTGCTCTTAACTCCATCAGTCCCTATCTTCCAGATATGACTTCGAGGTTTCCAGAAGTTCATGGGGAAAATGTCGGTGTGTATGTAGGCTTGATAGCCTCCGCTTTCGCACTGGCGCAGTTTATCACAAATTACTTCTGGGGGTGGCTGTCAGATCGCGTGGGGCGGAAGCCGGTCATTCTGTTTGGAACGTTCTGCACTGCAATCTGCTTTTTCTTGTTCGGGTTCTGCACAACGCTGAAGCAGGCAATTGTGGTTCAGGCTTTAATGGGCATGCTCAACGGTAATGCGGGTCTCGTGTCAACCTGTCTGGGCGAGATCACCAATCGAAGCAATCAGTCGCGGGCTTTTACCTACCTTCCGGTGTTATACGGCATCGGAGGCATCACTGGCCCTGTTCTGGGAGGGTCTTTAATTTTCAAAACGAATCCGTTTAACAAAGACCAGCCCAATCCTTATCCTTATTTGTTTCCGAATCTCTGCTCAGCGATAATCTTGGCTATTGATTTTGTTTTGATCATCTTTTTCCTCGAAGAGAGCTTGGAGGAGGCGGACAGCCTACCAAGCATTTCATCCAGATTCAAGGAACTGTTCAGTTGGCTTTGGCAATTTACTACGTCTCATCGACCAACTTACCTGCGAGCAGCCCGCTCTGGCCCGGTATACTACCACGCAGCACCGAGACGGGCGCGTTCTTCGAGTGATTTGACTCGAGAATCAGACCTGGACTCGGCATCAGAGACATCAGAGGACCTTGAGCACTCCCACGAACTGACCAGAGAAGAAATATTCAATCGTGATACCGTCTTGCTGTTGTTGACATATCTGATCTTCGCGCTTGTCAACGTCTCTTTTAATGCCTTGTATCCCATTTTTGCCCAGTCCCCCGAACCAACTGGCCGAGACTTGACGCCTCAAGAAATCGGACTATCGTTAGGATTCTCCGGCGTGGTAACTATTGTTTTCCAAATCTGTATATTCGGAAAGCTGCGCGACAAGATGGGAAATAAATGGTCATACCGTGCTGGTCTACTGGGATTTGTTATCTCGTTCTTACTTATGCCCTTGATTGGCTACAAAGGTTCTGACAGGGAAGGTCATCTGTCTGGAAAGTCGGTCTTGCTAGCCTTTGAGCTTTGCTTGGTGTTGCTTGTCAAGACAGTGGCTGCAGTTGGTGGTTTAACGAGTGCACTTTTACTGGTCAGTCTATCACTACTTCCCTTTCAAAAGATCTAATTCTATGTTCACTAACACATCTATCTAGGTTACAAATTCTGCACCCAATCACTCAGTGCTTGGTGCTTTAAACGGCCTAGCACAAACATTATCAGCTGCCGGACGCGCAGTAGGTCCCTTTCTATCTGGTGGGCTGTTCTCACTTGCATCCAAAATGAAAAAGGGTGAAATCCTCACATTCGGCGTTTTCGCTGCTGTGGCATTCGTTGGATTCGTGTTGAGTTTTGGAATTCGTTCTTCGGCCTTGGAAGCTGCGGGTTGGAGCAGTGATGAAGACGGCGACGACGATGATGATCCTGCTAAATCGGATGATGAAAGCGAGCTGGGCGCCTAACTTTGAAGAAGAAATTCAAAATAGCCCACGAACAAGATTCATAATGTATTATCTACTTTCCACCTCCTTTTTGTACCTGTTATTCGCATGTGATGAGAAATGATTATATAAAGCATATATATGTAATAAAATAAAAGTGGCCATCTTTTAAAACACTTATGCTTTAGGGGACCTGGGAACAGAAATCGACTTTCTTGGGATAGTAGAGACGGTGATCATAGCCATATAGATCGTCGTAATATGTGTTATATACTAGCTGTCATATGAGTTGATGGTTACATGCGCGAAATAATTGCCATATAGCTATTTTTGCCTCCATCAACTTCATTTAGTTAGTTCATCATCTGCAATCCCCGAATAATTGCTTTTTCTCTTCTGGTCGGCGAATGCTTAATCCGGTGGTGGCCGACCACCCCGCGAGTTCGGGCATCATTGCTCTCACCTGAAGATGTTCTTCACCCTGAGATTACGAAATCAAGATACAACATGCACCTGAATGCAAACAAAGAATCCCTAATGATGAACCGGATTGGATACGTATGAAATTGCGGGGTGCATTCTTCTACCTGGGGACTGTGGTTTGTCGGTAATTACTGAACGTACCATCTTGCATCTGTTGTTACGTACGTCCCGAGTAAAATATCAAAAAATATTCTCACGCATGATTTTAGGCGTTCCGTCCTTGACCCCCGAAAGTGTTCTCTATAATTAACAATTGGGTTGTGAAACAAGCCCATTGCTCCACCAAGACGTTACGAGTCGTACAAGGTGAGGATGGCATCATTGTGTAAGAGTGACTGTCAGACTCACCTGAATTTTGTAAAGTATTTACCAAGCGTGCATTGTACTAAATTTCCATTACCTGTATATACTTTTTTCCTCTATGGCGAGATGTCTCTAACTCTAGCTCTGACCCTAAACATAAAAAACAAGACACAATAAACCGAACAAGTGAAAAACTGTTAATGTTTTCGTACTGTCAAAGCAATCCAGCCAAACAGTCGGTACACAGCAATGATGCCAATCAAGATGCCAACCCACTTCCCTTCACGGCCTTCGGCATATCCGTACTGCTGCAAGACGCCAGAGCCACGAATCTCACACTGAGACGCCAAATCTGTCTGATACATGCACTCGCAAGAGGAACCGCATGAGTAATTGCGCCGAGAAAACTCGTTGACCATCATACCCTGAAAAACGTATGCCTATGCATCCATGATATTGTCAGTCTATTTTCTTCAAGAGCCGGTGAACTCTATATTGGTGTTGAACATCTGCCACAGAATCCACAAAATCGTTGCGATGATACAAGAAAGTAAAAGCTTACCTGATAATCAATGTAATGAAATACATATTTCCAAAACGGATTCAGAATAGTGGGAGACACTAGGAATCCGCCAACGCTCATCCACAGGCCATTGGCAAAGGCCACCAAGGCCAGCGCAATAACGAAGTTGGGAAATATCGACGATATAAATACAACGAGGGACTCGGCAGCTACAAGATCGAGAAATAACCACATAACCCAGGTGAAGAAAGCGATGGCACTGGGCTGGAAATTGGAAAGCCAGTAAGCGACGATGGAGAAAATTAGTGAGATTAGAACTGAAAGGGGAAAATTATCAGCGATTTCTTGTTGGGCTATGAGTTTGGAACGTTGATATTGATTAAACTCACATAGGTAGGGTAGCCCGATGAGAAAATTACATATTACGAATGGAGTTGCGCCATACAATCCGTTCGCGCGCTCTTTAACGAACGTCGAGCGATCTTCGAGAAAGGCGGGTACATATGCAACTGCCATGAACGACATGAAAGCAGAACCAAAGAACTATACAGATGTGAGCATAGGCGAGAATGAAGTTTTGGGCTCTTTCCAATAACGATAACCTACTATAGCGTTGATGAACGGCTGTATGTATTCTTGAGACGTATCCAAACGTAGCCAGACAGTGCCCATCATAGCAGCAAGACCTGTTATCATCATGTATTAGATGTAGTTTTTGTTTGCTAGCCATGGGATTACAGGTTCTCATAAACTCACCAAGATACATGACGATGCGAATTCCATATGCAACGATATCACGATTACTTTTGATGAAGGATCTGTGGAGTAACGAGGCAACAATTCGATACCATGGCGGACGAGCAGTAGATAAGCGCCCTGCCAATAATTTGTTCATCTTGTTGTCAGAAGCATAGCTGTCATCCGCCTTATTTTCAGTTTGCAAATGGGCTGGTTGTGTTTGTGTAAGTTCCTTCCAACAATTTTGAATGTACTGAAGACGTTCCGTGGGATCTCTGTACATATCATCATTTGTTGCTGCGTCTGCCTCGTAATGCAAAAAGTCTGTACTGATCAGTCGCAAGATGTATTCTGCCGGGTTATCATTTGTTGGCAAAGGGTAGCCAATTTTAGCAAAGTAGTTCCCGGCATCTGCAGTCCGCCCGAAATAACAGGTTCTTCCCTTTGATAAAAGAAGGAGTTTATCGAATAAGTGAAAGGTTGTGGCTGACGGTTGGTGAATACTAGCTACAATAATAATCTGAAGTGGTATCCTTCAGGGTTAGCCCAAATATTTCCAGGTTAACGGCCGGTAATCAACCTGTTGATGAACGCACCTTGTTTATTTTGGCTAGCCTTCTGAGATATAGCATGATCTCATAGCTCGCAGTAGAGTCCAAGCCACTGGTCGGCTCATCCATGAAAAGTATCTTTGGGGACGTTATTAGTTGACTTGCCACACTGACACGACGTTTCTGCCCTCCGCTGATGCCTTTTCGGATTGGCGTGCCAATAAGCGTTTTTGCCTGCTCTTGAATGCCGAAGGCTTTGAGTAAGAGCTGTACCCGATCGTTGCGTTCGCGTGAAGATGTCCAACTGAATTTAATGCGAGAGAGGAATCAGACTTGTGCTTTCATTACGAATTGTTTATTAAATAATGCAAGAAATACGCCTACCTCGACAGAGAAAGCTGTGCGCTGAACCTGAGCGTTTCTTCAACAGTTGTCATGGACGGTTGTCACGGATCGTTACGCCAAAGGGTCGGTTGTTACGCCAGTGTGAGAATCGTCATCTCGATGAATCGCCATACGCCGTTACGACGGTCGTTGAGCCTCACAACAACTGGTATAACGGTTCTGTATGGGTAACACAGAAGCGGATTCCCGATTAGGAAACAAAGAGATTCACAGGATTAACCGTTTACATAGTGGTGCCTAATCGGGTAATCCAAAGGTCATATAAAAAGTTGTTTAGACTAGCTAGCTGACTCTCTTCCTTCCTTTCTCCTCTCATGTTCGATATTCCGTTGAATGTACCCTAGGTAGTAAGAATAAACTACATTTAGGCCGACCGTCACATAATATCGAACATCACCTCTCTTTTCTTTGCACCTTCTTCACGTACGTCGGTACAGCAAACGACGACATACTGTCAACAGCTCCGATCGTGGAAAGGTTTCCTTATCAAATTTTCATCAAACTCAGTACGGTTTGTACAGTGGGAGCATCGTGCCGAAGCTCAAACCCTGAGATCTCTCTTCCTTTTCTCATCTTTATCATTTTCCTGAGTGTAATCTTGTGAGCCTGTGCGATGGCAAGACCAAGCAACACAACTGGCTCTGCGGAGTCATCCCGAGGTGCAAACGACGGTGAGGGTCGTGACGATGAGTCTAGCCGACGCCTTACTATTGACCTCAACGACCTAGATCTGCAGGATCTACCAGAAGGACCGCTTGACGAGGAAGCGTTCTTATCACTCTGCGAGAGCAACCCGAAGGGCCTGTTCGATGGCTTGCTTCAACACCTGACGACTATTGAGAAACGCCTAGCCGAGGGCACCGATATTACAAACGACGGCGTCGAAGGAGACGTACGTGCGTATGTGGAGGAGATTGCGAATCTCAAAGAACAAGTGAAGGATCACCGCCGAGCGATGGTGGAATTGATCGAGGAACGAGACACCGCAGTGGCGAGCTTGAAGGCTGTCACTGGGCAAACCAACGCCTCGGAAGGAGGTAAGAAGCAGAAGAGTACGAAGCTGCCTGACGGTCAGCTACTCTCTGATGGGATCGACCCAAAGTACGAATCCTGGGAGATCGACGTTGAGAACAAGCTGGAAGCGAACGCCGATCATTATCCGACTGCTCAAGCCCGTTTGGCTTATGTGAAGAGCATGTGCAAGGGAGAAGCTGCGAATCACTTGCTCCCACGTTTTCGAAAGGACTCACCTCAGCGTTATCAGGACGTGAGCGACATTTTTGAGCACCTGCGAACCATCTACATTGACGAGAACAGAGTTATCAACGCCAAGATGGAACTGCGTCGCCTTGCAATGAGGGACATGAAGTTCCAGGCCTTTCTGTCGAAATTTACACTCCTAGCGCAGGAGTCGGGCCTGGCCGGCTCCGAATGGAAGGAGGAGTTGTATTACAAGCTTTCCTTTGAAATGCAGCGTGCTATGATCAAAGAGAGCACAGATCCGACTATTCCGTATGCTATCTTCGTACAAGGTTGCCATACCACCGCCAATCGACTGGAACAGATCGCCGAGGGAGAGAAGCGTGCCCGTGGACGTGGATCTGGAGGAAGCAAGAACCTGGGATCGAACAGCGGTTCGTCGCCTGCCACTGTTGATTCGAAACCGAAGCTTGGAGTAGCTCGCTCAAATCTCTCTGCAGAGGAACGCAGGAAGCTTATTGAGGAGAACAAGTGCTTCAACTGTAAGCTACCAGGACACCGTGCCAACAAGTGTCCTCTCAAGGAGAAGATTCCCGATTTGAAGATCCTTGAACCTGTAGCCAAACCTACAGAGGAGCAGAGAAAAGCCGACGCCTAGAACAAGTCTCCTACCTGGGCAAGATGTTAGCAGATGGCGAAGCTTTAGATTTGTCGCAGCTGCTAAAGAATAAGACTACAAACATGACTGTACCTATTCAGCTAGCAAAGAATGGATATGTGATTTGCACTAAAGCTTTAGCTGATACTAAAGCCAATGGATTTGCCTTTTTAGATATTTTTTTAGCAGAGAAGCTTGCGAAGCATTTTCAAACACATACAATCCCTCTGGAACAATCTTGCGGAGTGAAGGGATATGACGGGAAGAGCGTGGAACCAATCACCCACTTAATGATATTGATGTTGATTATCAATAAGAGGATGCAGCGTCAGCTATCTTTTCTGATTGTACGACTTGGCGAACATGACGCCATACTTGGCTGGTTGTGGCTGGAGAAGTATAGAGTTCTTGTGGACTGTCACAATCATTGTCTTATCTGGCCTAAGGAAGTATTATTGAAAGATCAGATAAAGAGAGAACAGTTTATTCGCATGCTAAAAAAAATCCTCCGGAGAAGTGAGCTGGTGGATGGGATACATCAAGCGGACGCCAATCGATGCAACAAGCTCATGGAGTCGGAGATCGCGGTATTGTGCCAGAGGATGCCTGTGTCAAAGGGTTTGACGCAGAAGAAGCAGGACAGTATTTATCTGGGTCAAATGAAGCGTGATTTGACGCTGGTTGAATCTAGAAGCTTATTTGCAGGCATTGAGTCTAGAGCGGAGGTTCAGAGGGTGGCTGACCTCAGAAAGCAAAGTCGAGCTAGACCTGCAGCAGAGAGTATCAATATAGCCACGATTGGAAGCGCAGTATTCTACTGCCTGGCTAAGACCAAGAAGCATAAGGTCTTTATGACTAGTCTAAGTGAGATTGAGTGCGCATTAGAAGACTGACGACACCCCGCCAAGAAGGCTGAACTTGAAGAGATTAAACAGCAGTTATCACAGCAGTATAGGGACTATGCTGATGTGTTCTTGAAGGTCTGATCTGACCAGTTACCGGAGCACCGTGAGTACGACCACAAGATCGAGCTTGAGAAGGATCTTGAATTGGGATATAGCCCCTTATACTGAATGTCAGAGGATGAGCTGGAAGCTGCCCGAGCCTACATCCTAGAGAACCTCGATAAGGGCTTTATTGTACCGAGCAACGCACCATTCGCTTCACCAATCCTGATGGCCAGAAAGGCAGATGGAGGATTCCGCTTCTGTGTGGACTACTGAAAGTTGAATGCGATAACCAGAAAAGATCGTTACCCACTACTGTTGATTGAGGAAGTGTTCGAGCAACTGGGTAAGGCCAAGATCTTCACCAAGCTGGATATCCGACAGGGATTTCACCGCATCTGAATGCACCCTGAGTCTGCAAAGTTGACCACATTCTAATGTCATTACGGAACATTCAAGTATGAGGTTATACCGTTTAGATTGATGAATGGGCCAGCAACATTTCAGCGGCTGATCAACAATATCTTTATAGATTATCTAGACCAGTTTCTTATCGCCTTTGTGGATGATCTGCTTATTTACAGCAACAATAAGATTGAACATAAGATCCATGTACGTAAGGTGTTAGAGCGACTAAGAGAAGCAGGTCTTCAGGCAAGTCTCAAAAAGTGCAAATTCCACGTCGTTACAATAAAATACCTAGGATTCGTTGTTACGCCGAAGGGAATCAAAGTTGACCCTACTAAGATTAAGATTATCCACTCCTGGAAGACCCCAGGCACTGTTTGAGGTATTCAGTCCTTCTTGGGTTTCTGCAACTTTTATCAGAAATTCATCAGAGGATATAGTCAGATCGCAAAACTGCTGCATCAACTCACCAGATTAGATGTCCAGTTCGCGTGGGACCAAGATTATGAAAAGATGTTCCAATCCCTGAAGCGAAAACTCTGTGAAGCACCTGTGCTTATACATTATGACCCTAAGAGACTGACCCAAGTTAAGACTGATGCTTCAGATAGGGTAGTCGCGGCTGTGTTATCCCAACAGGATAAAGACCAGGAGTGGCACCCAGTGGCTTACTATTCAGCGAGCATGACAGCTTCAGAGCATAACTACGATATTCACAACAAAGAGCTCCTCGCAATAGTAAAAGCACTCCGAGAGTAGAGACCGGAGTTGATCAGCCTATGCGGACAAAGGACTTTCAATATCTAGTCAGATCATCGAGCTTTGAAATACTTTATGACTACAAAATCCCTGAATGCGCGACAGGCATGTTGGTGTGAATTCTTAGAGGAATACCACTTTGTTTTCTGTTACCAACCAGGAAAGACAAATGTACTTGCAGATACCCTCACTCACCGGAGAGATGAAGCCACAGTAAACCTGGATCATTAAAACTGAATTATGATTCCTCAGCACAAAATCAACAGAGAAATCGCTGACAAAGCTGCTATTTCTAATCTGACTATTATGACAACTGATGACACAGTTATTGTTCAAGTACTCGCCACAAATAAGAAATACGTAAGAACAGCTGAGGCTGAGGACCGAACCTCCGGAAAGAATTCCCAGTGGGAAGTGGTTGAGAAGCGACTCCAATATGATGGCCGTTTGTACATGCCCAACGATGAGGACTTGAGGGCTCGTTTGTTGGACGAAATCCACCATCAACTGTCTACTGCCCATCCAGGCCGAACAAAGCTGCATAGACTAGTAAGAGACCGTTTCTATTAAGAAGCATGGAGCTCCGACGTACGCCACTACATGGATAACTGCAAATTGTGTAAGCAAACAGCAACTTAGAGAGACAAGAAACCAGGATGGCTTCAGCCACTGTCTATCCCAATGCGACCGTGGCAACACCTTTCAATAGACTTCATAGAACTACCGCCGGACAAGCACGGGTATGACAATGTGTATGTAGTTGTGGATCACTTCAGCAAGAGGCCTGTATCAATACCCTGCCAGAAAGGCATTATGGCAGCCAGTATAGCCAAATTGTAGGTGCATTATGTTTACCCCTGGACCAGACTGCCAGAGACTATCATATCAGACCGCGGAGGACAGTTCATCTCAGAGTTCTGGGGAGAGGTCTGCCGGATTCTCCAGATCAAGTTAAAGTTGTCAACCGCTCGACATGCGCAAACCGATGGCCAAACAGAGATTGCAAATCAGTATCTTCAGCAGCAACTCCGGCCTTATGTGAGCTTTGCTATGGATAACTAGTCAGAGTTCCTGCCAATTATGGACTTTGCAGCAGCTTTATTATCCCAAGAGTCAACTAGAATGTCTCTGTTCAAAGTAGAAAGAGGATATTGATCTTGTATGTTGTTCAATTGGTCAGAGCCAGCATCAACCCGAAAGTTTATGCCTAACGAAAAGGAAGCCCGAGCATGGGTGAAGTGTCTGAGGGAGGTGTGGAATTGTGCACAGTCAAATCTCTCAGAGGCCCAGGAGCGGCAACGTCAGCAGACGAACAAGCACTGCTGTGAAATCAACTTCAATGTTGGGGATAAGGTCTATGTCAGCAGTGAAGGATGGAATACAGGATGTCCTAGTAGGAAGCTGGATCACTAATCTGCTGGACCATACACAATCGTATGCAAGGTCGGCAATGGCTTTGAACTGGACCTGCCGGAGAGAATCCGTGTGCACCGGGTCTTCTCACCAGACAAGCTGCGACGCGCAGCGTCAACTGAACCTTTAGAGGGCCAACTCGAGGATGAAGCACCCGCGATAACTGTGAATGGGCAATCGGAATGGGAGATAGAAAAGATCTTGGACGCTCGATTATGATGGGGAAAGCTGTATTACCGAGTCAGCTGGCGCGGCTTTAACCCTGATCCTACATGGTATCCTGCTTGAGATCTCATGAACACAGCATTGGCGCTGAAGGAGTTCCACAACAGCTATCCCAACAAACCAGGACCACCACAACATCTTGCTGAGTGGATTGGGGCAGTGAAGGAAGATAGATTTGTGGAGGAGCATGCCGATGATAACCTACTAATAACACCGCTTGAGGACAAGCGTTTTTGAAGGGGGGGGTAATGTTATGGACGGTTATCACAGATCATTACACCAAAGGGTCAGTTATTACGCCAGTGTGAGAATCATCATCTCGATGAATCGCCATACACTGTTATAACAGTTGTTGAGCCTCACAATAACTAGTATAACGGTTCTGTATGGGTAACATAGAAGCGGATTCCCAATTAGGAAACAAAGAGATTCACAGGATTAACCATTTACATAGTGGTGCTTAATTGGGTAATCCAAAGATCATATAAAAAGTTGTTTAGACTAGCTAGCTGACTCTCTTCCTTCCTTTCTCCTCTCATGTTCGATATTCCATTGAATGTACCCTAGGTAGTAAGAATAAACTACATTTAGGCCGACCATCACAATAAAAATTTCTTTTTACACCTCCAGCGCTGATTGTATCTCGTGAAAAAGAATTTATATGGAATCCTGGTTATACCACATTGTCGGTCTATAACGGATTTTCTGAAAGTCAGAATTAATCCGTTATAACCACGTTTTACTGTATACACAATAGACATAGTACTGAAGGCATAAATTTCCCCTGGAATGTCTATATATCTACTGTTGATTATACCTGAACATCTGAGATGTAGGTGTTCTAGCCAGCTAAATGACAATTCTCGGTACCCCAATTACCGCTTGGGTCCTAGCTGCATCATCGCCAAAAAGATCTTTACCGTACTTTTCAAAGAAGGAAGCAGCGGCCTCGTCATCTGTGAACGCAAATGTTTCTAGGGCCTTATACTGGAGCCATGATCCCTCGCTGAACTGCGTACCGCGGAAAAAATAATCGGTATCCCGTGGCGTTACGTCTCGCCATAAAATATACGTATGGACCTTGTTCTCTGCTGCAATGGCCTTCAACTTGTGCGCTCTTTCGCTAAACCAGGCCGCACGATAACGATCGTTTATGTTTTCCCTCTTGTGGTACACAAGACACTGGACGGCCCCGACATCGTCCTTGGTATCCGCTGGTCTGTTGTAGTATTTCTCCACCTGCGCCATCAAGCAACCTTCCTGGTCCAGTTTGCAAAATATATGGGCTCCAGCAGTAGCACAATAACCTGGGTCACTGAAACCAGCGTGGACAACAAACAGGTTTGGCCAGGTCAGGCAGGTCACATAATCACACTCTGGCCGATCAGTGCCTGGAATCGTCTTCTTAGAATTTGACAGTTGTACATATCGACGGATTACCGGAGCTTTCACCATGGAGTCGCGTGCCATGTTGGCATGAACGGTTCCGTACTCATGCTGAAACTTTTCATCGCTCCAATCTGGTATCCGAGTGACCGATATAAACCAAGTAACTTCTCCGTACGTATCAAATATCGTGTCAGATGTACTGCTTAATGAAAAATCAGGTAACCCAACTCGGAGTTTACTGAGGAAGTCTGTTGGGTTATTTAGTCCGGCAAAAACTTCTGCTCTTTCCTTGACATGTTCGGGATCTTGCGAGAAGAGCCTGTAAACATTGGCCGTGGTAATTGGATTTGTCCGTTCGAGGAAGATTCGCCGCCTAGTTTCAGCGTAAGTATCAAGCGGTGCATCTGAGTCCGACTTTTGAGTCAAGAATTCTTGCGCAGCTTTTGCTAGATGAGCCGCATCTAGCAGCCCGGTGGTAAGACCGAGGCCACCAACAGGATTGTTGAGCTGGTAGTCAGAGATTAGTATGGGGCTTTTAGTCAGTGAAAAAGTCTAGCGGCTTACGTGGGCAGCGTCTCCAGCTAGCAAAACATTGCCTTCCCGGAAACGCGCAGCACATCGTTGATGTATAACATAAGGCGACATGGCTTCGTATTCAATCTTGTCCGTGTCACCAGGTAGAATTCGTGCCAGACGATCCTTGACGGTTTTGATGGTAGCAGTATCTAGTGTTGTTTTATTTTCGAGCCCGGACGTTCTAACCGCCGTAGCAAACCGCCAACTTGTGCCCTTCCCACGTTTAACGACAATGCCCCAGTCGGTGGGATCGACTATAAAGCTAGCTGCCTTCCAGCCATGCTCCCGTACGGGATACTGGAAGTTGACAGCGATAAACTGTAGCCCCTCAAATGTGTATCCTTCTAGTTCAATGCCAAGGTTTCGTCTCACTGAGCTTCGCCCTCCATCCGCACCTATCAAAAGCTGGCAGGTATGTTCTGTTTCATGGCTTTCATCCTGCTTCTTAATCCAATATTTGACAGATCCACCTCGTTGTTCCAGCCGCTGAAATGAGTGACCAAAGAGTACCTCGGCATTGTCAGTCTCAATCAGTTTCTGGAGGAGGATTGCGCCGAGCTCTGGCTGAGAAAGGCAGACGGTAAAATTAGGATCTTCGGGGGGAGGATCGATGCCAGCTAAAACATGTCCATCCGCATCTCTCCAGTCACAACCATCTGCGTTTTTTTCTCCGGCATCTATAACATCTTGGATGATACCTGCTTTGTCAAATTCCTCGAGAACAGGCGGGAAGTAGCTTGGTAAATATTAGATTGGGAACGTAGACACTGCATCGAGATGCGTGGAGAGACTCACGCAACAGCGCGAGGGGACTGGTCGATGCCGTTACCTGCCTCGTACAATGATACCTTTACGCCATTCTGAGCAAGTAAGAGAGCAGTAAAGAGTCCGACAGGACCGGCGCCGACTACGGCCACTGAATTTTCCATTGTCTTCTGACTCGTGTGGAGTGTGCGTAGCTAAACAAATTGTCGATTTCATAACCTGACAATATGTCTAGACTGTCGGATACCAAATCAAAGGATCTTTAGAGAATATATGTCCCCTATAGAATATGCAATAAGGGCGATTACCCGAAACGCCGTTGCACTCCACACCATTTCCAACTCCACATTGTTTCCGAAGCAAACTTCGGGGGAAGCCGACACGTTGGAACAGCCCCGGCTTTGACCACTTCTACCTAGCCAGCGCATAATAATTGGATAAGACACAATGAGTATCAATCCACCTATGATGCTATCAAACTTGTTATGGGATGTTGAGTGAAATCCATCATGCTCACGTACTTTAATTCGTTGCTATCTACTTTTATTTGTCTTTTTCTTTGTTTTGCAAGGAATAAGCCCAACCGCGAAAGAATTTACTTTGCAGTCATTGTTTGCTATTCTAACTATGATTATTATACCTTTCCGGAGAGAAATTTACCGATTGTATGAGTTGTTAAACTGGTGATAGTCACCATTGGTAATAAATTACATAATTATCGCATCTCTGCACTCTTTTTCTATGAGTTGACGATGTGCTTCACTCCTAACCTTGATCTTGACCTGGAAGGGTGCTTCATGTGCCTTAATGGTAAGGGGTTTGGAAACGTCAATGGTGGTACCAGGCACTAGCTCGAATTCAAAGCAATATAAAATTCGAGCAAGAGCGATGAACATATTGGATGCGGCAACGTTGTAACCTACACAGACCCTTCTGCCTGTATTAGTTGTATGTGAGTAGCCAGTAGAACTAACTAATCACGCAAGAAATGCTACTACTTACCAGCACCAAAGCCAAGATGCCCTTTTGTTGCCTGATCCAGCTCTTCGTTCATAAAACGTTCGGGCCAGAAGCGTTCTGGATCCTCGTATTCATCAGGAGAATTTGCTATTGACCAGTGATTGTAGGTGACTACGGTACCCGCTGGGACTTTATATCCCCGGTATTCGTCATCTTCTGACAACGCATGTGGAATGCCGCTGTCGGCAATGATAGGCCTGAATCGAGTTAACAAACTAATCAATAACAGAGAAGAAACGGTCGACTTACTTCCATCGGACACTCTCTTTCACAGCAGCTTTGATTATAGGCAGATCCTTCGCATCCTGCACGGTGGGAAGACGTTTCGCATTGGCACCGCAAACTTCATCAAGTCGATGACGCGCTCTTTGCACCCAGTCGGGCCAAAGCACAGCAGCAGCTATGCATTGATGAAGCGATACACGCGTTGTGTCCGTTCCTGCCTCCATCAAAGCGCCTGCAATGTATAGTAACTCGTCTTCACTGAATTCCTTGTCCTGCTTCATATCGAGAAATTTTGACATGAAGCATGGGGATTGAGATCCGGATCTGCGCCTCTCGCGTAGGTCGTCCACCTCCTTCTTGTAGATCCTAACATTTTGGACGGGTGATGATCAGCATACACTCACCCAATATACAACTGTGATTGAAACTCACTTTTTTGTACGCTGATATAAGTCATCCCCATACCATCTCCACGGTTGGAGCTTTTTCGCCCATGGCAACTTAAGCAGGAACGGAAAAATATCGACCACCGCACGACCCGGAGCAAGAAATTTCACAAATTCTTCAGAAACTGCAAGGGATGCAGCCACGTTCGGATCATGTAGACCTGCTCGTCGCCCAAAAATCACGCTCATAATGACTGAGCCAGCAAATACACCGTGTGCTTTCCACCACTGATCCGGGGTCCGCAGATAATTGTACAAGAGAGCTTTTGATTCAACGTCTTGAAAGGGCTCAAAGCTTGTCAGTTGGTTGACATTCAGAATCTGATGCATTATTTTTCTTTCTCTGCGCCACAAATCCCCGTATGGCATCAGTAGAGTGCGCTTCTGGTTTGAAGCAAGGTCGTAGGCCATTGGAAGGTTCATCCTTGACGAATATTTGCTCGCCCGCTTATCGAGAAGCTCTGCTACCACTTGTCTAGAGTTGAGAAACAGCCAATAACTCCCACCAATCTGCAAAGTGAACCTAATACTGCTGTTAGCACCATCTTGAATGAGGAACAAGTCCGTCTTTCCTGCGAATATGCTACTTGGTAGACGTGGGATAAGTATCGGCTTACATGTCACCATACTTCTTAGCTGCTTTCTCGAAATATAGACTTGCACTTTCGGACGGGATTTGATGGATATTCCCCAGAAATGGAAGGCCTGGCACAACGTTGGGGAGACGGTATTTGGCCTTAAATTTGATGCTTTCAAAGACTTTCCAGGCCAGTAGAGCACCGAGAAGCACTAGAGCAAAGTATGGCACCCTGCGTAGTATTATGTCGGTGACAATTACCTGTGACATGGTGACCATATTTTGCGCGTAAGTCAGTGTTCATACAATCAGGAGGAGCAATCAAAATATAACTTGAGCACATCAATGATGGTCACTAATGTGCTATCTTTCGAACCGAATGGCAATATCGAGTATGCACTAGTAAATCAATTGTGCAACTATCTGTCTATCCGAAGAATATGAAATTATGCGGGGCCATATTTATAATGGTTTTCTAAACCGTGTTTGACTCCCACACGCTACCTGGGTAATCGACATCCTCTAATGACGAACTGGGGTCGTAAGAAACTTGGGAATGTACCTTTAGCAAGCATGCCAAGCACGAGGGCTTATACGAGGTAGGACTAGCGGTAATACATCGCGGCACTGGCATTTGGGTGATTTTGGGTTCGGGATCCCGATACATACTAGGATTGCTCGGGATCTTGAATTTCCGAGCGGGACGCGTATTGTATTGTATTCTGTGTCCATCGAGAAATGAAAGTTTTGGCATAGGCTACCATACATAGTATAATTAGATCGGATCCCTAGAGCGAGTTTCGCGAGGCCGAATAGCACACTGCGGAACGGCATGGCATTCCGAACTGACAGCGCTGAGGGTTTCATGCTACATACCGTTGTCCTTTGCCCAAGGGTTGCTTTGTCTCGCTAGAAGAAATCATCTTGGTTTTCAGATATTAGACCCTTCCCAGAAAGCGACCAGCACATTCAGTAGCGCCAATTCTCCTGGCGAATCTATTGCTATTCTTAAACGATATAAGACACGATTTACGCCTCTCCGTTATACACATTCAACTTTATAACACCGAAAATCTACCATGACAGATATCAGGGCAAACACAAGTCCAGTTCCAATGTCTCTTGCGGGTAAGGTTGCTGTTGTCAGCGGCTCCTCTTCGGGCATTGGGGAGGCAATCGCTCGTGAACTTGCCCATAGAGGGGCCCACGTGGTCGTTAACTATCCTTTCGAAGCCGAAAGACAAAATGCAGAAAACATTGTGCGGGAACTGCAAGGTACGGCGAAGGCGATCAGTGTGGAAGCGGACCTGTCCACTACAGCAGGGCCATCAAAGCTGGTGGAAGCGGCAGTGGCAGAGTTTGGGACTATCGACATTCTTGTCAACAACGCAGGCGTTTCCTTGACAAATTCCCTAGAAGAGGACGACTCGTCAGTTCTCAAGGCTTGGGACTCGGTCGTGAATCTGAACGGGCGAGGAACGTTGCTGCTCACTCTAGCCGCTCTTAAACACCTCTCTCCTCAAAATTCTCGCATCATCAATATTTCTAGTGCAACTTCACGCAACCCGGAACCGAACATGACCATCTATTCAGGTTCGAAAGGGATGATTGAAAGTTTCACTAGATGCTGGGCTAGGGATTTTCCCCGTCGGTATGGGTGCACGGTGAATACAGTAGCCCCGGGACCGGTTGCTACAACAGCGATAAAAGCAGCGGATCCTGCTATTTTGGAGGCAATAATGCGGACGAGTCAGTCGACGCCCGTCGCACCTCGCCTCGCGGAGCCCGCGGAAGTTGCATGGACCGTGGCAATGCTGTGTGAGGAGAGATCAGGATGGCTTAACGGTTTATACATTCCCGTAGCTGGCGGCTCAACATTAAATTAGAGCTGGTTGTCTATACTTTGTTCTCCGACTAGGTCAACGAAGAAGACCCTAGATTGAGAGCTCCTCTGCCATTCGACAGAATGTAGCATAGCCCCAGAAGATTAGTATGTTATGTGCATTGGGACCGTTTACCTAAGTGACCTAATTGACTGCTGCCTTCGCGCTATAGATTGTCACCATCGGGGGGCTTTGTTGAAGCCGATTGGTTGCGTTCCAGCTAAAGATGCAGGAGAGTAGCGGACTAAAGCTGTATGTGGTTTGCCCCATAAATCAAAATCCAGCGGCAGTGGAACTATGGCAAGGTTGCTGGATTTCTCCAATAGCTTGCATGAGGTGGCAAATGTTCTGGACAAGCAACGGTAAGGCACCGAAACTTGACTGGAATTTCTTCCGTATGATCTCAACCACAACATCTATTAATTCCTTAGAGGAATCTAGAGGTATTGTGATGCTATCCAGGTCATCGGGTATTTCAGTCCCAAGGAAGTTCTTAGAAATAACTGGCGTCCGGCCGTTTGATGCAATCCAGCGTTGAGTCCCAATGGTCTCCTCGACATCCAACTGTAGACTCACTGATTGGGAAGCTGTAGCGGTTGCAGATGGACACGCGTCGCCAATATTTAGCTTTGTAAATATACCGTACATCCAAAGGCACAGACTTGCGTGGTAACAAGCGACAGCGTGGAATATGTGTATATTCGAAGGAGAGATGACCCTCATATAGCGCAAAACTTGACCAGCATGCCACACAGCCTGTCGCGACGACTGACTCCGGAACCACAAACACAGGAGAGGATACGCTGTTTGAGCTTCTTCAGGCCCTTCCCGTCCAGCAAGCACCTCAATCTGATCAAAGAATGTATGCAGGTGCATAGAGGCCAATTCGCGAACCATGTTCCAACCAGTAGATTGACTAGATTTGGACGTCTCGTGGCCGATACGGATAGTATTGAGAATATGCATTAACCTTTTTTCCTGTACCTCATCGGCAATCACTGTTTCTCTGCATAAACTGGTTTCTTTCAAGGAAAATATTGACTGCGACTGTTTGAATTCGCGGACCAAAGACGAAACACTGTAGACCTGGACTAGGTGTGCAAATTCAGTATCGTAAATCTCCGGCAACTGGTTGATTTTGGCAGGATCCACCATGCACTCAAGTACAGAAGAAAGGTGTCTATTGAGTGAATCGGCCGGCAGCCGCAGATAGGCTTCTTTCCATTCCGCTGCAGTTTGTGCGGTCCATAGTTCTCTTGACTCAGGGAGCGGAAGAGATAGTTCGGAGGAAGAGATATGTGACCCTGCAGTAGAGGTCATAAATCCCTCTCGGACACAATGAATGTAGATATTGTAGACCATCCTTATAAGTAGCTGTTAGCGACAAGACATATAACATGATCCGATACGGCCAAAATATCCTCCCTGACGATTTACATGCCAAGAAGAATGGAAACAATCGCATTACGGTACCTCTTGAATGACTCTTGTTCAACCCAAGTGCGCCATTTCTTTTCCAGTGCGGTTCCAACATCCGCGGCGGAAGGAATTATGGGGCGATATGACGTCCGGCGATATCGACCTGCAACTCTCATCATCTATACAATACAAGTTAGCAGAGG
The DNA here is from genome assembly GCA_023625935.1 of Eurotiales sp. R13A2. Lineage (NCBI taxonomy): Eukaryota > Fungi > Ascomycota > Eurotiomycetes > Eurotiales > Eurotiales sp. R13A2. The sequence goes on along the minus strand of JAMAFV010000017.1, from coordinate 343,070 downwards.
TAATCATAGCAGAATATATCTTACAGCTCAAGGGTGCACTGACATTCAGTACCGACCCCACACTGCTCCCAGACAATTCCATTTTATACCTAACACCACTCCATAGTGCTATATTGAGGTTTAAGCAGAAAGCTTGAAGGTATTCTAGATCACGTGTAAGGAGAATATCTCGTTCTGCCTTGAAGTGAAAATAAATTAGTCGACACAAGTAATCGCATGTTGGGCAAGTCATCAATTACCGCTTGGTAGAGGTGGTGGCTAAGAATCTCTCCTAGTCCATCGCCGAATTTCTGAGCAGCCCGGCTCTGTGACTTGGCCGCACCGTCAATGATAATTGCTGAGAGTATTTCAGGCCGGCATTCAGCTTTCGAAAATGTTGGCACATGGATGAATCCTTCCACTTGATCTTTGTGCGCTGCCAAAGAGATGTTGATGAGTTGTTCCAAGACTTCGGTTGTTGGAAAGGCAGAGACTACGGTATGGATGTTAGCAGGCTCGCATGATATGAGTGCCATGGCGATTAACCTGTCGCGAGTCAGGCTGGTTAGTGGTTCATTCGCAATGGAGGAATCTGGTCGCTTTAGCATGTCCACTCTTAGGCTGGTGATATCTCCTGATGACATTCTTTGTTCCCCAACACTACGATTATGTCGAAAATCGGGAGTCCATCTGCCAATGGACTGTCGGAAAGCCAGGCACGCATGGTTTTTGTCTGCCAGATCGACAGTACCAGCTAATGAGGAATGCTCGGGTTGCAGAATGCTCATCTGTGTCTGCGCCGTCTGGCGTAAGGGTGAAGCTTGGGGAGAAGATAACCCATCAGAGCCTGGAATATTGAGCGTCCAATCTATATTGCTGCCGAGATCGAACAGCTGAGAAGAAACACCCGAGTCCCAATCTTGTGGTAAGAAACCCAAGCCTGTGAGAGTGTTGTTGGCCATTTGTTCGAGTTGTGGTTGAACAAGGGAGCGCTCAGCCGCAGCTTCTGGATAGACTACATTGAGAGTGTCTGTTAGTGAGGCAGGATACAGCAGGCATACATTGCTTTAGTCGCTTTACACCGAAGTATAGACCTGTTCTCGAAAACTTGGCGACCGAGGGGATAGAGTGATCGTACCTTCGGCAGTATGATTCTGCGCATCTTTTTGACTTGTTAGCGCACTTTCGGAGAGATATTGATTTCTGGAAGCTGGTGTGTCGGGCGAACATCTGTCGTAGGCGAGGTCACTCCAGTCTACTAATTCATTTGACAGGCGAACACCACGGATACACCGGATATCTTTCCGGCGACAACGACGGCAAGTAGGATCATTATCGCATCTGGTCTTGGAGGTTGCGCAAGCAAGACAAGCCTGTGATGCTCTCGGCGCTGAACGCACGCGCATGAAACGCTGCCGGTCGCCGTTCATGCGGTCTCTTATCGACTCAGCAGAGCGCATCTTCGGACTTTCCCGTTATTCCTTGGAACAGAGAAGAACAGGTGTCAGCTCAACGACCGAGTGCAGTGCTTGATTCGATTGCGTTGGTGAGCGGATTGACGAGGGATCGGAGACCAGGAATAGTTTTGACTCTCCTCACCGTCTATTGATCAGGCTTCCCCGCAAGTGGCCGCGTTCCCCAACAATGTGGAGGGTGCTTCGTAATACTGCTTCGCCCAGTAACGTACTCGGTAAGCAAGCTCGTTCCCATGGCCACCTTCAATACATGTACAAAGCGGCCCTTTCCAGGCCTTGATTTTCACCAAACTTATGGGTTATTATTCCTTTGAATGTCAACATATCTTAATATACAGTGTATAGAATAATCCGACAACATTTGAAATGATATCAAGTCGTAATAATCCACATTGCAAAAATTACAATGTATTTTTCATGTATCTATCATCACGTACAGTACACTGAGTGCCCTGTTTTTGGTCTCGTAATTGTGAATTACAAATACCGTGCAGAGTATGTGGAGTTGCAGCATTCTGCCTTTTGCATGCCTCGACATCTATATTTGCGACACATAATGGAAAGGCACAAGGACAGGATTACAATATATTTATTATTTCTTAGCTTCAAGTTTCTTAGTCTTACCACGAGATCTATGGTTTCCGATTAGGTTGTATATGGTATTCCTATATTGAAACAACCGAAGCGCATAAAGTAATGTGGTTTTAATTGTGGAAGTTGTTATAGAAGGACCGTATATAGACTCATTTTTTACCTAGTTAGATAGATGCATAATGGGTTTACTACTGCATGCGTATATCAAGGATGGATTCTATCGCACTAGCATTCTTTGACACGTCCTATATAGATCTATTATCTTCTTGTTAACTAAGTAGTAAATAAAGCAAGCATCATTCGATTCTTATCGAACAGGCCTCCAGAGGTCATGTTAATCTAATGACCAGTTCTACTTATCAAACCATAATTCGCCAGACAAGGTGATTTTCCATCTATCATTTCGTGCAATCCTAGTGTTTCACCTTTTCTCCACCATCTAGTAGCCACTGAATACCCTTGACGGTATCTTCGGTCCTCTGTTCCACATGCTTTGTCAGCTGTGGGAAGAATTCCCAGAAGTGATGCGGTAGACCAGGGTAGAAGTCTAGATAGGTCGAGATGGCGTTTTTTTCACGAAGTATCTGTTCGTATTTGAAGTTATCGTCGCATTCGTCATCTAGGCCACACACTTGAAAGTACGAAGGCGGCACATTGCTATGGCCCTCGGGGGATAGGACTGGGCCTATGAGTGGAGATCGAGGATCGGGCTTATATGCGGCTATTCGTGGTCAATGCACATCATTGTTGTCAGTTTGTTTGCACGCTTCGTGGATACTGAAACTACGGAAAGAGGATGGAAAGAGAGCAGATAGAGTGGTGGTGAGCATTACGAACCTATAAACTTTTCGATCACTTCTGGTGGCGGGACTGCGAATCTTTTCTTCTGTTCGGCGTCATCATCGTTTGGAGAATTCTGAATCGGTCCGATACGTAGCGGTGCTACACTGAGAAACTGGCCCGTCACCTTGACGGGATTTTCCTGCTCGCGATTGGCATAGACAACTGTGTTGGCAATGTTACCGCCAGCTGAGGTACCACCCACGATCATGCCTGCAAGCGGTGAGGCAAATGGGTGGATATTGTGTGGATTAGCGGCTACCTATAAAGACACCATTGATATCAGCATGGTAATACCAAGGGGTTCACTGTGGTGGAGAACAAGCATTCTGTATGTTAAGGACCATATGGTAGATGAATGAGTATTCAAAAAAGATGGGGTTCGTACCCATTTCAAAGAGTCTATTCCGTCATGTATAGCTTGTGGGAAAGGGTTTTCTGGAGCCAGGCGGTATTCAGGACAGACAACGATGATCCTATTGCGTAGGCATATCGCACGATTAGATGCAAAATCATCGTAGCGACTGCCAATGCAGAACCCGCCGCCATGGAACCAGAGAAGCAGTGGCAGGTCGATGTCGTGCACAACACTATCCGAGGGCGAATATACAAGGGCAGTGATTGATGTGCCATCGCGGGTAGGTATTTCGACCTCGTATTCCGTTACATCGGGGTGGGAAGGACATCGTGCCCGGGCTTCTGATTTCGCTTTATTGGTGATTCCACGCAGAGCAACTATGTCGATATGGGGTGGTAAGGGAGGAGGACCGCCACCTTTGGCCACTATCTAATGCATTCTAGCTAGATGAGCAATCTGCCGGTAGGAGAAAAATGTGGGTGTTTAAGAAGAGAGAACCTTTTCAAGGTCAGGGTGAGGGAAACTGCCAGCTAGTATCTCCTCATCTGTCAAGACCATGGCTATTAGTTGACACTGATAAAGGTGGATCGAAAATTATAGTAGGTATAGGGGCAGGAAGATCGCTTGCAAAGACGACGGCGCGGATGCTTACCTTTATGGAGTTTAATACAAGCTGGAAAAACCGCCTAGTTTTATCAGCTTAAAACTTCAGGAGCCGCCGATTGAGTCAGGCGAAATTGAATGGATCAAGCCAAGATCTCTGCGAACCAAGCGCGTGGAACGAGGGCGGCCGGCATCCCGACAACCTTGTAGTAACTTGCCTTTTGGTATCCATGCCTGGCCAAGATTGTGGGGACAACACCAAGGCTCTCGCGGAATGCCGTGGGCACGGCCCCGGGAAGCCGCCCGAAGACACGAGAGCATCTGAACCAATCGTATCACTAGATTCTGTCCTCAATATCAGTATCTGTCTGGCCGAGGAAACAGTACGAGGAGGGCTCAGAGGATTCTGCACGCTACCGACTCACTTACTCCGCAGTAAGAGACCCTACGGCTGATACTACTGCCCCAGCCCGAACTTTACTCCAGGAAAGTGTGCGCAGCAGATGAACGGAAAAGTTGGATATATTATCATCTTTTCTTCATACAATTTAGTTCTGCATAGCTCTTTGATACAGTCACTTGCACTCGTAACGGCACCAGGCTGTACGGGGGATCCCTTCTGTCGTAGTTACTTTCAAGACTCCTGAAGTTACTCATCGACCTATTATTACTTGTGTCTACTTAAGTTACCTCTACAAACACTCTCGAGAAACCTATGAGAAGTTTCAAATTCAAAAGAGCCCTTACAGCTCCCACATAACCCTTAGATACTGACAGCGTACGTCGCGGGCGTTGCCTAATCTGGCGCCGAATTCCCTACCTGAGGTTTCTCCCGGTTGACGGTCAATTCCGTACCCCACCTGTTTGTCTAATCGAGAACCGCGTGTGAGTCCCCCATCTGCAAGCCTCGAGCCAACTACCGCACCCATCTAAACATCCGGGCGGTGCTAAAGCTCGTATTACATATTCCAGATCAAGCAGACAAGGATGAAATTATGTGCACGAAACTAGGCTAAAATTCCAGATGCTTTGTTATACGTGAACAAAAGCCCTTTCTTTTTTCTTACTCCCCTCAAATAATCTCCTCAAATGCTCGCAAAAACTTCAATGCTTGACCTAAACTCATCGTTCGTCGAGCTCACCATCAAATTGTCAGCACAGCTGGACCCAAGATCCGCATTGCCAACCCACGCAGGCTCCCAATAGAAAAGACCCAACCCATTGGTAGTTGCTTCCACGACTTCAGCCACCTGAGTCACAAACTCCGTTTGTCCCGCTGCCGAAAACGGGATACTTGTGAGGTCGGACGGAAATGCGTATTCAGGGTCAGGGCACGAATATGGCCAGTCGGTCTCCACTACCAGTATCCCCTTGCCCCATTTAGACGACATATCGGCCAAGGAACTCTTCAACGATGATAGCAAAGCTTCATCCGAATAGAACGGATAATAGCTCACCCCCATCAGGTCGAAGTCTGTGGTCAGAAGAGGGCCTTCGGCCAGCACGGTTTCGTAAAAGTAGGACTGCGTGTCCCAGTTCCAGCCATTGTCTAGATGGATCAAAATCTTGGGCTGGGTTTCGAGGTTCGAGTCCTTGATTCCCCATGCAGCCGAGTGCAGCAGCGATGCGATGTTGTAGTAGCTATCTGTTGACCCGAGCGGCCATAGGAGACCGGCGGTAATCTCATTGCCGATTGCAACGATCTCGAGAGGGATGCCTTCTTCAGCAAAGGTATTAGATACCAGCAGCGTGTAGTTGTAAAGCTGCCAAGTAAGCGTATCTATGTCCGTGGTCGACCATCCGGAAGGAGTTGTCTTGACCATTGTCACGATGGTTAGTTGTGTCCGAAAACTCCACAGTGTTGTCAGCTAAAGATACAACCATACCTGCTCGCTTGGGGATGCCCAGGTATCACTGAAGAACATATCCAGGTATATCGACAAGCCTGCATCGACCATCTTTGCGGCAAGCTCAAGGTTATAGTCAAGACCGTATATGCCGTCTGACGGATCCACCCATAGTCGCTGGCGCACCGTGTTTATGCCATTGTCAACGAGAATGCTCTCGATTGTTGCACTCTCTCCGTTTGTATTGAGATACGTAAGCCCGTCATCCTCCAACATGAGCGCAGAGGATATGTCTGCCCCAACGTACTGCAGACCAGCCGAGACGAAAGGGAGGAGCAAAGAAGCTGGTAGTAGAATTGAAGGTCGCATTTTTTTTGTAACTTGATCCTTTTTCCGATGAAATAATACGAAAATGTGAGCTAATACTGCCCAGACTTTGGCGTAGTCAGAATTTCCGAATGTGGATATCGCTTTCCGAAAGTAGCAATTCTCAGCACGTGAGCAGTCCTACAACACCAGTGTATTCGAACCAGATCGTCAACCAAAAATCAGACCGGAGATTGATGGGATAAGAATTGATCTTGAACATTTAACGAAATCAGTTCGAAATTACGGCAACTTTAAATAAAACGAACCGCTCCACATGATGCGTTTCGAAAAGCAACCCTGGATAAATTTAACGTTTTGCCTAGTTTCACTAAAGCGGCATTGGTGGAAAATACTCCATATGATCACCCTGCCGACTGAGATCGGAAATAAAAATATCCATTACCACGAAACACGCGGTTGGATTATACAAGGCGGCCTTCACAGGCTGTCTATTGCGGGGTTTTGACGTCGTAGTTGTCTAGTTATGCACCCCATAAAAAGGAAGCATTATTCCTTGGCTAATTAACAGGGATCTGCCGAGGTTTCATCAAGCAATATCCAGGGATGTCGGATGATTAGATACCTGAGAAGTCCGGGTTAAATAAATCGGTTGTCTACGTAATGTGCTGTCGGGGAATTGCCGGCACACATCTTTTTATCCACGAGTGCATGATTTTCCACCACATGTGCTTTAATGATCGGTTATTTTCTTATTAAAAAGAATATCAGGGAAAAGACAAAAGCCGAATTTCCACCAGTCTTGCTCAGCAAGCTGCGCAGAGTTTCCAATTATGATTAAGCTAAAACATATTCCTCATCTAGATATTAAACGTTTATCCTCTTCCCCATAGACAGGCGCATCGCGTCTATTGACAAATGATCACCCAACATCTAATTCGTCATTCGTGTGAAGCGACAGAATCATACAATGGCATGGCCCGTTTCCTTCGCACGGCGACCGGTTCCCACACCATCAACACCAAGTTCCTGATCCTTGCCAAGCCAGGGCTTAACGGATTCACCATATTGACCTTCAGCCGCAAAGTAGATAAACAAGCCGATGATGATCAAAACGAACGCAATCGGGTACAGGAACTGCACATAGTAGTGGAACACCTGGATACCGATGAGCAGACCCCAGAAGTTCATGGTCAACAGCGAAATGTTGAAGAAGGTGGCCGAAGAAAGACGGAGCATGATAGGGGCCAGGGTATAAAAGATAAAGAGCACAATGGTGTATCCGACGATGTAGCCAGCGACCTTTCCATTCCACGTAGAGCCTTCAAAGTTGGACCGGTCGAAGATGGCGCACTGCACGCCGTTGATAAGCATACCCCAGAAGCCCATCTGGCCGATAACTTCGTACATGGGGCGCTTAGCGACCATGTATTCCTCAAACAGATTGCTGAAAGCGTAGATGGTGCTGGCAAGGAGAGCAAACAAATCACCCTTCAACTGGTCCGCGGCCGGATAGTTGGCGCCGCGGAGATAATCCGAGGCGATCAGCATACCCAGTCCACCACAGGCAATGAAGACACCAAGGTACTGAGTGATATGGTACCGAATGCGCAGGAAGATGGAAGAGATGATGACAATAACAATGATAGTCCAGAAACTGAACAGCTCAGCGCTCAGCAGTGAAGTGTATCGGTAGGCCAGCACCATAAAGTAGTTTCCCTCGACGTCCAAGAAGGAAAGAATGAAGTATCTCCAGCAGTCTTTGTAGATCAATCGGCACCATTTCTTAAAGCCGTATTTGTAAATAGTGATACTAGTGTAGACAACATTGAGAACGACGTAGTTCCAGAGCGTTTGGAAGGCGGGAAGACTGGTGCCTGCGTCGGAGAGAAGGGTCGAGAAAGTGGACGAACTGATATCCGCCAAAGCGATAACTTGACTGGAAGGAGGAGAATGATCAGCAACTTGTATTTGGCAAAGTCTGGCCATGCACAAAGAGAAAAGGATATGCCTTACCCTAGAATCAAGAGCAGCCAGAAGTCACGAGTTTTCATGTATGTGAAAAGCTTCGACCAGCGTCCCTTCGTTGGCTGCTCCTGCTCCTGCTCCTGGCCTTGTCCTCGATCGCTACTTTCTGTCGATTCGGCGACCGAGTGCACATGCTGGTTCTTCTCGACCTCCGGAACTGCGGTTTGAGGCAGCGCCTCGGCGATCACAGCGGTCTTTTCGTTCTCGTGGAGCTCAGACATGGTGATGCGACAAGACCCACTTCTCTAAATGGCAGAAATTGAGAATAGATGTAACGGTCTATAGATAATAATGATGAGGAAGACGGATGAACGGAGCTTTTCGCCAGCAAATGTGAACGCAAAGCTCTAAGTCGCTCACTGCTATATTGTAGGGGCGCAAAGAAAAGAAAGGAAGGAAAAAAAAAGTTGCGAAGGGCAGGCGGGGTTTATAGACTTTTTTTTAGTCTACACCCTAAAACCTGAAATGTCTGCAATACCAAGGAAAATTACAGAAGTGGAGCAGAGTAGCTCAAATAAGCACTGGTCATTGGTTGTTAAGATGGCGTTAGGCAAAAAGCGGAGCTTCGTGTATGAGCAATACACAATACACACGACTTCATCTAAGAGTCATCGCAGCCGAAATGGCGGAGAGTATCTTGGATATTGTTGAAGAATAAGAACATTTTGAGTTATAATGCGTACTTTGAGACTTCTCTGGACGAATGCGATTTATATCGATCATGTATCGAGCGCTCGTATTGCCCTTCCACGTGGGAGGGGATCTGGGTCCAGCCAACATGTCAAGACGGAGTCCCCCGTAGCGTGCGCTACGCATGCGCCTTGAATAATTTGGTTGATTTTTCTTGACCTCTGATATGAAAGAGGCTCCACGAGGAATCAACTGTGGCAAACGCTAATCATGTCTATGCATGTCCAATGCATTATTATACATAGGCGACAAATTTTCCCAAGAGCGAAGAACCGCGTCGTTAGCATTCAGAAAAAGGTCGACGGAATTCCCCGATCGGGAACTTTTAAGACGGAAACGCCAGCCAATCAGACATTGTTGCCGATAGCGCGGCAGCCTCAGGCCTCTAACTTGCTACTTCTACTTCCGCCAAGAGGAATCGTTCTGATGATCGTTGGCCTGAATCATTGTGATTTGGTTACAGAGTGATTCTTAGCAAGACACAACGCCACCCCAATTGTAATTAAATCCACATTCAAACTGTTCATATGGCAGCTGGCATCAGTTGGTGAGGAACACAAGTACCCTCCCAACAACACGCAAATTCACCCTTTATTGTCGAAATTGCTCCACTATCCAGCGGGCTAAGTGTCATGTTCTCTTATTCCCATGTAATGCTTCAATCAGAGTCGTCATTTCTGCTCGTTCGTCCCCTATAAAATGCCACGCAACAAGAGAAACGATTTGATAAATTAAACATTGATGCAGATGCAGATAAATGTCTAGTCCCTTGCTCGACATGGTTTCAATCAATTCGACATGGGCAAAGGAAAGAGCCTTTTCTGCCACCGTGGTTCTTCTCTTCTTGAACAAAGCATAGAAGGTGTTGATATGCGATTTGACTGCACTTGGGTGAGAGAAGAAGATTATTGTGACACAAGCTTCTCTGCTCCAACACTATAGGATTGTTTGTTCATCCAGTCTTGAGATGGGAGCTACCAAGGTCAGAGATCATTTCCTAGTCCACTCTTGCTACACAAAATAGGATGCAAGGAATGTAAATATTTGCAGATTTTAAATTGAGATTGCAAATATTCCAATGACATGGTGGCCTTCAGAGCCCCCTAGACGATACCTATTCTGCGCAGGTCTTGTACAGTAGTTCTAGGTAGAGACTAATTGTAAGTGACAAACAGTGCAGACAGTTCATTACAAGTGTCTTTTTAAATTTACTGTTGCGGAGCTTGATGATTCATTAAGTTTTACAATAACTCATATCTCCTTTCTATGGACTCTACTAACAAGCCTATAATGCTGCAGATACAAGAAAAGAGCAAATAATTTGAATCCAGCCCTAAATACTGAACATTCTATACCCTTCGAGTTCCATTAAGATAATAGCTCATCCACGCAACGACGGCATTCTTCCCTCTGTCCATTGACTCTCGTTCTCCAGGCACTCTCTCTGCCCCACGCACGAGACAACCGTGGTGGACTCCCGGAAAATGCTGGTAATCCAACGGCAGCCCGAGCTTTGGCACCGTCTGAAAGGTATGCATCTTCAACTCAGACGTATACACAGGGTCAATTTCCGGCGCCAAAACCTGAACTGGCACGGCCAATTCATCTATATCCTCTTTTGTGAGCAACGAAGGATGCCCGACACTAACACAGTCAACCAAAGGTGCTGATTGATGCTCTTTCGCTCCTAGACGGAAAGAGGCCCATCCGCCATAGCAATAGCCCACGGCGCCTACTTTAGAATACTGCTGACGCAGAGCCCTGGCGCATTCAAAGATCTTTGGTTCCCGTACATGCCGAGCGTTGCGCTGCATGAAACCCGCCAAGTCGAATTTGTCCCATTTTTCCTCCAGGACGATCTCGGGGTCGATGATTTCGCCGTCGAAGAAGTCGGGGACGTACACCGTTGCGCCGATTTCGCGGGCAAAGTGGTCAGCGAGAAGGCGGCTGTTAACAAAGGTCCAGCCGAGTGCGTCGGCAATGAACAAGACGGCAACGTTAGGGTTGTCGCCAGCGATGTATGCGTCGGTATTAGCTAATTTGGCCGTCCGACCTGTTGGGGTTCCGTCCCATTCAAAGGCCTGGAAACAACATTTGGAAAGTGACATGTTGATGGCAATGTTGGACTTCGGTGTTATGTTTCATTCATTCGAGATGAACACAAAGGGGAAATATTAGCTTATTATATATAGACGCCTTCCTCATCATACGGGCCGGGGAGACAGGATTATCTGCAAGGCCAAAGCCAGCGAAAGTGCTAGCGTGCCAACGCGGCCGTCATGCACAGATGGAGAACGGCTATCTTAGCGCATTTCCCGGGTAAACCTACCGTGCACCCGAGGTAAACTGCAGAGTTGCAATCCCCATACTAAGCAGCATTTTTACCTCTCTTATAATCTCAACAGATTGATGTATAAATCATAGTTCAAGATAAAACCATATTCGATCCATGACTTTATTACGTATGGGCGAGGTAGTTACGGCTCAACAGCCCCAGTATCAGTGTATCACTGAGCATGACTGGCCATACATCTGGGTGGAAGATCGCCGAGCTTGTGCCCTAAGTGGCGGTTGCTGTGTCAGTAGTTGTACTTTTGAATATCAGAGTGTGGCTGTTGCATCAAGCATAAAGGCGCTTACGTCATGCAGCCCTATTTGCGAAATCAAAGGGAAAGGGCCAGCAAGAAGGAAAATATGCTTCGCCGTCATTGAGCTAGGTTTTCACACCAGCCGGCGTAGTTGATTCATATCAACGATTTCCAAAAGACGCATTGATCGCAAGCTATTACATCGCACCTGGGCATCAAAAGGACTTATATACAATCATGACCCTCTGCAGCCCTACAGACTTGGATATTTTGGAGCCATTCAAATTTCGTCAACGAGCTCATCGTAGGTCTACTACGCCAATCTAGGGCGAGCATGGCATATATTGTTTGACGGCACGGTTCCTATCAACACGTTAGAATATTACTGAGGTATATGGCAGTACGAAGCAAACTCACCCCATCCAGCATTTCAATAGGCCCCCATATACCATATTCCCGTCTGCTCTCTACATAGTCTTCAAAATCTTCGTCCTGGTCTACGACTGCGAATCGCCATATATGCTTCCCGGAACGCATGTCCATATATACGACTCCCGCAGACCACACATCGGCGGCTCTAGCATCAAACCGGTATGACGACGGTGGCGACGACGAAGAAGAAGATGACCTGCTGTGCTTATACTCCAATGCACTATACTGCTCCGGACTGATATACGGAAACGAGCCGCAAATGCCAGAGGACAAGCGCACATCCTTCTCCCACGGCAGCCTAACACATTCCGAGTTGCCAAAATCCGCTATCTTCAAACAGCCCCGACAAGTGAGCAGCAAATTATCTGGTTTAATGTCTCGGTGCGCAACGCCCGTGGCATGCAGATACTCAAGCCCGCGAACGAGTTGTTTGAAGTAGCAATTCGCCTCTGTCGCGCACAGTTTACCCTGCGATCTCACGCGGGTATACACATCGCCGCCGGAGCAGTATTCCATGATCTGGCAAAAGTTGCCGTCAGTGTCTTGCACCAAATCCAAAGTTTTGATTATATTAGCGTGTCGAAGACTGGAGGAAATGCAGAACTCGGCACCGACGCGCTTCAGGTGTTTCTTTAGCGAGTCCCGCTCGCGTTGAGAGAATTTTTTCACTGCAAAGAGTCTGCCGCCTGTGGGATGATCAACGGAATGAGGTCGAAATGTTACCGTGACGACACCCGAGGAGCCTCTACCGATTTGCTCTTTGCTCTTTCCGTATCGGCTTATTAGGGAGGTAGTTGGATGCGAGCAATTGGTCTTATGAGCTGAGGGCTGTATTTCGAGGATTGGCGTTGATAATGAGGACGGCAGTCGAGAGCGAGAAGGGGTAGGAGCTTCGAGCTGGACGAAGGGCAAAGCATTGTTACCCAGAAGAGCGTTGTGGTCGTTACTGTCGCTGTCGCTATCTCTGCCAGTCCTATTCCGCCTTTTGTCGACAGAGTCCTCGCTAAGGGCTTGGAGTTTGTCTTTCAGCAGCTCGAGTAGACCATCCTGTCGTCGACCGTCATAAAGACGATGTGTGTGGGTTCCATTATCAGTCAGAACAAATTTTGTGTCGTGTGGTTGCGCGCACGGTACCGGGTCTAACCCCAGTTCCACGCGATATACAGCGTCGACGTGAACAGCAGTCCTGACTTTACCCATGCTATGGCTCTCTTGTCTTCCAGCAGCTGATATGTCCAGACGGAATAGTTTGCAGCTTGACTACAGCGCAGTACGAGACTTGAAGCGAGAAAGGTAAGGAAAAGAGGGCAAAGTCGTCTTGTGCAGCGGTGATCACTCACTGAGATGTGTGCCTGATATATAGACACAAACATCGTTAAGACCATATTCCTTGGTAAACAACTCCATGGCCACCGTTTAGATGAGGGAATTGCGAATCAAATTAACATCCAATCATGCATTAATCATTTGGACCGATTCCAACCTGCCAACGCTGCAAAGGTGCCACAGACGGATAGATATTGTGCACAAGGATATTTATAAAAAGCGTAGGATTAGCTGAGTACCTCAGTCACTTAGTCAGTGCATTACTATGAGGCTTTTTTCTTAGCCTGTTCACGATACTTCAAGGCCGATCTTATGAATAGTACTATTGACTACCTAGTTACAAACTTGGTTGTCACTAAAGGAGGGGTATTGGCATTCAACCGATAGAGATCCAGTGGATGTATCATGCGGTATATTCGTAAAAACCTACCAATGTACCTGCTAAGCAGATGGGGCTATGCAACGGCTTGCCACTTTGAGCTCTTGAGACTGGCGGTGCTCTCCTAGAGCATTACACGGTGATTGATCATCCTCCCTGTCGCGATCGTCTCTTATCAGGCAGACTGTTGCGTTGCACAGCAGTAGCACACGCACAACAATAGCATTCATCAGAAAACTCCACATGGCACATTCGTTGTGTTTCTTGACGGTTCCCAAGTGGGCTACTTCCTTATTATGTAGGTAGTATAGGTAGTACAGGTGCCCTAATTCCACCACCGGCCAAGGAACAATCCATTTCCAGCCAACATATAGGCAGCCGGTAATAAATTCCTCGGAAACATCATCATAGTTCCTGTAGATCTCTGCAGAGCCACCACCGTGGCGGAATTATACACAGTACCCAATTAACTACCAAAAGCCAATGGCAAAGGGGAAACACAAGGGCACAACTCCGTCCAGGCGGTCTGTACCGTTCAGTACGTAATGATTTAAATGTTTGGCCATTATCACAGCCATCATAAGTGCGATAATACTAAGACTAATAGTAGGGCTTGGAAAGTTGGTAGCTTGACGTGTGGTTTGACTAAAGAATTTGAGCGGCGAGGGAAAATGCCTCATACAATTTCTAACTGCTCGTATTGTATGACTGTACTCTGGACCCTCTGGCTGCTCGAAGAAGCTAGTGGACACGCAGTAACTGGAAAATTTTTTAGAGAACTCTAAGAAAAAAGAAATTAAGAAAGTGAATTTTGCCTGGTGGGCCAGTGTTTTATTTGAGAGTTTTTTTACTTTATTCTTATGAGATGCGAATGCTGGACAGGTGATTGCGTGGTGGTTCTTCCTCGGTTCGGCGCTGGCTGTAATTTACAGCGCGGTTACGGGTAATTATACGCCAGGTTGGCACGCACCCCTCGCCTTCCTTATCGGTATCTGACATCTTAGATGTGAAACTATAATAAGATCAATAATAATAATAAAACAAAAACAATAGATAGAGAATTTGTATATGTATTCTTCTATGTACAACTTTGTAACCGTCTAGTGCGCATGACTCTATAGCCGCAGACAGACCACTGCATTTTACATATCAAAATGAAGTATCCGCCACGACCCAGCTCTCTCAAGAGAAAGCTGCCAAGATCAATCCTGTGGTTCAATGCGTGTAGACATGAAAGGAAAGATGTAATGACACGCAAAATTTTGATCAAGAAGAAGAAGAAGGGGCATCCGAGAGAACATAAACATATAAAAAAATCACGTCACGTCGTCAATTCATTCACTCCAGAAGAATGTCGACCAATCTTCTGGGAGAGCATCCACATCTTCGAACCCCGTATACATCGAGTCCGGCATAAAGTTGCCGTCAGACATAGACGTAAACATGAGATCCTCTGAAAAGGGATAGGCGGAGGATGAGGACTGCAGAAGAGGTTCCTCCATTATCGGGAGTGTCACGAATGGGTAGCCCACTGTCGTGGCCGTGTTGGTGGTGGTGGTAGTAGTAGTAGTAGTCTCTGCCACGGCAAGAGTTGAGTCAGGCATGTAGGCACCGCTCGATTGAGTCGATGGAGCTACAGTGGGATCAAAAAGCGGACTGGCCGAGGCCGGGATATAGCTGCTGGCAGTGGTGGCAGACATTTCCGATGCAGAAGCGGATGACGCCCGTGTAGCGATGGATGCATCCAGCGAAGAAGATGATGTTGGCGGCAGAGGGGGCGAGGATCGCTGAAGGCTGGACGAGTCGGGTTGCGCAGGAGATTGGCTAGTAAATGGCTCACCTGAGGACGGGAGTGGTGCAGGATGTGGTGCAATGCGTGCAAATGACGAGGGCCGGAGTCGTCGTCGAGCGGTTGGCTTCTGGTGAACGAATTAGCGGACACAACTGCCGTCCTTGCCATCTGGATATAAAGCCACCGTGATGCCGTTTTCTCAATACTTTTCCAGAGGATTTGCTATCGCTCTCACCATCAGACTTTCTGTCGCGGTTGAGCTTGCTATGCTCTTCCCTGTCTTTACACGGGCCGCGACATACACAGCAGACCGAGAACGGCCGGCCCTTCTTGTTGATTCGGATTAGCGGTCGATCTGGACGCTCGATAGATTAGAGCCAGGACTTTCAATTTTTTTTTTGTATTTTCTTCTCGCTATGCGGTATATACAGCAGACGAACCATGATGCCGACAGCTAGACACGCGATGGCCTCGCACGCAAGCTTCACAAGCCCACTTCTCACCGTCGATGAGCATTCCCGTGGTGTTAGCAAACCAGGAACATTGTGATGGTACAAGAGAAGATATGGAGGGGCGGAATTTTGAATTGAGGACGAGAGGAGATGGGGAAGGGGAGAGAGAGGGGAGTAAAAGAGAGAGAACGCAGCAGAGGCACGAGTAGAAAAGAAAAGAAAAAAAAAAGGCCGACGTCGAAGGTGCGTGTTTGTGTCTGGTTTAAATTGTCGAGGGCGAGCAAGCAGCTCTGGCTGTGCTGGGAAGGTGGAGTGGCGCCGTACCGCCGTATCGCCCGTACGTATCTTACGCGCTGCCGTACCGCTGCTGGCTGGGGCCGCCCGTATCGCGCACGTCACATACCAACCCGCCGCCCGTCCACCCCCATTCGCACTTCAGCCTTTTCTCTGGCGATTCGAGCAGTCCCGCACAAGAAAATCGCAGGCTCGCTCATGCTACGTGGGGACGGCGATGGGTACTACTCATGCCCCGATGCAGTCACTGGTTAGGGCACCGCAGCGTGCGTCCTCGGTACGTACCTGCCTACTAGTACTGATCGATGCCAAAGGCCGGCAGCTATTAGCATTAGCATCAGCATCAGCGTTGGCATCAGCATACACCGGCCAATCAGAGGCCCACCACCGCATGCACATTCTATACGGTCGATTTCGTGCTTCAAAATCTCAAAATCCATCCATCTGGGATGGGCGGTCCTACGTCACCGCAGGCCGGACGTGCTCCTGATCGGATTCTCGCACCGGGAAAGCGACGCGGTAAGCAATCAAACCACGAGTCCACGACTGCAGCAAAAATTACAGACACCGCATCCTTCTGCTCATTCAGGGACAAGTGCGGAGTCAGCTCCAAGGCCCGCGCTTTGCCAATGTGTGGCTGGGGAAAATCCCTCATACAACCCACTCACTGGCTTTATCTTTTTCCTCCTCTGCGGATGTCCCGTTCGGGAAAAACAGAAAATGGCTCAGCCGTTCCCTCTTACGGAGAATAAAATGAGAAGCACTACACAAAAGCACGATTTACGACGCCAGTTGGGGCCCGGTTACGTACGAAAAAAGAGACAAAAACAATCCGCGGTACCAACGAACCCAACACCCGGCAGAAGCTAGCAGACGTCAAGAGGTGAGGTTGAATTTCAGTTTGTGCACAGTGCTCGGGTCACTATGTGGCTGTGCACTGTGGGGAGTGCGGTAACTACGATGAGATTGAGACCTGCTTGCTGACCACTACGTGGCCTGGCACTGGGCAGGCATGAATTTAGCTAGGAGCTATGGCCATACCGTATATTTCTTTTTATTCGTTGCGTTGCATTTGATTTCTATATCAGCCAACGGCTACTTCTTGGCCTCCAACTCGGCCTGAATGTCGGCTGCATCCTTCATTCGCTTATCGTTGTTCTCTCCCACGTCCAACGTCACCAGGAATCGGCTCACCATGTTATATGCTCCGACGCAGGCCGTCAGCTCAACCACCTCCCTCTCGCTAAATCGACTCTTGATCGCTCCGAACACCACATCATCAACCCGCACATTCAGTGTCACCGCATCAGTAAAGAGCACCGTCTCCCATTGAGCGTCCGTCAAACTGCTGCCAGCTGGCTTTTCCGTCTCGACCAGCTTTCCCTCGGATGTGAATGTCGAGCGCGGAATTCGCATGACCTCGTCCAATTGTGCCGCGGTGACACCAGCTTTCAGAGCAAGAGGTGCGTGTGCGTTCCATTCATACACGGCGCCATTGAGAATGGCGACGCGACAGACGGATAGCTCGAGGATGGCCTGTGACAACACAGCTTTGTTGCGGATAGCCCCCACAAAGGCATTGTAGCCGTCTGCGATTGGCGGCGCGTGCAGCATGGCCAGGTCAAGAGGGATCAGGGGTCGTGGGTGACGTCGAGCAGCAATACGCGTGTAGACATCGGCAGTGGTTTGCTGCTCCGTCTCGGGTAATGGCGTGCCATCCGGGCTAGTGGTGGGAGGAGTCGAGGGCGCGTAGTTGATGCGCATATTGCGGCGTTGATTGACGCGGAATCGTACGTAGTGGTGGGAAGTCCGTAGTCTGAAGTAGGCGAGTCCGCGATGTAAATTGATGCTCCTGAATTTATCCAGAGCAGAGTCAGCTTTATATAACCGCGGGTGTGTGGGAAATACGGCAGATATCGGGGACAAGCCCGTGCGGGGTGCGCTACGTACTTGTTCATAGGCCTGGTTCTGGATAATGTGCGTTCGATCCTACTCGATTGCACGCTTGTATATAAACCAGAGAGGCTGCAGGTGAGTCAAACGTGATTTCTATGATTTTGCTCGTAGAGAATAAATCAGAGTGAGGGAACGATCTGCTGGGCCGGGGTAACGCGCCGGGACGCCTGCCGGTGTCGGCTTAGCTTTTTGCCGGGAATGCGGGCAGACAGGAACAGGTTTACTACGAGGTACCTATCCAGGCGAATGTTGCTTTTCAAAAGGACGATCAGAGAAAACTGCATATGAATTTATTTCAGAATATCTTCACTCCATCGTCAACCACAATCTCAGACCTGTTGGTATGCCGAAACCGAAACTGCCGCTTCAAGTGCCGCACCCTGACTGCAGTCACCTTTTCCTTTCAACTTTCACCTACGTTTGCATCCCTAAAAGGAACATGTATGGAGACAGTTGGCGTTCTCACAGTCTTCTCCAGGGCAGTTCCAGGTAACTCCTAGTTAGTCAGAAGTAGCTACGTATCCTGTATATTTATATAATATAAGAGATCCGGCACTGTCTTTCCCCGCAGTGGGGCAGCAAGCTTGTCGGCTCTTGTCTTCGGATGATGCCCTCACATATAACACAAACCAAGGGAGCAACTTCTCTCTGCTGAAAAATAATCCGCAAGTTTTCTGTGTAATGCGACCAAGTATTCCTGCAAATCAGTGCCGCAAAATGATCCACCATCTTATGATCGGGACCTGGACCCCGCCTGGCAGGATCTACACCGTCGCATTCGATGACCAGGAATTGACTTTGACTCTGGTCAAGAAGACCATGATCCCGGAAGACGAGCCAATTTCATGGATGACGTTTGACGTGAGTTTCGCCAGGTTTCATGTGTGGCATACAATCAGAACACTGACGGTGTAAACTAGCATGCGAAGAAGAACATTTACGGCGCCGCCATGAAGAAATGGTCGAGTTTCTCCGTGCGCAGTCCGACAGAAATCGTCCATGAGGCGTCGCATCCTATGGGAGGGGATCGTGAGTGGTTGTATTCCGTTCAATATCTATATAAATCTAACAGTATCAGCTATGGCTTGCTCCGCCGAGACCAACACGCGAGCGATATTCGTCCTCGCAGGCCACAAACCACCATACAACGTCTACGGGAACCCATTTTACAAGCACGCAGGCTTCGGAAATGTGTTTTCCGTTAACGAAACAGGAAAAATAGATCGCAACATTCAGAACTTCGAGCTAGACCCCCACTCCGGCGTCCATGGCATGGTGTTCGACCCGACTGAGACCTACCTCTACTCCGCAGACATGGGCGCCAACAAAATATGGACTCACAAGAAAGACCCGGAGACAGGCACATTGACACTGGTCGATAGCATTGACGCGCCATCACCAGGCGATCATCCTCGATGGGTTGCAATCCACCCCAGCGGACATTACTTGTACGCACTCATGGAAGCCGGCAATCGACTCGCAGTCTACGTGATTGACGAGAAGCGCCATGTTCCTGTATTCACACGTCTGATATATCCCTTGATTCCTCCTGGATTGCCGCCACGCAACAAGTACCGTTCCGACGTCGTCTTCACAACCAAGAGTGGGAAATATCTCTTTGCCACCGCACGGTCAAACCACAACGACGTCCACGGCTATATCAGTGGCTTCAGACTGGGCCCCGACGGCAATATCGAGAAACAATTATTCATAAACCCGACATCGACAAGTGGGGGGCATTCAAATGCCGTGAGCCCATGTGACTGGAGCGACGAGTGGATTGCGCTATGCGACGACCAAGACGGGTTTGTTGAGATTTATCGATTCAAGGATGAATTGCTGGCGCGTGTTGCGCGATGCGATATCCCGGAGAAAGGATTTGGCATGAATGCCATTTGGTACGATTAGAGTTTATTTCTCATGTGACAGCGCGAAATGGAATTTTGTAAGGGAGTAAAAAAGACTGCATGTGATGCATTTTGGCGAATAAACGAATGAATGAGAACCTCAGATACATACAGCATACCTTGAGATGGCAATAAACAATATATTAAAGCTGTAGCCATATTCCAGAAGGCTGCGTACCCCCAGCCATCTCAGCCATTGTGTGGCTTACCAGCACATTCCACATCGCGGCTTCAACATTCTTCAGCGCACCAACCACCCTCACACTAGCCATTCTTAGCAATAATAGACAAATCATAGACAAAGCTCAGAAAATATTTGAATCTCATTGGCTATTGGACATAAACACATTCCTCTTCCAAGGCACCTGCCATGCCCAGGAAGTAGACACGCACGTGGATATTTCCTAATTAGGAAAGTTGTGGCTTGCGTGTTTACAGTATCTTATCTTGAGGTATGCTGCCATATGTAGTAATAGATCAGTGCCAGCCCCTCCCATTCTCTCAAGGGAGTACATATATTCCCAGTGCCTTTCGTAGCTTTCGCCTGTTTATTTTCTAACCCACATTCTCTTTCAGCTATCATCTGCACTGGAATACTACCGTGTTTTGTTTCCGTTGTTTCTGGACATCCAGGGTGAAAACTGGCATTATGCACACAAGATTTGGCCCATTAAGGCGATGGGGTGTTATCTTGCCGGCAATCGCAGTTGCTACATGGCTAGGTATGTTGTGCTCGCCATAAGTTTAAATATGACCACAACTCGCCCTAACAAGTGAATGTCGATAGCAATGCTCGGAGGCCTTTTTGGATCATGGTACACCTCCGGCCAACCGCGATACACATCTGAAGAAGAAACACAAAGCATAGCGTATGTTCCCGGAACAAGCCCATTCGCTTCGTACAAGCACTGACTAGAATCACAATCCAGATTCATCTCCGACATTGGAGCCCAGCACCTGAAGCCCGTGTTTATCACATGCACCTCCCTCTCAATGGTGACATACATCCCAACCATCATATTTTATTTCTACTACATGAGTCCGGCGAGACCGTCGGCATCCTTGTCACCCTCCTCGTCCTGGGGCGACTCCGGAACTGGCCGGCCCGACTCGTTCACAACGATGTACTCACGACCACCGACGTCTTCATCAGTACGACAGCAGAGCTTCTCCGGTCTGCAAGACTCAGTGCTCGTAAATACCGGCCTGCCGCTTGCCAGCATCTTCTTCTCCGTAGTCGGCGCCTCCAACCTCATCCTCCTCACCATCTTCGACACCGCTCGCTACACAAAAGCGCACGAGATACTGCTCCCAACGAGCATCAGCTCGCACCTCGTCGGTTGTCTCATACTCTGTGGCTGGTCCATCATGAGTCTACGCCAGTACCGTTCGCGCCAAAAATCCCAGTACGGGGGCGGCATCTACTCCGGAGACAAATTCACGGTGGAGCTATATGCGCCGAAAATTCCAATCTCACTAGCTAGTCTAATCGTGAAATCAGTCATAGTCGCATTTGAATTTGGGCTGGCGGCTTTGTTCGCCGTTACTGTCTGGTGGCTCAAGACGTATGATATGGGTGCAGTGATGGAGTGGATAATTGTGCTGATGTTTGCCGGGTACATGATGTGCTTGATTGTTGATGTATGGGTGCTGGGGATGGCGACGACGACAACTGCTACGCAGAATTATCCTGCAGACAGGAGTGTGGTTCATGTTTAATCGATGACACACCAAACTGTACATACTCTATAAAAATCCACTTTTCGGGGTTGCAATATAATATAAATTTATGTAAATTCCAGTTCTGAATCAAAAGTAACGGGTCTTGCCGAGAAGCAAGAAGTGTAATTTACAACACTGATGACCAGTCTTCGCTCTTTATGTAGTCCTCCATTGATGTAACAGGTATGTCGATGCCAAGCTAGACGGGTGTCAGCACATACAAATGGACGCATGGAAATGGGTTGAGTGATTCAACTTGCCTGTTCAGCCGTCGCTACGTCTGGGTCACCGCCGGTATAACCAAATTCATCGACGTAGGCAAAAGTTTCCGACAGTTCCTTTTTAAGCTCCTCCGGGACACCAGAGAAATAATCATCGTGTGAAACCTGCTCAAACTTGGCCCGGACCCCCAAAGTGGATGCCCAAATATTCGTCCATTCCGGCCAAGTCAGGTTCTGAGATGATCCGAGAAGATGCGTGCCAGCAGGCAAGTCCAGTGCAAGTGCTTTGACGAATGCACCCGTGTCTTTATGCGTGACGACAAATGGCATGATGGAATTCGGCGAAAAGGTTCGTTTAATCAGAAAACTTCCATCGGGCAGCTTTTGGGGCCTGAGAGGAGGAGATTGTTTCCAGTTTGTGATGTAGTGACCTATCTGCACCATGCTCATACGTTTGGCCAGATCCGGCAGCTGAGCCTCAATGGTCTTGATTATATCTGCCTTGGAATTGTTGTGGTATACTTCTGGGAATTTCCCTTTGCTCCACTTGTAGGAATCACTCAACGACGAAAGCACGAACCGATCCAGTGTTTCCAGGACAGCCGGTGTCGCAGCCGCCTTTGCTATATTGACACCTTGCTCGACTTCACGGTCGTATGCGTATTGGGTAAGTGTGCGCGACCCGATAAGTGAGGGGTCAGTCAAGGCCATGGCTTCGAAAAACAAGCCAAAATAGTCAGTATTGGAGAAAATCACGTTTGACCCTCTGAAAGCCGGTATGAGTGTTGTCTCGTCATCTATGTTGCCTTGGAATATTTCCACTCCTTTGGTAGCGAGCGCTTGGGCAGCTTCACCGGATGGATTCCGAGTTATGCCTCGGACCTTCCATCCAGGTAGATTGAGAAACGTGTGTGCCACAGATGACCCCTTGTACCCGATGAGAATTAGGTATGAGTATAGCTATTAGTATAAAAATGAATGGATTTACCTGGATTCCCGTGACTCCGATGATGGCTATGACTTTCGACATATTTACGCTGGTTGTAGAAGAACTTTCGGAACGCTGTGTGCCGTCTGGTTCAAGAGAGTTGTTGGACAACCAGAAGAACAAGGAGCATCTGGCTTATTTATATTCACAGGGACTCTGTGCATTTTGGGATGTAGGTCTCTGTGTTTTTCGGTTTCTATGAGGACAACAGCAGACTATGGTTGGTGTATATCCAATTTGTAAAAAGCCCTAAAAGCGGCAAGAGGTTTTCGGACATGCAGCAATGAGTTCATCCGTATGTTTATGATTGGTCCGCCAACGCATTGCATTTTTCGTCCGAACATTGACTATATCATGAATTCATATTGACGGTCAATAGTTAGTAGACTGTTATTATTAGTGCGTATCTAATTACAGTCCCCAACGGCCGTTTCATGTTGCAGAATTCTACATATTGATATCGCCTATTTCGGAGCTGAATTGGGCAAAGAAACTATCCATCAAGTTCTAGCTGATATTTTCGTGTAGTGCGCATATATCTCTTTTACGAGAGCGTTCGACTAATTCTACACCTAGAAGTTTACAATATTCTCGTACACAACTCACAATATATAAATAGCCCTGAGGGCATTGACTTTCATCACTAGAAGCATATGCAAATCACATTTGCTATTCAACCGCCAGTTAATGTCCAGTCTCTTCAATGTTATCATCGGAGACTCAAAGCTGTCAACAAGATAAAAATTTTATAATAGACCGAAAGTAGGAAATGTGTTTGATACTGCAGACAATTCTCTAGGAGATTCTCTTATTAAACAGTCCGCAGAGACACGAGGGGTTCTTGTCCCCACACTTTAATGCTCCTTTCGGGTTGCAACGAGCTAAGCAGTGCTCAATTGCTGTTCAACCCCCACGCGGTATACGACAGGACAAGCCTTACACGGGTACCCCATCGCACATCACGGCCTCCGGCAATGATATCTGCCGGCATTGACCGTATCTTTTGAATTTGTTTATTATCCGGATGTATCTAAAAGTTGGTGGACTTTAAAGTTCACACATCCGCAGATCTACAAAGTGTAACCTTCGTCATTTAGTATGACATGTTCAGGTATTAAGACGGAAAGAGGGGAAAGCACAAGATTCGAAAAGAAGAGGGGTTCAAACTCAATCATACCTCCACAAACATACATCGGATTTGTCCTCCACATCGGAATTAACCAAGAAAATGTCGGAATTATACAAGCCTGACTCACAAACAAAGCAGGTCTCAGACATCATAATAGTCTCCCCCGCATTACACGACAGGGATAATCGGTCTGCTAGGATAACTTGCTTTACGACGACTTACTAGCTGAGGCACATGACCCCATCAGTCCATCCTGAGCCAATTGAGAAGTTACAAACTGGCAGCATCTTGGTGAAAAGTGTGCCGAATGCCGTGTTACTATACATGAAAAAGTGACGAAGCCCAAGGGACCAAGAAGGAACTTCTTGGCGACAAACTAGAACAACGAGCAAATGATATGAAAGAGATCTTTCCTGTATATCCTGCTTTAGGTCATGATTTACACAACCTACGCGAGAACAATTGGCAGTGTTATTTGTCCCACTTTTTCCCCATCCCACGAGTTGCGGAGAAGGCAAGGACACGTAGTATAAATTTTATTCGTGTCCCATTGCTAGAACTCCGTTACCTTAGCAGTCAGAGACTAAAGTAAAACAGCAATACTACATTGACAGTCATGCACTGGCCAACGACTCTCGTGTCCACGTTGGCATTGGCTACACGTTTGGCGCAAGGAGGGTATACTGAGGAGCAAGTGTATCCTTCACGTAAGTCAAGCCGGGAAAAGCGCTTGCAAAACCATCACTAAGATATTTTGTATATTACAGCCAATGCTACAGGTTCGGGCGGCTGGTATGCAGCGTATCAACGAGCAGTTGCGGCGACAGCAACACTGAATCTCACTGAAAAGGCATTTCTGGTAACTGGAGTCGAAGGGCCTTGTGTAGGAAACATCCCAGCCCTTCCGAAAATAGGCTTCAAAGGCCTCTGCCTGCAAGATGGTCCTCTGGCTATTAGAGAAGTCAGTTATGCAAGTGTGTTCCCTGCAGGAGTCTCTGTGGCAGCGACCTGGGACCAAGACCTTTTCTACCAACGTGGTGTTGCGCTGGGGTCGGAATTCAGAGGGAAAGGTGCCAACGTTGCTTTGGGGTATGCGTTCCATGCACTTTTATAAAGTTTGTCATGCTAACGCAGATAAAAATAGCCCTGTGGCAGGCCCTCTCGGACGGTCTGCTGCCGGAGGTAGAAACTGGGAAGGATTTTCTCCCGACCCGTACCTCACAGGAATCGCCTTTTCGCAGACAATCCAAGGCATGCAGTCTCAAAAGGTTCAAGGTAAGGGTGTTGAATTTTACGTATATCCCGTTTGTCACGCTCTTCTTACGTTTATCAGCGTGCGGCAAGCATTTCATAGGCTATGAACAAGAAACGCAACGAAATCCTACTACTTATCCTAATGGAACACTCGAACAGGAAGCAGTATCTTCCAATATCTATGACCGCACAATCCATGAGCTATATTTGTGGCCCTTTGCTGAGGGCGTCAAAAGCGGCCTCTCCTCAATAATGTGCAGTTATAATCGGATCAACGAGACATATGCCTGTCAGAACAGCAAGACTCTTAATGGCTTGTTGAAGGATGAGTTAGGTTTCCAGGGGTATGTCGTGTCGGATTGGGGTGGAACCCACTCTGGTCTTTCGTCCGCTTTATCCGGGTTGGACATGGACATGCCGGGTTCTATAAGCTATGGGAATTCAAGTGTTAGCTCTTACTTTGGCAACAACATCACGGCACTTGTCAACAATGGAAGTTTATCAGAAGCCAGGGTCGACGATATGGTGATCCGTATTCTTATGCCTTATTACGGTCTGAACCAGGATGCCGAGGATTATCCCACCGTTGATCTGGACACTGCGCAGTTACAATACGGAAAGTTCGGGGATGACCTTCCGACCTTTTCGTATACTTTCAATACGGGGAACCTTTCAGACATCAACCGTGACGTGCGTAGCAATCACAATGAGTTAATCAGGGAGATTGGTGGTGCAAGTGCCGTCTTGCTTAAGAATATTAACAACGCCTTGCCGCTGTCCAGCAATATCAGACGCATTTCGGTCTTCGGAAACGACGCCTCCGACTTGACAGGCGGGCCATATGATCCAGCGAATACGATGGGCGTTCAAGCTGTCGGCGGTGGATCAGGCACGGGCCGTTTCACAAATCTCGTAGCACCATTGGAGATGATCAAGCAACGCAACCCCCAGGCCCTAATACAGTATGTGACCGACAATGCCCTTATCGTACAGGATGCCTCTGCAACACTGGATACTGTGTATCCTGCGGCGGATGTGTGCCTAGTTTTTCTCAAAGCGTATGCCACCGAAGGCTATGATCGCACGAGTCTCTTGCTCGATGACAACTCTACAGATGTCGTTGAGGCTGTCGCTAGCTACGATGGATGCTCAAGTACCGTTGTTGTCTTCCACTCTGTCGGACCTGATATTCTTCCATGGGCTGACAACGAAAACATCACAGCCATTGTAGCGGCGCATTTACCGGGCGAACAGGCCGGAAATGCTATTGTCGACGTATTGTTCGGCGATGTTAACCCGTCCGGCAAGCTTCCATACACTATTGCCTACAACACGAGCGATTATAACGCGCCCATCGTCAATTTCACCAATGTTGATAACAGCGACCCGAACCTGTGGCAGTCGAATTTCACCGAAGACCTGCTGATTGACTACCGTCACTTTGACTATAGCAACATCACGCCACGATACGAATTCGGATATGGACTGTCATACACGAACTTCTCCATTTCGGGCTTTCAAGTATCGACAACCTCTACTGGCAATGGTACTGTATCACCGACTCCACGCCCTCTAAACGGAACAGTTGCGCCTCCTGGAGGGAATGCGGATCTTTACACGGTCCTTGCCAGTGTGCAACTCACTGTTCAGAACACCGGTCAAGTGGCTGGTCGCGCAGTGCCGCAGATCTATCTTGGCTTCCCTCCTGAGCCTAACGGCATCGATGACACGTCTCCAACACCAGTCAAAGTGCTCCGCGGATTTACCAGGACTGATCTTTTGGCGGCACAGGAATCGGTCACTCTAAACTTCGATTTACGACGCAAGGATGTGTCGTCGTGGGATATTGTAAGGCAGGAATGGGTAATTCCGTCGGGAGCCTTTTCTGTAATGGCTGGATGGAGCAGTCGCGATTTGCCTCTGAACGGTACTTTGACGTTAGTTTAAACAGACCATTCTAAGGCAATATAGCTTGCCTGTTCACGCAATGTGTGTTCCAATGAAAGCAGCGGACAAGTGATTTCAAATGTTAAAACGTCAGCGATGAGCCTGACAATGTACAGCGCGACCAGGATTGGGCTTATTCGTGAAAAATCGAGTATATCTTTAATTGCGTAGCTCAAAAGGTATAGCAAGAGAACCGCCGACTCAAGATACGACGGCGACAATTAAAGTATAGCATAGAGCATACAGTTATGTATGAACGAGGAAGATCAATGCAGTCAACATGCATGCAAAATTGGGATATCATCGCAGTAAAACGTCAAAAAACACAGATGAAAACCAAGAGTGCACAAATCCAGCGAGAGAGACAGAGAGAAAAAAAAGGATCAAACGATAATGCAAAGATCAAAGGTGATGATCATCACAGCGTGCAGTTGGAAACAATCCACCCAAATAAAAAAGAAACGGCCACAAAAAAGTGAAGACAGGCAGGACAGAAAATTGATAGTAGTCTATTGAAGCCTAGTTCGCCCATTTGGACAGCAATTCTTCAATCATCTGATCATCCTCCCGTTTCCTTCTCCTTTCTCTCTCCTGTCGTTCGATAGTTTTCTGGCGTTCCTCCATTAATTTGGCATTAAAACGTGGGTCCAGCTTATTCAGCCACTTCTTTTTGTGAGGTGGGATGGGCATGGCTGCCGAGCTACTCGCAGTGCTTGGCGGTGGACTTTTCGTTACCACCGACGACGGAATCGACGGAAGCGAGGTTGACAGCGTTCTGCTGTGATTGGTAGCGGTAAAGCTCTTGTATTCAGCCTTGTGTTTGATATCTAGCGACCCGGTGTGCGACAGCTTTCTCGGCTGAGCAGGCACCGGATAAGGCGCTTCATCGCAGTCGCGGATCTCATCGAAGATGGGCTCTTTATCACTCTCAGGAATTGTGGCGGGTTCAGGCAGAGTGCGAGATCTGACGAACGAGAACGATGACGAGCGCATGAACGAGAATGGTTTGTGAGTCGAAGGCGCCGAGGATGGGCTCGTAGATGAGAGGTCGTTGGAATGAGAGCATTGCCGCGTCAGGCCTAGCGGCGCATCCGTTACGCCGGGCATTCTGTATCTAAAGCGGTTTCTGCTTGGTTTTGCAAATTTCAGGCTATTCTTGGGGCTTGACGGTGTTGTATATTGTATGGGGTAAAAGACGTTGAGAGCGAAATCAGATTCCCGCCGAGCGCACGGGCTGGTTCACTTCATAATTGTTGACGTCGCGACTGCGACTCTGCAAAAGCGGTAATGGTACGTAGCGGCGAAAAGCATGCAGGTTGCGACGGTTTTTTTCGCAGCGACCGACACGGTTGATGGAGCAATCCGACGTGAGCGAGATCAACAATATGAAGCGGTGAGGCACATCGCAAGGCGCAGGTGAGAGGAGGGTGGCGGTTTCCAGGCTGTGGACGAGAGACACAGCGGGAGAAGGTGGGAAAAGCGGGCACGTTGAGGCTTTTTTTTTCCAAGGTTCGTCGCTGGTCCTTAGGTAAGCGCGCCTTGCGCCGCTTTCATTCACCGGGGCGATACCCGTTCGGGAAGGTGGAGGCTGCCGCCCCTCGTGTCACCCATTACGCACGATGATTGGCTGTAACCTCGATGACGTCAGCACCGCTGACCAGGTACCCCGGGTTTCCCCGCCAATCATATTCGGACGAAGGATCTGGGGTCTATTTATACCAGCTGCCTGCATGCCTCAGGCTTGGCTGAATGACTGCACGGTACACATTAAGCATGCACAGCACAAGCAAAGTCACGGCCGTTCATGGATGGAGTCTTGGCTAATGTCATTGGATTGTAGCCACATCCTATCTATGCCAACGCCAACTTGTCATAGTTGCACGAGAATGGAAGATGGTACATGTTTGTCGAAGAACATCGCAGTAGCTAAATAGAATCACTGTTTTGGGAGTCTTGCGTCCCGGTGGTACCCTTGTACATACCAGCTGGGAGCTATTAGCTTTGAACCTATAAGCTGCTTTCAGAAGTATAACATGCGAAAGCACTGAAAGCAAGCTGTACCTACGCATAATGCTGACCTCCCGGAGTGTATTGCTACATATAACGAAAAGTCTCCCAAAAAGTCACCAATGCAAGGAATAAGGAGATATAAAGTCTATGAGCACGTGTCTTCTGCCAATAACCTCAAAATACATTAGCGCGAAGTAAAGCGACCGGTGAGGATTCACTGCAACTTCTAAACTGGACCGGCTTATGCTTCAAAGGACTCAAAGGTGGTTTTTTTTTTCTATTGGAGTTGCATTGAGTGCGCTTGTCCTCTCTGGATGGGATACTGCAATTGGCAAATGCAGGCGTCGGGAAAGTCGCTCTTGCCATCAAGGTTGTGCCTACCCCTCCGACTTCCACCACAAGCACAACAAGCCACCATCGTCAACAATCATCATGGCTAGCATACCATCCTCCAAGTTTGTATAGCATAATTCCCTTCCTCGTGGTTGTATTGCACAGTCCCATTTTTCAACACCTGGACCCTCCTAACACCTCTCCGCTTAGCACGCCTAGTTCGCCCCGAAAGCACTTCACAAGATGCGAAACACCCACCTTCTCGCTGGCTTGGCTACTCTAGTCATCGTGGCCTCAACTGCATGTCCCATGCTCACGGGCGATAAAGGGGGACTTGACACGCCTGAGTCTTTCGACATCGCAGAGCGGCAGCTGGAAGATGCGTCCTCTGACACAGAGGCCTTTCTGTCACAGTTTTATCTCCATGACAATAACAGCTTCCTCACTACAGATGTAGGAGGACCAATTGCAGACCAACAGAGTCTAAAGCTGGCTCCCGTGGCCCTTCACTCCTGGAAGACTTCATATTTCGCCAGAAAATCCAGCACTTTGATCATGAACGCGTCAGTTCTCCAACCACTCGTGTCTCGCTCAATACTGACTCCTGGCAAACTCTAGGTACCGGAACGTGTGGTGCATGCTCGTGGCGCCGGAGCTCATGGTATGTTCACGTCGTATGCCGACTGGTCCAATATAACCGCCGCCTCTTTTCTGGGTACCGCTGGGAAAGAAACCCCAGTCTTTGTTCGCTTCTCGACCGTTGCCGGTAGTCGGGGTAGTGTCGAAACGGCTCGCGATGTCCATGGCTTTGCAACTCGCTTATATACTGACGAGGGAAATCATGGTATGAGCTCTCCTCATTAGTTGACAGCGGTTTGCTGAATGTTGCAGACATTGTCGGGAATAATATTCCTGTCTTTTTTATTCAAGATGCTATACAATTTGCTGATCTTATTCATGCCGTGAAACCTCAACCGGCGAACGAAATCCCGCAGGCGGCCACAGCTCATGACACTGCATATGATTATTTTGGTCAGCAGCCGAGCACCCTGCATACTTTGTTCTGGGCAATGGCCGGACACGGTATCCCGCGATCCTTCCGTCATATGGACGGATTTGGTATTCACTCCTTCCGGTTTGTCACAGATGACGGATCTTCAAATCCATTGGTCATCGTCACAGGGTCGTGCAAGTCTGATCCGGAAGGAAGCTCAAGCAACTGCAGGAAAAAACGCCGATTTCATGCGACAAGACTTATACGATAATATCGAAGCCGGTCGGTTTCCAGAGTGGGAAGTATGTATCTAACCGGGCCGTTGTTTTGGATCATCACTGACAATGATAGCTTGGGTAACAAATGACTGAAGAATCAGACGCTCTTAGCTTTGGATTTGATCTTCTTGATCCGACCAAAATACTGCCAGTCGAATACGTCCCGATAACTACACTTGGAAAGCTACAACTAAACCGGAACCCTCTCAACTACTTTGCAGAGACCGAGCAAGTAATGGTATGTCTCTCTTCCATGTGTTGCTCGTTTTCCTATTCTGACAGACGTACGTAGTACCAACCGGGCCATGTAGTACGCGGAATCGACTTCTCCGAAGACCTTCTTCTCCAAGGTCGCTTGTTTTCTTACCTTGACACTCAACTGAATCGCAACAATGGTCCCAACTTTGAGCAGATCCCGATAAATCGTCCCCGTATCTCATTCCACAATAGTAATCGCGATGGTTCCAGTAAGTTATTTTTCTAGACTTGTATACAATGATAAAATCATTGGTACAGTTGGTACTGACGCAGTACAGGCCAAATGTTCATTCCACTCAATGATTCCGCATACTCCCCTAACACTATGAATAATGGGTCTCCAAAGCAATCCAACGAGACCATAGGAAATGGCTTCTTCACCAGTCCCGGGCGCACTGTCTATGGGCATCTGTTACGAGCCAGTAGCCCGACGTTCGCGGATGTGTGGTCTCAGCCCGGCTTGTTCTATAACTCTTTGGTACCTGCTGAACAGCAATTCTTAATCAACGCATTGCGTTTCGAGCTGTCCAACGTTACCAGAGATCCAATCAGGCGCAATTTTCTCATGCAAATAAATCGCGTCAACA
The DNA here is from genome assembly GCA_023625935.1 of Eurotiales sp. R13A2. Classification (NCBI taxonomy): domain Eukaryota; kingdom Fungi; phylum Ascomycota; class Eurotiomycetes; order Eurotiales; species Eurotiales sp. R13A2. Next base: position 311,482 of record JAMAFV010000017.1, on the reverse strand, counting down.
ATGATCTAGCGACGCGAGTCGCGGTTGCCCTTGGTATCGAGCCCTTACGACCAGACCCTACTTATTACCACCACAATAAGACGTCTAATGTTGGAACTTTCGGTACCCCCTTAAAGCTCATCGACGGACTTGTAGTTGGAATACTTGCTTCTGTCGATAACCAAAGCAGCATTGATGAGGCACAATCTCTCTTGAAGCGTTTAAAGGAATTCAGAGTCGAAGTTATCGTTGTAGCTGAGCGACTTTCTCCGGGAGTCACAGCTACTTACTCTGAGTCAGATGCCACCAATTTTGATGCTGTATTTGTCGCTTCGGGATCTGAAGACCTCTTTGGGCAACAACTTTCACCACCACCCCCAGCACAACGCTTTATCCCGCCGGGCGTCCCACAGAGATACTCGTGGATGCCTTTCGCTTTGGAAAAACAGTGGCGGCGTTGGGAAGCGGCATTGCAGCTCTGCAGGCTGCAGGTATCAGTACAAGCTCCACTGGAGTTGTCACCCAAAGTGCTGTCAATGACGACTTTGCCAACCAGTTGAGGAAAAATCTTGCAATGTTCAAGTTCCTGGACCGCTTTGCATTGGACGAGAATTGATACGGGAGCTCGGAAAGTCGATTTTGACTTGTTATGTGTCAACGCAACACATAAAATACAACATTACGTGGATGGGCTGATCAAAGGCCGTTATTGATGTCGCCGACAATGCTGTTACTAATGAACTTGTATAGATTATTCTCATTCTTAGGCATAGAGCCCAAAACAACACCCTTCATAATTTGGTATGCCATTTCAGAATTAAGGGTCTCTAAAATTTAAACTGACACACAAGGCCTTATCTGTGAAATAATCATTCTAAATGACATCTTATAGACGTCTGCGGGGTTTAAAGTCGTGTCCTTGTTATAAATGCAGCTAGGGCCTAACTTAGTAGATTTTTCGAGCGCACCAGCGGGCTTCCATTGCACCACCAGGCCACTGACAAAGGAGTATTTGGCTGGCAGTGCATTAAGTGAGACAGATGAGGAGCCGTACACTGCTCGGTTGTATCATTATGTGTGATAATCATAGAATGCATCATTATGTAAATAGGCTAATTCATGTCCCACAAATCACACACTGCAACAATAGAGACATGCTGAGACTATGCTTAACAATGATAGTACGTAATTCCGGCGTCTTATTTATCCACTTTACATATGCAAGGCTCGAGCAGTCTTGACTTTCATATTTAGGTGCTTTAGCCGCAAAGGGAACTCCGAGAATGTGATACTCAATGACTAGAGCATTACTGTTTCAACGCCGGTGGCTTCGTTGTACCTCCAAGAAGCATGGACGTAAGACAAAACTCCATCGATATACAGAATTGTGTATTTTCTCAGCCACAATGCACAGGAACTAGAACCGAAAAGTGGGAACTAAATCGAGCACCATCATTTTATCTAAAGATACGCCATTTCAGCTGTCCGGATAAACATTCAACGAATTAGTTTAAAATTTGTACTCTAAAAGTTTAAAATCCCCAGACTAAGCCTAAACTCTACCATCACCGAGAACTCAAGAGAGTGGCAGCACTATCGCCCCCCTCCTGGGTACAACTGCCTAGCTAGGTAAGGGGTCGTAATGTTGCCATCACACAGATAACGTGCTCGCTGTTTGATGTCGTCGATCTACTCAATTCAACCCAAAGATCACCGATAAAATTTTCCAATGCGAAGTAGAAATGAACGCGGGCAATAGCATAATATTTCGTACTTCCAGGGCCCCGATGACGTGATAGTCTCACTATTACCAATTCGGGTAACAACTTTGGCATATCAACGACACCATCTTTTCCGGCATCTGCATGCGTCGTGGACATACACATGGTAATCCACAATTACGAGAAATTCCAAGGTATATTGGATCTGCCTCTTGCTCTAAACCGGGATCATGCAGCAGCCACGATGTTACTATCCGGGTATATAACCGGTGGAAATCTTCTTCGGCTGACGGTCAAATCTCTGTGATTCTTCATCTGCACTAACACTTCGTGCTGAAATACATACGTCTGACAATGGCAGAAGTGGAAAAAGGTCTGGGGGTGGCAGCTAGCGACTCGCCTCAACTGACCGATGAAGAAACACCCGCCGCCCCTCGAGAACAGAAGGACCATTCAGGTGAGCGTTTCTTATGACATTTGATTGCCTTACAAGCAAACTGAAAAAAAAAAAAAAAATCCAGTAAAATGGTACCGTTCCACGTTCTACAATGCCCTTATATTAGGGATCTGCAACTTCCTTGCGCCCGGAATCTGGGGAGCAATGAACTCTCTTGGTGGCGGCGGTGACGAGTCGCCGTACCTAGTCAACGCTGCTAACGCGCTGACGTTCTCGCTTATGGTTCTCTCGTGTTTCTTCGGTACGGTTATCGTCAAATACATCGGCATCAAATGGACGTTCATAATTGGCACTCTTGGCTATGCACCGTACGCAGCCGGCCTGTACACCCACAACCGGTACGGGACCGATTGGCTTGTGTTGTTTGGTGCTGCACTCTGCGGTCTGTCCGCGGGGATATTCTGGATGGCTGAAGCAGCTATTGCACTTGCGTATCCAGAGCCATACAACCAAGGGCGTTTCTTAGGATTCTGGCTTAGTTTCCGAGTAGGCGGACAAATCATTGGAGGGGCTATCAATCTCGGCCTCAATGCAAAGGATAATCAGGCCGGTTCAGTGTCGTACACAGTCTTTGAAGTATTTATTGCCTTGCAAGCGTTGGCCCCGTTTGTTGGGTTGCTGCTGTCACCACCGCAGAAAGTTCAGAGAACGGACGGACTGCCCGTCCGACTGAGAATTTTCGATCAGCAATGGACCAGAGAGTTGGTGGAAGTGATAAAACTGTTTTTCAGCCGCGATTTCTTGCTTATTGTCCCTCTCATCTGTCAAGCCGTGTACGGGGAGGCCGTCATGTTCACATACCAGGATGAGTGGTTCTCTGTCCGGGCGCGTGCCTTGGGATCGTTTTTGTCAGGCGTTGTTGCTCTCATTGGTGGAAATCTTCTCGGCGCTTTTATCGATAGACATCAAATCTCGCTGAAGACGCGAGCTCGTGTTTCGTTTTTCATAGTCTTGGGACTACAAGGCGCATGGTGGATTTGGGGCACGGTGCTGGTAACTCGTTATCGTGAAACAAATCCAGTTTACGATTGGACAGATTCTGGGTTTGGTGCTGGGTTCGCATTGTTTCTATTCTGGGTAATTGGCTTTCAGCTGAATTATTTGTATCTGTGAGTATAGTACCTGTTTACAAGCGACTGTTGTCTGCTTCCATGGACTGACAGACATAGATACTTTGTCGTTGGCAACATCGCCAAAGACGAACAGGAAGTCATTCGTATTGCAGGCTTACTTCGTGGAACAGAGTCTGCTTCTCAGGCAGTTAGTGTAAGTGTTACACCGTTCTATGAGACTGGTCGTTTTACTGATACTTGTGGGCTGTTAGTATGGTTTATCCAGTGTCACGATCATGGGCACTGTTGGCGACACCTATCTAAACTTTGCACTCTGGGCGGTTGCGCTGTTCCCTGCTTGGCTGGTTGTGAAGGAAATCGGTGTTACAAAGGGAGATTTGAAAATTGAGCGTGAGAGAGCGTTGGTACAAGATGCGGAATGAATTGATTGATACAGGGTCTTTGATGAGTAGTAGAATATCTTCAAGTTATTTAGATTGTTCTAATCTATATAATATACTAGTTCCGAGGGCCTCGTCAATGTCTTGACACATTTGGAAACATTCGCTGGGTAACATAATCAGTATTTGTCTTCCTCAATCCGATTGTCCACCCGAAAATCGTTCGCGTCTTGTAGATGCGCTGTCTTTGGCAGCCTCCTCGCAATCCGTGGCGCATCAAAAATGTTGTTAGACTGCATGAAAACCTCATCCATTTCCTCCAGTGATCTCGCGTTCGTCTCCGGGAAAAAGAAGAAGACGGTAAGAATAATGGCAAAATTCATGACAACCCAGATGATGTAGTATCGGTAATTGATATTCTGAAACCCAGTCGGGGTTATTTCGACAACAACGAAAGTGAAAAGCCAGGTCATGCAGTTTGAAAGACCGCTAATCTTCGCACGGAGATGGGGAGGCGCAACTTCAGTGGAGTAGAGAAATGGGATACCCAAAAAGCCAAACGGGTAGAACAGGTTGACTCCGTACAGAGCAACAACGGCAACGATGAGTGCAGCATGGTCGTTGGTTGTTGAGCTGGTACCGGCAAGGACAGCCATGGAGACGCACATTCCAGTGGCACTAATAAGCATCAGGGGACGGCGGCCAAAACGGTCAATGGTGAACACGGCTGCAAGGGCACCGACAATCTGGATGGTGACCATGGCAGCACTGAGAATACGTGATTCCGTGCCTCCCATATTGAGACGCTCCTCGAAGATGACAGTTGCGTAGAATGTGAGCGAGTTGATACCGCAAAGTTGGCCAAAAGACTGAGCAGTAACACCGAGCAACAGTCGGTGGGAATTGCGCTTCTCGCCCATTTTAAAAAGGTCCCACGGGCTGGCGCCGTGGATCAGTTCCAGCGATCTGTTGATATCAATAACCTCTTGATGAATTGCGTCGGTGTCCGAGTCGGTGTCACGGAGGACACTGAGGATTTCACGCGCCTCCTGCTCGCGACCCCTGCCCAGCAACCAGCGAGGGGATTCAGGCATGAAAAAGATGAAGATCATGACGAAAATGGCGAGTGAGGTCTGTAGCACCAGAGGGACGCGCCATGACACAGAGCTCGTATCAACAAATGAAAAGCCAAGGTCAATCCACAAGGAAGCGGCGATACCAATGGTGACGAAAAGACCTTCAGTGACAACGTGCGAGCCGCGATGGGATGAACCCGAGATCTCGGACTGCCACACAGGAACGGTTGCCGTCGTGGCACCAGTACCGAACCCTTTGACAAGCTGGCCCACAATCAGCTGAGCCAGTGAATACGACGATGAACTGAGCAATGCGCCGATGATGACCAGTGCGGAGCCAAAGAAAATAACGCGTCGCCGACCGAGCTTGTCTCCCACAAAAATGGTGGACAGTGCACCGAAAACGGCTCCAACAGTGAACAGCGCCACCACGGTACCTGAATATCCGCCGTTAGATATCGATCGTAGCCGCATGTAGGATGGGACTTTCACGTACCTTGCACATTGGCATTCAACTTGCTAGAGTTGTTCACTGTGTCCATCTGCGGAAATTGTTTGATAAACGAGGGCATTGTCAACAGGCCGCCGGCCACAGCCAAGTTATAGCCGAAACACATATAAGCCGGGAAGACGATCAGCAGAATGGTGGCAGCATTGAGGCGGTGGCCTCGGAAGCCCAGAAAACGCGCCATTGCAGAAGGGCTTGTATGCGACTATGATTTTCTAGAGATTCGACGAAAGAAAAGCCGGAGAAAAAAAAACCAACGGCGGGGATGACATGCTGTTTATATTACTCAGACCGGTTGGGCGGCACGGTTCATCGCTTATTCAATTTTTCTCAAATCAGCCATCAGGTCAGACGAGATGCTCCTGGGGCCCCGCCCAGAACCCTTGTCTCTGACCAAGGGCTAATCCACAGTACGAATCGGAGGCGGCAGAAGCAACTGAGGTGGAGCTTTTGATCCAAGTTGAGCTTCCCGGTGTTGCCAGGTCGGCCCGGCACAAGGAGTTTGGTCTCCAGTCTCGGCTATCAAGTCGGCCAACGGGGAGGTTTTTTCTGTGGGAGGCCCCAGCTTTCCCGATGACGGCTCGGATAGAATGCCGCATGGGCGTCCATTGCTGGTTGATGAGACGAGGCCATTAGTGTTAACGCAGTAAAAAGTTGAATTTGACAAACTTCAGCCTGCAGAATGCTTGTCTCACTAGTGGCCAATCACAGCCCGCCGCCCCCACGACGTCATCGCATGGTCGGGAGTCGTTTTTGGGCTAGGGCTCAGGGCTAGGGCTCAGGGCTCAGGGCTTGGGGTTGCAGGGCAGGCTGGGCCAGCTGGGCAACTGCCAGTAAAAGCAGAAGGGCATCTAGGGGAGTGTTGTCCTGTGGCATCTCCTTGTCTATGTTTACTGGTGGGACGCTAAGCAATTATCCAGCCACAAACCGAGGCGCCCGTCCCATCTGTGCCTCTTCTCTGCAAGCCCTCCCTGGGTAGAGGAGCCAATGCCCCCTCACCTGTTCACCTCTCCCTTCACATCTTTGTGGGCGGCTCTTACAATTCTTCCTTTACCGTCAGATACCAATCACTCCCAGCCTTCTACGACTGGCTTGGCTAGTCTCAGCGGAATGGCAGTGCCGGACCCCTCGCCATCAAATCGTTAGTCTCAGTCATCATCACTTTCGATCTCCACTTCCTGGTTCCAAGTCTAACATCATCCAGCAGCAGAAAGCCCGGTCAAAAACTGCTACATATGTAAAAGCATCGAAGAACCTCTCCTTCATTGCACCACTTGCCTCCGATCTTGCGATTCGACGTGTGCGTGGATCCATGACAGTCAAAGCGCCAGCATTCAAGATCTAGACAACTGGCAGTGCCCTGACTGCTCAGATCAAGCACCCAAAGTACACCGTGATTTATCCTCGATGCCGTTCTCCAACTCGGCGTTCAAAATGGCCAGCAAGGAAGAAAGCAGCAGTCTACAAGCTACTCCAAAGAGCCAGAAAAAGCGAAAAGATCGATCTAAGTCACGGACTCCGTCGTCCAAGCGTCTGCAAGCCGCTTCACTATTACCATTACCGCCATCCTCCGCATCAGTACCTTTACAAGAACCCTCCGCACCAATTTTCGAGGTAGATGGGATGGCCATGAAAGAGGCACCGGGGAGTCCTGAGAAGCCAATAGAGTTGTCAGACGATCAAACATCTGAAAGGGAAGACCTCGAATCAGCCTTGGATATCATCAAATCGCATGTTGCTTCCTTTCACGACCTACGTCTCCAGAATAACGAACTCAAGCTTGAAGTTACTCGACTCAAGAAAAAACTCAATGAAGAGGAAGAGCATTTGTGGGAAATGAAGGACTACAACGAGAATCTACAGGAGCAGGTGCGCGGCTTGGTGGATGAATGCGGCGTGCTACGTGATGCTCTACGTAAGATTCGAAGGCTGTCAGGTGTTGATGGACTGGAGGAGGAAAACTCGTAAGAAAACAGGATCTGTGCTAATGGTCGGGCCAACGAAGAGCTGCGTTTTGATGTGGTGATGGTAGCCATAAGTCCCCTTTCATTGAGCAGCGTCTCCGTCTAAAATACACATGTCGCATCTGAGATCTTGATCATAGTTATTTGATACCCCTCCTATGACCTCGAAGCTGCACTCATAGTACCCCCCAGATAGATATGAGGTTTGTCACCGAGGTAATCGACAAGCGTCGCCCTCCTCACTGAAGTCCAGTATTCGTGCTAGCATCTCCATATGTTCTTCGAGTTGTTGCTTGTAGAGAGAAATGAGAGCATTGAGCTTCTTTTGCTCGTTTAACAGTAGTTGATTTTCTCTTCTCAGTCGACGGATGATCTCTTGTTGACGATTCACGGTGGCGCAATCGTAGCATAGTACCTCTGAGAATGTTTTCTTGTCTGGAACGCACTTGTAGTGGTAAGTTTTGAGGCAAGAGGAACATTTGCACAACCAGAGTAAATTCTCTGGTTTCTCACATTTGTGACAACGGGGCTGAGGCGAGGACACAGGAGGGTTTGGAGTGTCTGAGATGGCCTGAGCTGAAACGTTCATTGTCGCTTGGTGGCTCTGTTCTCGTTCTTTGATTTCCTTTTCTTGTTGCTGTCGATGTCGTCAAAATGATATTTAGAAGTGCTTTGATTGTTTATTTTGAGGATTTTGGAATTTCTGTGATGGCTCGAGTCTAGCAACCGGTGGGAGGAAGGTGGTGGTTGGTCTCAGTCACGGTCACCGCCCTACTCGAAGTGGAAATCTGAAAAGTCGTATCACATAAATACAATATCATATTTAACGGCCATTCTGCACTCCCACTCGGGCCTCGCATGGTTTCTCTCTTCGACGCGAGGAGAGCCTCACGCTGATGAGCTTCTTGCCATGGGAACCTTTTCTGTTCTTCTCGGAGCGACGTCATTTCCAGGGCAGTTTCCTATCTGGGTTTACTCTCTACAAGCATTAAAAGTTAAGATAGACATACAATATGCCAGGAATAGTCTTCTCAGACTAAAAGTCCTTGCAAGAGTATTCAAATCCTAGTAAGAAGAATACCCTAGGATGATAATAATACTTCATTTAGAGAACTGAATGTACCGAGAGAGTCTTCCAAATATTCGAAATTGAGTATCCAAGACAATATAACAGAATTCCAGCAGAGATGTAATGTTATCTGTGAATTGTAACAATTTTAATTGTGGTGATTCATTGTTGAGCACCTACATTAGTTTAGATATACCAAGCAGTAAATTTATAATGGAACAGTAAGCTTTAATAAGTAGTTAATGTCCCAGAGCCGTTATAAAAAGTTGTCTAGGTAGCTACTCTAGAGCCCATCACGAGCAACACGAACTGTGAACTTCCGCATGCTTCCATGCACTACTTTGTGCACATCGTCGTAGAAACCATGAAAACACGCGCTCATTTGACAAAATCCCATTCAGCAGCTGACCTTTTCCCTTTTTGTCTCTGTTGTTCCCCTCACTCCTCCTCTTTGTTCATACTTCCTCACCTCCATTCTTTTTGGCAGCTGCCGGAGAACACCACGTCCTCTCCCCATCCTTTGGAGTACTGTCTTTTTTGCCATACATCACAGACAAGTCGTTCAATTTCAAGGCTTGCTTTGCATTTTCGGCATCGCATCCCGAATCCTTGACTGTCGAGATTTTGTCCCTTTTAACCTGTTACGCCCGAAGCTCACTCAGACAGCCATGAACGAGACAATCAATCTCCATCACTTCGACAATACTCATTTTCTGAGAAGCATGGTCATGTGCTTGACTATTCGATTTGATGATATTCTCAACGCTGATGAAATCCATGAGTCTCTGGCACTGTTATTGAAATGCGAGTCCTGGAAGAAGCTCGGCGGCCGTGTGCTGCAGTATGTATGTCTCCATCGTTGTTCGACCCTTACTTTCAGCCATTAAAAGAAAGGCCTAATCACGGTAATAATAGGGGTACAACCGCTTCGGAATTCGAATTGTCAAACGATATACTCACCGTCGGCCGCCGGTGACTTTTAGTGTTGCTCACTTCAACACGCCACTGAAAGAGCATCCAATGGCGTCAAAGATGCTTCACCAAACAGCTGGGCCATCGATACATCCTGGTGCCGAATACCTGCGCCCGCTCTGTAGTGATGGCACTGGCCCCACGTCTTTCAAAGACTATGTGTCCCAGGGCTGCTCTCAGGTATCACTGCATGTAGTCACTTTTACAGATGGTACTTTAGTCTCTGCCACCTGGCCACATACAATGACCGATGGAAGGGGTTGGGCTGATATCTTTCGAGCCTGGTCGGCGATGATGGCCAATAAGCTACATGCCATTCCACGATACATGGGATATGACCTGGATACACTGGGGGAATTTGGGTACGACGAGTATGTTGAGCGGTCGCTCCTCGAGCCTGAAAAACGAAATTTGGCTTCCATGCCTGGGACTATTGCGCGCCAGACCGCAAACGCGATTCATGAGCCCAAGATGGAATCCCACATTTTCTGCCTTCCAGCTGAGACTCTTCGCGAAATTGACAAGAAAGTATCCACTAATATGTCAAATTACTTCATGGTCACTGAGACGGATGTAGTCAAAGGGTGGGCCGCTAACGTTGTGTGCTCGGACATGGGCACATCCAACCGTCGCGTATCGATCCATAGCTTCTTCGACCTTCGTGAGCGACTGCCAGGCAGATTTCCTGTCGTGGGTACATTTGTCCAGAATGCAACGTTTCCATACGTGACTATGCTTCCGACCAAAGATCTCGTGCACGCCCCATTCGGAGATACTGCCGTTGCTATAAGAAAGTCGTGCCTTCAGCAAGGGGACCCCGAACAGCTAGCTGCCACTGCGAGAATGTTGCGCAGCTCAGGGATGCGCGACAAATATTCGATCCTGGGGGACCCCGACGGTCACCACATTTATTTTTTTGACTGGTCTAATGACGGTTTGATGAATGCTATCGATTTTAGTCCCGCAGTGGAAGCGCCACCGGTTGGAAGTGAATCAGGAGAGGATCCCGTAAGCCCGGTTGGATCCGGGATTCACGATCAAAATAACTCCGCAAAAGGAAAGCCGGTTTATTTCCAGACTGATATTGTGAGTAAGAGCGACATCCACGGCCAAGACGTGTTCAACCTGTATGGGCGAGACAGACAGGGCAACTACTGGTTTGGGGCCGTCTTGCATCGAAAAGGGATGAAAAACCTTGAAGAGGAGATTAAGCGCCTTCAGTCTAGTCACTAGTTTCTTATTCTTTCTTCCTTTTTTTTTTCCCTCTCGCTTTATCTTTTCCCTTTTCTTGTGCGTGTTTTTCAATTATTATGGGGTTTGGTCGAGATGTCTTTCCAATTTTTCACAGACACGATGCTTTTTCGCTCTAGTTTTCATTTGATAGTCATGTCTAGATCGAATCGTGGGAGCGCGAAAAGGGTAGAGACAAGACCATAAAATGGGCAAAAGGGGCGAGAGGCAGAAAATGGAGCAATAGTAGTTGAGATACATGGACTATCGCACAAGTAACCGTTCTCCTGCTCAAATACATATTCTTCCTGCACAAAGATGTTCGCATTCCTATAGGAAGCCACTCGACGCGTAATGAAACTCAAGGCATAGAAATTGAGAGAGCGACGCCTTACATGGGTCCATAGTTTTCTAACACGGTATATAGTTGGCAAGATTTGAGAGCATCTTGACGCCCAACTAGCTCTGAAGATAAATCACCAAATCAATGCTATGATAGTTTAATCGCTTATATTAGTGGTTGATGGGGTTGTATATAAAAGTATTAATTTAATACACACCCTTGCTACTGCGCATAATGTATTAAGTCTATTTACATTTCGTAGAAAAAAAATAAATCAGCGCGAGCTCAGCAAGTGTTATTTATGTTGCATACGAATCATGCAAGGGATCCATTTCCATGTCATTAATGCTTTGTGTTGCTCGAGATACCTAGATGTCCTTATTAGCATACAAAAAATGATGCAATTTGCGAGGAAACCCTACTTCTAACGTCCTGGTAACGCTTATTCCATTCAATTTCATGGATTTTGAGGGGTTGTAAATGGGACGATCGCTCTCTGACCGATCGCTCAACGGAATTCCTCGCGATGGATTTGATCGACTCCTACTGCTCGGCGCAGGGTAAGGTGGATAGCTTCCATATCGTCTGGTATGCTGTTGGCGGCGGAAGAAGATAGCAAAAGCAGGCAACGTTCCGACGACGACGGCTTAATAGCAGATGAGTTAGTCCGTTTTATTCATCGTATTATTTCTGTACTCGTGATCATGGCAGGCGCAATTCATGCGAACTTACCAATTGCAGCCTCGATTTCACCCCATAACATTAACCACGAACTAGACGGAGTCGTGTCGCTTCTAGACTCCAGCCCTACCTGCACTGTGCGCACGATGGCCATGACAACACATACAATTCCTACACAGAATACGCCACCAAGCGCAATTTTCTCTTGCGGAGGCAGACGGAGGAGCCAAATCAGCTTCCACGGGAGCAACATGATCATAATGTCGGAGACGACATCGACGGCAAAGGAGAAATAGAGACTAATGACTTCGGCGACTTCATCGCGATGGGTCGAACACAAGCCTGAGCAAATAAAAACAGCGCCGAGGTTAGAGTTGTATTTTTTCGAGGTATGCTATGAGGCGATGTTAAGAAGGATACTCACCGGGTGTAAACCATGCGTGCATGCTCTGACAAGAGGTGAAATTCGTAATTATGCAGCCGACAAACATCTTGAAGCAAAGTTGAATCAGCTAAAAAGAGAAAAAAAAAAAAAAAAAACAAAAAATGCAAACTCCCGTGTAAAACCAAAAAGAGAAAGAAAAGCATACCACAAGCGTAAAGCTCAAGACCCCCCACCACCATCTCATCTGGTCTGGCAAGCCAGTGAAAAGCCTTCGATATAAGAACAACAAGCTCAGTTTGACTGACCAGAGTACAATCCAGAAAATCATTGTATTCGCGAAGAAAATCTCAATCACGAACATTGCATCTTTTTCGGCGTTGGCGTACTCCACACCCGTTTCAACAGCATTATCGACTCGATACAACGGGGGTGCCACGACTGTATATAAAGTGGCCATGACTAGAAACGACACCCATGATAATATGCAGAAGGTGTCTTCAATCTGAAATTCTCCAACTCGGTGGGTACAGCGGAGAATGAAGCGAGCGGCTGTGAACACAGTGGTGATGGCGATAGTAGCATAACCAGTGGCGAGCACCTGGCCCTTCGTCACCATAATCTCTGCACTTGTAGAACTCATGATGCCGTCTTTTTGTATTGTCGAAGTTATCTGTGTGACGGTAAAGTTTCTGTTTCTGTCTTTCTGCGTCCCCTGCCCTCAACCACCTTCCAGACTGGCCTCTTTGAATTCTGTTCACAATTCCCGAAGCGTGCGAAACCTTCTGTCAATCGGACAGTATTCTTTTGAAAGAACTCTAAATTGTGTGAGAATAACCATCTCTAGATACCCAGTGGTCTGCAGGTAGTCAATAGGGTACAGACGCCTTGTTGTTGATGGGAAGCATTGTGGTTAAGCTCTGTGGGTGGCAGAAACACAGTGGCAGCTGGTTTTCTGATGCAGCTAACCCAGGGAAAATATGCCTCAAGCAAAGTTCAGAATGGGAGCCAGAAACACAGACCCCTAAACCTAAGTATATCGTGACATGTGGCTGACTTGATTCAAAAGACTCATATATCTTTCTTTATGCCTATCCAGGGAGACTAGGCGAGGCAAGTTGAATCGGGCATGTATTGGTACAGACAAGCCAACACCCCACTACGGCGCTATCTCATTCTTCGATAATTAGCGTCTAATAGTCAAGTCCATCTTATGAAATCGAGATCAAGGGCCTGGCGAATCTACGGACTTTACTGAAAAAAAACCCCCCCAATTAAACCGGTGGCGCCGGCTACGCCGTGAGCATCCGATGTTAGTCTTCATCATCTAGCACCATGGCATATGAAGCTGCACGTAACAGACAGAATCCATGCATCATCTCAGTCAGACATTCATCAAAGACACTTTCAGTCAAAGAGTGAAACCCGGTGGCTGCAAGGTTGTATCTATTCCCCGCTGATTGTCCCGATCCCAGTCGGGCGGCAAGATGTATACAGTACTCGCAGGCACGGACTAGACGCGTAGGTACTATGCAGAGAGACAGGGAACAGACCGTTGGCAATGTACTAAAGCTGCAGGATGTTGGTGGCTGATGCTTGCAGCTATGAACTGCCGACGTAATCCTTCATCCAGCGCCAACTTCCAAGTCTTACATGTTATTATGTGCGCAATTGTTAGAAACAATTTGCCGATGACAGAATCATATAAATGGCCTTGTTATCCAACATCCTTCTAGTACGCTCCTACCATCTCATCTAACACCGATCCTGTCCGTCACACGTGTTGGCGAATCCTCCGCTGACACCCTGCACGGCACGGTTGCCGCCATCGGCGCACTAGGCTCGTGTTAAGCACTTAGTGCTTGCTAGCAGGCGCCTGGACGTGTAGAATTAATTAACAGAAAGTGTATATATCAGGTACCTGCTTTACACGACGATGCTAGAAATGTGTAGCCTCTCGTGTTACGAGCTTGGTCAATATATTTCTACTCAATTAGGGCTAGCATAGTAGAGTCGAGACAAGAGCAATCAACTGCGTCTCCATACGTCAATACGCTTGGGCCTGGGCCGCGTTGCCTGGGTATGTGGAGCTGATTGGGGATGCTTAACTTGATTGTGGGAATGGCCACTCGACTGGCATGTTACATCTGTTAACGTCGTTGTCTTGTTTGCAACGATGTAACCGGCCGTGCGGTCGGGTCGAGGTCGTCCCTCCAGCGACCCGCAAAAATTAGCACGTATTAATCGTATATCAATTACTAACAATCCCCGCATTGATCTCGAATGACCTGGAATGACAATTTCCTACTTAGTAGATTTTGCAAAACCCTTCCGCCGCGGCTGTGCTTCCTACCGTGCACAGATACCTCCATAGTTCGTGTAGTTCGTTGTGCTAGGAAAACATTCCGGATCAGGATGCCTCTCCGTAAGAACCAGCCGAGCACAGCGTGATTAAGCAGAGGAATAACCCCTTAATATAATAATGACCTATGCAGGCAGAGCCACGATCTTTGGTAGATATTCATTCACTCGCTCATTCAGTCTGGTGTCCAGTTTTGTTTTCATTCTCTGCTTCTTCGGCCAGCGAAGTGAAGGCCGGATACTCAGCTCCCCTAATTTTCCCGCCCCTAGTCTTGTCGCTATCGTTATATTATTAGTATTGCCGATTTCATGCTGGGTTTTCTCCGCCACCCTTGTTACAAATTTTGAGACGCATTTTCTCTGCTATAGAAACAAAATGGGGGTTATCAATCGGGCTTTTGCTGCAGGCTTAATTGGCTTGCTGGCTGTAACTGAAGGCGTCGCTGGGCAAAACACCACAGCCATTTTGCAGCAACTGGAAGCTAACGGCCTTAACACCACCCTGTTGAATGCCACCATCAATGGCCTTACCAAAAAAAGCAGCGGCTGCTCTCTTCTGGTGAGTTCTTTTTCAATCTGCCTACTTTGACTTTCGAGCCGGCGATCCTGCGCCTTGCCACTAAAATGGCCCCCATACCAAGACCGTTCACTGTTTTGAAAAATTACTCCTCTTCACTTTGCCAAGCACGTGTTTTCACATGTCATCATCCATGCAAATGATACCCTTATCTCGTTTCAACCACATGATGACGATGACTAAGGACTGACCTGAGATCGCGACATAGTGTTCCACCGTAGAGTTCTTCTTCCCCAATCAGATTCTCACTGCCAATGAGCCAGCATTTACCAATTGGACAGAGTCCTTCTGGTCACAGCAGCAGGAAGAAGTGACTCCCTCGTGCATCTATCAGCCCACCTCGGCCATTGACGTGTCATCGGGCTTGTTGCTCGCGGAGCTCTTCTCGTGCGAATTTGCTGTCAAGAGCGGCGGCCATGCTGCTTTTAGCGGCGCGTCCAACATTCAAAGCGGACTGAGCATTGATCTGAGTAAGTTGGATGAGATTGTTCTCAGCGATGACCAGTCAACTGTCTCGGTTGGCGCCGGCAATGTCTGGGTCGATGTCTACGAGTACCTAGAGGAATACGGCCTGGCGGCTATTGGCGGTCGAGTTTCCACCATTGGGATAGGTGGATTGACTACTGGAGGTACGTTTTGATCTGCCTTCTTCATCAGTATATACCGGTCCCGGGAATGCGAGGCTGACTGATGCAGGCGGTATATCATTCTTCTCCCAGGAGTACGGATGGGCCTGTGATAATGTCGACAACTACGAAGTAGTGTTGGCCTCTGGCCTAATCGTCGACGTTAACCTGGACTCATACCCTGACCTCTACTGGGCGCTGCGTGGTGGCGGCAACAACTTCGGCATCGTCACTCGATTTGACCTCAAAACAATTACGCAGGGCTCTCTCTGGAGCGGTTCACTCATTTACCTCTCCGAATACACCGACGACGCCATCGACGCATTTTATAATTATGGTATCAATGCCGCAACTGACCCAAAATCTGCCGTGATCATGAATTGGGCTTATGATGAGGGCCAATTCCTTGCTGTCGCCGATCTCGAATATGCAAACACCACCGAAAACCCACCCATCTTCCAGAACTTCACCGCCATTCCCACCTACGAGAACACAATGGCTGACCGAACTCTCTCCGAAGTCACCGACATGTTCCAAGAGTCCAACCCTGACGGACTGCGCGAAAGCTATTGGACCGCTACATTCAGTCCGACTAAGGATATGGTTACTTTCCTGGTCAACACATTCGAGGAACAGGCCGTCCGTGGTGCCGACGCAACGGGATATCTTCCTGCTCTTGTGCTGCAAATCATCTCTACCGACATGATGACCCAGATGCAGAAGAATGGCGGCAACGCGCTGGGCTTGTCACCCGAAGATGGCAATCTACTCCTCCTCAATCTGTCCTTTATGTGGGACGACATCGCTGACGACAACCTCATCCTCAACATCCTCGGCACCATCACGGCCAACTCTATTGCATACGCCCAGGCCAACGGGCTGTACAATGAGTTTCTGTACATGAATTATGCCAGCCAGTACCAGGCTGTGATCCCCTCGTACGGTACCGAGAACTTCAACAAGCTGAAGGAGGTTTCAGCCAAATATGATCCTTTCCAGGTCTTCCAGAAGTTGCAGCCGGGATATTTCAAGCTGAGCAGTGAGCCACCAAATTCGACCTACCCTAGTTAGATGGTCTTGCTAGCCTGCATGCTCTCGTTGCCCTTTGTATAGCTGTACAGTTGTATATTAATCCCACTCAGGAGATGTGGACATAGACAATAACATTTCTTTCATAATTGCACAGAAGCCGGCACCTTCTGGAATTTTCCGTTACGCCGTGGAACATCAAGTTACGGCATCGGCCCGAACCTTAGATATTAAACCAACTCTAATTACACCACACATCAAAGTCTAGACAATGAGCTGATTTCGAGCCACTGCAAAAGCAAGGATAGAATTGAATCCTACTAGTACGTTCCATCGTTGTTAAATTTCAAGTTGTGTGTACAACATGTGTCAGTAGTATACACATGAACACAAATGGATTGCTTATCCACACGCTAAGCCGACTTTTCTATCGGTTTCTGGCCACAACATATCGTCCTGTTGAATGATTTTAATGTCAGAGCCAAGACAGAGTTGGATTGAGGATTGGCTGGCAAAAAGAGTCTGTCTTACACATTTTGGTATGCATGGATCGTCCGGTCACGCAGCTCCGATTTGATCTGGTCAATTAGACCCCTGGTTTCCTCGGGCGTCCACTGTGGATGAGACAGTTGCACTATTAACCAAATTGAACAGACTCATACACTCTCGCACAGAAATACACTCACCCCCAGATGATTCGTAAACAGGAACATTGCCCACCCTTCCAGACCTTCCTCCCATCCAATCCTGTTATAGGCGCCAATCTCTTTCATTCGGCGGTCGCGTGGCCATGGCCCAATTGGCCACTTGAATGTCCGATGGGTGATATTCTCAAAGCCAGCCTCCCGGAAAAGCCGCTCCATATCCTCGGCGATGCTAAATGACTTGCCGAACTTGATTCCACATTCTAGCGCCAGCGGGCCCCAGCGTTCTGTGCTAGTTCCTGCGATCGATCCATCTTCAGACCGCGAAATAACGCTGATCTCGGCCTGCTCAAACCAGGCGCCCGGCTTAAGGTGCTGCATGACTTCACCATACAGCGCTGGGTAGTCAGGGACGCAGCCGTAGATGCAGCGCGCATGGATGAAGTCGAAGCTCTCCTTTGTGAATGTCCACGGCGTGCAGAAGTCGTCCACCTGGAACTCGAGGTTTGGCGGCACCAGCGTCGGCTGGATCGGCGACAGATCAGTGGCTACCACGGCTGTCGAGGGATATGCGTCTGCGAAATCAATGGCCCAGAGGCCGGTACCTGTGCCCAGGTCGAGAACGCGGGAGGGGCGGTCGGTGATGGGAGCAAGGAAGAGGCCGCCCCCGAGCGTCAGGCAAAAGAGGTGGTGGAAAAGATCCAGATTGTCACAGGCTTGGTCATCGTTAGGACCCCTAATCAGTCAGAGAGCCAGTCAGTCAGCGAATGGGGCCGTAGGGATGAAAGAGCACAGCTCGTACCAATACGCGCCCTGTTGATAGGCATGGTAGCGACGGCCGTTCTGGTAGATGTAGTCCCTGACGGACGACTTCAGCGACGTTGTCTGGGACTCGCGGTCGCTGTCATCTCCGTAGGATGAGTCGGCATCGCCCAGCCATTCCTCTGGCAGAGGGCCGGTTTGCGTCGGGATACACATGAAGCAGGCGGGCTAGCAGCGGCATCGCAGCGCAACGTAGTGCATCGCAAAACGCGAAGAGGCGACTGCATGTGTTGTCATATATATATATATGTGTGTGTGTGTGTGTGTGTGTACGTGAAATATATAGAGAAGGAAAAATGATAATCCCAAAAATAATAAGCAAATGCGCCGTGGTGTTCACAGCGTGCCACATTGAAGACGCGGCGGCCAACGTGAGCAGCTGCCGTGATTGGCCTGAGGCCACAAGGCCGCCCAGTCGATTTTCTGCAGTTTCAATTTTGGGCGTCCTCGCCTTTTCCCAATTATTGGGCGGGCTCCACTGAGCTGCATCCTGACTCGCCGTGTGATCTGGAATCTCCGGCTGGTCTGCTATGATGCTGCTGCATCTTACTCTCTTACGTGGTCTCTCACGACACCGAGAGTGGGCGCCGAACTGAAAGAACCCCCGGCTGGCTTCTGCAGCCTACGACTAATGACATGACTCTGCGATGAGCTAGGATATTATAGTATATCTGCACGCGGCCCGTTGAGCGAACAAAGAAACAATAAACATGGCCAATCTATCCCTGCTAGTCGCGCTCACAATAGCCGGCTACTTGGGCTACCTCGCCGTCGCACGACTCTTTCTTAGCCCGCTGGCCCGTTTCCCTGGCCCCCGACTCGCCGCCCTGAGCAATTGGTATGAGTTCTACTACGATGTCATCCTGCAAGGCCGCTTTACGGCGCATATCCAGGAGCTGCATCGTCGCTACGGTGGGTCTTCTCTCCCGTGCTATCTCCAGTAAACAGCAGCCCGCTCAGCGGTGCCAGGGCCAATTGTGCGCATCACGCCCAGCGAGCTGCATGTCGATGACCCCGAATTTTTCGACGTGCTTTATGCACGCGATGGTCGTCGTCACAAGTATGCATACTTTTCCGGCCGCTTTGGCTATGCCAGCGACAGCTTCTCGACCATCAATCACGAGGTCCATCAACAACGGCGCAAAGCAATCAGTCCATTCTTCTCGGCTAAGCGCATCCAGCAATTCGAACCCGTCGTCAGAGCCAAAGTCGACAAGCTCTGTGCCAAGCTAGCTTGGTATGTCGACGATGGCCGTGTGTTACCGCTGAGTCGAGCCTGGATGGCCCTGACTACCGATATTATTACCGAGTATGCCTTTGCCAAATCATACGACCAATTGGACTCGCCCGACTTCCAGGAGACACTGCATGATGCTCTTGTAGCGATCTATACCACTGGCCATTTTGCCCTGCACTTTCCCGTCGTTTTCCCAATTTTGGACGCGCTACCTGATTGGCTGGTGACGAGGATGGAGCCACGTTTGTTGCCAGTGGTGGGCCTGCGCAAGGTTAGTTCATCATCCCAATAAGTATTTATATACATGGAAGCACACAATCTTATAGTAAGGGTCACGAAGATTCCATAGCCCTAACATGTAACCAGGACCTCGGCCGTAGAGTTGGGGAAATTCGCACGGGACTAAATGAGCGCCACAAGCATGCAGAGCATCCAACCATATTTCACGAATTGTTGCACAGTGATCTGCCAGAAGCCGAAAAAACAGATGCACGACTAGGTGACGAAGCTCAGCTCATAATCGCTGCCGGCTTGATCACCACTTCATGGGCACTGACTGTTGCCAGCTTTCATATCATCCATAACCCAGCAGTAGCACAGAGACTGAGGCGCGAGCTGCTTTCTGCCACATCTGCCATCGATAGAGCTGATTTCCACGAACTGGAAAAGCTTCCGTATCTTCATGGCTGTGTAAAGGAGGGTATTCGACTTGCTCATGGCATTACTACAAGAAATCCCCGTCTCGCACCGGACGCTGATCTGAAATACGGCGAATGGGTCATACCACGCAAAACTCCTGTATCCATGACGAATGTCGACATATTGATGAATGAGAATATCTATCCGGACCCGACCGCCTTCCGGCCTGAGCGATGGATTGACAGTCCCCAGTTGGATCGTTATTTCGTAGCATTCGGCAAGGGCTCGCGAATGTGTTTAGGGATTAAGTAAGTTTGTCATGGCCGTTTTGCCACATGATATTGCACTGTTTTTCTACGCCGTTTGACCCTACTAACACTACTTATCCAGCCTCGCCCTCACCGAATTGTACGTCACGATTGCAACTGTGTTCAGTCGCCTCGACTTCGAACTGTACGAGACCGATCTGTCAGATGTGCAAATGAAGCATGCCTATCTCGTGCCGTATACCAAGTGGGAGTCCAAGGGTGTACGAGTAAAGGTGAAGCTGCTTCCACGTCTAAGTTGATACGCGGTATCTGACTGTCCCTATATATATTTGTTCAAGTGATATGGCGAGAGTAACCTATATATCTCTATATGAACCTCGATTACATCGAAGGGTTTTGTTCTCTTCGTGTTGGTTTGCAATATATAACCGTTGGATGCTCTACTTCACCGTCCGCTCTGCAAGTATCTGCTTCTATTCATCACCTCCACCGTTGTGGTAAATAGAATGCTATTCTGCTCTTGCTCTCATCAAATATATTGACGTGAAATGGAGCTTAAATTACAAGACTGATCAAGGAGCAAGTGCAGCTCACTTGCATTCCAGCTCAAAAGTCCGAGTGTTTATAATGTCATATCAAGTTTTTACATATACCATACACGGCTCATATCTGCATAATAGAAATCATCTCTCGTAAATCTGTATCGCCGATCATGGCACAAAGTTATAACGCGACCGAAATTCAGCAATGGTCAGATGCAGGTTCTTCTGAAAACTATGCCGAGTTACCATGCGGAATCATTGCTCGTCGACATTCCGGATAACCAGCCACAGACATGTGCGAAACGGGTCATCTTCTTCAACAACATTCCCATACGCAGCAGCCTGTTTAGAATCCTGCTGTCCCCTCCTTGATCGTGCGTCCCTACCATTATATTTCTTCAATTTCGCATTAAAACGTGCCAATCCCGATTTCTCCGCCCACGGCATATCCTCATCAAACTCCAACTCCGCGATCCACGGCTCCAAAACCCGAAGACGCCTCTGCCACGCGTCTAAAACCGACTCATACCCAGCCGCATCCTGAATTGCCAATTGCTGAAATAACTCTGTCTGCCGACCGACTTTCCCTTGAGAGTCGAGAATGGGTATCTTTGCAATATGCGCCAGCGCATCCAACTTGGCAAATTCTATTTTCAGCCCACGCGGCCCGAAAATATCGCGATTAGCGTCCCGTAACATACTGTCGGTCCGGCTCTTGGAAACGCCATGATTGCCTAGGTTCGCAAGCCCGCTTACAGCGGATCCGATCCAGTGGAGAGGAAAGAGGATAGGAACAGAAGATAGAAGACCGCCCGTGACATCAAGGACTTGCAGCGGTGGACTGTTCGAAATTGCCTTATTGAGTCTTTCAAGGAAGCTCAGAAAGACTTCGTGCGGAAGATGGAAATCTTTCAAGACCGGAGCGTACGCACGAAGGAAGGGAGAGTCGAAGGAGGTATCGATTGCGGGAATAGCCACGGGTTTGTGGAGCTCTGTCGCCGGCGCCGACTGCTGTGAAATTGAGCTTTCGTGAATTCCTACATATGCCGGCGGCTCTTCTTCGGGTGATTCGGCTCGTGATAGCGGAGAATTAACTGAAGAGTGTGGGCTTTGATCTTCTTGCTGTGCGCGGGACCACGGATGACTGGCTTTTTCGGAGGCCATGTTGCTATATCGCCTAATTATTTTCAGTGATACTATGATTCACTGGAAAACGAGGGATCAAGAATATATATTTTCGAATTAAACTCTGCCAAGAGTCTCGTATAAGATAAGATCGATCCATGCATGGACTTGCATCCTAAAACGGAACAAGTTGCGATTCCCCACTTGAAAAAGAACGGCCGCTTGGACAACAGTGGTGAAATTTGGCAGCCTACGTCTCTACCAAGGTCATGGCGGGGGGCACAGCCGCCGCCTACCTGCAACGCGCGATTCAGCCTTGCAGGCTGGGTCAGTGGCTAGTTGGTTAGCACGAAGCTCATTTTTGTATGAATTTTGACGTATCATGATTAACGCGTCGTCAGTAATGTGACTTGATTTGAGGGTTGGCTTTGAATTATCAAAAGTCAAGCCTTTGGAAATTATTGCTTTTTTAGGGTATTATCCAAATTGCTTCCACATGAAAATTGAACGTAGATACCAAATCATTATCTAATTTCTTACTCTTCGGAATGACAACAGCAGGCAACGAACATGAAAGAAAAAACGACCAGAAACCCGAGTTATTCTAACATAACCCATCCCACGCCAACAAGGAACGTCCAAAACAAAACAAGAAACAGATCAGTGAATTGTTCATCTTGCGTGTGCGGGGAGGCGGAAGCTGAGATAAGCCAGGTATTTGGCCGGGTGCCAATATACAAACATAGCAAAGCAAGGAAAAATCACCAGAGGATCAAACACATAAAACGACCATTCGTGGGTGTTCAGATATCCCGATGGACCTTCGTTAAACTCAATCATACGGTAGACAGTCCGAACCTGGTCATAAGTAAGCAAACCGACTCAATAACGAAACGAAACTAAACGCACCAGAATTAACCCAGACACTAAGTTCACAACTCGCAAGATCGCGCGCCAGTCTTTATATTGATGATTTGAATCTTCGATTTGAAGAACATTGTTGTTCCCATCGTCAATTTGCTGGTGGTTCGGCTTACTGAATCGCTTAGATGTGAAATTGAATCGGATTGCGACTATTGTGAACAAGCCAAACCCCACCAATTGCACAATCACACCTGCTTGGGCGATTACTTTCCCTCTATCTAGCTTTGCCTTTGCATCAGAGCTTGTAGCCTGCGTTGATGAGATTATGACAGCGCCTCCCAACTGCAAAAGAAGGGCAATCGCATCACAGACAACGAAGATTGGCGTCACAAATCGTGGGGGGACCCAGATTAGTTTAGTAGTTCTCGACTCCTTAGGCACCACGAGAAAGGTTATCCGGCCGAATATGATGTAACAAAATGCCGCGACCATGACGGGAGAAAGCACGATGAGGGCGAACTGAAGGACGAACAGTGACCGATTGTCGACATTTTTGATCGATAGAGATCGGCCGATGTACCCAATAGTTTCCACTTGACAAACAATCCGTCAGTAAGATGTGACAGCGGGTAAATAAGATATGATATGCGTACTTGCTGAAGCCACTACCATGATAACACACACCCAAGCCCTATGCTTCAGCCATAATGCTGTGGTCAAAAGAAAGGTGATGCCATACAGCACGGCAAACACCACGGCGGCTGCCAACGAAGGGCTGTAATCGTAAAACGAGAGAGATTTTTGCATGATTTGTGAATAATCTTATATGATTAGAACAGTTTAATAAACTTGGAACAAGAATGCTTTCGAGACCAGGAATGATCTGAATATTTATGTCGACACGGGCGTACATCATTGATGCCTTTCACTCAACCATTGAGTACGCCTCGCGATGCCTAATGCGGGCAGCATGTCGCCAACCCAAGAGCGAGAGCTCCAATTTATAAGGGCATCGTATTTTGTATTCGCGCGCACACCTTGAGTCCAAACTTAAGGGAGATCTTCGATTTGGTTTAACAAGACTTGATGCCAGCCCAGCCAATAAGAACCCGAAGACGATTCGCCTACCACATTAGGCATGGCGGCTCAGCCACCGATCCTTAACAATCTTCCAAGCTTGTCGACCACAGTCTATGCAAACGAGCCATGTAGAACTTCACCCTCACAGACTTCCACACTACGAAACGCGAAGCGGTAAATAAATAGAATGGTTTACTGCCGCCGCCCCAGTAAATACTGCCTCGGCTGCCGGAAACGCCGAATCAAGGTAAGCAAGCCAATAGCCACCGAACAGTCACCGAGCAGGCTACTCATGTCAATTTTAGTGCGACCTTGGAGTGCCTGCGTGCACGCAATGCACACGTGTGGGTATGAAATGTACAGGCTACCGCGATCAGCTCTCTCTTCTTTTCCGTGACGAGAATGCTAAGACCAAGCATCGCTCTGTCACGGCCAAAGACCGGTCCAGAGACGCTGAACGTCGACAAATACAATTATTGGACGTATCTGCCCATACCGGTCTACCTATTGTACCTACTACAAGCATTGATGATTGTGGGTTGATGTTCTTTCTCGACCGTTTCTCCACGGTGCCAAAATGGATGGTCGGTTGCGGCCAATCGCACATCAGTGCGGCCAAAATCCACCCTTTCATAAACAGTATTATTTCAAAGGAGCAGACCCGAGATGCCCTTATTTCAGTGGGGCTGGCTGCATTGTCGAATGTTACTAGCAACAAGATGTACCGCCTAGCAGCAGTACAGAGATATGTCACTGGCATCAAATATGTTCAACAAGCTCTCGCGAAACCGACCAACGAGAACTTGGAGGATGCAATCAAGCTGACCGTGATTCTCATACTTTATGAGGTTTGTATTATATCCCTACCAGTCTCATATCTAGTATGTAGAGCTAATCAAGGACAAAGTTCGTCACCAAAAGCCCCGACTCCGACTCCTTTCGCTCGTGGAACGTCCATGCGGACGGAGCACTTGCGATAGTTCGGCGTATGCACAACGGGCAAGTGCCCGCAAAGCCGCAAACTATGGCGGATCTGCAAACCTATCTTTTCTTCATCATGAAATATTTCGGATCAGGTGGAGACATTCCAAGGGAAATTCTTCACTGGTCTTTTCCGGTTTATACCTCTCCCACTCTGAGCATGACATCGAATCTTATCAGCATCCTAATTCGCCTTGTTCGTTTGTCGGCGACTTTGAGGGATCCTTCTTGCAGCGTAAATGCGAAAGATGTTGTTGAAACGGCACTTGGTATTAATAGGGATTTGGACAGCTGGGAAGCTGGCTTGGCAGACGACGATTGGTCGTTTGTTACGAAAAGCTTTGATCAGCCACTCGGTCAGCCACTCGGTTTATATGAAGGGAAATATCACGTTTATAACAATGTGTGGGCCTCTCGAGTGCTCAATCACTATCGCTACGCTCGCATTCTCGCCAATGAAGTCCTGTACACCTACACACTAGAACTGGAAACTCCTACAAATTCTCACTTGTTGCAACAGCAGCAGCACTCCGCACTCACCACAATATCACGCGTTGCAACAGAGATCTGTATTTCCGTTCCTAGCCACTGTACTTTATTCGGGCATAGCTTTGGCTCGCTATCCACCGAACAAACCGATGCACCGCCCCTCAACGGAGTCTTCGTCCTCATTTTCTCGCTGATTATTGCTGGAAGTGCTATTGGGGTATCAGATGAGCTGCATGAGTGGGTACTCAAGGTTTTGCAAACTATTGACTCGTCCATGGGTATTCGGCATGCAGCTGAACTGATACCTTTAATGCAAAGAATGCGATCATCCATGAGGGCTGAGTTCTGGAGTGGTGCACAGATCTGGTAGCATGCACTAGATATGTAATATAGCCGAGGTATATATAAACACTTAGACGTTGTTTTGGACCTAGAGCTCATAGTAATATTGAAATGCTAGTAATATTCCCTATATTTTGCACTCTAAAAAGTAATGGATTTTACGAATTTAGATGAGGAAGAGAAATCTTCAAGATCTTCTGAGACTGAGATCTTCTGAGACTGTAATCTTACTTTCGACATTTAACCTGAACAGCCTCCGTAACCTGGTCTGTGTTGGGTCCGCTAAATAAGTACTATTTGGATGCTTTCACTTGAAGTCTGTGATTTATACATTTATTCTTTCTATACTGCTTAAAATAGTACCAAAGCTAAATTTAGACCACAGTTACCTGGGTTGATCAATCGTAGTACACAATGAGCCTCTAACAATTGAATTATAACTAATCATAGGAGAAAAAACCCGGGCTTTATGTTGACAAAAATTTGCAAAACAAGTATGGGTGAAAAGCACACAAGGCAAAAACTGCTGCCAGTGAAAGTATCAGTGGCATCATTCCCTTTTGTTCAGCGGCCGTATGTAGGTACATATATGAGACATGAGCCTTTTATAATACAAACACAAATTCCGGATCCCGGTCATCATTGTACCCGGAATATTTCTCATATTTCCCACTTGCCTTGTCCCGATTGATCTTGTGACACAGTAGCACATTGAATAAAATCCTGCCATTCTACACGTTAGCAATACTGTCGTATATATATGCACTTCAACGCTTCATTTCTGAAACGAATGAAAGGGGACGAAGCAAAAAGCCGACATACATAAACCAAGCAAATACCAACAGCGATAAAACAACAGTATGTCCCTTATGATACTGCGGCGCATCTTTGGACGGATAAATAAACGTCGCGACGAAGCCTCCGCAGTTAGCGATTGCAAGCTGCATGGCGGAAGTTGTTGCACGTTTATAATGGCCAGAAGAGTTGTTCGAGTTCCAGACCAGAACACAGGGAACGCTAGCATACATGCCCGTTGCCATGAGAAAGGTCATGCCGTATTTGACCTGGGCATTCGAGACGTTCGCAATAACTGCGTAGCCAATGATGGCGACTGGGAGTGTAAATAACATTACGACACCACGGAGTTTGAGGCGATCGGATATAAAGGCGACCACAACTGTTGTCATTCTAGTCAGACGTACTCTGATAAGTGTTAGAGGGAGGCTGTCAAAGGACGTACCAGTGAATACTGTTGCTACTGCATACGGAATCACAGACCACAGTTGTACCTTATTGGCGTTGTTCGTAAACCCCGAATCGTCGATGATTGTGGGAAGAAAGAGACCAAATGAATACAGCCCAGCCAGGATGGCAAAGTAAGCCAGTGCTGAAAGCCACATTGAAGGATCCGTGACGCCGCGCAGAACCTCGGACCATTTGAGAGATTCGTCCTCAGAGCTTTTGTAATTTTCAGCACCAAATCATCGCTATAATTTAGTTGATGAATAGACTCACTTCGCATCTCCCTGTGAAGGGCGATCCTGTAGGATTCGTTCCTGTGCAAGCTCGCGTTCTGCAGGCGTCAAGAATTTGGCCGACGCTAGATTATTGGGCAAACCAATAGCAGCGATGATGCCACATGCTACAGTCTGTATTATGTATCGCTGTTAAAAGAGATGGACATCTTCTTAAACATCAGAGCGGCGAAAATACGCACCAGTAAACCCTCAATAATGAAAATCCACCTCCAGCCCGCTAGGTGGCTGACATGGCCAATCTCTACTAAACCTCTCGCTAAAAGCCCTCCAAAGGCGCCCGACAACGAAGCCGCAGTATAGAACAAACCGATTCGCAGAGCTAGATCCGAGCGTTTGTAGAACGATGATAGATATAGAACCTGCACAAGTGAATCACGTTTTAGTATGACTTTGGTTTCAAATTTACTTCTTTGTGGGTAGATAGCCGATTCGAAGCCTAACTTACCATCCCTGGCAGTAGTCCTCCCTCGGCAATTCCTAACAATGCTCGGACAGCAACGAATGAGCCGAAGCTGGTTATAAATCCGAGGCACATGGTAATGATTCCCCATAAAACGGTAAGGAATGGCAGCCAGATCCTTGGAGATGCTTTTTTGAGAACCAGATTGCTCGGTAACTCGCTATGATGGTGTCAGCCTTGCATGCATAGCAAATTATCCAGAAAGCAGGGATGTCATGATAAGAAATTAGGCCAGACGTTGAACATACCTGCACACGTAAAATAAATAGAATACAGTCAGACCTATGTCATATTGGTGATCGGTAATTCCAGTGTCGGCCTCGAGGCCGACGATTTTGGCGTTTCCCACATTGGTGCGGTCGAAGAACGAGCACAAAAATAACAGCGCAAGAATCGGCAGAATCCTGTTGAGGGGATAAAGAATGTGTTAGTGGTACATTAAGAAGAGTGAATAGAAAACTAAACGGCACCTAATGTCAGTTTTGAATAGAATCTTGCGAATTTCAGCCGAGTGCTCCTGCTCGAAGAATGCCGGTCGTGATGAAACGCCCTCGAGCTTCTCTTCCGGCGGGCTCTGGTGTGTCGCCGCTGGCTCCATGGTAATCAATCGGCTATTTTGTTGCTTTTGATGCTATTTCCAGAGTTTCTATGCATGAAACGGGGAGACAAGACGATAATTCAAAAAGTTGAGAATTGGAGCTGGTCCGGGGAAAGCTGGTGATGTGCGGAGTAAATACGGGGATGATCTGCGCTCATACCGTCGGAGCCAGAAGAAGGGCCGAGAAAAAGAAATCCTGCATGAACGAGCTCTTATGCATGTAAGCGACTAACTAATTACGTAGCTAGGTGGATGATCGTTGCTTGGTAAGTGCTAGGTATTTAGCATGTGCCTCCTCTATCGGATAATTTCCTCCTATAGTACTCCGCATTCGATATGCGTCCACTACCTGGTCATTGACACCTGCGCCACTTTCATGTAGTAATTTATTTCACTTGAAAGCACATCCAGTGAGAACTCATGAAGCAAGAAACAAGAGTCGGATATGAAAGTGAAACGTCAGGAAATGCTCTGCTAGATCCACGAGGTATTGTAGGGGCTGGGACGACCCCTTGCTCGGATATCTTAGGAAACCCCCTCTGTCTTTCCATGTACTCATCCTCAAATGTAAAAATGTTGTGTTTATTTAATAATCTAAGTTGGGCTTTCGATACTATACAACGTGTAGAATAAAACTAGCTATTCTCTGAACTGGGACTGCATCTAGGACAACGAGCGTTATGTTATTATTCTTGGTTAAGCCGAAAACAGCGCTTGCAGTTGAGGTATTGAACGAGAGTGCCCTGGTGAAATGAGCTTGCAGGTTGGTAAAATGGCAAATGCCGCTAGATGAAGGTGACTAGCTGAATGACCTGGTTGCACTGAGGTAAATGCGACAGACAGTAGCTGCCGTAGCCACCACGGTACCGCGTTTGAGGACCATATTCTCCTCATTTGGAAAAGATATACTTCCAAACAATTGATTTTGAACACTTGAATGGCATCAGCCCGCTTTCCATAAGCCTTACATATTTTGATTTGGCCGGACGGTAACTACACGACATGGTTATAATTATGTACAAGAAACGACAAAAACACACCAATTACCCAGGAGAGCTCTCAGGTAAGGCCCCCCAAAAACTCATAGAGGGAAAATAGAAGCTATACCACTCCTATAAACTCAGGTCGACACAATGACTTCCTGAGCCTTTGAACCACCATTATAATCGGTCATAGCCAGGAGACTCGTGTCGTCGCTAAGCGTCAACAGGCCGGCCCACGTGCTGCCTGTAGGGAATACCGTTGTGGAGTCTGCCCAAGTATCACCACCATCGGTGCTCGCCATAAGAACGATGGTCGCATCTAGATCGTTATCTGGATCGTACATGAAGCTGACAACGAGAGTGCCGCCAACATTGGTCACCTGGGGAGCCTGAGCATTGTAGCCATCACCTGGGGAATACACAGTTTGGCGGTTGCCCCATGTTGCGCCATCATCAGAGCTGGTTACCGAATAGATGGAGAAAAGACCACCGTTAGTTTCGGATTCGAAGACTGCGATGAGGTTCTCGCCGCTGACTGTTGTAACACCAATCATACCATCGCGGGCATCGGTAGTGCCTGAACCCGACACAATCGTAGAAGTAGACCAGGTAACACCGCCATCTGTTGAAGTTCTCATTAAATTGTCTTGGTCAACAGCGGAGTCCTGGCGGGAATAGTATAGCTGCAAAGTGACACCATCCTCGGCCATGCGCAAGAACGGCTCCCAGTTGCCATAAGTTGGGCCTGGGTCAGAAGCAGGCTGACTGAGATATGCCCATGTAGCACCATTATCATCGGAATAGCAGATAGTAATACGGAAAAAGGTGTAAGCACCATCTTCAAGACTGTGGTTGCGAAAAGCTATCAAGATACGTCCGGAAGGCAGTTGCAATGGGTATGGATTATTGATATCGGTGGTTGACGTTGACCCTGTTGCAACAGTGCCAATTTGTGTCCAGGTTACTCCACCGTCAGTAGACGAAACGACGACAATGGTATTTGTGGTGCTTGTAACATCAGCGTAAGCTCCGAGGATAGATCCATCGGCGAGGTAGTTGGCGCGAGGATATGTGCCAGATCCCATGACATTCTCCCCACCGCTGAGAGTTAACGTGGCTCGCTTTTCAATGGGGACGGCGAGTGCAGATACAGATGAGGTAAAAAGAAATAGAGCTGCGGCGGATAGCCCAGCAAAGAAACCGCGTCCAACCATTGTGACGAAGAAAGCAAACAATATCTAGCGTCCGGGGGGTTTCCAATGTTAGACAGACGATCGAGGAGAATGTGGCAAAGTAGCACCAAGGGGGGGCCTTTTATATAGCTCTTGAATGTTGACGATGAACAAATATTTTGGACACGCGTTTTAGGTAACAAGACCCAATCAAGTCTAAGCACAAATGTAGATGCGTTCCAAGTTTCCGTTGCTCTGCTCTTAGGCCAATCAATCACGGCCCATTGATCCAATCGTGTCACGCAATAACATGCAATGTAGCTGTTGCATTCACTTATATTCGACCTACACCAAGACTCCGTCAATCAGAGTTGACTGTTCACTGAAAGGTTGTTGGGATATTCGGCGATGTCACGCGGGCGTAGCAATGTATGCCTCGGGGTAGGCCTAGTATATGTGTTTGAGGTCGACCATGCGCAGACTCGGCTTCTTCAAGGTTACTTGGGTTCCCCACCTCTAGGTACTTAGACACGCTGTCTGCGTGATCTAATTCACCTTGGCAGCAATAACGCATCCACTTCGCGCAAGACTCCGCTTGTCAGTTTTGTTACTTAAGGCAGTAAAATTTCCTTCTTTGGTTACTATTAAGTAAGCAGCCAGCTGCAGACAACAGGATCTCATATCCGAGTCTGCGTCTCAGTCACTGAAATATTAACAATGATCTAAGTGGGGGAGGCTGAGAAATGGCTTCTCGGTTATTACCGATGGGACTCTACTTTACCATGAACGGGAAGGTGATGATTGCGTAGGTTAGGGAGAGTAAACACCGCAATTTATCAAAAATATTATTCTTTTTTTAAAAATTCTGTAACGACTCTCATTTAAATGAAACATATAATTACCTTCTATTCAACTCTTAGTCTTCAACAGCAGTCGAGGCTGCATGAATCAGGAGGAACTACCAGGGATCAATGTTA
Organism: Eurotiales sp. R13A2; assembly: GCA_023625935.1. Classification (NCBI taxonomy): domain Eukaryota; kingdom Fungi; phylum Ascomycota; class Eurotiomycetes; order Eurotiales; species Eurotiales sp. R13A2. The sequence continues at coordinate 280,292 of JAMAFV010000017.1, read as the reverse complement.
CTGTGGCTTCAATTAATACGACCGCCACCAACAAGACCAATCATACTCGATACTCAGCCGGTTGGATTGAATTTCGGCAGATACTTCAGTCTAATCGGCGCGTGCATTAAAATGGCGACATTTTTTAGCGGGCTCTGCCTCTACGCTTATCTTACTTGCACTGTGTGCCAAGATGCTACTACGTATGTACACTTGTCGTCCTACGCATACACTGGCACAGGAGGTACCTACTGGTCAATCGCAAGTAATCTCCAGATGCATGCATATAGATACCTATCACTGATTGGTTTTTCGATCACGTCCCTAACTAGAAATGTAATCTAAGAGTCGGCCATTTTCTCACCAATCCTACGTACGGGTTGGTTACTAATTGTCAGTCTGTTGCCGCTGGGAAACACCGAATCGATCACGAGACTTCGCTGCCTTCTTTGGTGAGGAACATTTATACATGCAAGAACGATGTAGGCTATTGGCTGCAGAATGCCTCTCTGTAATTTGTGTTGATACGGGCTAGCTGAGTGGCTTGAATAAGATTGTGATCCGTGGAGCCACTACTCTTGTCAACGGTTTCAGAAAGCCTGGCTTTTACTAAAAATAATTATTTTACTCTTCACCCTGTCCCACGCGAAACGACGATCAGATTGTTTGAATTGTCCAATGTCCACGCCGTAAGGATCAGGGCAAGGGTGTTTGTTGACTTCAGTAAGAACGTCGGCGAGCTCCTAATAAGCTCCCTTTAGCGAGGCCAACACACCCGTAACCTCAAGGCTAACTCTAGTGCATTATTGAGCTCTCAGCCCCCGGCTTAAATCCACAAGGGTTTAAAAGCACTTAGTGGCAGCCGCAAGAGCTAACTAAACCACTTGTTGGTTTTACTCAGGTACGTTCGCAATTTGTGGGCCACGTGAAATATAGCATCTTATCCATAGGACGAGTCCGTGGATTGCATTGGAGATATATATGGCACAAAAATGGCTAATTTAATGGTCAAGAATGGTCAAGAACCGCAAACCGCCTCTACAATGTCTAGAACTATTCCATGCTCTTCAGAACCTGCGCAACGTGAAACTTGGCGTCTGTTTTGGCTTTGACCTCTTCCACGCCAACGCCAGGAGCCAACTCCGTAAGTGTCAACTCTCCCTTCTCTCTATCAACCTCAAATACGCACTAAAAACTACCGTTAGTTCCGTAAAATAGAAGAACAATGGAAATAGAGGCAAAGACTAACCAGATCAGTTATAATTGTGCTGACACATCTCGCTCCCGTCAGCGGAAGGTCACATTGTTGCACGATTTTCGAAGACCCGTCCTTTGCAACATGGCTTGTAGCGACGACGATTTTAGTGTTGTTGGGATTTGAAACAAGATCCATGGCGCCGCCCATTCCTTTGAATACTTTTCCGGGAATCATATAATTCGCCAAGTCTCCGTTGGCCGCAACTTGGAGAGCCTGTTACATTTTGTCAGTAAAATTGAGACTCGGACCGAAGAGGAAGCTGAGTGCGTACTCCCAAAATAGAAACATCGACATGACCGCCGCGAATCATGCCGAACGACTCGGAGCTATCAAATGTCGAGGCACCAGGTACAAGCGTCACTGTCTCTTTGCCGGCGTTGATAATGTCACTGCATGATAACGTCAGCATTAAAAGTTACTAATAATAAGTAGATAAAGTAACTTGTAACATTAAGAAAAGAAGGGAGAAAACCCACGGATCGACCTCATCCTCCGTTGGATACGCGCCCATTCCCAGTATCCCATTCTCACTCTGTACCCAGACTGTATGTCCCTTGGGTAGATACGATGGAGCAAGTGTAGGAATTCCCACTCCCAAATTGACATAGAATCCTTTCTTAAGCTCCTTTGCTGCCCGTTTCGCAATTCGATTTCTCTGGACTGTTTCCGGCGACTCTTCCTTTTTGGCGGCGCCAGTACCCGATCCTCGCAGTTTCTTAATCTCAATATGTTTGTCGGCGGTCGCAGGAACAATTCGGTTCACAAAGATGCCCGGTAGATCCACGTCGTTCGGGTCGATTGATCCGATGGGAACAATTTCTTCGGCTTCCACGATCGTCATGGTCGCCGCCTTGGCCATGATGGGACCGAACGATTTGGTCGTGTATCTATCAAAAATTACCCAATAAATATCACCACGTATCAAGTGTCCCAGAACAGATACTTTGAGAAGTGATCACGATTGGCAGTTAAAACGCACCTAAACACACAATTCCCAGCCTCATCAACCTTCCACGCTCTCAAAATGGCCACGTCGCCAGTAATCGCTTCTTCCATAAGATACCTACGACCCTTGAATTCCCGAACTTCTCTCTTTTTCCCATGTTCTATGACTTCTTTTCCATCACTGCTAAGCCGAACCGGAATATTTCCCTCCTGCAATAATGTCGAGACACCTGTGGGTGTATAGAAAGCAGGTATACCCGCGCCGCCAGCTCGAATGCGCTCTGCAATTGTGCCCTGAGGACATAACTCAATTGCAATTTTCCCCGTCAGGTAGTTCTTCTCAAGTGTCTTGTTGTTTCCCAGGAATGACAAGATCAGTCGTGATAATTGTCCGGCGTCGGCTAGCAGAGCCAGTCCCCCGACTTTTGCGACACCGGCGTTGTTAGACACGGCGGTAAGGGAATGCAGATCTTTTGCCCCTCGACGAGCAATAGCTTGAATAAGTGTCTCGGCGACACCGCATAATCCGAAACCTGCGGACAGAATCGTTGAGCCGGACTTGAGATCGGCGACCGCGTCATCGGCGGAGGAGAAGAGTTTCGACTCGCCGCGGACAATCTTGGGCGCAATCGACTGCGAGAGAAGTGAAGAGGTTATCGAATATACGCGTCGGCTTGGCAAACACAATGCGGGCTTCGTGCGGAGATTTGGCGATATCCTTGTAGTTGTTGTTATTGTTCTGCAGATTGCATACGATGCCAGCCGATGCGGGCGCGACCAGACCTGGCAGGACATGCTAGGCGAGAGGCGGGCCCCCATGCTCAGTGAGTCGGCGCTCCAATTGCGATATATACAAAATATGAATGTGAAGGAAGGTTGCTAGCCTAGAGCAAACACCGATTGACATTTACAAAAGAAAAAAGAGATAAAAGAGAAATAAAAGTCGAGGATTTCGTCCTCGGCTCGATCTGCCGTGACGACATCTGTCGGAGCTACTTCTGGCGCCGGCCCGCCGGGCATCGCTCCGAAGTATACAAACCCTATGGCAAGTATGATTAGGAGCCCAGCATCGGTAGACATCAGTTGAAATAAATCCTTGGATTGTAAAATTGCCAAATTCCGACTACCTTATGACCACGGTGTTGCAGATACTCAATGGCTAATTTGTTGAATGTGCTCAACAGCTTATGTCCAGATGGCAGATAATGGTTACACTCCGACATGTAATTTCATCTGGACTATCTTCGTAGGGAGAGTCGATATAAAATCACTTTCACGCAGACAATTATGGGCGACGGCATGAAATCTCAGCATCAGAGCTTGACCAGGAAGTTTCGCAAGTCACAATTCAAGTTGCTTTTGCCATCAAGAGACAGAGCAGCCTATGATTCGTCGACCTTTGTGGCAAGGCTATTTCCTCAAATGCCCTTGATGAGCAGATGTTATTGTCTGAAATTTGCGAAGCATAACGTACGTGAGAATTGCAACAAAATTATCGATGCTTGCTTTGAGTGTCGAAAGCGTACATCCGTGTGTACGAAAGCCATCATGCCGCCAGGATTCGCAGACTTAATGCAAGAATAAAAATGGGCGACAAATGTTTTAATGCTTGCGATTCTTCTTAGGCTTTCCAAGTTTTTGTTAGTGATTTTTCACCTGAATGTTTGGATTTGAAAACGCGATCTTCTCGCGTCTCCCTATGAAAACTCCCTACGCTGAATGCTCCTTCCTTTTCCATGCTTAGGTCCAGTGCTAGGACGGTTTTCTCTCAATGAACTATTTAGTCTGCCAAGTTGTTTTAATTCTTTCGAAGTGAACATCTTCGCCGTCCTGGCTCGTAAATCGTATACAATCTTCTCCGCAATTTCGTCCGCACTAAACTGAGGCTGGCTTAGCTCCGCAATTAGTGCGGCTTCTTTCTGGAACGTCGCAACAAGGCGAAATTTGTACTTCACGTAGAATGGCGACAACAACAGTCCTGGCACAGTCTGTCTGGGAGTCGGGCTAGTGGGCCTATATATATTCTTTGCAGGATATCCGAACTACATGTTGCGTCTCAGCACCGTGAAGTAGCGCATGGAGGACCCATCATCGGATTCGCAGCAGCTTCCCCCGCGTGTGGCTCCGAAGCAGGCGGCTTGCATCTTGTGCCACAGCAAAAAGCTGAAATGTAACCGCGGGCCCGGTCAGGTTCGCTGCGAGCGATGTTTGCGCTTTCGAGCTGAGTGTATCATTCCCGATCATCCTCTCGGGCGCCAGAAAGGGGTTAAGAAGTTCGTCACCATTCCCCGCAACTTCGTTGATATACACAAGCAGCAAGCTAATATCACACCGGTCCCTGTAGTAAGCGGAAGGGGGTGGACAAAGCCGTTCATCAAATTGAGCAAGCAATCAAAAAATCCAAAACAAGCCGATATGAGGACGACGAAGATGTCACGAAAGTCATATCGCATCTGCAAGACTTGCTTGACAAAGCCCAAAGACAGCTTGTCAGCTGCAGTTCAGATGTCTCATCACGTGGCCCAGGAGACAGCGTTGTTTCTGTCGAGCGCTTCAAACCGCAAGAAGCCAAGTCAACGATGGGAAATCCCGATGACACCTTAGCCCTTGACGATGCCGAGAATCCTCTTCAATTACTAGCGCGCGCGTCTGATTTGCAACTTGCGCCGCTTACCACAGCTCGAAATCAAGCTTCTACCTCACCATTGGCAATATCATCACCTGGAACTACAGCCTATTCGAATTATTCAGCACGATCGGTAGACTCCTTCTTCGTTCCGATGAGGGCTAGCTTAGATATTGGCCCGGAACTTGATCCTGTCGATCTCGGTCTCGTGGGATTCGAGGAAGCCGCGAAACTTTTTGCCTTGTATGAACTCAATATTACTACATTTCATGCGGGCTTGACTTACCATTGGTGATAGTTTTTACGACAACTTGTCCCATACTCGCTGGGGCCTGGACCCTGCTATCCATACAGTGTCCTTTGTCAGAGCGCAGTCGTCATTCTTATTTACGTCCATCCTGTGTGCATCAGCATCATTCCTTCCATCCACCGCAGAACTATCAAAAAGATTAAGTTCTCACGTCAAAGCCCTAGCGCAGAACGTCATCGCACGTCGTCATCGCTCCGTGGAGATCGTCCTAGCATTCATGGCAAATATCCCATGGATGGCTCCGGGAAAAAGGCTTGGGGACGATGATACTTGCCTCTACATCGCAATGGCGCTGAGTATCTCACTAGATTTGTCGTTGAACAAAGTAGCAACTTTACCCCAAACCGCAAACGGTGGACATTTTGCCCGAGCAGATTGTATCGATGCTAAGCGGGCTCTTCTCATGGACGGATTCGAAAATGTAGAAGTCGATTCCGAGTATGGCCGAAGATTACTGCGTAGGAGGGAACGGACCTGGATTGCTCTGTTTGTTGTGGAAAGAGGGTAAGATCCTTACTTGCCGTCTTCCGTCTTATAGTGGACTTTTCTTCTAACTACTATAGGGTGTGCTTGGCTCGCGGACGGAGTTATTCGGTTCCCATCACTGCTTTGCTGGAAAACTGTGATAAATGGCACTTGTCGGATAGAGACATTGCGGATCCACGTGATGGACAAATGAATTCTATGGCCATACTACGAAGAGATCTTGTATGCTATGTTTTTGTCACTAAAACAGGGTTTTCTGAATGTCTGACACGTATTAGGATGGACTTCTTCGCAAAGTACGACATGCATGTGATAACTCCCATGGAGAAGATACAGGAATCCACATTGCTCGCTCGTTAGTCTTCTATTTTCAGCAAGTTTATCGGGCTTGATCTAATTAAGACCAGAATTAAATCAATGATTGAGAGCTTTTACGATACTTGGTTCTCCATGTGGGCTCTGTCTATTGGCGAAGGTGAATGTAAGCTGTCATGAATCTTTTTCAATTTATATTGCATTGAGCGCTCACTAATCTTGGTATAGCGCGATCCCTGCCGCCATATGTTGAGATATTAGTCACACATACACGACTTTCAACTTATAGCAGCGTCATGAATCACCCAACTGCCCCAGCAGAAGTCAGATCCTTTTTCCGAACCGAAGCTTTAACGTCGGCGCTGAACGTGATGCGCACTGCCATCCAGGGAGAGTCACGGCTCAAATCCATGCCCAACAACACAGTGATCATGATAGCATTTGCTGCTTGCTCGGCTCTGAGTCTCGGCTTGTCAACGTCTAGACGCAACGACAATCGCCTCGCCTCGAGTGTGCTTAACCTCACATCAGAGGTAGCGGACGTCTTGGAGCGAATAGGCGCCACACCTCGTCATCGCAACGGTGCATCAGTTTTGTACGGGCGATTTCTTCATGAACTTGTGGCCCGTGCTCGTGGCCAACCAGAAGGTCGTCATCAAAGGCCTCCTTCGCCATTTCTGCCCTATCCATCCTATACTTCAGGCAGTGTATTGAGCACTACGAACGAGACTACATCATTTTCACAGGCATATTTCCCTCAGAAACCCCATCCTTTGTCACCTAACCCCCTACAGATGGGGTATTCGATGCCCCAACCTTTGCAGTTTTCGTCCATGTCGGGCGATCAAATCGTCGATGCTGTTAACAGCGTAGCACTGCCTTTAGGTGACGGAGTAAATGCCCTTCCCGATTATCAAGACTTTCCCCTGAACGAAATGATGCTTTGGGAGTGGTTTGATAATTCAAATGCGGTGGATTTCAATTTTCTATCATATAACCAGGAAAATATCTAAATTGTTGTACACTAGTCTAGTGATGATGCTTAAATGTAAAGGCTTATTATAGGGTGAAGAAAGAACCATTCCAGCGTAGTGTCGACGAATTCTCCCTCAAATCAGGATTTTCGGGCCCCGAGTAAGTAGATAACTGGGCTACATAGTGTAGACTAATTTACGCCCGCTCACCTTACCATCCCTCAGAATATCTAGACCCAGCAAAACGCCCTCCAAACCTCCACTCTTTGATGCATTGTCATTAACACTGATCGGATGGTTCTTCAACTTCCCATTTTCGAGCAATATCTCTGCTAGACGAGTCATTGAGACCGCAAATTCGTTGTCAGCGGGAACAGCAGGTAATATTTCCCCTTCAAAGTAATATTCAGAGCCCCAGCAAGAGTAACCTAGAAAGGGACGTTTTTCGACAGCTACAGTTGTTGTTTGTGGCAGCTTCGGGTCGAGCAGAGGGATGTACAGTGCTGGTGTTTCGAAGTCATTGCTGGTGGATGCCGAGAGAGAGTTGATGCAGATTTCGGCTGTTTGGTCCGTGGCTACCGTATCAAACACGAAGCGAAGGCTATCCGACGTTGCCGACTTGATAAGGGATGATATATTTGGAAGATTCTGCACGATATTCTTTTGTTAGTGCTGATTTACGAAGCGCATTGGTTGTATGTGGGAGGAGAACGAACATAATCAAAAAAAGAATCGGCGCCAACACGTTTGACGAGGTCAAAGTTTCGTGGGGAGCATGTTGTCACAACATTGTATCCAGCCCTGGGAAAAGATTAGTCTAGATACATTGGACAAGTCGAGTGAAGTTTCTGAGAATTTAGAAACAAAAAAATGCAGGAAGTAGCATACAGTTTGGCAAGTTGTATGGCAATACTTCCTGTTGCCGTCGATCCACCATATATCAAAATCCATTTTTGATGACTGCGAGCGTCGACAGTATCCGAAGCAGAGTGATCGCTGACATTCCATAGATGAGGTGGGATTCCAAATTTGCTAACTTGAAATAAGCCCATTCCTGAAGACAGTGTGCCAACTCCCAAACTTGCAGCATCCTCAAAACTCATGTGCTCAGGGATATGCATTTGCAGATCCGTGCAAACAATTATATAATCCGCAAAGCCCCCTTCATCCGGACTAAGTGCGTTGCAGCCATACGCACTACCACAAACTCGATCCCCTGTGTGAAAGGTTTTTGAGTGCATGGAGCGGCATTTCATTGCAGAAGGATCGGCTGGCTCGATAGCAACAACAATGCCTGCGTAATCAATGCCTACAACGCAGCCTTCGTACCGTCTTTGGCTAGCAGAAAGTTTTGAAGTAGGTGCAGGATTTGTGCCTCCATCGTAATCAACGTCAGTAGCATCAGCCGGGTTCAATGCAACAGCTTTAGTTTTAACAAGCATATAACCAGGCTTGAGGACTGGCATGGGTTGGGTTGTTATCACGGCTTGACCAGGAGCCTTCTTGACGAGGGCTGTCCTTGTCGGAGGAATGTGTAATGATGCCATAACTCGTTCTTTTATCTATTAACTGAGGATATAAAAATGTATCGGTTGAATTAGAACAAAGAGTAAATAAACGCAGAGGTATTTATACAAGTAATAATTCATATGTAGGTCACCCCGAGCAACCCCGAACCGACTCCGAGCATTCGGAGTTCCGTCGGGGTCGGAGTTATAAATGCAATCCTCTCTAACTATTAAGACACAGCAGCCGACATTTCGAAACTCATAATTCTTAAGCATGTATAGCACTTATCTGGAAGATAAGTATGTTGGTATTGCAATCTCTGGTGGTGGATAGCTTCACTTGATCCCACCGCTCCCGCACGGCGCCGATTTGTAAGCTATCAACCAACAGATAACTAGCTGCCTGCCACTATGTGCCATGATTCATCATGCTACATTTTGTAGCAGCCATGATGTTTTCTTCTTCACATCCTGCTCGCATTAATTCTAGGAGTTGACACGCGATCATGACGATAGTTAACGTTCTGCTGGTTGGCGCGTCCGGCCGCACTGGTATGTCCATCGTAAATGGCCTTCTTGAAAGCAAAGACGCTGAATTCGTACGAGCCCTTTGTCCCCATGAAGCTAGGTTCATAAGAACTGAAAATGCGATGTGAAAAGAAAATCTTCGCGCTCGTACGACCCTCATCGGTAGACAAGCCAGCAAATGTTGAACTCAAGAAACGCGGCATAAAGATCTTGTTGGGACATCTAACAGGCCCGCAAGACGATCTGGTCGACATTCTCACAGGGATGGATGTGGTGATATCGACGATTAACTTCGGCAGCATCGATGAAGAGATTCCTCTCGCAGATGCCGCGAAACGAGCCGGGGTGAAAAGATTCATTCCGTCTGGCTGGGCCACAGTTATTCCTCCAGGTGGAGTCATGGCCGCCCGTGAAATAGTACGTATCAGATAATAAGAAGTATATACGCGGGTCGATAATGCTGACTGAAAAACAGAAGGGAAGAATTTGGAACCATGTGCTAACGATTGGCCTTCCGTATACGTTTATTGATATTGGCTGGTGGTATGAAGTCACCCTGCCTCCAGTACCATCTGGCCGGCTTGATTATTGTGTACCTCCTGCTTTACGCCCTACCTGGGATTTAGGATTGGACGGAAATGTTCCAAGCTCAATTACGTATACTGGAGACATCGGCAAATGGGTGGCGAAGATTATTCTTGATCCTCGTACTTTGAATAAGATGGTTTTCGCGTATAACGAGGTCTTTACGAGGAACCAAATTTACGATATTCTAGAGCATCACAGCAAGGAAAAGTTAAAGCGGCATTATGTGAGTCTGCTTGGCTTTCGGTGCTTTTCTTGCGTATTTTTTTTTTTTTTTTTGAAATTGAGATTCAAGAAGCTGATCGGAAATCCTGGCAAGGTCACCGAAGCAGAAGCAAGTAAAAAAGTGCAGATGTTCACCGAGTCATTGAAGAAGGACCCGAAAGATTCCAAAGCTGCGTTTGCTATGGCGATGGCCGAGTACTTCTATTCTTGGGGTATACGCGGGGATAACTGTCCACAGTATGCTAGATATCTAGGATATTTGGATTGCAAAGATCTGTACCCCGATATGGTTTATAAGCCCTTTGACGAATATGTCCAGGAGGCTCTCAAAGGGGAGGCGGAACCTGCACTGATGGAATATTGATGGACAACAAATTGCACATCGAAGAAAAAAATGCATTTAACAATTTGTGCCATTGTCGGGGGAGCGATCATATCAAGAGCCTAACGGTGAAGACTTGCTAGAGATAATGTGGTTTGTCCATAGTCAATGCTTGATTCTCGCCCTCTGAAAGCTCAATAATTATTTGTCTGTAGATTGCCGGATATCAGACTGCGATACTGCGCTCCATTAGACCATAAGCCCTGGAATATCCAAGTAAAACGTTAGCAATGTAAGGTGGGTTTGTGGTGAACATGCACAGCCTCGTTGATCGCGGTCCGAAATCGACCTAGTGGACATAGCGCTGTTGCCTGCAGCTTGTGGACGTCAGCTGATTTCTACTTTCAAAGAAGGTTCAAAATATGTGTTTCTATTGTCAACGAAAAATATGGCTTCTCTAGATAAAATACCCAGAGAATTGTTGGATTTAATCCTGCTATATACACCCTTTTCTAGCCAGCAATCAATGTTGTATACATGCCGCCGCCTCTACCAGATTATCGTACCGTCCATATATCGAAAAATCCAAATCAAGCTGTGTCCTGAAGATGGACATAATCATAACGCTGTTATTGTGCAATTATTTCGCACTATACGGGAGAGTCCTGCTCGAGCAAATCATGTCGAAGAGCTTCAAATATTCGGTTCAAAGCCACTGGCTCTGTTGACCCAGTGTTCTGAACTTGAGGCTGCAGAGTGTTTGCGATCGCTCACCACCGGGGGTGTTACGTACATGTATTGGCTTGACCGACTTAGGAAAGGTGACATTGACATTATTGTTGCCGTACTGATATCTCAGCTGTCGAATCTTCGGGTTCTCTGTCTAGGATTTGATCTATGGTCAAACTCACATTGCCTGGACCAAATTGATTTCCATAACATGAGAAATCTTGAAGAGATTCAACTTTCCAATAAGACGATGTTTGATACACCGCCAACTCCTGAGAGTGACGAACGGTGGGACAATATGACGGACTATGATCGGACAATGATCTTCAAGACTTCGAAGAATTCGACATATTATGATCCCAAACTGTTGGAAACTATTATTTTATTTAGTCGCAACATCAGAAAAATTACTACAATGCTGACAGAACCAAGGAATGAGTGGTTCAGGGAGGCAAATTTTGCGCAAAGAATTAATTCATGCCAATCCTTAACGCATCTCTCTCTCTACCAGAGCGAGATTAAACCCTCATCACTGGGTCTCCTTTTGCTTCAGACTCCCTCCCTCAGAGAACTAGAATACGATCACTGGATCCTTGCATTTACGGACGACGATTCTATGCAGTTTTTTAAAGGCGCCGAGATGGACATCGCTCTTAAGCCTGTGCTATCTTCATTAGAGCGCTTATGCATCGACATCAAATTCTTCACCCAGGGACCTGATTATTTGGGTTGGGGGTTTGGTTGGGGTCTGCAAGGCACGATGAAATCCCTGGTCAATTGTCATCGTTTAACCCACCTCGAAATACCGTTGGTATGCATCTTAGGGTGGAAACCAACCAGTGGCGGTAGCAATGATGGTGGACTTCAGCTCGCTGACGTCTTGCCATCCTCCCTTAAAAACCTGCGCCTGTCCACTGCTCTGGAGTATTTTGAATCCAACGAATGGTATCGAGTAGATGTGTTTGACAGGGTTAGTGATTACGTTAAATCAATTGCAGCAACTAACCATGTTCATTCGCCAAAGCATCTAGAGAGGATCTGTCTTCATTTATATGACCCGTTGAGACAGGGGGAACTGCTTGGCCACGAACTCGCATTGGCAAGATTGGAGGATATCTGCACTGAATTTCAGATTACTCTTGATATAAGTAAATACGATCTCTGAAAGTGTTCAAGAAGATGATTCTGCTTGCTTAGTGATGGGTCTGTGTCCTCACCATCCATGACCGTTTTCAAATGTAATTATAGGGCTACATAATTTTACCGCATAATGAAACAAGCCCTGGACATATGGGTTAAGGCCACAGCCAACCCTCCAAAATTATACTAAAACCAGTCCTATGATAGTGAAAGAAGCATGCAGTATAGTATGGTTATTCTAAGGTTCCTACTGCTACCCATGACAGAATGTATAGATTGGTTTGGTTATGTCAGAGATGCAGTTAATCAGTCCCCACTGAAGCTGTTGATTTATTGTTTTGCCATTGGCCACGAGGAGATGGCAGAGTCACAAGCTAGACCACTCTGGGTGACAGTATTGCCTATTTGAGCACCACGTCAAGCTCATGGAGCCTAGACTAGCTTAGTGCCGTCTTAATTGGGAATAAGCAGTCTTTGGACCAGCCAATGATAGAGTGTACCAAATGTCACATGATTTGTAGTCCACCCCAGCTGTCCAATAGCAGAGAGTAGAGATTCCGTCATCCGCGCTTGGCCGTTTTGGGCAGACTTGGAGAAGCAAAAGAGAAAGCCCCACGTGCAAAGGGAAGCTCAGGAACAGACCTTCATCTTTCTCTTCTTCGCTCTCTGCAGCTGCTATCACTTGCAATTTTCTTTCCTTTGAAAGAAAGAGCTCAGTTTATTTGTTTCTTCCTACCTTTTTTTTTTCCTTTATCAGCTTCCGAAGTCAATATGTTTTCCAGCCGCGCGGGGTATGCCGCCGCCCAGGCCGTGCCAACTACGATACGACAATTCGCAACTGCCTCTGCGTCACCAGCGACTACTGCTGCCCGCAACCACAAGGTCTTAGTTATTGGTGGCGGCTCTGCCGGCATGACGATTAGCCACCAGCTCCTTCGAAACGGCGAATTTTCTCAAGACGATATCGCAGTTGTCGACCCGTCGACGTGGCACCATTACCAGCCAGGATGGACGTTGGTTGGCGGCGGTTTGAAGTACAAGGAAGAGCTACGGAGACCGATGGACAGCTTGCTGGATCCCAAGCTGAAGTTCTACAATAATGGCGTGTCTGCGTTTTCTCCGGAGAACAATTATGTCACATTGAACAATGGCGATAAAATCAACTATGACCACATTGTTGTTGTGCCCGGCATTTCGATAAACTACGATAGCATCAAGGGTCTGCCAGAAGCCCTTGCAAACCCAGACTCCCTGGTTTCTTCGATTTATGGATATGATTCGTGCGACAAAGTCTTCCGAACAGTCAAAGCGCTAGGCAAAGGAAACGCGATTTTCACACAACCACTTGGCGTTATCAAATGTGCAGGCGCTCCCCAGAAAGCGATGTGGCTTGCCTTGGACCACTGGAAAAATGCCGGACTATACAATCCCACAGATACCTCTAACTCACCGATCAAAATCAGCTTCGCTACCAGTCTGCCTGCTATGTTCGGCGTGCCCAAATATAGTGCGAAGCTAGAGGAGCTAAGGAAAGAACGGGGCGTCGAGGGACTGTTCCAGCATGATTTGGTGGCTATTGATGGCAATACCGCCATATTCACTCGTTTGGACACAAATGAGCAGGTTAAGAAGCAGTTCGATCTTTTACATGCAGTTCCGAAGATGGGTCCTCATGCATTTGTCAAAAACAGTCCCCTGGCCAACGAAGCTGGTTTTGTTGATGTCGATCAGGGATCTCTTCGACACACCAAATTCGCCAATGTCTGGTCTGCCGGTGATGCTTCCAGTCTTCCGACTGCCAAGACAGCTGCTGCTGTTACTTCCCAGGCCCCGGTCCTGGTGCGCGGTCTCTTGTCAGCTATGGAAGGCAAGCAGTCTGATGCCACATATGATGGTTACACATCGTGCCCGTTGTTGACCGAGTATGGAAAAGTGCTACTTGCTGAATTCAAGTACGGTGGACAGCCAAAGGAGACTTTTGGCAACTTGTTTGGCATTGATCAAGCCATCCCCCGCCGCAGCTTTTACCATCTCAAGAAAGATTTCTTCCCTTGGGTTTACTATAACTCCATGGTCAAGGGAACCTGGGCCGGGCCCAAAGGTTTCATTAATTAGATAGTTTCCGAGGAGTATTTGCCTAGCGAGCAATCTGTGTATAATATTGAAAAAAATAGACGGCAATGATAGACGGCAACGATAGAGCCAAACTTGTTATTCCACATTCTTGTTCTAAACCCTCTACCCGAATAGTGTCCTAGTTGAGGTGCATATGATCCAAGTTGCTTTGTACTGCGTTCGTAATGGGATATATGTCTTCAAATCAGGCCTTGATTGCGCGACTATGGGCATGATGATGGCCATGGTGTTTGTGTCCGCTTTCCATGTAATGGCTGATCTGGTGTTTGTTGCGTTTTCTGTCGCCGTGGTTCTCGACCTCCATTCTATCCTCGTCCTCATCTTCATTTCCATCGTCATCTTCGTTCATATCAACACTAGGCCACTCCTCCCAACCATCTTCCCACACATCATTCAAGGCGTCATCTTTTTGCGCGTGGGACAACTTGGGATTGCGCATGATTCTTTCCCATTGCCACATTTCCTTGTCGTTTAGCAAGCAACCATTTAGCACAGATGATACCTGTTCCGGCTCGATTCCTTCCCCTATAAAGACAATTTCCTGCCTTCGATCACCCCATTCGCCAACAAAGTCACGATCGATGGACTCGACAATGTCTTTGTCTTCGGGCCATGCCTCACGTGGCAGCTCCGTAAACCACACCCCACCGCAGCTGACTGTCAGAATGCCGCCGGCCTGGCTCCATTCACCGAATTGCAGACTTCTGGTTGCAAGCCAGAAGAAACCTTTGGAGCGGAGAACGGGCCCAAATGCAGGATGCGACTTTTTGTTCTCCAGAATCACTGCTGGTTCCAGTTGGTCAAAGTCTGCAATATCCGACATCTTGTCGTCCTCACCAGACTCTTCTCCATCAACCCCATTCATTTCGTCGTTTTCATTCCTCTCTTCATTTTCGTTGCTTTGCAAGAGGATGAACTTGTCTTGCAAGAGGGAAAACAGACGGCGTGGATGAAATGGTCGTCGCGCAGAATATACAAAGTTGTTGATGCCGTATCTACGACAAGTCTGTTAGCGAGACGGCACCATAATATACAATTTTCATATTTGTATGAAAGATGAACTTACTCAAGAGTTTCTGGCTTTGGTGCCAGTCTCCTCTTACCGTCTGCCGTGTTCAGCATTGTCATTTCGTGAAGACTCCTCAACCATCCAGCGCCAGATGCCGCCTTGATAAAATTGAATTTTCCTGTTTGAACGATGTCCGAAACGTTCACCTCTGAGTAATTGGTTTCTATGACGTTGGCATCCGGGTTGAGCAATTTAACAAGCTCCCGAATCCTCTCCCGGACTTTCACGTCAACAGTATCGATTTTGTTGATTATAAGCACGTCGGCGAATTCGATTTGGTCTACCATTAAATCCGAGATAGTCCTCTCATCTTCGGGTATGATTTCCTCGGATCCGTACCGGTCTGATAGAAATTCAGCGGTATGAAAGTTGGAGAAGACGTTGAAGGCGTCGATCACGGTTACTGTGGTGTCGAGTTTTGCCAATTTCTGCAATCCACCCATTTCGGCACTATAGATTGTATCTTGTCAGTACAGGAGAATCTAAGGATGTGACTCGAACAAAAATTGATAACCTTACACTTCCATAAGAATTTTTCTCTCCTCCTTTGCCATGCTGTCCATTTCTTCTGGGTCAAGCTCCATCATTGCAGCAGTAAACTCTGAGGTAAATGTCTCCGCAACTTGCATTGGCTCACTAATCCCTGTGCTTTCAATGACAACATAATCAACCGCACCTCCTGAACGGGCCAGACGGGCAAGTTCTGCAAGCAAATCACCTCGGAGTGTGCAGCATATGCATCCATTTTGGAGCTGAATCAGCTTTTCTTGGGTCTGCGAGACTTTGTGGTGGGTGATGAGAGCCGCGTCGATGTTCAGTCTACCGTGTCATTAGCATGTAACATAATACAGCTCAAAATGGTCTACAAACGAAGCCATATCATTGACTATCACGGCAATCTTCAACCCATGGTCGCTTGACTTGAGTATGTGCTCAAGGAGAGTTGTTTTGCCACTTCCCTGCGAAACAGCAGTGTCAGCATCTCTATCACTTGGATTCAGAGAATCTTGAGACTGGAAAAGGGGCGACGTACCAAAAATCCCGAAAGAAGGGTGACTGGGAGAGTCTTTACATTACCGCTTGGTTCCATCTGGTATCGTTTTCTTGCAGAGCGATGTTGGTAAAGGAAAGTATACTGTGAGCGAAAAGGTGAAAGACGAATGTGAAATATAAAGTACGATAATTAATTCTAAATCACACAAACTCTTGTTTGTTTTCCTCAAGAACATAGCCCTAAGCGAACCTCCAAGGTACTGGGTTCTTACGGTACCTACGTAACTCAGGTGCACAGCTCTCAATCTATCCATGCTTAGAACGTGCTGACGATAGGCCAACTTACAGGAAGACCATCCATTCTTTACAAATTCCACCACTTTTATTGGCTCTTGGGTTCTCAAACAACCCCACGATGCTCTCTGAGGCCGTGTCCTTCAAGGTACTTATTATAACTTCTCCATTGCGGGAAGTGACAATGAGTTAGGGCTTGGCTGGCTACCAAGGTCCTGCAACACTGATTTTCGATATCTTCTGCCTACGCGCATCGCAATTGCATCTCAATTGTTCGCAGACTTCGCAGGGAGTAAAGTTTGGATAAAAGCGTCCAAGATAATATATGTTCTTGGACAGAGGTTCTTCCAAGACACGCTATACCGGTACTAATGCGCAGATCCGACAAACGCGAACAGTCCGTAAATTAGTGCGACTGGAACTCACCATAAATGTGCAGATACTTCCTTTAATATTACAGAATACTAACCCAGTTGCTTGTATCAGTTTGGCGTCGTCTTGTTCCATGTGTACAAACACCTCGCCACGAGCCAATCAGATCCCAGGACTGTCAGCATGCTTCCCACCAATCGCACGCCGCATGTATATCTACAGCTTATCACGCACGTGACCGCCCCTCGCCCAGCTCCGACGGGCGGCGTCTCCCGCTGTCGGCATCGCGTCGGATTGCGAGGCCTTCATTCATGTATAAATTGGAGCTGCCGCCCACCAGACTCTATCCACTTCTTATTTTCTTTTTCTTTTTAACAAGAAGGCGGTTTCCAAAGAAAGCTACTCAGGTGAAAATTCATATAATATCACAGAATTGAAAGGGCAATGGCTGTCACCGCAACTGTCCAGCCGCTTCAGGCTCCCAAAGGATCCTCTATCAACTTCGGTTCTGTTATTACTGGAGTCGACTTGGACAACCTCTCGGGTGAGTAACGTCTAATCTTGGACAGAAACAAGAGACGTGCAGTTTTGGTATCGTAAGGGAGCACTCCGGGGATCGGTAACCTCCTAGGGTAAGTGGGATGACTTTCTATGTTGCCAACAGTGGCAGCCACTTTCGAAGAAAAACCAAGGCTAATGCCGTACTTTCTACAGACGAAGATTTCCAGGTGATCTACGACACACTGTATCGTACCAGCGTGGTAGTAATTAAATCCAAACCCGACGTCTCGGCGAAGGCGCAATATGAGCTCACCCGTCGCTTCGATCCGTCATCCACGGCTTATGGCCACGGCAAAACGCTCGATGCTAAACGCAGCATTCTCCACCCCGATCTGAAAACGGTGCCTCATCAACCTCAAGTGCAGGTCATTGGAAATGGATTTGTGAAGGAATACGAAGGGTTGAAGGATATCACCCTTCGCCACCCTCATCACCGCACATTTCATCGTGAAATCATCCCAGAGGAAGATGATTTGGACTACACTCGGTTTTACCGTTGGCACATAGATGCAGCGCTGTACGACTTGGACCCACCGCTAGTAACAACCCTGCTAGCTGTGTCTCTACCCTCAAAACGCACACAAACCCTCCGATACGATGACGGCACTGGCGATGAATTGAGCGTCTCTCTGGGCACCACGGCCTTTGTGAGCGGATACCAGATGTTTGACGGTCTCTCTGAAGAGGACAAGGAGTTTGTCCGCACTAGCAAAATCGAGTACGCCGCTCACCCATATATTTGGATGAGCAAGGCCCGCGCTCTCCCCACTGGCCTCGGTCTTTACTCTGAGGGTCGTGAGTTGGAAGAGTCCGAGTTGCCACCCATTGATC
The DNA here is from genome assembly GCA_023625935.1 of Eurotiales sp. R13A2. NCBI lineage: Eukaryota > Fungi > Ascomycota > Eurotiomycetes > Eurotiales > Eurotiales sp. R13A2. Next base: position 262,106 of record JAMAFV010000017.1, on the reverse strand, counting down.
CAAGCAAGATCAAGGTGTTTCCAATGACATGGAAAAACCCAGTGACTGGGCAGTTGGCACTGCAAATTCACCCATCTGCTATTCGACGCATTCACTTGAAGGATGGTACAGTTATCGACGATATTGAGAAGGTTCGTGATATTGTATACCGCCTGCAAAGACCCGGTATAAGCCCGGAATATGTCTATGCACACGATTGGGAGGAAGGCGATATGGTGCTGTTCAACAATCACGGAGTCTTGCACTCCGTGGTAGGTGCATTTGCTCCGGATGAGGTGCGATTGTTTCGACAGTGCAATTTGTCTGCGAGCCGTGCTCCGTTGAGCCCTTGAGTATTTCTCACTTTAATTCAATTATTGTTATCTGAACTTGTGCGTCATTTTGCGTGTGTTTGGTTTCTATATTGGGTAGATTAGGGTCATACAGCTAGAGAATTTAGAACGTTTTCATAGATCCTATACACGTGCACGCGGCGTAACAAACTCGAATTTCGCGTAGAAATGGATTGCGCGGAGAAGTCGGCCTCTGAAATTTTGGTGTCAAACCATGCGTATGTAACATAAGGTCAGCCATTGCAACCCTCGACCAAGTATACTCACCTGCACACCTCCTAACATACGTTCCTCTAGTAATCAAATAGCTCCTCTACATTTATGGCTCTCGCACGACATTGAATATTATTGAAAGAAAGTAGCTGGAGTGTCTCAACTCATAGAAATCGCATGACCAACAACACAAAAACACAATTTACCTCCAAAAAATGGCAACAAATAAGGCTATAAGAGGTATTCAGACATCCGCCTAGCATAGTCAAATAAAACCAAAGGGACCCACGAAATGCCAAATATAGATTAAAGACAATGCAAAGACCGCTAAATTTGTGCACTTTCAAAATGAAGCAAAAGCCCCCTCATCGTTACAAGAATTTCACCAGCTTCAATCAATCATTCATTTGCGCTGTCCACAAAATGTCATCTGAGATCATGGCTTAGGTGTGCGTCTGATAACAGCCGCCATTGGAAACGTCGAAGCTTAAGATAGTCCTATTTTCGTCCGAAACACAAAAACGTCAAAAAACTTTCACTCTTCTTGCTCCTTTGACGAAGAACAGACTTACCATCATCACTGCTAGGCGGTGACGGGTAGGAGCACGGATGACAATAATATCCCAACACCTCTGTAACGATGACTTGTCGCGGATTGACTGTATCCATTGCACAGGTAGCATGAGGATGACATCTCGATATCAATCGGATGCGCTTGATATGGCCGCAAGCCCAGAGAATTTCACTCCAGCGACACATCTGAAGTTTGTTAGATAGGAAAACAAGAAAATACGTCGATGCTCATACTGGAAAATACCTCCTATTCTGTTGTTGTAACCTTTTTAATGAGGTGTAAGTACTTCAATCGAGATGCCCGAACTTCGCCAGTCGCTGTTCGATTGCTAGTTATACGCTTCTGCTGAGCCGAATCACAAAAGTCGACTTGACATGCATGCACAGGCATGACGGAGTTTATATGTGCTATTTAGGAGGCCCCAGAATCGAAACACCGATAATAATTAATCAATATTCCTGCGCCGTTTTGGAGAATGGCGGTGTTTTTACTGGAACAATGTGACGGCTGTGTTGGCGCATTTCTCAAGCTGTCCGGGTACGACTCTGTGTAGCTGATTACTCTTAACGCTCATAGGGTTCGAAAGTAGCAGAGCCAATACCTTTATCCACTGAGTCGCTGAGCGTCCAGATCTCGTAGAAGAGCGCGGCGAACCTGCTGCCTGGAAATATGGCACAGCTTGAGCGCCGGAATGGATTGGAGGCGCATTTCATGCATGATGTACGTCAACAAACCTTATGCGGCGTCCTTGTCCTAGAGAAAAAATTAGGGTCTTTGTTTAGCGTCTAGTAAGTCTGAAAGCATTTGCGCCTTACCAAAGTACTACTACTACTACAACACTTATTTTCAGTTTTGATCCGTTGTCGGAACGAGACGGAGAAATTGTCCACTAAAAAAGTTCAGCCGTGCCATTTCTTCAAAATTCTTTCAGTATCTTAGGATAAAGGAGAACTTGTCATTATCATATGCAGAGTGTGCTTATTCGTCGTGAAAATGGATTAAATGATTCTAGTTGCCCAACCAAAAGCCTATAGAATTATGCTGTATGAGGAGTCAACCGAAAATGTAGGCATCCAACACCAACGTCATTGGTCGTCCCAATGAATGCCATAATTTAGTTCTTGATCTAGCAGTTAGTGAACTCGCCCTCTTGGACAAATAATCGGCTGGGCCGGTTTTAGGGCGACGCAATCTGCCCTCGCGTTCTTTGTTTGTTCCACGTTGCACGCCACAAGCCACCATGCCACAGAAAACGGCGACGACCAGAAGTAGTATTTGGTAGGGCCGTAGGGCTAGTATTCGAAGGACAAGGTCGGTCCGGTCACAATGCCTTTTTTAATGATAAATAGTCTGTGTGTCATGTTGATAATTCTTTGTTCCCTCTGTGTGACTTGCACGGCGGCGCAAGCGCAGTGCCAGAAAAACATCCCCTGATTCCATACAGCTGAAAAATGAGAGAAATTTACTAAGACTTTTTGGTCCCAGTTGCCTTCACAAGGGCCTCCTTATTTGGGATACCATTAGGTACGTTAAACTATATCAAAGTCGTACAGCTGATAGGCTCTGGCTGTTCGGAACAGAGTGTAGCTTTGAATTTATGAAATGGTAATTGCTGTAATAGACATGAGCCCTATTGCATAAGCCAATCTCGTGGCTACAGAGGAAGCGTATGTTTTCCCCTCTGTTCTAAAGACCGCTGGATAAGAATAGGATGACTTAAAGGAGTGAGTTATAAATTCTGATGGCTTCAACTATATCACATTCGGCCACAGGATGTGGAAAACAGGGCTTCCCGTCCGCTCAGCCATACTTAAGCCACATGCCGACCGGTTAGTAGTTGGGTGGGTGACCACCAGCGAATCCCGGTTGCTGAATGTTGATTTCATGTCTTTTTGCCTCGAAATCTTTTTTTTTATTTAACTGTTTTCTGTGTCAGGTCAGTGACTTATCAATTTTAGTTATTATAGAATTTGGCGATCCTGTTTGCCGTTAGTTCGTCCCATGTACGCATTGAAGAAACGCAAGTAGATACATACCTCGATAATCCTTCCTCCAGGGACGCCCTATCTACGGTGAAAATCACTCGGTACCACCCAGGCGTTTCGTCATGGTAGGCGTACCCTGAAGACATTTCCACCCCGATCTCTTTTAATCGGCGAGATAGGTCAAGTTCCGCGGCCCAGCCCCCTTGGCGCGTTATAATTGCGGGTTCCAAGCATTTGGACAGATCTATCCAGATGAAGAACCCCGCTACGCTATAAACGTGTCTTGTTTAGTGGGTCAAAACTTGTGAAATGGAGAAAATAATCTTACGAATTCTTTGCATAAGGAATTCCTGCCTCTTGCAAGCTCCGAGTAGCCAGGTCATAATGTTCTTTCATTACCTGATGACTTTGTTGCAAGAACTTTTGTACAAAATCTCGATCCTCGAGGACTGTAGTAGCAATGCTGCATGACACATTTGACGGCCAGAAAAATCGACTAGAAGAGAATGCGGGTTAGTTTTCGAGCACACAAGGACAAGATAGATACAAATGAGCAGTTTTGCTGACTCAATTGGTACCAGACTTTATGACTTACCTTATCGACAATGCAGCTTGAAGAACTTTTTCATTGTGGCTGATCAAACAGCCTAGCCGTAGTCCTGCCAGCGCAAGATCCTTGGACACGCCATATAGCACATGGACCAATTCGGGATCCACGCCGATGGAAGTCGGATCGATAGACAGGGCTGACACGAAACGGCCCGTGGCCCCTTCGCCGTATACTGAGAGTGCATAAATTTCATCGCTGATTAGATGGAGTCGGTATTTCTGGCAGAAGCGCATCAATGCTTCTATGGTCTCCCGAGAATAACACTGTCCGAGAGGATTGTGTGGATTTGATATAACAAGAGCCTTGACTGTAACACCGGTTTCCTGTGCATGGAGGAATGCCTTTTCGTAGCATGCCACTGCGCCAGGACCAAATTGATCCTCTCCGTGGAACGGGGTATATATCAATTGACATTCTGATAAGGTGGAAAGATCGCCGTAAAAGGCGCCGTATATAGGCTGCCCTAAGAGTATCCCATCATTTGAGTTTCCATCGGTCAAACTAAGTGCAACCAATGAATTCAATGCTGTAACACCGTTGGTAAACACAATGTGGCCAGGATCAATCTGGTGTATGGGAGCAAAGTAAGTGTTTATAAGGCTTGCCATAGCCGCCCGCAACCTCTTGGAGCCGTAAGGGCCTTCGTGATACGTCAGAGCCGTGTTCTCAAGCTGTGTTACAGCCTAATTTCCATTTTTAGCATTTCGACCGCAGGGGCATGTGAGCGATCTACCTTTGATTTTATGTACTCAAGCATTGTGTCTTGCATGAGAAACTATATTATTACCAGTAGGGTTAGTCACACATGTACTTCATGAAGAATAGTAGATTGTATCACATTCTCAGCATTTCCGAATGATACAACTCCGTCTTTATTTGCACCACCGTCGAAGATGGCCTTGGGAGGATTGAGATAGCCATTAGCCAAGCCGGCCTTTGCGTATGCCTCGCCTCGTGTAGAAATCATGTCTAAGGACAATCTTATCACTGGTATATGATATATTTGTGATGACAATATAGCAGGGATGGAGTGTTGAGTGAGGTAAGATGACACATTTCAGCTCGTAAAACATTGCATCATGCGGGGCATAATTAACCGGAGGCCTCAGTCCGGTCTAGTACGCTTCTGTTATGTATTGCGGAAGATGTAGCTTCTCTGATACAATCGTACTTTGCCAATTATAATTCTACTTCGACCATATTACCTCTTGAAAATTTCGATATAATGACACTCTGGGTCTTGTATTTCCCCGTCAGGTCATAAAATTACGCAATAATTTCCGCATGCATTGAGCTGGTAATTATTTAGTAGGTGCTGAGGAATGTTCATCTTTAGTTTTGATTTTCTTTTATTATGGATATATACAACTCCAAGTACGTGAAACCAAAGACAGAATTATCATATACTGAATAGTTTGCGACCCCTCGTGCTTTCACTCCTGAACGTTGCCCTTTTTACCTCATCGACTACCCTACCACGAAAATAGTTGTCGGCCCGGTGCCTCACAGATGATGGTAGAAATTTATCTTTGCGCCATCCTTTCAAACTGTTTTAAAATAAATACGTTGCGAGGGATCATCTGAGAATGCGATACTACACCGTGGAGTTTGTCATGTGCCGGCCTATATTATACCATATCGCTCCAAGACTTGTTCAAACACATTGTTGACGATGACCATGTTACAGCTCGTAGTGGCAAGAAAGAAAGCAATTGCCGTAGCTTTTGATTATATGACGCGTGTTTTCGTCGTTTAAAATGTGCTGGCCATCTTATCATCCACGAAACCACGAATCCCAATGATATTATCGCGATTCGTTTGAACTTCCTATGGAAGTCTTTCGTTCAGATTATCAGTGCTTTCGCCAAGTTGCTCCTTACTTTAAGGAAGAGGGTCCTGCCCTCACTCTCACTGTGGACACAGCTACTCTGTCATTGAGTCAGTTTCCACAAAATACGGTCTCAATTTGGACTCTTGGAGATTCCTAGGGTGAGTCGAAGGTACATTTAGAAACTTCTCATCGCAAAATAGCGCCGTTGAATCATGTTCGCATATTCTCGCTAATGTGGGAGTGGGATTGTTTGAAAATTCTGCTACTTAGTTTGCTGTACCGACTATGCTAGAACTGCTCCCAATATGACAAAGAGTCAATCTCAGCAACTTTCATTGTACGGAATGTATGGCCCATGTTAAATATCAATAACTCAGTCAATGGCAAACACAGAACATTCATCAATAGATTAGCGCAAGTAACGCATTTCTGAACTCTTGTTATATACTTTCAAATTAAATTTTTCTTATGAATCCTTAATTATGTACACTGTAATGTGTGATGAGACCAAAGCTATAATGGCGGACTCCTTGCCTGTTGTGTGGCTGGTATCGCGTCGCTCACTAAGCTCTAGTATACAGGAAGCTTATAAGCATTGAGATCATACGTAAAGCTGTCCACGGATTCCTGGTCGTAAATGCACTGAAATTCCTCTCCGTTCTTGGTCCACAAAGGCCTGTAGGGCCATCGACAGATAGTTGGAATATCACCTGAACCATCCAGTGTGTCTGGTGCCGTGCCGTTCTCCACCCAGTCAATGACAGTTTGGAGCGTCGTTTGCGGCCACGGTGCGTTGGGTTCGTAGACGTTAACTTCGCAGTGAGCTACACCCGGGATGAGAAAGAGTCGATAGAAGTCATCGACCTTTGACGCTCCATCGAGGTACGGAAGATTTGGGAACATGATCGAGCGGACCGAGTCCCAGTATCGGACAGATGATGCAGTTGGAATCGAAAAGTCCTGTTCCCCATGCACATGAATCACCTTGCTCCCGGCAGCCTGCAAGTTAGTTAGATCGGGATAGGTCGTCTGAAGGATGTCATCATATTTGGCCTGGGAGAAGATCATCCAGTCTCTGAGTGTGTCATATGTCACATTTGTCAAAGTATCAATATTCTCAGCGTCTTTGATGTAGTCGATGAATTGGGCAACCCAAATGCCGCCCAGACCGCTGATGTCCAATTCCCATTCTCCAGATGTACTGTCATACTGGGTCTCCAAGTCGGTGAAATAGGCTCCTGGCTGGTAGCTGAAGTAGACGCGGTTGCCATCAGAGTCAAATAAGCCATTCCAGTAAGTTTTGACTTGTTCAATTGCCTGAGCAGATACATTTCCGGAGGCCGCTGGGGTCGCAGAGCTGTATGCAGAAGCGGCGGTGGCTGCGCAATAGTACGGAGCACCCTCGATCTTATCCCATTGGAGGTTTTTCAAACAAAGATCAGAGCGGGAGACAACGCCATCTGTTTTGCCGTCTAGAGGGTCGCAGCTTTCAATGGTCAGATTCATGATCTTCTCCATCTCACAGATTGATGGATAGTAGTTCTGAGTCTGCTGTATAACGTTTCCAGTCAAATGATTGACCTGCTGCTGTGCCCAGCGGAATGCAGGAGCACCAGCAACAACACCATCAAATTGTTCCGGGAAGCGCTGAGCTTGACTCCATCCTTCCCGTCCTCCTTCGGAACATCCTTGATAGTATGAATAGACCTTCTGGCTGGACGAGACGTTGTAGATGTTTCGGGTCAGTTGTTTTCCGAAGGTTGCCAGCTCATTGTGTGCCTGATAGCCTGTGGCAGAAATAAGTAATAATCCTACGTATGTAAAAATTTGGTGTATATTTTTTGGGTCTTACCGAACATATACGTAGCCTGCCAGTTGATTGTCCCGTTGGCTAGAAGCGCAGCAGAGCTGAACTGGGTGTCAAAGTTTCCAAAACCTCCGTCGGTCAAACCGCCAACACTATGAAGCATATTAGGTCAGTACAGCATTCGCATCGGGCAAAGAAGCGAAGGGGTAAGGTAAATTCTCACCCGCCGGCAATGATTCCCGTAGGGATGGAATTGCTTCCCGAGTTGATTGCCCAGCCACCTCCACCGGTAGAAACATATCTGTTCTTGAAGTTGGCTGGGTCTGGAAGCCAGTACTGAACGTGCACTATATCCCCTTCAATGCCATTATGCGAGTAGGCAAAGGTCAGGTTACAATAGTTGAACGTCTCGGTAGGATAGAAGATCGAGCTTGCTGTGTAATTTGTGACCAGACTCGTGGTGACTGAGGAAGCGTCGACTGTTATACCGTCAATGGCATCAAGAGGTAGTGCAGCCTGAGCGTAAGAGTCTGTACAAATATCACTCAGGGATGCAGCTGCAGCAACCGATGCGTAAGCTAACGCAGCCACGGGGGCCAAGAGAGACGAATGCATGATGGCAACTCGTGGTCAACTATGAGACTGGCTACAATGGATGGTCTACAGGCTGAATTTTGCAATTGAAGCAGAGACCCCAGTGCCATGAGAAATAGCCTGGGGATCTTCATTCTTATATACTTTTTGCCGTGTATGGAGTACCTCCATAAGATGAGCGGTATAGCTCCGTCCGTCAGGGTACGCGTACACATGAAGTTAATCCATGGACCTGGGGTAAAAGAATTTGCCGGACCGTGCCTCAGCATAGGCCCTCCGCATAAGTCCTCCGCATAATTTCAGCCGGTGTCTATTGGGTTAATGTTTTTAGACGTCAAAAATACGGTCGGGGTTGTGACCCCCGGACCTCCCACCCCATGGAGTAGAAGACTCCCTTCGGCCGAGGTCCCACATAAACGGAGTAGCCGAGAAGCCTCCGACGGCCAGCCAGGAGGTCTGTGTCATAATGCTTTGCGAGCAGCAAGCATGCTGATTATGCCCGCACATGTACTATCTGTACTTATAAATTAAAATGACTTGCCGGTATGTTTCTAACATGAGTTCAGGACTGCTATCTCCAATATTCTGTCAACTACCTGCGTGGGTGTGTGCCATCGGTAGACTTGTCGCCTACCTTGATAACAAGAATCCTATAAAAACGATTCTAAGCCTAACAAGTAAGTAGCCCGTGCAGATCCCTAGCTTAAATTACCCTACAACATTTGCGGGGAATTAACGAAGTTTAATTGCTGCAATGCGGCAAAGACTTTATCCATTTCTCAAGGCTCAATCTCCCCATTTATTTCCTAATATGCATCATGTCTTCAAAGATTAATGCGTCAAGAGTAGGAGACATAAGTAGATTCCACTATAAGGTCATGTGTCGATGCGGCGCCCCATAAAGCTCCACCTATTTCTAACTTTCATATAAACAACTGGCCACCTCGGTTCTCATGCCATGAAACAAAATAAATTAACATTCGGCAACAGCAGGCCAGTTATATTCTAATTAATCTATAATACCGCTTTCCTCTGGTCGTTAGACTGTGGCTTCTCGATCTCATCGTGAAATGGGTGGGCTTTCGGTTTATCTGGAATCGGTAACATATGGAGCGAAACGGCCGGTGCAAAAGCCTCGTCCCAACGTTTCAACATAATATTTGGGAGCATCTTGGGGAATCGATTCAGCATTAGGTCTTCCATATCTGGAGTTGCCATTGCATCCATGACGTTCCGCTGGTGTGAGGCATCGACGAAATATGTGGCTCGCGGCGAACGGATTTCCTGCACCTGTTTAAACACCAATTGTATCTCATCCAAGGTCAGTCTGACATCTGTCGATGAATCAGACAAGAACGAATAAAGTGTATTTGATAGAGCAGCTGCGGTTTCAATTGCTTGCATCCCTCCTTGGCCAAGAATGCCGGTCATCTGAATGTTTAGTCAGAAACAATAGACTAAAACAAATCATAATACTCAGATTCCATACCGTGTGCGACCCATCTCCAATTACCATGGTTCGATCTAGATACCATTTGGTGTGAACAAATTCTCGCATTGATTTATATGCAATCTCGCTTCTGCGCTGATACAAGTCTGCGAACGTGACATCTGCAGTGATGGGATCATTCCAGTGTTCCCGGACTGCTTTGTCCAAGTCGTCCTCCGTAAATCGAGGAATCTCACTGCCGTATATGGTATCACCCAGGTATTTCGACAAAAGCCAGTAGGTTCGGTCATCTGGCCCGGTTCCAACAAGATATGAAAAGTTTTTGTTAACCACCCAGTCAAGACATCCTTTGGGTATGCCAGGAACCGCTGTTGCTCGGCCAAAAACACAGCTGTAGGTAGCGGCGACTTCATCTGAAACACGTGAGAGTCTGTACAATTTGTATACCAGAGCTTACATACTGTCATCTTCGGCATATTCGTTCATACCGCGCTCAGTGGCTGACCGGACCATCTCTTGCCTGACCTGGGAATGGGTGCCGTCCGCCCCAACAAGAATATCACCGCTGTATATTGATCCATCAGTTGTGATAATTTCGACCGTATCATCGGCCTGCTTGACATTTTGTACCCGTTTCTGCGTGAGAACCTTTGACTGATCCGCAATGTGGCTGTACATTATCTTCAGCAGTACGGTCCGATCGATCCATAAGACGGGGTATCCATATCTACAAAGGCGTTAGAAAAATTGCGCATTTATCATTCTAGTGAGTTATTGATCACTGACCGCTCGGCGCATCTCTTCTCCCAACCACTAACTGACGATAGGAGCTCTCCTTGCGGATTTCGGAAGTTCATGTGCTCGACTGCCTGCCCTGCGTGGCTAAGGATATCCTCATAGAGACCTAGCTGGTCTAAGATACGGAGGCCATTAGGAAGCAGAGTAACTCCGGCGCCAGCTTTGGCCTCGATTTCCGAATATGCTTCCAGCAGAAGGTAGTCCACGCCTATCCGATCGAGCATCAAAGCTAGTGTAAGGCCAGCCACCGCTCCTCCAGCGATAATGACCCTGCAAGGTCTGGTTTTCACTTTCATTGCGAAAAATCCCGGTATATGTGCTTTGAAAGATGTTTTTGAACGTGTACAAATGACGGTCGGCAGACTGGAATTCGTGAGCTTTCTATGCCCCACAGGGTCCCAATGAGATTCATAAAAACCAACCAACACAATCACGTCTCAGGAGGTGCCCTTTATTTATATCTCGTTGGAGATTATGCTACCCGCCAGGAATTCAGCACTTAGTCAGAATCCCTGTCTGCAGCTACGAGTAATTGCGCAAATTATAAATGTGACATTCTCTATCCGGTAATTCTTCCCCCGAGCCCTCTTTGCCATGCTGCTCCTGGGGCCAATCACACCTCTTTGTCACATAGATCAACCAATTATGCGTTCATTTATTTTTATTACACAAGTGAAAACATTCGACATTAATTTATTCACGCACACAACACGTGTAATGGTTGTACAGGATCTTTGGGAACTTGTAGAAGCGGCCCCCACGGAACCCGACATTCGCTGATGCTGCAAAGCCGCCTAAATCTGTGATAGGATCGTGAAGGACCCGGATACAAGTAGGGCTAACCCTAGCGCTGTTCTTGGCCTACCCACTATCTTTTTCACGGACGTCTATGATTAATAGTTCTTCCAATAGCAACCAAGAAGCCAATCTACATCACATGCCAATGCAAACATTCATCTCACGGTTCGTATCGCTCATCATGTGTGGTTATGGGTTTGGATGTGGCGCAGGCATGTTAGGGTTGTGCCAAATGCGGTTTAGTTCCCGGAGGTTTTCTGGAGACCCTCCTCGACTTCCCGATGCGGAAATCCAAAGCATGAAGTTTTAGAAAGTTGCCTGGGATGAAAAAGTCTATAAAGGCAGCAGACTTTCCCATCAAACCTGAGATTCTTGTTCTAGTACATATCCTCAGCGTCTTTCATAATACAACTTATCTTTTATATTTCCTCCAAGAGACCAAGCACGAATCAATGTCTTATACAGTCGCCTTCTTCGGAGCAACAGGTGGTTGCACGAACGCCTGTCTTGCCCATCTCCTCATCTCAAAAAGCAACGGCGTGGAATACAAAGCAGTTGCTTTAGCGCGCTCTCCTTCAAAACTTATCGACATGTTGAAGAAACAGCCAGGCATTACAGATTCAATTCTTGCGCAAAAACTCCACATTGTACAGGGCGACGCCACAGTAGCCGCCGATGTGAAAAAAACTCTTCTGTTCAAGTCACCAGCTCTCAATAACAAGGAACTGCCGTCAAGGTTGGTTGATGCAGTGGTTTCTGGCATCGGTAGCTATCCAGTGCGCCAGAAGGGGACACTGCTCTCTTTCACAATGGCCGATCCGCAAATCACGGAGAAATTTTCCAATGCTTTAGCCGCCGCCCTCCGAGAGACCTACTCGGAGCGACCAGATATCACAAACAGACCTGTTGTATCAGCGGTCTCAACGACTGGTCTTTCCATCCCAGAAGGAGCCAAAGAAGATGTGCCGTGGGGTCTTCAGACGTTCTATCATGTCGTCCTTAAAGCCCCTCACGAAGATAAACGAAAAATGGAGCAAATTTTGACCAACTTAAACAATAATGAAGGTCTCTTCCGAGGTCTAGTGATAACTCGACCTACGCTACTGTATGGTGACGGTTTGATTAAGCCAGATGCGAAGAATAAGACCGTCAGGGCCGGGACGGAGATGGAACCGGCCAAGGGATATTTCATCGCCAGGGAAGATGTTGGAGGCTGGATCTGGAAGAGCGTCCTGTCGAGTGATGATCATGGAGAGAGGTGGTATGGGAAGAGGGTTACTTTGGCTTATTGATTGTATAATTACTCTTTGGGCATTGTGTTTTTTCCCTTTGCTTCGCTTTCTTCTCACTATTTAAGTATATATGTATATGATATGAATTAGTGTCTAATAATAGCTAATATACAAAGTACGAGGTATAATTGAGCGCTGCATTCTCAGTAGCTGTCAATTGCATCAGAGCCAGACGAGATGTAGATCCCCATGATGACCGAAATGATGTAATATATTAGTTGAGTGTACCAAGGCATCTGGCACGAAATGAACAAGGCAAATTGATCCTCAGTTCCATTTATGAACAAATTTTCACAGTACACAACCCAACTTGATGCCGTGTTCCATGTTATTTGGGCCTGCGTCTTCGACAAGACGTCAGCCAGAAGCAGTTATAGGGGAAGAGATATGCAACGCGTTTCATGATTGGTCGAGGAAGCGGAGTTCAAACTATGCAAACATCTTCGGGGTCGCGAGTCGGGGTCGGTGTTCCCGAACCGCCGAACCGCCGAACCCCCGCTGATCACTTGAGAACTTCAATCGGGTGGCATCATTTCAGCATCAAGAAATTCTTGCTTCGCTATTTAGAAGTATTTCAGAGAAAACGCTGAACAGAATCTACACCCTCAGTGACGATGCCGGTGAATGAGCCTGATCAGCGACCAGCGCTTGTCAGACGCTACAATGTGGAGCGCTCATGCCTCCGCTGCCATGAGCGCAAAGTCCGCTGCAATAAGGATATGCCATGCTCTGCGTGCATTCGAGCCAACGCCGAATGTCGCTATCCTGGCCCTGAACGGACTAAGCGTCGGTCCCAAAGAGGCACACAGTCACAGGTTGCGTCTCGCTTGGAGAGACTAGAGAGGACTCTAGGTGTGTTGACGGCTATCCCTGAATATACACGTCCAGCAACAGAACCTAGTTGGCCTACAAATTCTGAAAGATCTCGTGGGCTGTCTGCATCACCATTGTCACCAGTAGAATCAAGTCTCAATCAAGTAAGGAGAAATCATGGCGCGCTACCGAAACAGCCCCCTACGCGCGGAGTGCTTGTAAAAGACGGCGCGTCAACTCGATATATCAATGAAGTCATGCTATCACAGGTGCTAGAAAAGGTACCGAACCAACCATTAAACGCTTTGCGTCTACTCGAAAATCTGACGTCAGATACATCGTTAGGAAACCGAGCTTCAATCTGCCGTTAGCACCCCAGATAGTCGAGCCAGTGTCGAAAAGAGACCACCATTCTTCAACTTTCAAGGCCTTATTTCGACTCCGAGCTATTCTCTAACCGAGCCTGCTAGTTTATATCCGTCACAATCGCAGGCAATCAAATTGTGGCAATCTTATTTAAATAACGTCAACCCCATGCTGAGGCTGCTACACATACCCACACTGCAACCTGCCTTCTTTTCTGCCATTAATGATCACAGCAAAGTCTCTGCAGATTTCGAGGCTCTTTTATTCGCGATATACTTCGCAGCCGTGACAAGTCTCGATGACTCAGAGGTTCATCTCATTCTTGGCCGGGATCGTCAGTCAGCGGTGAATCTCTACCAACAAGGACTGGAAATATGCCTCCACGCCTCATCCTTCCTAGACTCGCCTACTTTAACTTCTTTACAAGCATTTTCAGTATATCTGGTATATATATAGCATCTAAGTTGTTTTGATCGAATTCGTACTGACGTGAGTGCCTTCAGATGTGTCGCCGCCATCATAATCATGGTATTTCTGGGTGGATATTGAATGGTCTCTTATCCCGAGCCGCCCAGTCCGTGGGGCTTCATCGTGATGGTGAAAATTTTAGGCTTTCACCATTTGACTGCGAAGTCCGTCGTCGATTATGGTGGCAGGTCGGAAGCATTGAGTCTCGAGTTGCAGAGGACCACGGACTTTACACTGGTAGTTTGTGGAGCTTCTGCGACACCAAATTTCCTTTGAACGTAAATGATACCGACTTGACAGTTGATATGAAATGCGCTCCCGAGCCGAAACAAGGATGGACAGAAATGACCTCGTACCTGATAGTGTTTGAAACAAACAAAGCTTTGCAATATGTGCATCAGCTCTTGTATCGGGAAGCAAGTAGCGATGAAAAAGAAGCACAGTTGCGGAAGTTCTTCCAAGATTTCAAAACAGACCTCAACGGTAAATATCTTCAATACCTTGACCCAAACATTCCAATACAAAAATACTCGCTGTTACTGGGGCAAATACAATTGGCGAAGCTCGAAGTTCTGATTCGCCAGCAACATCTCAGAGGTCTTACTGTCGAGAAGGCAGCCGAGGTTATTAGTGATGAAACTCTTTTGCTTGTCAGCCAAACATTGGAAGTGGGCACGCAAATGAGAACGGAAGATCTGCTGAAAAGCTTCCAGTGGCTTACGTCCACATTTCCCCCATATTTTCTACTCACCTACAGTTTATGGCATCTATGCGTTCGACCAGATAGCAACCTCGCGGACCGAGCGTGGAGCGCAATTGAAACAACGCTTCAAGAATATTCCCGGTTCGGCTCACCTTTTCACGGCCCAAAATGGAATGTAGTGAGCAAGCTAAGAGATAAAGCCCTTTCGATTCGCAATTCTTATTTGGCAAGGAAGAATGCAGATCATATGGCCGAGAAATTGGATGAGGATATGTTTACAATGGCAGTTGAGGAAGGGATGATGTGGGATCTTGATTTTAATCTGATCTCGGGCTTTCAAGCAATGCCGCCAGACCCCGTCATGCCAGTCCGAACCTTTCCTATGTAAGAGAAAGAGTCCGTGGAGGGTATAATACCAAAAATAGGACTTAAACGTTCCGGCATAGTCTCTTTTGTACTATAAATAGCCGAATTCAAATCGAACTTTACATGGTAGTATGTATGGTGGTTGGATGGTATTTTTAGGCCAATCTAGAAAGAAATATGTAATCTAAAATCTATTAACTGCAACGTCTATCTAGATAATTATGTACAGGAAGAATGGAGATCATCTATACTGAAAACCAGCATCAAGCAGTGTAATCCCAATTAAAATTTGGCATTTAACTTGAATCCCGTCTCATAAAACCGCGCCATAGCAACGAAGCTTGTCCCAACAATAATACAGACACCGGAAAAGACCTTCATTCCCAGGTAAGATCCATCAGAGTGCTGAAGGATGGCGCCAGCGATTGGGTTGGTGGTCAGCCCACCGATTGAGCCAAACAAAAAAGCAAGACCGGTTCGATAGCCGATTTGCTTCAGTGGCGAAATCTTAGCAATCAACCCTGCAATCAATGAGACATATGCACCCGAAGCACAGCCAAAGATGATCGCAAAGACAATAATTGATGCGTTGGAAGCGGCAGGAATCCAAAGCGCGAGCACGAGAATGCCTGATAGATAACAAGCGGTAATAAATACGTTATATGCCCCTAATTTATCAGCAATAGCACCGGCTCCTAGGCGTCCAAAGAGGCTAGTATTGTTGATGTTAGTATCTGAATTCGGTAATGACGAGAAGATCAGAATATAGACAAACCTTCCAGCATTCAGCATGGCAAGTAGATATTGAGAAAGGTAGTCGCTCATTCCCGAGCTCGATGCTTCAGCGACCACATAGTCGATTGGAATGAAGATGCCGAAGGTGAGAAACAGAAATCCAGAGATAACGAGGACTAACTTGATGTCCTTGAAAGGCTGTAGGGTCTCTTCCTTTGTCATTTTCCGTGGATTAGGAGGGAATCGCGACCTGATTGTGAGGTTCGCAATGACCAAGAGACCCAAAATCATGAAGGCTGCAATGCGCATCGACCATCCGTAACCAACTTTGACAATCAACTTCTCGACCATGATAGGAAAAATGACGCCTCCGATACTAGATCCGCTAGCCACAATACCGTATGCCATGCCTCGTTTTTTGTTGAACCAGGTAGGGATGCTGTTCATTGCTGTCGTAGGAGAAGGATTCGGTCAGTTTTGTGGGTGTTTTATTTCCACATGATAGACCGTGAAAGACTTACCGGGCTGGAAGATAGTAGCAACTCCAATGGCGCTACAAACGCCTTGAGAAAGAAGGATTTGGTAATATTGGGTGGATATGGAAGACATCATTAGGCCAAACACATGTAAAAATGATCCGACCAAGAGCAGGTATCGAGGTCCAAAGCGGTCGTACAGTTGGCCGACAACCGGACCCTGAATAGACGTGAGACGTCAGATATTGTTCAAGCAATAGAAGTTTGAAAAACTTACCATGGCAAACATGAAGAAGATTTGCAGCGATGGAATCCACGCAATTGTGCTGGAGGTATATTGAGACAACAATGACGTTTCGTAATAATCTTGAAATATGCCAATGCCTAATACAGAGATAGCCACCAGTCAGCCCTGTGGATCACGAAGTCTTAAACTATATACCCAGATTCGACGAACGTACTGTTAATCCACCCGAAACTGCAAAATAGAACACACCAAGCACCGACTAGTACCAACCACGCTGTCAAACCGCCATCCGGAGCTGCGCTTGGCGGGTTCGACGGTTTCTTTTCTTCAGTTCCAGTACCAAGCTTTTCGGAGTCGATTTCTTTGGCTAAACTAGGCGGCGATTGACCGTCAAGAGTTAAACTGGATTTAGAATGTGTGTCAAGCGACATTTTCACGTGTTGATCTAATTTCGGACGAGCTCGATGCGGGCAGAGTGTTGGTCAGCCTGTCTATTAGGAAGAATATAGATGGAAATAAGTATGAGAGAGCGAGAGAAAGAATAGAAATTTCACGAGAATATGAAGGGATTGACGTTGATTAGCGCATGTCAAAATAATTTGGCAGCTCTCAGCTTATATAGGCTGCATCGCAGCGCCGGAGCGGCCTTTCGTGAAGGCCCGAGAGCGCTTCCTATTGACCAAAATAGCCCCCGATCTGCTTGAATTTCCAAAGTTTATTAAACAACTCGGTCTCGCGCTTTTGGCTAATTGTCCGAGCAAAACTAGTGTCCAGAGCCTGGGGTCGCTCCGTTTTTACACAGCTCGATAGATCTGATCCAGAATTGCCTTTCTAGATTAATACAGAACTTCTACGCCTTATTTGGGTTTTGCTAGATTCCCGGAAACGATCGAACACGATTTATTTCCTGGCGCCAATCGCAATATTTCCGGCCGCATATGGAAAACACAAAGGGCTTTGAAGGGCTAAAAATAATCAGAGCTAGAAAGAGCGGCGGGATAAAGGGAGGCTCTTTGCCTTAGAGGTCAGGCACCACCAGCATTATTCCTCTCCGAGTCTAGTGTCGGAAACAAGTTGACTCGCGCACGGCGGACTCTCGCAATGTCTCCAAGCAGATATATGCGGTAATATCGATTTCAACTCGAAGCTGCTCATACTAAAGACAAATACATTACTACTGTCTACCGACGATGCCTTCATTGTCGCATGATTATTCCATGCCCACCCGCACTTGCAATGAAGGCAGCACGTGTTCAAAGGGGGCTGGCCACCCGAGTACATATCGGTGCCAGAACTTCCAGCGCCCTCTGCTAATGAATTCCAACTCAGAATAGTAGCTGTGGGTGCCGCGCGCATGGCGAGGTCGCGCTGCTTGCAAGCATCCAAGTGCTTTCAACGCGCCACTTCCGTTTGACCCGAGCATTGATGGCGTTGTCCATGAAGGAATGGACGACGGGTGACATGTACTTCACGAGCTCGCTGGTGGTCCCTTATTCGCAGAGTGCGTCAAGATCGACTGGAGCCTGCTTGTCAAGCTCGAGCCTGGCACAGACTCAATTACCGTGGCAGCAATGGCCAACCATTTCGGAACGGTGGGATGGCTTTGCAATGTAAGGCTATTGGAGGCTACAAGGGCCGCACCGTAGCCATTATTGGTGCCACGAGCGCCAGCGGTCGGGCCAGTGTCTCTGCGGCGCGTTTTCTGGGTGCCTCTCGTATCGTGGGCATTTCGCGCAATGCCGATGCTCTAGCAAGTGTCGAAGGACTCGATGAGTGTGTCGCATTAAGCGACCAACTATCTATGTCTGATACTGTGGTCCATTGCTTATCCTCTTAGACTGGGTTGGCGGCTCCGCGGCTGTCAAGATTCTGTGACGGCCCAGATCGAGCCTGGAGAAGCCGGCAAAACCGGCAGTATGTTCAAGTTTTGCGGTCTTGCTGGCTTTGAGAATATCGATGTCCCGGCAGGTCTGATCAACGTTCGACCGATTTTAATCTTAGCTATGGAGTGGGCAGCTTTTCCGAGGAAGCGCTTAGGATGAGAGTTGTTCTTGTTCCGCAGTTGGCTGTAGCCCGAATTTTGTAATTTAATATCTTGGGAAAGTGAAGAAAACAGATGAGAGCAAGTATGAAAGAAGTAAGTGGTGGAAGCATAGAATAAAGATATTTCCCTAACAATGACTTGTTCGTTCATCTGTTAGAGATGTAAGTAGTATCTCCATCTGTCTCACAGCTGTGAATTTGAAGAGACGAAAACAGACGCAAAGACATGTCGCAGAGCTCAACAAGCTATCGCCAGGCACGAATCTCCTTCCGAGTCAACGTGCCTCGCATCTTGATTTTAAATGTTCGTATCCGCATATTACTGACACGTAGAGTAAGACTGAAGACGAAAAGGATGAGCGAAGCGTGCCCAGTGAGTCTGATACCGTCCTCGATGTACCGGTGGAGATGACTAAACGAATTTGCAGAAATGATTTGCGACTTATTCGCCATCACAACGTGCGTGGAACCTGGCAAATGATATATAGACGTGAGCTTTGGATGCGTAGAGTTATGGGTGCAGTCAGCCCAGATGTCGACATACCTATCAATGCAGAGAGTTGGCCTTCGAAGTAAGGCTGTTAGAACAGAGCTATCACGGCGAGGTTGACGGCGACGCACGATATAGTATGCATAGGATCCAGACAGTGGTCAATGAACACACAGCGCCCAGCATGTACAGCTGTTGTAGAAAAGTCCTGTTATTTATCGAAGTGCTCATTATGATTGAATGATACTTCTTTTTTTTACTGGGGCGAGAGAAGACTAATAGTGAACAGAATAAAAGCCAGAAAGAAGTGACAACAGACGAATCAGACGTTTGGTCTAGATTGAAGGCAGATCAATAATGTGTAGGATGGGATTCTACGAGCGACACTCGTACTTAAGAAATGTCCTGGATAACAAACGATAAAAGATCCACTTCGGACCCCATCCTCGTCGATGAACATAAGGCGGGATAAAATGCGACGTGGGTGGCACCTCTCATTCAGCTTGCTAGCTAGTCAGTCCGTCAAACCACAAGACGAGGACATATAACAGCGGGATGTTACAAAGAATCCATTCTGAGGGCTGGAATGGCTATTATGGGACTTTTACGCGATAAGTAATATAGATCCCTGTTTACTTGAGCAAATCAGGAGACGAGAAATAAATTCCATACCAAGGATGAAAGCGGTTAAAAGGTGGAAGCGGACTGGGTGGCACAACTAGCGTCAACGGCCTCAAAATCGCTGACTGCCCAGTGACTAGGAATTAGACAAATGAACAATCCGTATTCTTAGCCAAGCGATGGTTGGTAACATTCGGGCTTGAATGTGGGGAAGGAATTTGAAGCAGCATAAGCAAATTCAGTGAGTGTCGGAGCCGGTCTCTCACGTTAGAACGCAGGCAGATGTTCCATATACATAGCTGAAAGATTAGCACGGCTAAGGATACGGACTGGCCAACCAGGGCAACTGACTACGCGCCGCCAACGCGAGCCTTACATCTGAGCGTATCAATTGGTCTTCGCCAGGTGTCTACGTTATGCGGTTATTAATTAAGCTATTAGTAATTAATTTAGTCTGATTATACATCTATACAATTAAACTGCCGATGGACCACGACCATTGTGCAGTCAAAGTTGATTGAGTATCCACCCAGAAAACGCGCTTGAGAAGGTAACATGTGTATCATAAGGGGGAAAAAGAAAAAGAAAAGGCGTAAGTAAATTGTCACACGTGGTCTTTAGAACAGACCCCACGCTCCAACGACGACGGCACCCAGTCCGAACAAAACATTTTCGAGGCTGGCGCTGTAAACAGCGGCTTTTCCTCCCAAAGCCGGGCTGGTGCTGGTCGCGCTAGTTGAGGTGCCAGTGCTTGTTCCCGTAGAAGAAGGAAGTATCCCAGTGCCAGTACCAGTGGCCGTCCTCGTTGCAGTGGAATTCCAGACAGCACCTGTTCCGCTTGCAGACGGTGTCGGGGTGGTCACTGAGCAGACTCTAGCGCTGGGTGTAGCACTGCTGCTGGAGCTAGAAAGGCCTTCGCGGAACCAGTTGCCTGCCACTGGAACACCCAAGCCAGCGTCACGGACAAAGTCGACAATTGGAAAATTTTCCCTGGCTAATGGGTCGCTGAAATTCAACGGCAGATATGACAAGTATTCGGCCGGAACCACAAACTGCGCCTCGGGTTGCTCAAATAGTAGCAAAGTGTAGTTATGTGGCGCGACTGAGTTAGGCATCGGGTTGACAAAAGGCGCCAGGACTGTCCAGTTCAGGCCGCCATTGGACGAAGTGACGTTGGCGTACATAGTGTGCAGGGCTGGGGCAGTTGGGTCAGTGGTATTGGTGTTCGGGTCAACCATGAGGAACACATATTTGCCCGTGCTGTTCTTCAATGAAGATGCAGCGAAAGGAGCAGAACTGGGATTGAATGTTGGGGCATTCTTCGTGTCTTCACCCGGATGTCAGAGGCCAATTTGGCTTGGAATTGCAGCAAAGGACCGCTTGGAGAGCTTACCGGTCGACTGGAGCTTCTGTCCAGGCTTGAACGTCACGTAGGGATTGCTTCCGCATGGCCACGATGACAATGGGAATCTGGCGTCCAAAGTCAGCTCTGGGTTTCCCAGGACAGACAGCCCGTCGGGAATGTTGGCAGTCGCACAGCTACCCAGGGCTGTCAAGGCGGCCAGGCAGAGCAAAGAAGAGGACGCGGTGGACTTCATTGTTAGCTTTGTTCGTTGATGAATGGGTTGCAACACGACGTTTGGGGATCCGATGGAAGTCAAAGAGGAAATTCACAGGACATAGCTTCACCGGGGGGGGGGGGCTGCCAACATTTTAAGATTCTGCTCGCCGTCGATCGCCATCCCCATGACGTCGGAGCTGAGATTCTCGACGATGTTGTTGATTTCCGATTAGCCTGCTGATTGGCTGATTCCGAGCTGTTCGGCGCGTGGCTTTGAACTTATAGCAGAGTTGGCCAATAGTATCATCGCCAACAGGTACATTTCTGTATTTTTAGAAAATTTACACGGTATACCCAAGTTGATTGGCTGATATCCAGGCCACGCGCCCCCACACGGTTTAAGGCCCCACCGCCACACGAACCCATTTCAAGCCTCAGGCATTGACTCTCGTATCTTGTTATTAGTGTCAAGGCTCAATACGAGGTTACACATCATGTCACTGGAATAAATGCATGCCCCTTTCAATGGAAAAAAAATGCCAGACAAAACAGACAGAGAGAAAGACGGGTTCCGACTCCCGAGTTCCGAATTCCGAGACCATCTACAAATGCCTCGATACACACATATACCGATATTAGAATTACGTTCAAGTAGAGTTGTGCGACGGCGTTTTTGCGCCACTTCCCCCTCGCTTCTCGACATCATCCACTTCTTGCATCGAGTGGCGATGGTCACCGCGGTACAGCAATCTTCTGGCAATCCTGCGTCTCCGGCTTTCATCTTCCCTTTTCCCGTCTCTTGCTGGCACGGCCAAAGAACCGCCAGCATTTCTAGGTGATGAAGGCTGATAACCTGCCATACGAGCAAATATACTCGGTGGATGATAAATCTTCTGGTGATTGAGTACGAGCAGTAAAATCCCCACTGTAATTACAAGAGCTACCACGGCGGTGACGATTGTATATACCAGAGGGGTTTTGCCGGGTACGCCGTTTATACTGAAGATGCTTGTAGCAAGTCCCACCGGCAAGAAGAACACCGTTACGTAGGTAAACAATGTGATGTTTCTGGTCTCTTCGAGGGACTTGGTCGATCGAATAGCATCCTGTGCACCCGTAACAAGAGCGATCAAAAACTCAATTCTGGCTTCCGTTGCTTTGAGATCCCTCACATGGCCTTCGAGAAGCGCCATCCTGTTCTTAATTGCTTTGCGATACTTTTGTTCATCGTTTCGTGTCCACCGCGGTCGTCCCTTGTCCACAGTGCTGTCGCGGCGGCTCCACTGCTCAATAACTCCTTGAAGACTTGTCGTATTATTCCGAAGAATCACCAAGATTTGAAAGCATTCCCGCAGATCTTCAGGTCGCCGATTCTCAAATTGAAAGCCATCTTCTGAGAACGAGGTCTCGGTCTTGTCCGCTGTCTTGTTCTTTGGCCCCTTTTCAATGACTTCCAGGATAGAAGCTGTGTTTTCGCAAACTTTCTTGATGATACGATTGAACAGCATCAACTCTAGTACCTTCCGCTGTTGTCCGTGGATAGTAGACTGTGAGAACGATTCTTCGAATTCTTGGTCATCGTCAAATGCGTAATTTCCAATGACATGACAGGTCCAGTACCGGTCGAAAAAATCTCCCAAGATTCGGAACCCGATCATGACATCGACGATCTGACCATCCTTACCAAGAATCCCGCAGGGACGAGACTTAGGAGCACGTATCAATTCTCTAGTTAGACTGGAGGTCTCTTGGTACGATGCTTGTCGATAGAACCGGAAATGGACCTCGGTAACCCAGGTGTTGAGCTCCACGACTGTATCGTCGTACATAAAGGCGTCAGACTTGGCATGACGGTCAAAAAATTGTTCAATATTTGCCCGTTCCGACTCTGGTGAGGCCAGATAGCACATCAACGCTTGCGTATGATCTACCGCTCTGAGGTGTATATATCGCTTTTTGCTCTCCTTCGCCGTGCGTTTGGTTTTAAGAACGTCCCAAAGCTGACTATGAGAAAAAAGGTAATGTTTTACCGATTTTTCCTCGTTGGAGTATTTCCTGTGTTTCCGACCTTTGTGGATGTCTTCAAGGAAGACTAGGCCATGTTCCGAAGTTGTGTCAGATGGTTCTTTGGGGTCAAACTTTCCTTTACCCAAACTCGATGGAGCTTTGGCTATGAGAGATGAAAGCTCAACGCTATCATCACTAGGAGGCCCAAAGTTCAACATATCTGGGTATTTGTATAGCCATTCCTCAGGCACCTCCACAATATTACTGAGATCCACTAGTCGTCCATATGGGTTTTGTCGCTTTAACCTTCGCTGAGTGATCAGTGTTCGACCATCTGCGTGAACATTCAAAACACCATCTAGAAGATTCTCAGAGGGTCTATCGAGCACCACCCCTTGTGTGAATGTCCGTCTCATTTCTCTTATCTCGGGACTAGAAGTTCTTGCTTTCGGTCCAGATGCTTCTGACTTCCCAGTCGCAGAAGGGATTGAAACAACAATTCCAGGTACCGGCGTTTGCCCAGCATTCTCTTTCCGAGACGCTCTAGGGCTTTCTGGTAGATCACTCGAAGCTTGTGCGCGTTTGGATTCGCGTAAGAGTATATAAGGGATCTCAAATCCCACATGGAAGTAGAAATCACGGAATATCTCTCGATCAAAAAGCACTGGGTCGTTGCTGAACGGGTCCAATTGTCCTGGGAAGAGACCATTTTTCGAAGATGAGTTGATGATAACCTTCTTGTAACGCAAAAGCATCTCGTCTGGCGTGTCATAAGTTCGGGTCAGTTGATCACCGCGGCAGGCCATTTCAATGGCTAGGCCATATCTTAGAGGGTTGTCCCACTCATTTTCATCGTTAGACGCTTCTTCATGTAGAGGTTGTGCGTCTACAAGGCGTTGCCACAGAGTCCAATCTTCATTGGAGTCAAAAAAGCCCCATTCAACTCCATAATACAAAATTGTATCGCGAGAATGAAACAAGAAACGAGTCTCACTCGCGGTGCGAGTGACACTCAGCATTCTCTCTCGTAGTACGTCATTCTCTAGCGTAAATCGACGGATGATCAATTTCCGCAAGTCCTCGGCTGTGAAATCCAGCATTGACTCTGGGTTTTGTTTTCGAGAACCGCCACCAGGAAGGTGACTCTTAACCTGCAGAAACTTCTCCAGAGTGTGATGTGGCTCTTGGTTATGTGCTTCTTCTACCCGACCTATGAGATACTCGATGTTCTGTAACGCCTTCCATATCCACACATGATCGCTGAAACGATACAATGGGATTTCCAAGCCATCTAAATGCTGCCATATGGGAGTGAGCTGATTCTGAGTTGATAATAAGTGTTTGAACCACTCGATTAAAAGATAATTTAAGCAACTGCACACAAATACCAAATCATCTCGACTCGTAAATACCTTGGAATACTCGGTAGCTTTAATGATGTGGCTTGGTAGATTTGAAGGTATATCAGGAGGCAAATCTGTCTGAAGTTCGTCTTCATCCTCATTTGAAAACGATATAGCAGTTCCATCCACCCAGAGATTCGACGATAACGCTTGAGACGCAGTGAGTTTCGATAGCCACCGCAAATGACCACTACAGGTCTCATATATTCGTTGCTGAAGACCTGGATTATCCGACAAACGCCCATGCATAGCTAGCATGAACATAAAGGCAAAGCTACGAGAAAAGAACAGACGTATCAGAATAATGCGAAATCATCCAAGCGATGTCATGAATGAAAAGGTACTTACTAGCTTCCAGATATGCTGACGCGATGATCCCCAAAGTCTCCACATGTCAATGCAATTACGGTCTGGCTGTCCATAGACTGCTTTTTTCGGGAAGTATCATGACTAAAAATGACCTCGTCATTCGACGAGTCATTGTCCGGAGCATTCAATGTGATCGTTGGAACCTCGTAATTCTGCACCCTTACCTCTGATTTGGGTGCCTTTTCACTTTCTATTTCCCTATAAGGAACCGGCATAGCGCACACAGAAAGGATGTGCTCTAAATTTCGCTTTAGATGCCAATTTAATCGTTGCTCATTGTCAATGTCAGGCATAGGTTTTGTAGCGGTTGATACTGACACATCGTGGCGAACACCCAGATTCAGATCGAGACTGCGTACAAGAAAATTCGTCCAATCCGACTGCTTACTAACTGTCTGTAACTTGAAGACTGCGGTAAATTCAGTTGTGGTCGATTCCTTGAGTTCGTCCATAAGCCGGATTGGCTTGAGTTTGTGTACGAACTCATCGTCAGTATCTTGGATAATCGGAAGCTTTCTAGCCTTTCCGTTGTCATAGACATCAATCAAAACACAGACATGTCCCTCGTCAGTAGGTAATTCTGGATTGTTTTCCATGACCACGATCCCATAGCCATGAGGTCCCGGTTTGTAATCAACATTGAAGTCGCTCCTATTATTTGCATAGTCCAGATCTTGGACGCAGAAATTTGGATCCAGAGACACCTTCACGCCATTTGAAGGACCGGATTTATTTGTGATAACGACTTGCTGCACAACCATGTTATCCTGACACGAGAGCTTAATGGTCAACGCGATCGCGTTATCCGAGAATTCAAAAATTGGCCATCGCTCATTTTCAAAACGCAGTGTCAATCTCTCCATGATACTGCCATGTACCTGCAAACCAAAACCACGCTGCATGGATTCCGCATTTTCCATAAACTCTGCAGCACGCCAGTACACGAACCACGCTTTGCTGTCACCAAATTCGAGGCCGATCAACTTGGAGCTCAAATCCGAGCGATTGATACAGCGACACATTCTCATCAGTGACCCATACATTCCAACACTAGCAGTGGTGCCGTTGGCTCCGAATGATACATAAGGCGCATCTCGCTCAGCCAGCGCTAATTGTGCTGGTTGTGCATCTTGTTGAAAATTTCGTATCTGCGCCGAGAGATGTGCCTGGCGCGACGGAACTGAAGAACGCCGTCAATAAAGCATTACCCTTGGTATCATAGAGGGACCTACGTTTGATGAAGTTTTGAAATACCTGGTCATTCTCATCGGGCAGGTTTCTGTAATCCATGTCCATCATTACTGGCACGATCCATTTAGTCGCGCGAGGATAGCGTGAAGTTGATGTGAGGTAAAAGTTGCGACGAGGCTGGGCAGCGGTAGCTCATCGCGAGGCTAGGCTGTGCTCAGATCAATATTAGTCTTACCCCATGCCGCTAAGTAATTATTTACTCGTTGCGACAAACTTAACTCGCTTTAAACTTCTAAATACATATTAGACCAACTAAAAAAGCCCCGCGTGCTGGCATAGCAGAGTCACGCATCTCCAAGCCGTCACAGCGTGAAATTAAATCACAGGTACAATTGGCCCCCACAGCATGGCTGCATACAGCGCCGCAATTATGAATACGAATCGTCGACATAGAAAGCAAGCATTTTGACGCATAGAATTTATAATCTCACGACAGTAGATGGCAGACTGCGTGGAATGAACATATGCCAATTCAATCAATCAATCAATGCAAGTACATTTGCTCTTAAACAAACGTTATATACATAAACACGATATACTAAAAAGGGTATCATGGCATTCGATAATAGATTGGAACGCTGGAGCCAACAATGCGCGATATTAGGTTTTTTAAACTTGACTCCACTTGCCTGCTAGGAGAGTCGTCAATCATAAATTTGAAAAAAGAGAGCTAATACGTGGATAGTTCTTCTAGGTTGTGTAGCGGGTTATCGTTGCGGTGAACGGACTGGACTTCAGCATCTGCCACTATCAAGTAGGTGCTGGTATCTCCAGGCATTGACTTTTGCGATCGCTGATGAAACCAGTGCATTGCCCTGTCTATCAATGGCATAATGAAAGGCATGGATGTGAGCATCGCCGAGAAGTTTATGTCGATAAAGTCCCAAGTGGCTGGTTTGGTAAATTGCCCTTTCTGAATGTCAGCGCAAAAGAAAAAATTGTTACAATGTATTACATGTTCAACCGTGAGGATGAGGGATGAGAGAAACGCACAGGTGACATCGGTAATTACATACACCATCTCGATATTTCGTAGTATGCTTGCTGAGATAGTGACGAGTCCGAAGGTGAAAGGCAATATGAACAGTATCTTTCTCTTCCACGACAGCGACATTCTCCATACGAGGTACAAGGGCAACAAGAACAACCCTAAATCTGTGGCGATGTGCAGGCCACGACTTGCAGCCTGCAGCGTCTCTGCGGAAAGACAATGGACAGAGTTGGGATTCGTAGTCGCTCGAACCAGCAACGAGAAGTACGCAGGCACTGGCACGCAGGTGCAGATCGTACTGACCAATGACCATACCCCAAGAATAGCCACAATTACAACGAAGATATCAATCGCCAAATTCCACCAACGTACGGTATGTTCGACAGCGCCACGCAGCAAACAGATTACGGATAGTTTGGCGCAGTAAACGGCGAAATAGAAAATGGATTGCAGGAAGTCTAGAAGCTATAAGCCGATGAAAGAGTTTATCGTCAGCTTTCAAGTGAACTAGCAGCGAAAATACAGTCTCAGGAATCTGACCCAGTCGTCTTACCAGAAAAAAAATGTAAAGATCCTTGTAGGTGCAGTAATTGATATGACGCCCCACACACAGGTGCGTATACATGTATAGCACGGTTGAGTCGTAAGTAATGGCAGTCGACTATACGCCTCTTGTCAATGCCCTTCCTAAATCTTTATATTTTTGTTGTTATGGTTTTGGCCGGAATCATATTCTTTCGTCTATTTCTCAAACCGGTAAAAACAAAATGAACGACATACCGCAGCGAAAAACAGAAAAATGTCCGAGATCAAAAACGTAACATGACGCTTTTTGCGATATCTTTGAGCCCAAGCCCGGGCTGTCGTTAACAAAACCACAAGTATCATGAATAGAATGATGGCGCCCAACAGTGAGCCGCCATTGCGAATATCGGCAGGCCTGTTTGTAACGAAGGACTCCGTAGGCACTGGGAAGTAACCAGTGCCATTGAGCATGAGCAGCGCTTTGTAGACGAGCGCATCATCATGGGTCGCTGGTGGCTCACCCAACAGCGCAGAACCGGCCATTATTACAGCTCCGCATTTGGAGTCTGCGACCAAAGGAAGCTCAACGACCGCACATTATCGAATGTTTCCCGGGGTGAGGGCGGCGCAAGCAAAGTAAACAGGTAAACAATACCAACTGGACTCAAAGTGTGAAATTCGAGAATAATTCATTTGGGGAAATTGGCCCCCTTTCTAGCGCGATCTTACACGTGATTTCACATCAATCCCCGCTTTCTAGGGTTGTTTGGCGCCGGCTGACCTTGGGGGCTGAAGCATCCTCAGCCACCCATCACCACATCACCCCTGGTATCATGACGCTGTGTGCCGGATTGTGAGTTCAACCGCAAAGAGGGATTCATTCTGTTCACAAGCAAAGTAGCCAATTCCTGTTGACAACTACAGGCCTTGACCCTTGTAAAATGTCCATGAGCACCAGCCTTTCATGGATTACCTTGCGGCCACTTTACTGCATAGTGCAAAAGTGCGGGTTTGCGCATATTTCTATGAGCGGAGTGCCTAGATAAATTTCTTTAAGGGACTTCTGGAACGCATTTACACGCAGGTCAACGCACTTACCTACGATTATTAATTGGTAACTCACTGAAGTGAGGTTCAAAGTCATTACCTAGCTCAAATGTCTTTGCGCAAGATTCTATGCCGACCGTTGCATTCGGAGACATCACAGCACAAGTCACGCTCAAGTGTCTACCGCAACAAATCCAAGTGCAGACAATTAACCATCCAAGTCATGAGAACTGCTTGACTCTTGCTCGCACCAAGAAGCATTCTCTTTGTATTGCTAGAAATGAAAAGTGAGCTAATGCAGTCAAGACTCGCTTGGACCTGGACTACAGAGTAATGGCCAGGTTGACTTTGGAGGTACAAAATTTTGAGCAGCATTTGGGTTTATATATCTCCTCGTACGTTTAACACATACTTCAACGACCAATCATTCATATACCAATTCTAGCAGCGGTGTTGCTGGTGCGCAACACTATGAATTATGACTCGTTTCAATCATCGGCGAAACCTAAGGTATAGGTAGTGTGTCGCTTCGTGTGAAGTCTGTATGACAGAAATAGAGGGGAAAATGATTAGGAATGAGCTGAATCGGAAAGTGATCGAGATCTGAAGCAGACGAAGCAGTAAAGGATTTCGAAATCCTTGCTTCTTGTCTGACACGAGGAGCACGGAGAAGAAAGACAGGTTTAAATAAATATGCGGGCTCGATGCGTTTCCTTGGACATGTCAAGTACGTTCACAAGTCCTACAAATTTCATAGTATGACGTGACATGACATTTGGATGGACACAAAATAAAGCGAGGGCTTGTTCGGCTGTATGTATGATTTATTACGGGATTGCGAAAATTCTCAGATCTACAATCTTTAATTATGAATGCAATTCAAGATATGACTCCTATGTGTAATTGCTCATGGGCATTTTCGTCGCAGCCTTCAAGCTTTTGACGGTCAGTCCGCGGATGTAAGCAAGCCTGGGCAGTAGCTTTAGAAATTACGGCCGAGCCCGATTTTGTTCAGGCACAATGCCCCACGTTCTTTTTAAAACACTACGCACTACGTATTTTGGTGGGATCGCCTTGGCGAAAATCGCATCGGAAACCAATAAGCGTCGTTGTGTTGGTTTTGGATCTGCTGTAATACGTACCCCGTAAGCCTTTAGCACATATTTTTATCTCCGTTGACCCCTCCAGGCCCAACAACTACATTGCCAATACGGGCAAGATTGAGCGTTACTAGCCACTGACACTAGGTTGCAAACCAACTTAGTTGACAGGTAGTTACAACTTAACTGGTCAAATGTGCGAGACTAGACTATGTAGCTGTTCACAGAGCGAATTACTTCAATGTTGGGACGGTGATCGATACCCAGATAGAGCCTGGTATTTATTAAGAAATATTTATGGACTGAGCACCCTTGATTATATAGACTGGGCCCTGCACTTCAAACCTCCACCATCTCACCCATCTCTGTCATTATCTCTACGAAGGTGTCATTTGGTTATGGTCCTCCAACAGATATCCTAGGATGCTCAATAAGCTCCGTGAAGCCTATAAAATTACCAGTTTTACACGAATACTTTACAATGGATGCAACCAAAATATTGATATTTGTGGTTGCACCAGTTATCGAGACTCTCTGGATTAAGTCACACATCACTCTCGATTTCCCGGTCACTTTAATTCTTTTTTCCCTTATACCAGTCAACACCTTGGTATACCTAGCTTGGCTTGTGGAGATCAAAGGACGTTTCCTGAGCCCATTGCGCCATCTTCCATCACCAAGGGTAAGTTATTTGAGAAAAACTCTTGCACTCTTGACGCACGGATCATTAAGTAAATCTTGATTTATAGAATGGATCTCGCCCTTTCATCGGCCACGAGCTGGATCTTATTAGGCAACCTCGTGGCAATTCGTACCTTCAGTATATGAATTCCACACCAAATAGTGGGCTGATTTATCTTCGAGGTATCAGAGACAAGGGGTCCGTTTTAATAACTAGTCCCAAAGGAGTGGCTGAAGTTCTGGTTGCACACACATATGATTTTGAAAAGGGGCCAAGAGAACGGCAAATTCTCCGCACCACATTGGGAGACGGACTCGTCGTCGTTGAAGGCGATGTGCACAAATTTCAGCGAAAGCGCTTACAACCGAGTTTCTCATTCCGCCATGTTCACCAACTGTACCCAAAATTCTGGGGCAAAGCTGTCTCTTTGACACGGTCAATTGAAGAGAAGCTCAAAGGCAACAACAGCCATGAGAAAAACGAAAACTTCTCCAGTGTAATTAATATTGGCTTCTGGGCCCCTAAAGTGACGTTGGATATCATCGGCATTGCTGGATTAGGCCGTGACTTTAACACATTACAGAATGCAGACGACGAATTGGCGACAATATATGAGGAGATTACGAGGGCTACTCGAGAGCGGACGATCTTGGTCGCATTGTCTATTGTCGTTCCAAAATGGCTGCTTGATGTTTTGCCGTGGAAACTAAGACAAAGGTTCGAAGACCTGCATCATAGATTGAGAGAAATATACCGTATCTTTGTTCGTGACATGAGGTCACAAAAAAATTCTAACGAAAAGTCTTCTGACATTCTGTCACAGCTCATGGACCTTGATGACTTTTCAGATGATGATCTAGTCAATCAGGCTTTGACTTTTTTGGCTGCTGGGTAAGCCTTCTATTTTTTTTTTCTTCGTTTTTTGTTCTTCTTATTTTTACTTTATTGTCCTTGCCAAGTTTGATTGCAGTATGAACAGCTGCAAGAAGGCAATTTGCGAAAAACCGTCGTTTCGTTTATATTAACAAGCAATACACAGGCATGATACTACTTCTGCAGCTTTCTCCTGGGTCATCTATCTCCTAGCAACGCATCCGTCGACCCAGGCTCGCTTGCGAGAGGAAATTCAATCAGAGATTTCATTTGATAATTTCGTTTCACCGACTACACCAGACGCTGATCTTGCTACGATCCTCGATTCTCTACCCCTTCTCAACGCCGTATGCAACGAAACTTTGCGTTTATATCCGACCATTCCTGTCATGAGTCGCGTGGCTTCTAAGGACACCTCTATTCTCGAACACCAGGTCCCAAAAGGTACACGAGTAGTCATGTCACCTTGGGCGATGAACAGATCGCGAGAACAGTGGGGCGACGATGCCGAGGAGTTTGTTCCCGAGCGATGGATTGACCCGACAACAGGAAAAGCAAACAACTCAGGTGGATCAACCAATAACTATTCAAACATGACCTTTTCGCACGGGCCAAGGAGTTGCATTGGACAAGGGTTCGCAAAAGCCGAACTCAGGGCTCTGGTCGCGGCCTTTGTTGCCAAATTTGATTTCGAAATGGCTGACAAGGATAAGAAGGTTCTGCCTAGAGGCATGATTGCTCAAAAACCAGAAGGGGGAGTCGAAATACGGGTCAGGTCCATTGATGAATGGTAGATAAATGAATAGCGGGATGGATAATACGCAGCTTTTGTACTAGAGTGGGACAAGAGTATTCACCTTATCTGTACTGGGATTGCCAAATGATGACAACGGCCTTGGAAAGGATTCACGTATAAGGAAACTTGTCGTCTGAAATATACTTTGACGCCTTTAAAAACTATGTTGGGTATTATCGTGTTATTCAAACTAGCACGTAGCAAGTACAATTAATGGGAAACCAGAAATGATCATGATCCTGGATATTGGTTATCAAGTTCTGTTTCTGCATAAAATGTTATAAATGCACTATCAAATTCAAAGAAATGCTTGCTTGCTTGCTTCCAGGTTCTGTACGTGGATAAGCTTCCAGCTTTAACGGTCCGCGAAACCAAATTAGATCCTGAAAGTAGCATACCAAAAATGCTGGGCTTATATCAAAAAACTAATACTGAATGCGTGAGCTTCCTGCAACTATTAGACAAAAAATTTTAGAGGCTATCTAATAGACTTGCTTTCACTCACCTTGTACGCAGGAAATGGACGTCTTGAGAACACACAAAACACATGGATAGGCATAGTGATTTCTTCATTCATGTATAGAACGTGCGCCACTTCTATAAATATTTCAGGTATATATCTATAAGACTCGTTGCCATTTTGTGGCATAAAATGGATAACGAGAACATGGCGGATGCATGGAAATATATACTAGAGCTAGTGTGACTAGTTTTAAGTGGACAGTGAGGAACTCATCTTACTCGGTGAGCCTCGCCTGAAGCGATCTCGCAAAATCGGCGGCAACTAAAAGAAGTGAACCATACCCGGCAAAGGCGACATCTCTAGTTCCTTTTGGAGTTCATAATACATATTAGTCTTTATAAATAACGTATGTACGCAACAGCTTGAGCTTCCAGATTTTACTTCCGATGTAGGAAAACTTTTTCTGTCATATATTCTAGTCCTCTCCATATTCTGTCATTTAAATCATTTCATCAGCCCCAATGGGTCAAAATAAATGGCCACTCTGCTTGTAGATTGCTGCATGTCGATGTGGAGGATGATTAAATAATGACTTAATACACGCCATCAAGCCCTACCCGCATCCGTCCATCCATGTCATTGTCCATGCTCAGGCACCGTGATCAGATGGGGTGTGTCTAAACGGTTCGTACGCGCTCGACACCATTTGTGGCGAACCTCCAGATGCAGAAGGCATATGATATGCCGGACTGGGTTGCATGCCCCCTCCACCCATATACGGGGATTGAACTTGTTGATACATATATTGTGCCTTTTCACCTGGAACGTAATCGCGTTGTCTTTGAGAATACGACTGTCCTGAACAGCAGCATGAACTCAAGGCCCAAAGGAACCCGCTGACAATAGAGAGTGCAGCTGCAATCCAAGTAGTTGCGAGCATACGGCGGCCAACACTGGAGTGAATTTCGTAATCTTTCAACGCGGTATTTAAAGTCGCGTCTAGTGTAAGGAAGAGAGCCGTAGCAGTAATGCTGGCTCCCACGGTAAACATCATTGATACCTAATATTGGTCAAAATCTAGGGCCAAATTTTGTCTACCTCGGAACTAGAGGACGCAAAGAATATGAAATGCACTTACTCCGGATACAATGCTGGTGAGACAGCTTCCCAGGCGGCTGAAGACGGCTGAAATACCGACCAGCAATTCCAGCGCGTTGGAAATTATTGCAACAATATATGCAATAAACATCCACTTGGATACATGGTGGTACATATTAAGGCCATCTTTCAGGCTTTTCGAAAAGAGCGTATCAGCACCAGTCCCGTTAAGTCCCCAGACAGTTTCTGCATCAAACCAGAACATGGCCTTCGTTTTCGAGCAGTATTCAACCTCGAAGTCACCATCACTGTTTTTGTTTCCCGAGCAATAATTCCATAGACCGATGTCGTAAAAATCGCTTATTTTGCCGTCGTCATCTTGCTGTTCGAGAGCTGAGAGGATTTCGTTCTCCCCAGTGAGATTTTTGACGGCTGACGAAGCCAATGACGATAGCCGATCAGAGACGTCGGGGTTAGAGAGATTGGAAAGATCGATCTTTTGGTAGACATGTTAGTTTGCCGCTTTCCTTTGTCATATGCATGGTCGATATGATGCGAAGTATTTACTCTAAGAAAATAAAGCTCGGTCTCGGACTTTTTGTGGGCATGGACGTTACCAACGGCCACGAAAAGGAGAGCGACCAGAGCACCAAAAGTAAGAATATAAGGCAGGGCGATACACGCCGCTCTTCCTGCTTTTCCCATAGCCAGGTTACGGATGAAGCATATCGTATCGTAAAAGTCTAGAGCAGGCGAGAGAAGGAGAAAAGAGGAAACAATAAAAACAATCTTAGCAGTAAACTTGACTTTCTATTATCAGTCTTTGGAACTAGAGGCATCCCTTGAAAGGCAAGGATGTGGGATGAAGCATATAAAATAGACCTTAGACAGGATCTTTGAAAGTCCGCGCTTGTTATCCCTTTTTAAGGTTTTCCTTATCCGCGCAAGGCTAAAAATACTGTAATTGCAATTTCCGTAAATAGAACAAGCAGGGGCTGAGTTGTTGAAGTAGATCAATCAAGCCCTGATCCATGCGATGAAGATGGGCGGGGGCTCTTAAGCGCCGTACGGAGTACAGGAAATCTGTTGCTTCGTTTAGACTGCGAACTAAATAGTTCAAAGCAATTAAGATTGACTTAGCGACGTATAAACTTGGCAAAGAATCCAAAATACTATGAAGGCGCTCGCTAATTACTGACTATTTTTCAGCTGCTCACAGCTTGGCTTCTTAGAATGTGTCTTAAATAGGGTTATGTGGGCCAGGAGAGCTAAGCACCGCCTAGCACGGAAATTAGGTCAAAAGACACCAACCACATGGACCGCCAAATATTTGGTGGGTTGTGTGTAATCAAAAGGTTAACTAGTTCGTACGGGTAAATCTATGCCCCAAACACAGCAATGGCACTTACCCTAATCCAGGCAATTCTTTTGTACTTCCCTAAGCTGTTTGATTCTGTGGATGCGGCTACAGCGTGCAAATAAGTCAACCAACATCAATATTTCAAGAAAACCTTTGTCTGGCGTAATACCCAGGCTTCATAGGAGTCCTTGTGAACTTAATGAAGTCTGGGACAGCTGAGAGGTTTCGTTTTATCCTAATCCAGGCAATTACTTTACTCCCCTAAACAGTTTAGTTTTGTGGATTGCGGCTACTGCCTACAAAAAATAATTCAAACCAAACATCATTGATTCTGGCTATCTTTGCCTGGAGTCCATATGAAGTCTGAGCCGGCCGAGAGGTTACCGCCCGCTGCCAATGGACGCGAAGGATCTCTGGCATTGCGTAAAATTAGAAGTGATGCTATTTTAATTGTACTTTAGTAAACTCGGTGCATTCATGCGGACTTTGATGACAGCATCTCGTTTGGTACTATAGCCGCGAAACCATCAAAATCCTTACAGCTCCTTTGGAATGTGGGAGCGAAACAATCACGCTAGAGCAAGTTACCTAAAAAATCATACGATTATGAACCAATGTAATTTCACTAAAATATACTTGAGTTTCAATATCTCAGCCTTAGTTATTGTTCGTACAAAGCACTCTCAATATAGCGGTTCGTAAGGGAGCCCATCCAAAGAAGTGAGTACTAAATACGAAAATCATCAGCCCTGAGTTCTGACAATTGCACCAGTGCCTTGAAGAAAAAGCGATGTGGAGAAGCGGCGGCGAATGATTAACTGCCTGAGCTCTTCGTGGTTTTAGATTTATTGTTTACTTATTCACGGAGTACTCTATCTGGAGACATTGGGCTTACGCCGGCGTTTTGTGGGACCTCGATAGTTGGCTAGTCTATATAGCCTCAAGGCTCAGCTTGCCTTATGACGGGCCCACCTCACAACAGTACCCAAGCTCTTCAAGACCTTAGCCATGTTGAGTCTTTTGGCCATTGTGAAATTGTTTCGGAGCCAACGCCAAAATTGTATGACTTCGCCCCATTTCCATCCTAAGAATAGAAAAAGCCGTGACAATCATAATTTCAATTTATTCCAACCTCATATTTACGTACCCTGTAGCTGGTGGCCGGTGCATTGCCAGGCGGTTCTCAAAGCCCCCATTTGCACAGACAATGGGTCTCTAATGACCGAAGAGGACCATCAAGTCATTCAATAACACCAACGCTGTGCCTCATATACTATATATATCCCTTCTTGAATCCTGGTTTCAATGAAAAATATTCATATTCACAATTTGACTTGGAGATACCTTTGGGCTTCCAAGTACCTTTTGCGTCAAAATATCAGGTAGCCATGCACCCGAATTCACAGGTGATGATCAAGAGTTTTATCCCCATCCTCGCTCTGGGGGCTGTTGTTACGGCCTCTACAGAGCCTTGTGCTCAGATTAGCAATCTAGTTGCCAGCAGCAACAGCGACAGAGTACCAGCGAACCTTGCTCTGGAGTGTTTGATGTCCATGCCATTTGATAGTGATGCGGCGATAACATGGATTGAAGAATTCAGCAAGTACATGCAGTTTCAATCCGACATAGAAATCCTCAAAAGCCCCCCGGCAACGTATTTATCGCCCAAAGTCGACTTGCTCGGTGGTCTAAATAACATCAAGTCATACGCCGCCCAAGGAATATACAACTCCCAATACGACTTCGACTCTGACGTCTACCAATTGATTGTGTCTGCAAATGACGGGCATCTAGCTTTTACCCCATGCTCATTAAACACCTTCACGTTTATAGGAAACTTTGATGGTCTTGTTTCCATATCAGAAGATGGTATAACCGCACCCCAGATTTACACCTTCGGTAAGCTTCCCGCTAATCCAACAGATCAGAGATTTGCAGTTTCTTTACTAATATTCTGGTGGACGCATTCAGGAGATGCGACACTACTGAGTAAAGGGATACCCACCAATGTTAGCCCGATTACACATATCAATGGTATTAATGCTGTTGCCGCCGTGGCTGGCCAGTCCGGGTGGCTAGGCCTTCAAGACCCTGATGCCCGATATAATAACATGTTCTATAACATGATTTATACTGGCCAAGGCACCTCAGCAGGTGGTGTCTTCGGTCAAAACAGTGTTTGGCAGGGAATCGATACATATAACTTCACATTTTCCAACGGTACTGTCAATTCATATGAAATGGAGGCTTTATTGTCGGGGTCGTTTAATTACACTGATGGTAACAAATTCTACAACGCTGTCTGCAACAATACCGCCATAATGGCCGCATCGCAAACAACATCAGCGACGTCTACAGCGACAGCAGCCAGTACCAGTGGGGCCACAGGCTATCCTCCACCAACCCTTTATCCCACTCCTGTCGTCAGAGAACCATTCAACACCGTTGTCGGGTACTATCCTAATGACGAAGGTCTCGAAAACGTGGCTGTTTTAAGTGTACCAACATTCGAAACAACGACAGGGGGCACCTCTGGTATTCTGGAATTTGCGGAGATTGCCTATTATTTCGTTCAAAATGCTTCACAGTTGGACGGTAAAACAAAGATCATTATCGACATGAGTGATAACCCTGGCGGTGAAGTCATATCAGCTTTTGCGCTTTACAGTATCTTCTTTCCCAACGAAACAATCTACTCTGCAACTCGCATGCGGGCCCATGCAGCATTGGACTTTATGGGGACCATCTTCAACTCTCAGAACAACAGCGCCAACGAAATTGTCCAAGACTCTGGATTATTTGTTGATGAGGATGTAAGGCCCGATCAAACCACTACATTTAAAGGTTGGCAAGAATTCTTTGGACCTTACATCGCTGGAGGCATTCCCTCAACAGCTCTGGCGGCGGAGTTTGATTTTGTAGAGACCGTAGTTCCGAACTTGGCTCCTGTCGACACTGACGGTCTAGGTGGCGTGCTCAACGCAACAACGCCACCGTATGCTCCTGAAGATATTTTAATTCTTACAGATGGTCGGTGTGCATCCAGTTGCACAATCTTTGGAGATCATATGATCTCCAAAGGAGTCCAGACTGTTGCTATCGGTGGGCGACCTTTAGAAGGCCCCATGCAAGCAATTGGAGGCATCAAAGGCTCCGAAGTGATGGATTGGACAAGTATTGATGCTGCAGCGCAAGAGGCTGTTTCTCTTCTCAACAGTTCAATTGCTTCTGGCAGCCCGATTTTGTCAAAAGACAATATAACTCGTTTCTACGAAGTGAACCCCATTCCTCTGGACAGCTTCCCTTTCCCAGTGACCGAGGCTACTCTTAACTATCTCAACACCTATACTGTCTACGATGATCAGATTCCGACACAATTTCTTTATGAGGCGGCAAATTGTCATATTTACTACACAGCTGAGACTCTGTATCAGCCTGCGGTAACTTGGGCTCTAGCAGCAAATGCAACATGGGGTACTCTAGGGTGTGTTGGCGGTGTCCAAAACAATACCAGTCTAGGCTCAACAGATACTGAAAACATCGAGTCTGCCTCGCACTCTCACAAAGCGCTTGGGCTTTTGTTGGCCCTCGGTGCAAATCTATCATAGCTTTACAGATGCAAAATAAAGTGTTGAGCCCTTTTATCGATCTACACAAATTGCTTTCCTTTGAGGTTAAATCTTTTACTGTTTTATATGGCTTGTTCAGTACATAGATGGGTGTTTATTTGATTTAATAATGATCCAAGACAATTGATCTAATGAAATTTGGTAATTTGGCACTGTAATTTAGCCTAGTAACCTGTGATGACCATCAGGTCAGATGCATTTTACACAAATGGTAAGAGTAAGGAATAAACTGTTCCATGATGCCGGCACGCAAGTTTCGTTGGCAGTTTGGAATGGGCCTTGCATACTCCCATACCTTGCATGACAATGGAACCGAGTTGGAGAAATGAAATAAGTATTTCCACAGTACCAAATTTAAGCAGGAAGGATTTTGAACTTCCGAGTTCGTCGCTTGGTTAGCATTTATGGCCTAACACTGAACAACTTCAGACTGATTAACTGTGAAGCGACCGTAGAGATGTCCCGACGCAAGCCCGGTGCGAAAAGTTCCTAAAAATTATCGAAGATATCAGTTATAACGTGCACCTAACAACCAATAGCATTGTATGTAATAATTCATAGCAGTCACAATATGTTCGGACGATGTCGACAGTAACTCCATGGACGGCAAGAATATTGTAATCTTTTAGCCCGTCTCAGCTCGGCAAAATATAAAGTTTCTTCATTTTCAAAATCTTGTGATAGGGTTGAGAAAGATCATGTTGAAATGGCACAACTTACCAACGAGCTTATTTCCTGCAGAGCACTACCAATCGACTCATTTGCATAAAAGGTATCCTCACAACGTAAAATGTATTCCAACGTTACACCTTCAATAGTTCCTCAAGGCTATCTGGTGAGAGTTGACATCTGATAATCATTTAACTAGGCAGGTGGGTGTCCTAGTTATATTCGAGTAAACGCTCTATGGATACCCAAAGAACGCTCTTTAAACAATACAACGAAAATAAGACACTCGAATTTCTCATAATTACTAATTATCCGTCATTAAATCCACATGCATCCTTGTACTATGTGGGTAACCCATCTAGGACGTGACTCCATCTATCTGCGAATAGTTAAGTTCTCTGATTCGTTGTGAGCCACTAATGTAGGCGAAGTATACTGTACGTATTACTGACTATTATAGAGAATTAGTCATAATGATACATTACCTCTAGTTAACATAGACCTCACAAGCATACCTCTTTTTGCCATATCGCATCTCGTGAATTAGTGTATTAGGGTTGAAGGGGCAATTTTTCATTCAGTTCACTATGATCAAGTTCATTAACACCCAGCCAAAGCCTTAATGAGTGCAAGAGACAACAGGTATCATATCTATGGGACAACTTGTGATAATATGTAAGTTATGTATTTGTATAATAAGTTTCGTGAAAACTCGAAATGACTCATGATCTGTCATAATGATTGGTTTGAAGCAATATTTACGAGCGGGCACCGAAAATGGCGTAGTTCATGCAGGCGCACGACTCAAGTCCATTGTATGGTGGCATGTATACGTAAACTACATACTAAGCCGTAGCGTCATTCAATTCGATAGACCTGGTATCTTCTTCAGATGGCCGCAACACTAAAAAATTATTCCCCCCAGCCAACGCTAGCGCGTGCCCACGGCAACGGTGACCACCATCATGCACCGGTCTGTCAAGGTTCTGGACAACTAGATGTGCAGTAGCGCCAGCATTGGGGTGGTGGTGGTGTTGGTGGTGGGAGACCAGCCAGACGAAAAGGGGAGATCCTCCGAGTTCTTCGTCCAGCGTCACCGTCTCACGGGTCGATTGTGGCCCAATACGCCATCATCCTGCTGTTTGAATGGCCGACACCTCTAGTCAATTGTTTGTCTAGAACGAACCTTGATAGAAGGCACGATGTACATTGTACATACTGAATACTTTTTCCGGTATTGCGGTCGCGCAGAAGGTTGTAGAGATACTGATGGTTTCCAGACACAACACCTCCCTCCCCGGTCCGGTACTGCGGTATCTATGACAGTATCCGATTTCAAGGTGAGGAAATGTGGAATTCTATGTTTATGATTATACAACGGGCCGTTTCCAGTCACAGTCTCATTTCAACATTCTCTGAAGTGCTGTTAATGTAATAAAAATACCAGGTGCTAAACTTTATGCATGCATTCATTGACTGACGTACTAAAGTGCCAGAGAAAAAAAAAAAAAACGCGCACATCCCACCGGAAAAGCCTCCATGTCGGGCAGCCTAACCCTCCTCTTCCCTCAGGAGGTTCACCATTTGGACCACAGGACTATGACGACAATATAGAAGACGAATAGCAAACACAACAAAGAGCAGTTCTGAACTGATGTCAATGTTGTGTGCGCGACTTGTTATTGTCAGAGTTGGAGGACCAGCAGTAAAGCAGTGTGAACATGGCGAAGAGGCTGGATAGTGAACACTGGGTGTTGCATTTGTTATCAATGTCGTGCAAGCAGACCTTGCCGAGAAGAATCGAAGTGGGTGGTGCGGGGTTGACAGGGGAGTTAAAAAAGAGGGGAAAGGCCTCTCAGCGTCAGCTGAATGATTGGTTCAGCGATTTCATTTATGAGCAGAATAAGGAGGAGAGAAAACCTCCAGTATGACGATGGCGAGATAGAGAGTATTTCCTGGTATGCAATTCTTCCGCCATGGTACAAACCGGGTATTCAAGGGGTTTGCAATGTCAACTTTGAGAAGGAACAACCCTTTGTTGAACAATACGGGCACCGCCAATTAGTGAGTCCATTGCGACTGTGGTGGGAACCGTTAGAAAGCGTCGATACACGGAAGGAGTGACAGGACGGGATAATTGGTTTTATTTCGGTGCCTAGGCTCATATGCATCATTTTATGGTAAGGAAATCCTCAGAAGAATGTTTAGTCTTAAAAGGCTGACCGGAGTCTTGCTTTCTTCGTTGATGAATGTTCTTTTTGCTGCTTTACTTCACTTTTATTTCAACTACAGAGCCCCTTATCTCTACGTCACAGTTTTATGAGAAGAGCTTATTGAATATATGAAAAACCTTGAAGAGGAAATTCTTTTCCGTATAATTCTCTACGGGCAATTAGGTACGAGGCTGATTACGAACCAACTTGCATGATGCTAACTTAAGCTTTGTGATACTGATTAAGCTAGGCCACTGGGCCTCCAAAGCATTTGGGGTCCCACTTAATATACAATGAGTAAGCAACCCGTGAGCGACCCTGGAGCTAGACTGACATAAAATGCAAGATGTCACTGACGCCTGAGCATTTTAGCGTCGCATCTATCAGTTACATAGGCACAATGTGGTTGATGTCTCGACAAGGTTCTGTTATGCCGTGGGCCGTTCCGTCGCCGCAAGCAGATGCAGGACCCACTCTACGGCGATCGATAAGATCCGATTTGTCCTCGACAGGTAACGTTCTCTTGACGTCACAAAATCGCGAGGGAAATTTCTGTCTGAGGCTTATAGCTACTTTGCATAGAAACGCGGTTCTTGCGAGGTGTACAGATGGGTGTCTTTTTCTGTACAGATCTTGTTGATTCAGATGGTCGCATAATCAGCTAGAGAATGTACGAAAAGCCCGGCGGCTTCTGACCGACGGCATAGGTGTGGGTACATCGCAATCTGCGGTTTGCCGGATATA
This sequence comes from Eurotiales sp. R13A2, assembly GCA_023625935.1. Classification (NCBI taxonomy): domain Eukaryota; kingdom Fungi; phylum Ascomycota; class Eurotiomycetes; order Eurotiales; species Eurotiales sp. R13A2. Next base: position 219,713 of record JAMAFV010000017.1, on the reverse strand, counting down.
CATACCCACATTGGCCATATATCCGTTATCTTGCGTATGCTCGGAGAATTGGAAAAGTTGATGGGTTTGTACTACCCAATTGCGATTAGGAGATGCCCCATCGGGTTTTTCTCTTCATGACGCACAAGACTTTTCCTCCATTCTCTTCGAGTCGACTACACAAATGCGCGCTTCATCACTCTTCGCTAGTCTCTCTGATTTGGACTGTGAAGGAATCGTCAAGGGTCGTGAGGTAAAAAGGAGCTACGCCGGAAACGGCGAGATTTTATTTTCAACATCGAGAAGTAGTTGGGGTTTAAAAGGAAAGCATTACGCTATCCTATAGAACCTAGAATCCCTTATCATCCAGATATCGGTCATTCTTAATCATGGCGCACCGGGACAAGATGGATGATCCTGTCCTCGAGGCACAATTGTCGCGGACGGAGTCATTGCGCGCCGCAGCACACACGTTTAGCACAGCCCATGAAGTCGTGTTTGTGGCGGTGGTGTGCATGGCCCAGTTCATGACCCAGGCGGCTCTCGGTGCCTGTCTCGCGCCATTGGATATCATTGGAGAAAGTTTCGGCATCACTAACCCGGGCATCCTTAGTTGGCTCATGGCCGGCTATTCATTAACTGTCGGCACATTCATTCTCTTCTTCGGACGATGTGGGGACCTCTTTGGTTACCGGCTCATGATGATCATAGGTTTCACCTGGTTCTCCATCTGGTCGATGGTTGCGGGGGTCAGCGTCTACTCCAATTATATCCTGTTTATCTTCGCTCGGGCTCTGCAGGGACTCGGTCCAGCCATGTTGTTTCCCAACGCCCTCGCGATTCTCGGGGCTACTTATCCACCGGGAAACAAGAAGCGTCTTCTTTTTGCCCTTTTTGGCGGCAATGCTCCCAGCGGAGCCGTGATGGGGGCCGTTTTCTCCGCGCTGTTGAGCGAATTTGCGTGGTGGCCATGGGCTTTCTGGTGTATGGCCATTTACTGTTTGATCCTGGCTGTTCTTGTGTATCTGGTAGTCCCGCCGACGGTATCTTATGCCGGAGATATGCCGCTCTCAAAGCTCCTCATTGAGCTCGATATTGTCGGCGCAGCGCTTGGGGTCACTGGGTTGGTGTTGGTGAATATCGCGTGGAACCAAGCCCCAGTGGTGGGCTGGCAGACCCCATACGTGTACATCGTCCTTGTCATTGGATTCTTGTTTCTGGCCGCCTTTATCTACTACGAAGTCTACATCTCCGCAGAGCCATTGATACCCTTCGAGACTCTCACCGCGGATGTCTCTTTCATCCTTGGATGCGTGGCGTGTGGATGGGCTAGTTTTGGTATTTGGTTATTTTACTCGTGGAGGTTTTTGGAGGATATCCGCGGAAACTCGCCTCTGGTTTCAGCCGCGCAGTTCGTTCCTCCAGCGCCTTCCGGGCTTCTGGCATCCTTCGTCACGGCTTATCTCATGGGCAAAGTGAGACCTGGCTGGATTATGTTTGTTGCTCTTTCGGCATTCACCATCGGAAGTGTGTTCATGGCCATCAACCCTGTTGACCAGACATACTGGGCGCTCACATTTGTGTCGTTGCTTGTTATGCCATGGGGCATGGATATGTCCTTTCCCGCAGCCACTGTCATTTTGTCAGACGCAGTCGGTAAGCGGAATCAAGGCGTGGCAGCCTCTTTAGTGACCACGGTAGTCAACTACAGCATATCCATCGGGCTCGGAATCGCGGGAACAGTGGAAGTCCATGTCAACAACGGCGGGTTAACATTTGCCGACACGCTGAAAGGATATCATGGAGCGCAGTACACGGGTATTGGAATTGGCGGACTCGGGGTAGCCTTGAGTCTTCTTTACCTGATCAAATCTGCGAAGCCATCGTCACCTGCAACGAAAGAAGGATGATGGCAGGGATCCAAGCCCCCATCTGTGGCTTTCAAAAATAGATAGATGAAATGTGTGTGTACTTTAATATAGACTTCTTGATAGATTTGCTGGGCAGATTTCGGGAAATAGATTTGTGGTTAAAGTATAGACAGGACTTCTAGGGCGAGCGCAGCATTGTCTGCTATAAGATCATTAGAGTAAGCAGGAGCATCCCAGAATGTCGCTAGTCCACACTTGGCAAGAGCGGCGGATGGAAAATCTCGACTGCCGAGGGGAGCAGCACGTGACTCGCAGTCCTGAACGGGCCTAGCGCCAGCAGCCCATCCCGAGCGGCCACACCCGAAGGTCGCCGGCACAACCTCAGTCGCAGTCAAGCACACTTCTTGCAGCTCTTCAATTCCTCCCAATTCTCGTTGTACATTCACAATGGGTGCCGGATTCGAACCTAAGCACGGAAGGTGCGTATTGCCGCTTTTTTTTGGGGGACCCTGCGCCCTTGCTGTTGCTGTTCCCACGCGCAGGACCGCTCGCCCTTGAAGACGCTGGACTAACATAATTTCTGTCAACAGCTACCAGCAAGGCTGGGGCGCTCACAGTAAGCCTTCGCGATAGCCCTCTATTCACTCCTTCGACCTTCCCATGTCTTGCACCCCGGCGCTCTGCGAATATCAGTTTGGACCAACGCGTCCGCCATGATGGATCCATGTCAGCGCGAATGGAAGAATTTGTCGTCGCATTCAGAGGACACTTTTGTGAACTTGGAAGCTAACGAATGCCTCTTTCTCCTCTTTCTTTAGTTTCCCGGCCTGAAAAGGGTATCACGACATACACGCTTTCCCCCAATCGCCAACGCCTGTTCCCTAACTTCTGGCACACCGCTATATTCAACACCTTCCGTCGTTTCCGTCATCAAGTTCTCTATGTCGCCCCGCCTTTCATAGTGGCATACTCCCTGATGGAATGGGCCATCGAAGAGTACGCGTTCTCATCATTAGTCCTGCAACATCCTCCTCGAGATTGTCATCGACTAACACTGAATTAGGAACGAATATTTGAACTCGAAAGCCGGGCGCCAGGAGGGCGGTCACGAGTAAATCAATCTCCTCGTTTACATATTGTACACCACACAATAGCACATTTTCCTTATCACTTGTCATGCTGTACAGTACAAGCATAGCGGATTCCGGTGACGGGTGATCTGTGGATAGACTCTGTGTGCTCAGCTGTTGGCTGATTGTCCTGTCCTTTTGTACCTTTCCGTCCCTTGTTATCAATATACTACATAAATATACTCGGTATCATGTCACAAAATTGCATTCCACCACTTTCACTTCGATGGAACATTTTACGCACGTGGTTTTCGGGAAATACGCAGCCACTCTATGAGCGTATTCAATACTTCCAAAGTACAATTATCATAGCCGCAATAACTTGGCAATTTAACCGCGGCTTTTTGGATCGAATTTAGTCTGACCTCCATGTCGCCGGGTAGTGAAGGGTGAAATGACTACTTTGGGCAGAGCATCTTATTCCAAGTACATAGTCACAGCACAAGCACAGCAGGATCTGGTCACTTTTTCGTAAGGATATCTTGTATCCATTGTTCATCGGAGACTCAATGCCTGTTGAGAATCCCACTCAGGACAATAAATTACCTTGTAAATGTGCCTATTCTCAGGGACGTTACTTGCTCGGATCGCTGATAATTCTTGCCTACAGTGCATATCACGACACCCGTATGGCTATAATCAGCTGTGCAAGAGTGCGTTTATATACTGCCTGCTAGCTGAATGGATCATCAAACACGCCATATTTATCTTTGAACAGTATTTAGCGCAATATAAATCCCGATACTGAGCATTCGTAAGAAAGTGTCCACTGCTATAGCGTCTTTACAATCATGCACTAATATGTTACCTAAATCCGCCCTGATACTGCACAGACACTCGACATACAGTTTATACTGAGAAGATATCTATATTTTCGTGGGCAATTGTCTAAACTTCTTTTCAAATTTTAGTTTGCGAAACAAACAGCACAGTTCAATAATCTATGTGAATTTGCCAATGAACAAATGGAAAGCCAAACAACACAAATATCACGATGGCCTCACACTAATGATGAGGGGTTAGATTTTGAATCGCAAACGAATCTTTCGCGCGAGACCGCTTGTTTGGGTTAGTTTCATGCAAGCTTCGGAGGACGGCGTAGTGCGAGATTTTCTGAGTGGGATGAGAAACCAAGGTCCGGACCCCGGTCATATAAGATGTTTACCAAAGTGGAGAGCAGATATATTGACCTCTACACATATAATTCTTGTGTTCGTTATATGCTCCGGCATGATGAACACCAGCAATGATGTTATATCCTGGGAGCACGGCACATCAGATACAAACAACAACCATAGCGGTGAGATTACGTACTATGATCTAACTTTTGAAACAGTACTTCCGTCCATAAATGCGGTTGTCATTCCTCCAGGACTCGATGGAAACATACCGATACTGCCAGACCTGTCTTCCTTAACGGATCCATTCACTTGGAGCCATGGAAGGAAGTCAACATTGGTAGGACTCTCTTGCATCGCCACCATGTTCACAGCCTACGCCGGAGGCTGCTACTCAACCCCTGTTCCACAGATGGCAGCATACTGGCAGCTTAGTGAAACGGCAGTAGACTCGGGACTTCTCGTCTTTACTGTTGGCTTTGCTTTGGCACCGATGGTTTTAGCTCCCATTAGTGAAGTCAATGGTCGAAGACCCGTTTTCCTCATTACTGGTATTCTTTTCGTCATATTCTCCGCTATCTGTGGTCTTACAAGACTGTTCGCCGGTATGATGATCTCACGCTTTCTAGCGGGGTGTGCGGGATCGACGTTCAGTGCTATTATTGGGGGTGTGGTCGCAGTATGTGCATTTTCTTTTCATTTTCCTTCATATACTAGAATACAAGCATTGGTTGAATCAAACGACAGGATCTGTACCGCTATGAGGACCGCAACACGCCAATGACCTTTTTTACTACCTTCGTAGTCATTGGCTGCGGCCTCGGCCCTCTAATTTCAGGGTTTATCTCTCAGAATGAGTCGTGGAGATGGGTGTTCTATGCAAGCGCCCTGGAGATTGCAGGGGTTGTGCTCGCTATGTTCTTTTTCTTCAAAGAAACAAGGGGAAACATCGCCCTAAGGAAGAAGGCTCAGCAGCTGAACAACTGGTATCAAGCATGTGAAGACGCAGGCTATTTTAATGAAGGAGTTTTCGTTAATATCTCAGACGAGAAATCACAATGCCAATCTCAAACGCAACTACAACGCATTCGATGGCGCGTCAAATCGGACGAAGGAACACGAGGCCTCCGAGAAATGATACAAGCCTCCCTCTATCTACCATTTTACCTACTTTTCACCGAGCCAGTGGTCTTCTTCTTCTCCCTCTGGATGGCTTTTGCTTGGACTATCCTCTGGGTCATGTACGGAGCTTTACCGGAAATGTATCACTCTGTCTATGGGTTTGATCAACAGAAGCAAGGTGCCACATTCGGGTCTGTGATCATCGGCGCGATTGTCTCCGCTGCCCTTAGCATCCTGTACGACCGATATCGTAACCGGAAAGATATTACAGACTTCGCGCCTGAACACCGGCTTTATTTCCCTGCAATTGGCAGTGTTCTTCTCCCTATCGGTCTTTTCTGGTTTGGTTGGACCAGTAGAGAGGATATTCATTGGATCGTACCTACTCTAGCAATTTGCTGTTTTACGATGGGAATAGTTTCAGTTATTCTTGCGGTACTAAATTACCTTGCCGACACATATCACCAGTACTCAAGCAGTGCCATGGCCGCCATGTCGTTCTGTAGAAATATAGCAGGGGGCTCCTTTGTAAGTTACCAGAATATCCTTCATTGGATTCTCCGACGTATTCAGCGACTAACAACATGCAGACAATGTTTACTCGGCAAATATTCCAGGCAATGGGCTGGGGAGGGGGGTCTAGCATGCTGGGTGGCGTTGCAATCTTACTTAGTCTTGTCCCTTGGGTCCTGATTCTGTACGGACCGAAGATACGTGCGCGGTCGAAATTTGCCTCCGGTTTGGCCAATTAGGCAGATGGCTACATTTGATAGTACTTTGCGTCAGAGAAATGACAAGGTAATATCAACAAGTGCCCAACTAATAAATCCTGGCCTATATGTAATGTTTATGTATTTTGGTTGTCACAGGCTAGTTTGTACTGAGGATCCTGGGTTCAATGGTTAGATATCCTATGATGCACACTGCTGGTCTATGTTCAACCCAAGATGCGGGAAACTCCACTCTTCCCAGTTACCTGTGCTGGCGTCCATCGACGTCCCAATGGTAAACTCGTCCCACGTCGTCAATATCGAATCCTCCTCCATTGTGTGATGGTTGCCAACGTCGACACCTGAATTGGTTTGTGATGCGATTCTGTGAGGAGATTGAACACCTTCCTGGTTTCCGTCCAGCCTATCATGGAAATTGGGTAACGAATCCTCTGACCATCCAAGTTTCTGCCATATGCGTGCCTTTAGGTTTATTAGAGCAGTATATCTCAAATTTTGGCGCCTAAAATTGTTGTATCGGGGCCCCGCAGAGTTGATTGAAGGACCAGCTCCGTTCATGATGCGAGCCAGTCTTAGGTTAAAAACTTTATCAATCAAATCCCTGCTCAAGATAGCCTCTTCATCTATGTTTGAGCAACTATCTAAATGCACCAGCAGAATCATTAATGCATGAATAGGTTGGATTATCCCTGGAATAAACCAGTCACAACGCAGTTCTTGCGAGAGATGAGCGATCCTGCCGAATTTGATGAGGAATGACCGAGCCGTCCTGCAGCTATTGTCAGAAAACACCAGATGCACAGACCAGACTAGATATACCTCACAACCTCACTCTGACAATGCATCTGTTTGAACGGATCCAGCTGCCAGAACCTTAGACCAAGCATACAGTATGCACGATCGATCAACAATTGAAGATAAACACATGCCCACTCACTATCTGAGTGTTTCCCAACCATCTTTAGCAGCTCATCAATGACTTTACCAAAGGACGCAATCTCACGTAGCTCTGGCTTTCGTTCATGCCAGATTTGTATGCGTTGTGTCCACTCCCAATGACCTTGCATGGCGATAGTCATGGATGAGGGAGTCAGCTCCTCCTTTATAATTGGGGTGTCAGCCCATGCGATGTGAGGTATCTTTGTTGTATGGCTCCCGGATTGGATAATAGCGGGCAACCCGCTCGCAATAGTCGATTCTACATCGAGATACACCAAATACCACCACAGCCGTTGCCGAACGGCTCGATCAATGTCACTTCCCGTGTTCTGTTCGACGTGTAGATGTAAAGATTGCGCAAAGCGAATCGCCAGAGGCAAGTATCCGAAAGCAGTGAACGGTGGAACGTGGCTCGCTCGAACGGTGTTCATGATGATAATACCCTGGAGGAGCATTATGGAGCTTGGGGATGATGTTGCGTAGTAGGAAGATAGATCAAGAGCGTGTGCGATTTCGTCATAAAGCTGACAAAGTGCTGATGCTGAGAGGCTCGTATCTAGACTGCTTGAATTGGCTATGCTGGCACATAGGATCGCCAAAACGAGAAGCAGCAGCTCGGCTGATGTGTCCGGCGATAGATCGTCCCAGAATGCTAAATACGTCTTTCGCAATGTGGGGATATGGCATATGCGAACCAAAGGGTGTATGGTGAGTACGAAATTCTCAAACAAGAGTTGGCCTCTGTCCTGAGAAGGGAGCACACTCTGGATAGAGGACACAAAAGCATCTCCGAGAGAGCGAATAGGGACAAAGGGATAATCAGAGATTGACTTCGATGTGTATTCCTGATCCGGGACATACTTCGATTCTTGCTGTTCGATTACCGATTGCCAGGTCTGGGACGATGGACTGGAATTTCTTCCTTCCTCGACTCCCAAGGGTTGGACAAATTCAATAGCCGGGACGGACGTGTTGACATACTCACAATTCCGATGTGCTCTGAGACACCTCATGCAACCAGGCCTCGACCGATCGCATCGAACCTGTTGGAAAAGTCAATCCTGATTTCAAACCTCCACGTCTTGCGAGGAGTAGTTACCCGACGATCGCGACAAGTTTTGCACGCGGTTGCTTGGCGTCGTCGCCGCGCCTCGGGCCCGTGGAAATTCTTGCTCATTGCGACTGTATAGCCTGCTTCATTGGTGGCTGCGAGGACATTTTACTCTTTAGGACAGATAGAAGAGGTACTGTGGAGCAGGGGCTTGGTATTGCGGGATGTTCGCCACAATCCTGGAGAAATTCAATACGGCTTACCCCGTCGGCTCTCGGTGCTTCGGACTCGGCGCTGCGGGATGATCGCGTCCTTATGCCATCCAACATGCCTAAATTCGTATGTACAGACGCTATACATCTAAAACATAATATCGAATGGTGAAAAATTAGAGTGTTTAGTATGGAATTCCCTGTTTACATAACTCTAAATTTGCCATGATTTTGCAGCCTTGAATATTGGGTGGGGAATAGATCGGATTCAATAACTACGTTTGAAGTAGAAGGTCACTAAATACAGCCCGCTCGCTCGAAAAAGCCACAGACAGGAAAATACATAAATGACAAACATGAATGACGCCTGTATGGAATCCAAGGGGTTTTTGCAAGGGATTGTCAAGGTATAATGCGAGTCAATTCGGTGGCGCCACATGGCACCCATGCATCTCTCCTCGGCTTGCCGATGGTAAACTTTTGTGGCTTGATATCCTTTTCAGAGGCGACTCCGGCTCATTTTCCTTGATATTGTACTGCAAGAATCCCATGCGCCTAGGTATTTACTAAAATTATGGTGATTTGGAATAGTCAATACAGTTTTATACCGACTTAACACGCTTTTATTATCTGGATAGGTTTTGTATACCTCCGTGGAGTCAAGGCTTAAACTTTTGTGCTAATGCTTCATAAAAACATGGCCATCAAGTAACGCGGGATTCGATGACCCGAATATCATTTCGACTAGCGACAAAGGGTTTCCCGCTGCTGAAAGAGTGTGCCTGCGGAAGAGCCGGCACCTTTTATGTTTCTGCACTTACCTAGTCATTCGATGGGGATTTTCAATGGCTTAATCAAGTATTAGTTGCAGGAAGCCAAGTTTTGGTGGCTTGCCAATGTTGATTTGCTAACGCCACCCCGAGCTGCATGACTTAGTTGACATATATGACATCGTCTTTCTTGGTCGGACAACGACTTAAATGGCTATGTGGAGAGTATTGACTAAGGGTTGTCCAGTATAAGTAGTGATCGTACGGGGCAAACCCATGGTCTTTCGCGATCTCCACATCTCCGCATTCCAGTCCAGCCTATCGCTCGCTGGTTCGGTATATATTGCCCCGAGTTGGCAAGTGTTGTCTGCATTTTTATAAGCTCAAAGAGACCCTTTAATCCTAATAGTTTCTATGTGCATCTGACGCATGAGGAAGGCAATTTCCTATATACCTAAAGACGAGCAAAATGCCACTGTGGAAACATAATTTTCGGGGCAGGGTGCTGATTACTGCCATTACGGCAGCGACATGTCAGGCGTTCCTACTGCTGGGCTATGACCAAGGCAAGTTACATATGGCCACTATAGCGGAGCAACAAGCAAAGTTGACAAGCTCTTGTTCTTGATTTCAGGTGTCATGTCCGGTATCATCGGAGCCAACAACCGATTTGGCCGAGACTTTGGTAATCCAGGAGCCAATATGCAGGGTAACATCACGGCACTTTATGACATAGGGTGCGTGATAGGCTCTATCATATGTTATTTCATCGCCGAACGACAGGGCAGGCGAACCATGCTCATGGCTGGCGGTACCATTATGATCATCGGCACAATCATCCTGTCTTCCTCTTACACCATTGGGCAGCTAATAACTGGCCGTATCGTGACTGGCATTGGAAATGGCATGAACTCGTCTACTGCACCTGTGTATCAGAGCGAATGCTCGCCAGCAAAATATAGAGGTGCACTTCTGACTATGCAAGGCACAGTCACTATCTTAGGGGTGGTTATTGCATATTGGTGGGCTTTCTCTCTTTTGACGATCTCTTGCTTTTTATAGTACTGATAAAGTTATGCTTTACAGGACGGACTATGGAACAAGCTTCTACGAATCCGATTTTCAATGGCGTTTCCCTCTCGCCTTCCAGGCTTTCTTTGCCGTTTGCTTGGTTATCCAGATAGTCGGCTTACCAGAAACACCTCGCTGGCTAGTCGCACATGATAGATATGAAGAGGCTCGTACCGTGGTCTCTGATCTACTTGAGAAACCAGCTACGGATCCGGACGTAAATTCAATCATTGACGATATTCGAACTGGGTTGGAAGAGGAACACCGAGATGGGCCCTTCCAGTTCAAGGAGTTGTTCTCGTGGGGCAAGGTTCAGAATTTCCGTCGACTTCTGATTACCATCTCTATACAGCTGGGCCAGCAGTTCACGGGCTCCAACATGATTAATTACTACGGCCCAGTTATATTTGAAGACAACATGGGCTTGAGCCGGAATTTGTCCCTAATCCTTGCCGGCTGTATGGAGTGCACCTACCTTATTGGGTCTGCCATTCCGGTGTTTCTAATGGATCGGTATGGCCGTCGGGATCTATTAATCGCCAGCTCTGGCGGTCTATGTGTATGCTTCATCATGGTATCGATTCTGTTATCCATTGGCACGCTCCACGCCGCTTACGGAGCTACCGCATTTATCTTTATATTCCAGCTTCTATACGGCATCGGATGGCTTCCTGTGCCCTGGTTTTATCCTTCAGAGATCAATACCACTCGCACAAGATCAAAGATGCAGGCAGTGGCATCAGCCTGGAATTGGATGTTTGTGTTTACAGTCGTGAAGATTACACCCATTTCATTTGGTACGTGTTATTTCTCATCCGTAGCACCCTGTTGCCCATTTTTTTCTGGCTTCTGCTGACTAGAACGACTATCCAGCAAATATCGGTTGGAAAACATTTGTGATCTTCGCTGTTCTAAATGCAGTCTTCATACCCATGGTCTACTTCTTTTACCCTGAAACGAAAGGGGTTGAACTGGAAGATATTCCCCTCCTCTTTGCCAAGGGGGGTTTCACAGGCGGTGTTTTCTCCACAAAAGGCAGAACCATTGTTCCTCACCAGCATGCTGATGAGTTGATGGCGGAAAAGGGTGAAGTGGAAAAGCGAGAAGTAGAGAGGGTAGAGACAGCAACGTAGCAAAGTTGCTGCTCAGACGGATATTATTTGGAGGAAATATTAGTTCTATTCCATTGAGGCTGTGCCAAAGTATCTTAAGATCAGCTATACTGATCCTATTTTCATCAAATGTGTGGGTATTTGTCTGGGATGCAGGAACCTAATCCAACAATAACAATACCATCCCTATTTCTAGTTCCAGCGCCAAGCTTTCAATCTGACATTCACATCCGAATAAAGGCACATATATTGGCGATATAAAGCCCCTCAAGAGTCATGAGATAAACGGGAACAGACATGCCACGTCCGAAAGATATAATTTTCCAATTTTATCGTATCAGTGATAGTAGTTCCTTGAACCTGTCTTGAATCTCCTCCCTCCTTTCGGTGAACACACCAGACCACCCGTCAGGCGAAAGACGGCTGAGATTCAAGTCTTCGCCGTTGCTCACTTTGGCAATGAAGCCTGCGTCCGGGAAGGCCAAACAAACGGGATTCTCCAAAGGCAGCATACGTAGGCCTTGACAAACTTCCTTCAGCTGTTGGGCGGCTTTACCCCCACCGCGATTTCCATAGCTCACAATCATGGCAGGTTTTTGTTTCCATTCATTGAACAGATAGTCCAAAGCGTTCTTCAGACTTGCTGGATATCCCCAGTTGTACTGGGGAGTAACAAAGATGAATGCTTGGTATGAAGCTATTTCTCGCGACCAGCGCTGGGTATGGTCGTATTTATATTCCTCGGCTGAAAAGATATGGGCCGGAATTCCAGGCTCATTATACATCGGCAAATTCCAGGTGGCAAGGTCGACTATTGTCAGATCTGCCGGATTTTGGATTTCTCGAATAGTTTGTTGTACAAATTCTGAAATTTGAAGGCCTGCCCGATGTTCTCTCTGGCTAGCAACTATAATTGCAACCTTAGGATTGGTACTTGGCAACGTTGATGCCATTATTCCAGTCGCACTAATGTCTCAATTTCGAATCCGTTCAATGGGAAAATCCTTGATAAAAGTGCCCTCAAGTCAAATGAAAAAAAAAGGCACAGTATGTGAAAATAGATAAAAAGTTAATGACAGCTTTTCCTTTGCTGCATATAAACAGTTGAAAAGAATCACCGCTCTCGGAATTAGGCGGGTAAGGCGGCTCGCACGGCCCGCCATAAGTATATCCATCTCCGAGAAAATTGCAGCTGACGTCGCTTTAAGTATCGTCGTATATTATATCGATTAATATACATATAAATCTACTATGTGAGTTTCTTATTAGATTTTGATCTCCTTCGTGGTAGTAAGGTCCATTCGACCGTAGAGTCTGGCCAACGCCGATGAGTGCCCAGAGTTTCACCTATCCACCCAACTCCTCATCAGCATGCTATACTCTTTCACAATGACTTTCGGATATCCGTTGGGGTCTGCTAGTTTACAGTATAATAATAAATTATCCGCCGGACCATCAGGCAACACCACATTGACTTCGTGTGCTCTATGATGATATGGTAATAGCTGCAGTGGTTGAACATCTTGCAGGTTTATGGGTCTGGACAGAGGTACATCATCATGACTCAGGTGATCTTTGAAGAAATCTCTTTCTTCAATTTCCATCACTTTTCTCGCGATACACGAGGATAGATGAGAGTCCCAGATCCCTTCTCTGTGAAAGGCGCTTTCGAGAAATTTAATAGCCCGTAACCTGATCTGGTGAACACGACATTTGGTCGCCACATAGTAGAGAGCCGGAATCCATCCGATGTCACCGACAGACCTAGACATGTTGAAGAAAGAAGCAGGAGGAGGTGTGACCAGCAGCGAGGCTTGTGACTGCCGAGGTTTCGCCAGAGTTGCTAGTCTGTTGATAATCGTCACAAAACTTTCGAGGTAGAAATCGAATATTGATTCATCGCCATAATCCTTAAGGCAAGTTCCTACCATAATTTCGGCAATTTTGTGATAGCTATACAGTAACTGAAAGCCGAATAGATCTATATCGCCCCCAAATAAGCCCTGTAAATTTTTCCTCGATTCTTCGTACATGTTCGACCAAGATTGTAACTCGGCAACGATGTCTGATTGTTGTTCAAGCAATTCATAGCCTGTATCGAGTAGTTCCTGTCCTAGAGACTGTTGCTGGCGCGCGTGATCGGTCAATTGAAATGTTTTGAACAAAATTCGTTCCATTCCCTGCCACGCCTCGTTGAAGGAATAGAAAATACTGCATGAAGGTATTTGGTGGGTCATACAAATGGATAGGCGCTGATAATAGCACCTTTGACCCAGGAACGCCAATTGGATAGAAAGTCTAGAGAATATATCTAGAATGCTGCGATCATTTGTACCAAAATGCGGCTGCATTTGTTCCAGCACTTTGAGGCCACTTTCAAAGTGCATTAAGGCTGTTCTGAAACGTCCACGAAAAACTTCAAGATAAACGAATACCACACACGTTATTAAAGTGAAACGAGTGGACAGCTTATCAGTAGCTGAGAGATGCGACTGCAGGTGGCCAATTGCCTTGCTATAGTGTTGTAAAATAAACTGCCCCTTTTTGCGGAGGGAATGACTAGCCTCCTGCAAGCTCCAGTCTGAATAAAGAATCACTTTACTCTCGTGCACAGAGCTCAAAGCTATGAGCGCGTGCAGAACTGCCGGTTCGCTAAGGCTGGCTTGGGAGAGGATCGGATCCCAAAATTGCAGTGCGAAAAGCCCCGCTAATTTTCTTTTCATATGGCATTGATACCAATCAAAAGCCCTCTTGTCCTCCTCACATAAACCGCGGATTGGGGTATACGCCCGAGTAATCGACATGATAGATTGGCTGCTCCGATTACTATTGGGATTTCCCCCACCGCCCCAGACCCCATAACCATCGCATGCACGACCTGTCGAAGAGCATCGATTACAAATAGGGCGGCCTTCATCACATTTGATTTTGCGGATCCTGGAGATTCAATGAGACTCGCGTGTTTGACTTATAATTGGTGGCAGAACTCACTTGCAGGTACGGCAACCCGATTTGACCTTGCGCTTATGAGCGCGGTGGCTAGGCATAGTATTATGAGTATCTGCCATGCTGGGCTCTATATTTTGCAGTGCTCAAAGGAAAACAATAGGTTGATCTAAAATATCGAGATTCGAGAGATATGCGGAGCCCTGTGTATAGCTTTCACCCAATCATGTAACACTTCAGAATGAGTTCAATGAGTGGGGCGGATTCGCATCTTATGTACTTTGATTGGACAGCGCAAATGGATCTGACCATTTCAAGGCTGAAACCCACCCAGCTGTGATTGGTCTATTCGGATACAGTGAAACATAATTGGCCACAGCTTCTCAACACATTCAGCCCCACAATCGAAAGCGTCAAGTGGTGAGTTCGGAATTCCTGCACGCTGATTGGCTAGACCTATAGCATTGGATATCATCACTCATTATCAACAACACTTTCTGCAGATGTTTTGGGATACCTACTCGCCGGAAACCAAATTTTCGGGAGGTAATTGTAGGCCTCCACGTATCAATAGTAGACTGGCTATAAATACCGGTGTTGCGTCCTCCATTTAACGCGATTTTTCTCGCCATTACATTGTAAAAAGCTGCTGTCAGTTTGGCTCAAACATTTCAAAGTCTCAAATCTATCCCATTCATAAACATGTCTACACATACTATTCCACGCCGTAAGCTTGGAAACACCGGCACAACTGTCCCAGCTATAGGCTTTGGACTGATGGGACTGGCGGGAGCCTACGGAGCTCCGCCCGGTGAAGAGGAACGATTCAAAGTGCTGGATCGGGCCGTGGAGCTTGGAGCAACCTTTTGGGACACTGCTGAGTATGTAAAGGTATATTATTTGTCCAGTCATTCATTAGCTTACCACCCAGCACTACAGTGTATACCATGATAATGAGGAGATGCTAGGAAAATGGTTCCAACGCACTGGGAAACGAGACGAAATCTTTGTCTCGACAAAGTTTGGCATGTTGATGGAAGGAATGAGGTTTCTGGGGGTTGATAGCTCGGCAGACTACTGCAGGAAGCAGTGTGAAAAAAGCCTGAAACGACTTGGTACTGATAGGATTGACCTCTGTATGTCTCTTGATAATGATGCGTCCCTGGATATTTGGTTGGGTCTTCGTGCAATTGAGACTAAGTTCATACAGACTATGCCCACAGATTAAACCCAGACACTCCTATTGAAGAAACGATGAGGGAGATGGTGCGACTCCAGTCGTAAGTTCGCATCTTTCAATTCAAGTGTCTCGGCACACATTTAGCTGACGAGGAGTAGTGAGGGCAAAATCAAACATATCGGGTTTTCAGAAGTAGGATCAGACTCGCTCCGACGTGCTTGTCAAGTCGGCACGGTTTCAGCTGTTCAGATGGAATATTCCCCATTCGTACGCAATATTGAAAGAGACTCGGGCGACAATATACTTCAAACTTGCCGGGAGCTTGGAGTTGCAGTTGTATGCTATTCACCTCTTGGGCGTGGCTTGCTTACAGGCAGGTTTTCAACTAAGGAGGCAGTTTCCAGCGCTGGAGATTTCCGACCATTTTTGCCTTGGTTTAGTGATGAAAATCTGATAAAAAACGCTCGTATCGTCAATGAATTCAAGACTTTTGCGGAGAGGAAAGGATGCACTCCTTCCCAGCTCGCGCTGGCTTGGACTCTTCACCAAGGTGACGACATCATCCCTAATCCAGGGACGAAGACTATCAAATACTTGGAAGACAATGTTGGTGCACTTAAGGTTCATCTGACTAAAGATGAGGAAAGAGAGATCCGACAGTTCCTGGAGAGCAATGAGCTTGCTGGGTATCGATCAACTGCTTCTGGAAAAACATATGCCTATGTCAAAACCAAGAAAGAGGAGGAATAAAGATTGTTTATCCTTTTATACCTCCCGGGTGTTATGTGCAGTTGGTATAAATTCAGGATCCGTGCATCGCAGAAAAGATAGCTGCGAAGAAATTGTACAAGTCTTTTTACCACTCAAAGCATCAATAGATCTAGTCAACAGTAGAATGACCGTAAGTTTTAAAACACTCGAGCGAATAGTAACAAAGACAGAAAAGAAACCGAATCATGGAAGTGTACCTCCGGGAGCTCCTCAATCGGTGCGCCAGCTGTTCCCCGCAATTATTCTCCGCCGTGAATGGGTAGCCAACTGTTTTATCCCACTGAAACCTTGGAATGGATTTTCAGTGCAAAACATGATTGGCGCACCCTCGCAGGGATGCCGCAAGGGCCGCAATGATCAACACGTTTATGACGTTGGTCGCGCAAGCTTTTAGCTGCCTCGGAAAAGTACGTATGCATCCAGCTTCTATCTCTTCTTTTTTTTTTCTTGGACAAGATACGCCGGAAATATTTTCAGGCCCTCTTGAATTTCCTTAAAATACAAAACCAAGCCTTATTTCTCACACAGCCATATTCTTATCATTTCACCCTAAGATATAATGATTTCGGAGTAAAGAAGACGATCGGCGATTAGATAAGGACTTACCTTGACATCGGTCTGTCATCTTTGGCATGTTGCCAAACACTTCATTATCTCCCGATTGAGACGGAGGGTCGCATTTGAATCACAACGTAAAATGGCTGATTCCAATCTACATTCATTGGGAGAGCAACAGAATCTCAGCGAAAATTCCAACCCAAAAGCTGCTGATGGACCTTCCACGAATCGTGAAACTCTGATGACCTCGAATAGCTCAAGAGCTCCAGAAATAAGAGGTGCCCGAGGAGAGAAAGTATGGATTCCTCGAGCTCCAACGCGTACAGAGCCGTTGACCCGTGCTCGCACAAAACATGCTTGCGAAGCATGTCGACGACGTCGAATCAAGTGCGACGGAGGCCAGCCTGTGTGCCAAGTTTGCACGGGAACCGGTACGACTTGTGTGTACTCTGAGCACAAGAGAGTTCGAGACAGAGCGGAGATGAAATCTTTAAAGTCCTCTGTCGAACAATATGAGCACCTTTTGCGCGATCTTATACATGAGGTTCCCGCAAGTGCCGCCAAACGGATCAAGATGATCTTAACAGTAAGTCACTACAAAGCCCAATCGATGAATGATCAGATCTAATGCTTCATTTTTGTTAATGCCCGGAAACACAGCCCGTAGGATCTAGTCCACAAATGCACAACGCATCATCGTCGAGTTCATCCTCCTCGTCCGCCATTTCAGTCAGAGGCATCGACACGATAGGAGAAGACCTCAACCGCAGCGAGGAGTCAAGGGCAACGGGTTTTGTGGGTAAGAACTCCGTTCTCTCGTGGTTGCGAAACTTGGATACAGATGGCGGCAAAAGGGTCTCGCCAGAGCAAACAACAGACGCTATGGGGAGCACGCAGCTTAACCCGCCTTCATCTCCCCATCTTGATGCCAGTTCAGTGAGTTACTTTCTCGATGACAAACAAATTCCGCCATCCAAGTATGTCGACTCGCTCAGGTTGCCATCGAAACAACTCGCCGACTGGGTAATGCGCTCATATTTTCAATCGGTGCATCCGTTCTTCCCCGTTATCCGCGAGAATCTCTTCCGTGAACAATACAGAGCTTTATGGGGCTCTACGAATTCGAGACCTGGACGGAAATGGTTGGCAATCTTCAATATGCTTCTTGCCATCGGAGTAAGAAAACTACATTTTATGCAAGAATCGTTACCGACCGACGTGAGCGACGAGATCTTCTTCTCTCGCGCCCGAATCTTGAGTATAAATGAGAACATGAACTTTGAACATGCAGACCTCCAGCAGGTCCAAATAGAAGCTCTCGTTGCTCTGTACTTCATGGTATCAATGCAGATCAATAGGTGAGCCTAAAATGATGTAAGCTAGGGGAACGTCACTAACTCGGTTGGATTTTGTCAGAGCCTGGAAGGTTTCCGGAGTTGCGGTTAGATCGGCCATGGCTTTAGCGATCAATTTGCGAATAACAGATACAGAACTACACCACTCGTCGAAAGAAGCTCGCTCCAGGCTTTGGTGGTCTATATTTTCGTTAGAAAATATCCTATCACATATGACAGGCCGACCGACATGTATTGGTGGCGCCTCCTTTTCGGTCGAGCAGCCTATCCCCTTTATTGAGGACATGTTTGAGCAGCCTCAAGTGTCAGAGCTGTTGAAAAACGAGACATTGCGCACACAGCGTCTTAATTGGTCATTAGAAGAACAGGGGGGCGAAGAAGACGCTCGGAACTCTTGGGTCAGGAAAGTCGAACCCAACGAGGGTCTCCAATTCTATTACCTCGTAGACCTCATGCGTATTGTGCATATTTCAACTGGAGAATTGTTTTCTCCCACCGCCTTCCAAGCCAACAAGTCTTTTATTAAACGACGAATTCGATTTTATGACGAGAGATTGGATTTCTGGCTGTGTCGTCTACACCCAGCCTACAGCTTTATCGACGAACAGAAAAATCTCCGGTTACAAACACCACCATTACGGGAGCAGATTGTTCTAGCCTTGCATCATTACAGCGCGCGAATTACTCTATACCGACCATGCTCTCCCTTCCGCAGCTACTCCTTCCCCAAAGAAAAGGACTATGTATCTATCAGCCAGCGATGTCTCCATGCCGCTCTTTCCTTGATATCAATCTTCCCGGAGACAGTCAGCCTAGATTGGATATACAATATGTCTCCATGGTGGTGCATTCTGCATTTCTTGATGCAAGCGAGCACAATTCTCATCATGTTCAACAAAAGTGGCTCCACACCCCATTCAAAGCCGGAATCAAGCAAGGCCAGCTCCGTTGCTGCCGAAGAGAATTTGCAAGTTCAGAATGCTTGCCTCAAGGCTCACAAGTGGCTCTATAGCTTATCCGGAGTGGACGAATCCTGCCGCCGCGCTTTTCTGCTTTATGATGGACTTGCTAAACGGACAGGTCTCATAAATGCGGCGTATGGATATACACCGGAGCTTCCTCTCTCCAAATACCCGATTAATACCCCAATTCCGGAGGGGGAAGTCTACGACGGACTCTATGTGCCAAGTCTGTCTCAAATTGCAGGTGCCACGGGCCACAGTGTCGACGCAGACCAAGCAGGTTATCCTTTGTTTGCACGTACACAACCAGCTGAAGAACCCTTTCCATCCAATTTGGGGACTACAGTCTCACCAATACCTGTGCACATGGTACAGTCAGAAAGTATGCATGGAGATCTCAGTGGTATAGTCAGTGATCTCATGACGGACAACTATACGCAATGGATCAAGGAGGCTTTAGAAGACCAAGACGCTCAAATGGATACTTCTTGAAACCATGAAATTTGGATGACAAGGTAAGTTTGTGGTGAAAACTCTTTTACAGTTCAGCCTTGGAGGAAAGGACAGGAAGCAAAAATTGATACTTTCAGCGAATTGCAAATCGACGTTATTACGTCCCTATATCTCGGTTGCCACTTTGAGGTGAATCAACTTTGTCCTCTTTTAATCTGATTTTGGGCTGTTTCTTTTTCTTTTTCTTTTCTCTTTCTCTCTTCGTTGTTTATATTTTATCATTGCATATTCCATTTGAATACCCGGTAAAATACTTACCGAGGCCTTTGTTCATCTCGGGTTTTTGAGAGAATGTATATTTCTTATTTGATTCGCTGGTACCGAATAAATTTGACAAGTAATGGCTGGGACGGAACAATGGCCACCATACTAAAAACAGGATTTTATATTACCGTCTGTGTAGGGCTCTAGAAACTATAACCTACGTAAGATCACACGAAGAAAAATCATACAAGCTGTTAGTCAATGAAGCAATACAGGATTAATCTATGAACTAGTTACGAGCATCCAGTGGAGTGGCTTACGCAGTCTCGTAGTACTCGGTCTTGCCATTTTTCTGGAAACAAAGAATGCGTTAGTTCACGTATATCAAGGCCAAAAAGGTTTCTCAAAGAAAAAATGTCAATAGGAAGATATAGTTTCCGCTTACCTGTGTGCGGCTGTATTTAATGCCAACGTTGTTTCCAGAAAGGGCGTCATAAGGAACAGGGCTGGTGTAGTTGTATGTAGCCGTTTGTCCCTTGTAGGTATCCCTGACAACCTTGACAATCTGATTTGCGCCAGAGCACGAAGAGACCTGGGTGAGCGGGATGGGCCAGACATCGGTGTATGTTGAGTAGGCGTCGTCAGACAACGGGCCTGGGTAGGTCTCGTTAGAGTACAGGTTGGATGTGTCGACGTCGTAGTTGATGTAGCCAGTTTGTTCAGCGACAAGGGACAGAATATTGGCACCGCAGTCCCAGCGGCCAAGCGATGGAAGGTCAAAGTTGGCGGACAGAGATGCAATGGTTGAATAATGGGTGTAGAAGGTATCATCGGTCGTTCCCTTCAAGTGCGCTGGCACAGCACCGCCCAGCAGTACAGTGTAGACTTTGTTGACATGGGTATAGTTACCGGATTCGTCAAAGGTGAGCATAATGAGGGTGTCGTCTGTGAAGTAAGAGTTCTTCAGAAGCTCGGAAAGGAACCCAGCAATCCATTTACCGGCAAATGTGACGTTGGTGTCGTGGGCATCATTGGTCATGTTGGGGGTAACGAAGGAGTACTGAGGCAGCTTCTTGTTGTCCAGATCGTCGTAGAAACTGCTGAAGTTCTTGATCTGACGAAGGCGAGTAGCGTCATTTGTGACCGAGTCGAACAAAATGAGAGGATTATGCTTGCGCATGTAGTCATTTGCCTCGGTCGGCGAGTAAGAGTAGCCTTGGTAGCCAGCGTACGGGAGACCCTCCTGGTACTCTCCCCAAGAGAGACCCTTGTCGTCAAAGATGTCGGCAATTGTGGATACATTGGCAGGAATTTGGTGCCAGTTATCGTTGTCCATTCCAAAGGTATCACCGGCAGCAGATGCACAGTAGTTGGGCTCGGATGGGTGAGTCATAGCCCAGTAGTTGGTCAAGAGGATGCCCTCCTTGGCCAGTGCCGAGAAGTTGGGATCCAAAGCAGTGGTGGCATAGTCCTGTTGAGATTCGTGTCAGCTGGACTTCGTTTGATCGCCACCTTCACGTGTCCTTTTCTTCGGTGTTTCGGAGAATACGTACGGTGTTTTCAAACCAAATATCGACAAAGCGGCTGAACGCTTTTCCCTTGACATTGGAAGTTGGGGAGTAGGGCACGACTGAGTCGCGCGCAGCAGCAATTTCAGCAGCAGTGGGAAACTCCTCTGTAGTGGTCTGGGCAGCAGTCAATGACACGCCCGCCATCACGGCCAGCATCATCTTCTTGGACAGCATGATGAGCGGTGATGTGGCTTCCGGTCTTGCCGTCTTACTGAACTAAGGGGTGCAGACTTGCGCAGGCCCTTCAAGATGCAGGTCCATGTGGCCTGGAAGCTCTTTATATACCTGTTAACGTAACTAGTTATCGTCGTCCTTTCCTTGCCGTCAGCTGCGGGGTTTGGCGAACATTCCTCGCCTATGAGTGCGCATTTTTCGCGCCCATGATTTCCAGAACGTATGCAATGTGCTCCATTAACAAGCTGCCAAGCGCGTCTAGTTCCACAGAAACAACTCTAATTGATGCTGCCGTGTGCATAATCAAGCATTTCATGCAGTTTCAATTAGGGTTGTCTGCGTCGGTTGCATTCCTCCCGCGGCCGTTGCAGTGCAGGACGAAACTCGGGCAGATCGGCCATGCCATGTACGGCATAGTCTGATGTTGAGATCAAGCATGTTCTCGCATTTGAGCTGGTGATTGGCTGTCGGGGAGAGTATATCCTTAAATCTTGTCAATAATGGGCCTGGTCCGTCCGGGGTTTGGCACGTGTTTATATGTCCGGATATTAGGATATCCTATAGCTTGTATCTTATAATTAAGATGACCCAAGTATATGGCAAGGGTATAGCAGTGTATGAAGCGCTTGCGATACACAGACGATTAGACAGGTTGCTTGTTGAGATATCACCGTCATCACCACGACTACATCGCCGAGGTCTACTACTGCAGTACGGTAGTATTTCCGCCACAGAGCGGCACAGTGAGGGGTGGCGCTAGACCAATGAGAGAAGCAGCGGCATGGAAGCTAGTCTCCATAGGGCCTAGCGCCGCGCATTCACAAAGGCGGCTATGATTGGTCGCTTGATGTGTGTATACGCCGTACGCCGGATGTTGTGTGGCATACATGAGGTTGTGATGCAGCTCGTGGAGTACGCAAGGCTGCCGACGTGTTTACTTGGCAGAGATTGAGCCTGCTGGATTAATCAAAAGTGCCAAGCAGGAAGAATAAACCGCTCCACAATCGGTGCGATTGGGAAATCTACTTGGAATCCCGTTCTCGCTGCACAGTCGCGCGTGAATGGTTGTTTACCCACACGAGGGCAGGAGATGAAGGTGAAAAATCCGATTTGCACTAATACACTGCCTGGATAATGTACGAGAGACATGTAATCAAACTATTGTTTCCCAGAACTAGTGCTACTCCATGGAAGAAAATTTTCCCTGCAAGGCTCGCTCGGACCTCTTCGCCGTGATTGATGGAAATAGAGTTATGCAGCCAGGGCCACAATGGCCTATTCAGTCTTCAGATACGAATTTATTATTTAATATACATGAATCAATAGTAGTACGTATTCCAGTGCTGCGGGTTTATAGAGAGCCCATTTTTAATTAGTATTTTTTTTCTGATTATTTTTTGCTTTTTATTCTCCTACTCTTATAACCCGCAATGCCTTGCTTGGTGTGGTGGGTGCATAAAAGGACACAGGAATTGTCTCTTTACGCTGGCAAATTCCAGACGTAAAGTCGGTTAACTTGTATCGACTATATTCAGATCTACTTCAACAGACGAATTGTAGCCGTCTTTGCGCCCAGGTGTACGGAATTCAGAATCAACAACCTCACTGAGGCATTTTCCGCGATGATCAAAGGCTGGGCCTTGGAACTAATTGCACCCCAAAGCTGCGCTAGTCTTGCTTGAAGCTGCGCTAGTCTTGTACTCTCTGTGTAAGTGGGTTTATTGGTCATGAATAAAATAAACTTACCACCGATCCTGGTATGGGTGGGCCCCGCTGCCCCTGGCCACAAGGTTTTACCCCCTCGTCATAACCATGGAATTCCATGTCCGTGATATAGACTAATGTTACCCACAGTCTAATCAGGTCGTAAACTTATTTTCTGTGAGGACTAACTTCCTAGCGGCCGATTTACGAGACCTGACGGTAAGCACTCTAAAAGTTATTATTAAGGCTATGGGGGTACAAAACGTATCATCAAAATCTATACACATTAGAGGACATGAAAAGATACACTTTTTGCATAACATAATCTAGACATTACTATCGTCGCTGTCGATGCGGATCTCCATCGTTTTCTGAATGTTGAGCTGCCGTTTTGGCGCCATGTCAGACAGCGGCACTTCACCGCCATGCACCGTCGTCTCGGTTGTGCCGCCAGTAAATATGTGCTCTTCACTCTCGCTCCGCCCCAGGTTTGAGCTATCGTCGTTGTGAGACGCGATGGTCGTGAAGTTCCGGCTTCGACTAGTATGGCCGGTGAATGGATGTTGGTCAGATGTCTTTCCGCCGTAGTATATTTGCCGCGATGTCTTTTTCGTTCCGCCGGCCGTCGAATGCAGGAAGTGAACGGTTCGGCGAAGGAAGGACCATACATAGGGAAGGTTTGAGACGTAGACTCCGATGGATGCTTCACGGAGGTACCAGAACTGGTAGGAGGTGTCGTAGATGTCTTTGAATGTGAATGCCTTTGAAACAATGGCACATGTGATCTATATATCAACGTGTCAGTACTTTTGAGTAAATTCTTGGCAACAAATAACGTGTATTTTATGTAGCTTGTGGTAGTATTTAAGATTTGTTGGACGTACCAGGAAAAAACCCATGGAAAAGATAACGACAAGAGGCAGTTTCTCCTTGCGGGACATGTTCATTTTCCAGAGGGTCGGAATAATGACAAGCAAGATTGCTATATCGGAAGTAATATTGAACACGGCCTGAACAATCTCGTAGTTGAAGTAAGTCGCGCATTGCTGATGCGGTGGCGGAATTGTAAAGTATCCGTTAAAGGGACGGCAGTTGAGGAACAGCGTGAGCTCAACGGCGACAAATCCGGCCAGTGTGTATCCAGCGCAGACTTTGACCCAGAATTGCTGACGGAGATTCGTACTATGGTAATAGAACGATAATCAGAAATGCCGAGGGACAAGGCAGGCTTGCGATTCACTCACGTCATGCGATAGTAGATAATAAGCATACAGGCTTTCAACGTCCATATCGTGTTGCACATGCACTGCAGATGATTGAAAAATAATCAGCTATTACGAACGGTGCAACGAGATAGTGATAGTTCTCACCTGCTCTGAAGCAAACTCGACTTTGGCGAACTGCTCTCTGGAGGCAATGTCTGCCGCAGTAAAAGTTGCGTATTCCTCAGGCAAATAGAGCGTGCCACCGCCACCTTCGGCCAACTGAATGTTGGTGACGACAAGAGCTGTATACCAAGCCTGAGCAGATGACGGTTAGCGAGATCTAATCTTGACCGGTAATGATATCTGTATTGGATTCAACAAGGGAAATGCGTACAATTGCAAGGACCATGACATAATCCTCGGCCTGCCATTTCAGACCCATTCGCTCATATCTGGCATATCTACAGCAAAAAGAATATTAGATCGACAATCCCGTCCGTGAGATGAAAAGGATAGGCAAGATTGCGCACATTCGGAGCAGCCACAGCACAATCCCAATGCTGTACATAATCCATGATTGCACCACAAGGTCGTGGGCACTGCCGCCACCGTCGTTTGCCATTTTTTTTATTGTTCTTTTCTGTGCTGATAAACTCTTCACAGCAGCATTGAGCTGTGACGGGAGTGAAGAGCGTCTCCGGGTGGAAAATGAACGTGTGCACGAGTAGCAAGGTCGACTCGGCAGAGATCGCGGCTACTTAACCCCAAGGACCAGTCGATTTGCGTGATAAGAGGGCTACTGCTCGATGATGGATCGTACGAAGTCGATAATCGGCCCGGTGGGCACTTTTGGTCCGCTTGCCCTCGTTCTGGAAGCGATAGAGTTTTATGGCCAGCTGCTCCGTGCGGTTAGCATCTAATAGTGCCTAGGACAATCCCATGGGAATGATGAGACGGCGCGGCTGGACGGCGGTGGCTGCTTTCTTTCCAGACTTCAGAGAATGCATGGTGGCGAATCGGAGACGCGGTTCCATCGTACCAAACGATGGTTCGTTGACCAGACAGGAACAAATCTGCAAAGCATGCCACCTCAGCAAATCGAATCTCAGCCAAATCCGGGCGAGCGGGCGGGCACAGACTGCGCCGCGTGGTGATAGTCGCTGGGAGAAATTATGAATAATACGTATGCTGATCAGCTCTGCGATCGGAGGTTTTTCCCAAGTTTGCGGGCTTTGATTTCAGATCCCGACCAGTCAAGACGATGACTGTGGCACGCAACCGAGGATACCGGTTCGCCGTCTCCACTGGCGAGACACCATGGCTGTTTTGGGAGCTGCTGCCGACTGCCAGGACGGGTGAAAGTGCAAACGCGGACAGTAAGCGCTGGACAACGAAGAGCAAAAAGCCGAGCCGACGCTGCAGTGGTGAAAACGAAGAGGAAAACGAACACGAACGATATCAGGCCAGGACCGGAAGGGAAGCAGGTAGAGACTGACGACGACGCAGGGTTCACGGCCTGGCCAATGGGAGGCGCCGTCTGCCAGCCTACCAATAGCGTGCGCCGCTGGCGCCGTGCTTGGCATTGCGTGCAGCTCGCCACTAGTCCCTTTCGGGCAGCCGATCCGCTAACCTGAACAGGAATGTCCTCCTGGTTGTGCCCTTTGTGCGAGAAGACAGCTGGCCATCCTACACCAGAGCAGCATTGCCGTGAAGCAGAGACACTTGCAGCGTAGATTGCAGCGCGCCCGTCTGCAAGAGGAATCATCAGGAATCCGCGTCGCAGGATCGTGCGCCCGCCGTCTGCCGATTTAACCCGCAGACTCTAGACGCTTTTAGCGCGTTCGTTTCTAGAATGCCGCTAGTCCGCAAATGGCATAGCGCATGCCCTAAGCGCACGGGCGGTGGCGCTGGCCCACTCGGCGCAATAAGGCTTTTCCCAGGCAGGCAACTCTTCAGACGCAGAAGAAGAAAAAGAAGAAAAGGCAAACCAGAAGCTGGACGGATATCTGCCGGACCAGACTGCTTTCCGCTAGGCACGCCGGCCGCTGTAGTTCCTGGTATCTCCTATATAGTGGTATTACCACTGGACTGCTCTTCCCTTGTCTGCACTCCTCACCTCACCACATCTCCGCGACCATGGACAAGCAGCCTGCCGGATCAGAAGCTGTCGACGCTTCAAAGCCAGCTGTGTCTGGCCTGGAGAAGCAGAGTCCGGATTCTCTGGAGTCCACCAATGCGACCGGTGTTCTCGCCCGGCTCAACGCGAGAATCACCTCGATCAGGTTCCTGGAGGCGCGAGGCATCGAGCGTGTGCCGGAATCTGAGCGGCACAATGTGGGCGCTGCCGATTACTTGCAGATGGCCCTGCTGTGGTTCAGCACCAATATCACTGCAAACAACATCGCGGTCGGCATGCTCGGTCCTCTGGACTATGGTTTGAGTTTTACCGATTCTGCTCTCTGTGCCACTTTTGGCGCCCTCCTGGGGGCAGCGGGTGCTGCATACATGGGAACATGGGGGCCCGTCAGCGGCAACCGTACTATGGTCCGTAAAAAAAAAAAAACGTCTATGCGCTGCTTGCTTCTATTTTTTGCGTTGCAGATCCTCATTATTTTAGATCTCATTTTACTGACGTAATAATGCACAACAGGTCATTGCCCGTTATTTTATGGGCTACTATCCGAGCAAGATCTGTGCCCTGCTCAACATTGTCATCATGCTGGGGTATGGCATGATCGACTGCCTCGTTGGCGGCCAGGTCCTGTCGGCCGTCGCTGGCGGCAACATGTCTGTTGTCGTCGGCACCATCATCGTGGCTGTCATTACTTGGGTGGTCGTGCTCTTCGGCATGTCTATCTTCCATGCGTACGAAAGATGGGCCTGGCTGCCGCAGATCATCGCCCTTTTCGTGCTGGTCGGCTCTGCAGGCCCCAAGTTTGATACAAGCATTCCTTCTGTGGGGGATTCACGCGATATTACTGGTAATCGCTTATCGTTCTTCTCGCTTTGTCTCTCGTCTTCCGTGGCTTGGGCTCCCGCCGGGGCTGACTACTATGTCTATTACCCGCCGACCACTAAGAAATGGGTCACCTTCACCATGAGCTTCCTCGGTATCGGGCTGGCCTTGACATTCGCCAACTTGATGGGTGTTGGCCTCGGCTCCGGCACTTTCACCAACGCCAACTGGGCTGCTGCTAACGATGTCTCGTCCGGTGCCCTCATCGTGGAAGGCTACAGCGGTCTGGGAGGGTTTGGAAAGTTCCTGAGTGTTTTGATTGCTCTTGGTCTCATTGCAAACAATATTCCTGGTACTTACTCTGCAACGCTTGGCTTCCAGACGCTTGGCCGGTACGGACTGGCACTTCCCCGCTGGTTTTGGACTTGCGTGGGTGTTATCATCTACACTGCATGCGCCCTGGGTGGACGGAATTACCTGTACGAGATCTTTGAGAATTTCCTGGCTCTGATGGGATACTGGGTTACCATCTTCCTGGTCATCGTGCTTGAAGAGCACATGATCTTCCGCTGGGGCAAGATCTCTCCCGCCTTCGATTGGTCTGCCTGGTCTGATCGTAGCAAGCTTCCCCTCGGTCTGGCTGCGTTCACTGCGTTCGTCATCGGCTGGGTTGGTAGTATCATGTGCATGGACCAGATCTACTATGTTGGTCCCATCGCCAAGCTGGCTAGCTCGGAAGGTGCCGATCTTGGTATCTGGGTCGGGTGCGCCTGGGCAATGCTTGTTTTCCCTCCTCTTAGATGGCTGGAGTTGAAGAAGTTTGGCCGGTAGAGTGCTCTAGCACCGCAAAGATCACTCGTGCAGGTTGTTTACTCTACAGAGCCAGATGACTGTGTTACAACTAGTTTATACTGTTTAATTGGTTTCTTTTCTCGAGATCGGGTCTAGAAGAAAAAAGTCCCAGTGTCAATAGGGACGTCGATACATATTTCCTAATGTTTAGTTAGATGTACAAAAATACATATACATATACATACATATACATACATATACATACATATACATACATATACATACATATACATACATATACATACATATACATGTATATACATGTATATGTATTTACACACCTTTGACGCTCTTAAATGGAACTGCGATCCAAACTGCACTATTCTAAGGCAGTTTCCAGGTCCACATGTTCATGCCCATTTTGTTCCCAGTTGTCACCGGCATACCTGCATGGAGGGTCAACATGTGACCCGACGCGTCGTCGTGCAGGTTTTCCCAATATATAGCATTGCCGAGCAGAGGTTTAAAAGTAACGCCCTCATCCAATGGTCGATCGCAGTCGATGAACTCGCACCACTTCTCATCTTCGGGCGGTGTGAGACGGGCGAAATTGGTCCCGCCACCAGTGCAGTTTGCGTGTATATAGACAAAAAATGTCGAAGCAATATTCCCCCCAACGGCATGCGCATCGTCAAACCAGTCATAATGGTCGCGATACTGCCCTGAAATGCCGTAATTCTGCACGACAATCGGCATAAAGTCGCCGAACCGTTTGTAGAATGGGAACGAAGTCGCTCGTTTTTCGATTCTTTTGATGATGCTATCGTCCCGGTCCAGTTTGGCGGTCATCGAAAGACGGTAGGCCTTGTCGATGTGCGGTTTGCCGTCATTGTCCCACATGGGCGAGGGAGCAAATCGGCCGTTCCTAATACATTGCCATGACCGTATTAGCAGACAACTTCGTCAGACAACATCGAAAGAGGAATGGAACACGGTTATGGCACTCACGCCAGTTGCACCAGGTGAGCAGCTTCCTGCGCGCTGACAAAGTCCTTGACATAGACCACGACCGGATCCTGGGACAGCACAAAGTACTGCGGACCCGGGTAGTCTCCATTGGTGCTAGAAAACGGGCCCAAACGAAGCCATTCAAGAGGCAAGAGACCTGCTTGGATCAAGCCCCAGCCAATGGCTACGGCAGCGACGAGTAAGCTGCATGACCTCCAAAGCCAAGTGCCGCCCATGTTGTTGTTCTGTATATCTGGCAACTGGTATATATGTTGGCGGCGCACCGATTATACAGAACACAGACGAGCCATCCGAGGAAAACGGCTGCCACGCCCTGGTTTAGTGCAGACCGGGGAGATAAAAGACAGAATATGAGCGTGTTTTGTGCATCGTCGTGGGCCAACCTGCGAGATCTCGACGCTGTTATCGATAAGGCGCGCGCGCACGTGCTCCCAAACACCGCAGCGATTGGCGCCCACCAATGAAATTCGATTCTGCGCTTAGTCAGCTCTGCTGTCGCATGATCACGGGATTCACGATTCAACTACGACATTTGTTGATTTTCGACGTCCGACAGCATCCCACACCAAGTCGCGAGACTGACTGCTCTGCGCCAGTTCTGTGCCCACCGCTGGCATATGACTATGTCGGCCTGGTCGGTCCTCCAGCTCCCGTCGTGGCTGTGGCTGTGGCTTCTGCTTGCCGTGCACCAATTGGCCAGCGCGGAGCAAGTGCCGCTGTCTAGTATCGACCAGGATGGCTTCGACCAACGTGCCACGCTGCCCGGCGTCTTCGTGATGTCCTGTATGTTGCAAATGCCCTCCAGTTTAGTCTTGTGTTGGTGACTAATCGGTTCGACAGTCTGTGTAGTCAGTGCTTTACTCAGTACCAGAACCAGATATGTTTTATGCTTGGTTTACCCATGCTAATCTATATGTTATTCTCCTCCAGGACTGGTTGTATGTTATGGCTCCTATCACAAATCCTTTGTGAGATGCTGATTGTTATCTAGCGAACCGTGTCAAGCTGTTCACGACGAGCTCGCCCTAGCCGCTGAAACCTTCAGCCGCACTTCAGATGTCAGCATTTATGAAGTTGATTGCGCAGAGCATGGCGACTTTTGTGCTTCTCTTGAAGTGTTGTCATTCCCAACTATTCGCGTATTCCATCATCAGACATGGTCACGCTACCGAGGGCCGCAGAGAGCTTCTCCGTACAGCCCCTGTTTTCTGCCTGCACCTCTAGAGATGATTGAAGCTGACTGATATGTAATTTTATTTTAGTATTGTGACTCATGTATTGAAGAAGGTCATGGAACCAGTTGTTGAGCTAGACGAAGAACGTCTGGAAATCATGAAGACTCTGGACCTCCCTCTAATGGCCGTCACACTTCCTCGGGATGATGACTCGTCAATTGACCTTCTCACATCGCTTGCAAGGAGGGAGCTATCGCAGAAATTCTTCATTGGTATCATAAGGGATGATATAGATTCTTCAGTTGTGACGGTCTTCAATTCCCGAGACGAAACAACGCCCAAATACGACGGCCGATTCGAGCGACAAGCCCTATTGAATTTTGCCAACCTAGTTGCCGAGCCTTTAATAAGGGAAGTCGACTTTTCATCATTAGTCGCCTTCATGAAGGTAAGTCTCTTCATCTGCGGTCTGTTCTGCGCACAATATTTAACTGTCTCCTAGTCCGGATTGCCCCTTGGAATGCTATACTCTACCAAAAAGGATGAACGCAAGTCACTCGCCGAGGCCCTTTCCGGAATAGCAATGAAGTATCGACGGAATATCAACTTCGCTACTGTGGACGCTACCAAGAACGCCTTTTTGCTTGAGCCCCTGGGTCTGGATGCTGATAAGCTTCCTGCCTTTGTGATTCAGACTGACGACGATGTTTTCAAGTTCAGTCAGCAATCAAAAATCACACCAGAAGGAATTGATGACTTTGTTCGAAGAACTCTGAACATTCGCACACCTCCTGTAGTCTATGCTACCCAAACTGCGTGAGGCCTTATGTATCATAGAGTGGAAATACTACAACGTCTGAAGATACTTGCAAGTAATTTTTCACTGGATTTTCAATTTGAATTGGTCAAGGCCATTGTCTCACGCCAATCTAATTATGGACAGTCTGGCCACCATAAAGTGTAATAAACAACTCGAGAGAAAGAATAGGAAAGGGGCAAAGTGAAAAAGAAAATAAAAGCCATCCATTACATTCATATCACTCAGCACACCCAGCCGTGTAGTCCATTTTACTTTGATCATTTGGAGACGGCAAAAACGCCGTCTAAGAACTCCTTCAGCGCGCCCTCGCTAATCATAAAATTAACCAGTTCAGTCACGAAGTGTTCACGATTGTACTCCTCCTTGCCCATCGCAATTGCATGCCAGTCGTGGGCCTTCCACTCGACCTTCTTGCCCGTGACTTTATCTTTCCGACCGGAGAACAGCCCCACTGTCGTTTCACCGTAGGTAAGATTAAATGACTGTGCCAGTTCCAAGACATTCGGGTCACACGCGGGACCTGTACCTTGGCCGGATACAGTGGCGTTTGTCGTCCACTCGTGTAGGAAAATATTCGGCTTGTCGTATGCGGGAATGGAACCTTGTGCCCTTTTGATGTCACTCTCCACCGACGCGAAGATGATGCGGTGGAATTCCTCAAGATCGGGCTTTGGAAAGGGTTGTCGCCACTGCTGTTTTGAAGTAAACATTCTTTTCGCGTTATAGATTCGATTCGCAGCACCATAAGGGCCTTGGGAATGATATGGTTGGGAAGGAACACCGCTGTTGATGTTTTCGAACCACAAAAATTGGTATCCAACTCGCCCGGGAAGTCGTTGTTCGATATGCGCTTTTAGAGCTCTTTCAATTGGCCTTGTCTTCTCCCTTTTCCCCGTAGTAAAGAATATCGCCACATTGATCTTCCTGTCTGACGGCAAACGAGGAGGTCCACGAAGTCGACACTGTTCCAACTGCTCACCGACATATCTCATGTCAATTTCATCTTGAACAATAATATTTTCACCATAAGCTTCTTGAGTTTGAAATTCGAACGTGCGGGTAAAATGCAGAGTAGAAGCCATAATTGATGGTTGCAGGAACACTTTTGGTTTTTGAGACTTGACAATCCAGTCTGGGATATTATTGTAGAAAATCAGAAGACTTCACAGAGGTTGTGACCGTGTCTTTTATACCTTCACTTCATCTAATCACCGGCCTGTCTTGATGTTTCTCGACGTCACATAACTACCATTTCTTTTGAGATAGAAGACCTCAGCTCTGACTCATGCTGTATCACAAGCTGAAAGCTCTTTGTTTGATGAAGCATATCTTCATACACTGCGGTGCTATAAAAGGCAAGTTGGCCAGAAAATCCCAAATTAGGCTCCGCTAAACAATGAGCTGAGTCTTTCTAATCCAAATCCATGTACTGGTACAAAGAGTTACAGTCACACAAAGCATCCAATTACTGCCCCTGTCACTTTCTTGTCTGAAAATAATTCAATAGCGCTGGTGTATTTATCTGGCTATAACAACCGACATTTTGAAGTTGTAGTCACCTGAATACTGACTAGAATTGAACAGAATAAGCGTTGCTATACAGTAGTTTTTTGGACCTTCAGAGTATCCTTTAGCTACCGTCTTGCGTGTCGCTAGGAGGGATCACGTTACCAACCGATTATGCAGCTAGTATGCTAGCAGATAAGCCAATAAGCTAGTCACAAGACCTAAGGCAGGGCTTATTATGCGCTGCCATGTGGCTTGTACCATCATGCTTTCGCATACTTGTCACCTTTTACTTAATCAGAGACCATGACGACTCCATATTTCTGGTGGCGGACAGACGCGGAGGCCCATCGAGCCCAAGAGCGCACTCGCGAGATCGATCAATTTCTTGACGAGGAAGCAGAGAAGGCAAAGAATGCACACAAAATCGTTCTCTTTGGCGATACTTCTGAAATCGAGGTCTTGACTAGGCAAATCGCTATGTCCACATGCACTGCTACTTTTTGTTATGATGATCCTGACAAACGTTCATCATACCGAGACGCCGTCAGAAAGACCGTTCTAGGTATACTAGAGCAAGTAGGATTGTCAGTAAAAGGCATAAATAAAATGGAGCTGCTGTCTTCCAGCAATGGCATTGATAAAGGCGCCTTTTCGTACCACATTGAGACTTTACGGAGCATTATTGGATCTAGTGGGAACAGCATTCCATGGAACAAGATCATCACTTCACAGGTGATAGATGCTGTATTAACTCTATCTAAAAACGAAGCTTTTGTCCATTTGGCTAGGGAAACTTGCGATAGTGGTTATAAGTACTGTATTCCATAGTAGGTATTTCCCTTGGTTTGTCCGCGGCTCATCAGTTCAACTGACCCTGAGGTCTATGGCACACCAGCTTCCTTCACGAACTCCAGCGAATAGCAGAGCCAGATTACATCCCAACCAAATCAGACATTGTGCGCGCCCCTTCGCGACTCTTCAGTTCAACGGCAATGACCCTACCCGTAGATCGCGGCTCCGTGCAGTTCGTCCTTACGGGACTCCGGCGGGGTGAGCGGAGGAAATGGATTCACCTATTAGACGACTTCACAGAGATCATGTTCCTCTACGACCTCGCTTCTTACAACCACGAGGCAGGCTTCAACCCCTTAGATGACTATCTGGCGATGTTTGGTTCCGTGGTTAACAGTCAATTCTTTGGTCATCGCCGTAGTAGCAGGAGCAATCGCCCTGGGGACCCAATTATTCTGCTTCTTTGTAACGTCAGTTTTTTGAAGGAGAAACTCCCTCGCTCGCCGTTTGGGACCTTCTATGCCGATTATACAGGTGAAAATAATGTGGAGGGAGTGGTTGAGTATACTATTAAGCGGTTTCGAGAGATTGGCAAGCAGCAGGTCGTCATCTATCCGTATACGGTTGATGCGGCAGACTCGGCGAGTTGGACTGATGTGTGGGAAGACATTCAGGAGGATGTTTTATGTGATATGTCGTCACGGGGAGATCTAAAAGGGTAGAAGGCTTTGTCTATAGGTGCTAATTCACATAGAAAGACTGCCATTTCATCTGAGTATGATGTCAGCTTTTCCGGGAGATGATCACTCAACACTTTCAGCATTATTGACATAATTATTCACTGTTATCTAGGATGATTTGGCGGAGCTTTTGGATTTCTATACGGTTTAACTTTTGATCAAATGTAATAGATTGCTTGCAGCTACACTCAGTAGTACGTGTAATCTTAGATGCAGTTAGCTGCGCATCTCTTCTTAGCATATCTGATATGAGTTAAACTATTGATTGTGTAATATGAAAGGGATTCGAAAATGCCAAGGTCCACGGAACAAATCATGTACTTTACAGGTGTATCAAATCTGCGCATGCACAATACCCTAGAGAAAATAACATGAGCCAGGGTTATTCTGGATCTAGCCATATATAGAGTAGGAAATTATTAATACTATTTCAGAGGAATGAAAGAGAGAGAGTGTGTTGTCACTCTGAAGGTGCAAACTACTGTATAAAATGAAACGCTGTGAAACTGAACAAACCTGAGCGCCTCAGTCCAGCTTTATTCTTTGCCCAGCACACGTCTAACAGTTTCCTCAACACTTTCTGGCTTCAAGCCCAACAAGTCATTCGCAAGCTTTTCATCCAATGCATAGTTTGCACGAAGCCCTGGGATATTAGCAAAGCTTGTAGCACGAACCAGAGTGAAAGCACCGCTGAAGTCGCCAGCACTCAGCTTCTTCAGACCCTCGCTTACTTCGGCGTCAGTAGTAGTATGATTCACCGTCCATTTGGAAGAAGTCTCTTTCTCCAAGCTCTCCAGAATCTCTTTCTGAGAGGTGTCAACCGAGGATACGTAAAGATATTGGTTTGCAGTCTCTTTGGGTTGTTGAAGAATGCCAAGAACGGCTTCTTGAAGCTCCTTCTCGTTGACAAGTGTGAATTTCTTATGTCCTCCGTCCCATATCGTTGCTGTACGGGACGCAATATCATACCCCAAGAACCCATTCGCAAGCCCCTGTTACATGATAAAGTTCAATAACAAGTCCATGTATTATAGAGAGAGAACTTACCCAGTCGAATAAGAGGGCAACCCCAAGACCCGTCCATGTCAGTCCATCCGACTCCTTGGACTTGAGGTACTCGATGATACCCTTCTTCTGCTTGAACAATGGCAGTAGTTCCAGAACAGCGTCGCTTAGTGTATTTGCAGAGAACTCCGACGGTATAAATCTTTTAACTCCCGCCCGAATCGCGACATCGATAAACTTCTTCTGCTCCTCGAACGCTGCAGCACCGACGACCGAGATGACAGCATCCTGCCCCTTGAACGCAGGCTCCAAGTCATCATCATAATTGCTTCGGTAGACGGTGACATCGTCAGGGAAAGAGGCCTCGCTAGACTTGCGAGACAACACAGTTACGTTGACTTTGGGCGATGCATGAAGGGCAGCAAAAATAATCTTGCCGACATTTCCGCTCGCCTAGATGGGAGAATTAGTCGCATGTTGAGGATTTGACTTATGCTGAGCCAACTCACGCCAATGATAAGGACGTTTTCGAGGGGAGTTGCCATTTTGTTGGGATGTATGGTGGCCGCCGTGCTCTTAGCGAGGTTGTTTGTTTAGAGTGAGTAAAAGTTACTGACTGGTATAGACTATTTCAAGAACCGTGGAAAGAGAATACTGAAAGCAGAGCTTTATATCTCCAGCTCATGCAAACCAGTAATAGCTGGTAGGTGTTTTCAATGCAGCATACACAGGACTAGGGCTTCTGACTAATCAAGCGGACTCTGCCGCATTGCTTCGGGTCTCGCGTTTTCTCTTTTTGTAAGCAAGTAAGGTCTTAAAGACGATAATTTGCTGAATTATTACGCAATCTGACTACAGATCCGCTCCTAACACGTAAACATGTGGCAGACTGATGTACTCAGACGATAATGGCGATTTCATCTTCTGACTAATGCAGCGGCCATCGTCCGCTTTCTCCGCCTCAGCCAATTAGAGATCCCGGTGGAGAAATCTTTTGATTATGGCAGCAAATCGTCTGTGCCATCGCAATTGTCATGCAATATCAAGAGAGGATATGCAGATGACCGAGTATTCACGGAAATTGTATGCGGAATAATGGAAAGGTATGAATCGGACTGAGTAAAGCAACCATGTATATACATTATTAATTAATTGTTGCCCGCAGCTTATTACAGAGCAAGTCATCTATCGATAAATACATAAACAATAACATCGGCGGCGAGTTGCAATCCAGTCACAAGAATCAACAAATGACCATCTATAAAGAGAGTATTCGCTCATGGCCTCTCGAACAAGGGTATACTATATATACTTGCAAAAACCGCCATGCATATGGCTAAACAGGAGCAGCGACGGGGGATCCAGGAGCAAATGTTGGCTTCGAGCTGACGCGATAGACCAGTCGATCCGTCCAGAAATGCGAGAGTTCGGCTTGGATGGCAGGGATCGATCCAAATACAGTACCGGCAATGGGAAAACAAATTCTCTCCGCTAGTTGCTGCAAATTGCTCCATTTCCTGAACGAAAAGCCAGTGTCGTGCAGACCGGCTTTCGCCATATCGCGAGCACGAGTCTGCACGCAAATCGCATACCAACGGTCATATAAAGTAATGCACGCGTTCATCCCAACGAAGGACATCCCGCGCAACAACCCAGTTATCCAGAATGCCCACGCCAATGTGGGGTTTATCTCTGAGGGTGGAACAAATGCTGTATACAGAGCGGAGAACAATAGCAGAATCGTCAAGTGGCATGGGAGGAAATGAGCTTCAAACAACAGGTGTAGTAAGGCGAGATGCCGCGTCTTCATACTAAACCGTCGAGATCCCTTGCCTACAAGGCAGCCCACGCTTTGTCGAACTGAATAGCCAGTATCCAAGGATCCCCACATGTGTCGAAGCGCCTGACGGTATCGAGCGAAAAGGGTCGAAGCATAGGGTCCATAATTTGCATCACCCGGGCTTTCGATATTACATTGACTTGCGGGGCTGGCGATGACATGAGTGACGACATCGCCGGCAGTTTCAAAATAGCATTTCAACAGCATATGCATGTCCTCGCCAATGGCAGTCGGGTCGCCGTCCCATCCACCCACCCGCTTTGCAAGCTCTAGCGGTAGGGAGTAAACAGAGGTAGGGATAATGATTGCGCAACCCGGGTACATGGCCGAGATACCGGCAAAAGCCCATAGTAAATCGGCGCATCGAACCAAGATTGGGACGTCGTTCGAATTTCGGTCAAATATGATTGGAGAGGCATAAAAGGCACGTTCGGCGTCAGCGTTGTGTCGCCAGTGCTTGTGACGAATCTCGTTAAAATAATCCTGCGAGAGATGGGTGTCGGCTGGGCAGACAATTAGCTTATACAATTAGATGAGACTCAGGGAACGTGTCACTTGCCATCCATGACAGTAATTATCACAGCACGAGAATCCACCTCAGACTCTCGGCGCGTTTCCACAATATGTTTGGCGGCCCAGGCCACATTAGAGCCTTTGCCGCTAATTTCCCCGGGTAGACCGGCTGGATGAAATGTGCCGGAGATGTCGCGAAATCGACCTTGAAACATTGAAATCAAAGTAACGGCCTTTTCAGGGGCTTTTGTTTCCTTTTGCTCCATAGCAAGAAAGACCTAGCAATTTCAGTTTCGCACGCTCGAACAGTCACCATCTTTATGCCTTACCTCGTATTGAGTAGCCGCCCGCGGGTGGCTGGCAAGAACGTTTAAAGTTGTCTGCAACGTAGCCAAATCCTCGGAATAGTTTGGTATTATAATAGCATGAATCACTTCGCCCTCATCGCCATCCTCCAGTGTTGCCAAGTCAAAGCTCGACGAGTCAGATATCGACATGGAGTCAGGGGTCGCAGCAGGCGTCGAACTAGGGCTTTCGTAAAAGGGGGCAATATCGACACCTGCCAGACCCCAGGTTGATTTGGTTGCTGGACGTCGTCGGAGTACAGCCCGCGTCTCGCTTATCATCCGGACCAAGGCCCAGCTTAATCTGCACACGAAAGTCACTGCATTGAAGTGAATGAATACAGTATATATAATGAAGAGCTTCTGTGCCAAAGAAAGAGACGTTGGGCTTCGCGGTGAACCGTTCGGATGATGAGTATGATCAGGCGTAGCTGGGACCTTTCCTGACCAAGGAGAGAGCTCAAAAAGCCAATTCGTAATATCCGGAAAGGCCAAAAGCAGAAGGGACACAAGTAGCAGCAGGCTGAGCCCTGGGACGCATCTTGACAACCACTTCCACATGTTGCTTGACTGGCTTGATTGTTCCTGAAGCGAGCAACAGTGGCATGAAGCCGGAATAGAAGAAGAAAATCCGGGAGAAGAAATAAGGGATGTAAAAGCAGTAGGTGCTCGTAGAGGGAAACGATTTGAGGTCCCATCTTATTGGCTATAGAGCGAGACACGGTTTGAATGCTTTCTCGCACGGCCAAACCCACTTATACTACCCCACGGAGCCACCGCTGGGCCAGTTAAGAATGAGGAGTGACATATGGGGCGATGCTTGACCTGCCATCACCTCCACCGGATGAGGCTTGTTCATATTGCTGCTAAGGAGAGCGGCAACGCGAAATGGGCAAGACACTCCTTAATCACGCATGGGTAATTGGAGGGTAGGCCACCAACGACCAACTTGAGGATGTCGTGCACCGGTCAACTGAGGATTGGCGAAACCCCCAATAAAAGTAGACCATTCAGAAAGCGATCCACGGTACATGTGCTGACACCAGATACTTTGAATTGGCTGCAGTAGGCGCATGGCTAGAGAAGCACGGCGGATCTAAATAATCACGGGTGCACTTGCGGCTTGGGATGGGAAAGTCGCCCATGCATCATCGCCAAAGGGGAGGCTAAACCATGCGCAGCTTGGATTAGCTTTTGTGTGGGCCCCTCTCTCTCAGGTTGAGCCATGGGCGCCTCCAAGCTCAGGGTTCCTAGTGTAGGCGCAGTCGTGGTCAGGTTGATCTGGCGGGTGACGAGGATTGCGCAGGCGCATGCTGGGAAGCCGGCAGCCAGTTCCAAGCCGTAACATAGCTGATGAGCGAGCGCAAAACAGGCTGCACTGGATGGAAGACAGCGCGGCGATGCTGTTGACGTCGATGCTGATGTTAGAGTATACGCTAATGTTAAGTTAACTGGTTCAATAAGTTAACGATACACGAGATGTTAGTCAGGCGGGTCGGTGCCTGGGTGCCTGAGGCGTGTCCGTGTCCCGTGCAGCGCCGCAGATTGGCCGAAAAACGGAACGATCCAAAACAACGCCAGAATAATCCCAAAGCAGAAGCATCACCAGGCTGCCCAATTCACGCTGGCGGCTAAGCGGCAGAGACACCCTCGAGGCGATGTGCAGCGATCGGGCTTGATGCTGCGCAGTCCCACAGCGAATCCCGACAGCAGCCTCGAGCGTGTGCTGCGACGACTGAAGAGTGAGCCGCACTTTCGGAGGCCCGCTTTGGAAATTAATTAATAGCTCAGGCCCTTATTTGCATCCTTATTTTTTTTGTCGTTCAGTTTCTGCCTTTTGTGGCTCTGTTGGTCTGCAAGAATAAATGCAGCTCGGGCCAATTCTCACTCCTGGCGATGCCACCGGTGCGGAATGTGACTGTAGTCGTCAAAAGCTGCTTCAGAAGGGGAAAATCAAAATCAGCCAGGCAATACTCGCTTGAGTGTCATTCTCCACAGATGCAAACACTGCAACACAAGAGAGCGAGTGTTAAAACAGTCAGGTCCAGAGACACCGTGTATTCGCCTTCGCGCCGCCTGCGACGTATAATTTACGGTACCCCAGCGATGGTCATAGGTCAATAATATCTCGGTAGGTATTCCTCTCTCTTAGACAATCGAATCGATAAAATGGCGCTTTGTTCCGGAATTATTTGTCGCATCGCCCTTGCCAGCTCCGGCCAGGCTTGTTTTCCGTTGGTGTCTCTCATCTGTCTTTGCGAGACCAATGTCTTCCTCCAGCAGTCCGCAGAAGAACGCTCTTGGAGACATTGCGCTCGGTCTTTCTACCGCGTGGTCCCTGGGTCTTCCCACTTCGAGCGGCACAGTGTTGGCGGCATATTCCTTCGTTCTTTAAGCAGTGCGCCAACCGATGTGGCTTGTTTTCGCGTGAAACCTGTAAATTTCCTGCGCGTTGGGAGCCTATTCAGCGATTATGTAAAGACACGTTCCCGCAAAGGCTTGGGTCATGGCGAAAGTGTAATACGCAGTAATCATGAAGGAAAACAATGCGAACATACAAGAATAGAATGAAACTTGGAGTAAAATGCTCTGGCAGCAGCTATTAATATTTAAGTGTTCAGCCGCATTCCGGCACATCCGGGACGAAATGAACATCTGCTTGGCGCTCGTGGAGAGTTGCACTGCAATCCATTCATATACATACCCTATTTGCGAGACGTTCTTCATGTCCTGAAGTAGATGCAGGAATGTGTATTTATATAAATGTACCTCTTTGATGCCGTTCAGTCGCATCACGAAATTAGCCCCCCGTTTCTATACCGCGCATCCATTTATATCTTATAGACTGGCCGGGGAAAATCGCGGTGCACATTCTTAATTAATACAGCAATCCTGATTATCAAGGGAAGAACCAACCACTTACGTTTAGAGCACCTTGTTGGTGGTCCAATTTACCTTCCTATATGTCGTCGTGGGGGTTTACATTTTGAGTAAATATAGGCAGGCAGATGCCTAATCCCCCACACCCAACGTTCGTCTCCGTCTTGTTGAGTTGGTCGCTAAAATCAGAAGAGCTATTCAGTAGAGTTTACCGATTGCTAGCATCACGATAGATAATAACACACCCTGTAATCTAGGCTGTATCACACATAAATTCATAGGTATAGTGCGAGGATTCCATAAGACAAGGATTATACCACCGCAAATGTGTACTTCGTACCATAAATCTATTCAAATCTGCTTGCCCAATCCTCATCTCCTCCCAGATACCTATAAACAACTCTGGAATCCAAATTTCTACACCTTGGATCTTCGCTCGCCGCTTTGTACGTGGCAAGTCCAACATCTCCCAAAACCAATTTCGCATTCACCCGCGCCGCCATATCGACAGCCAAACCGAAATCTTTCTTCATCAGTTGCACTTTGAATCCGTCCTTGTAACCATTTGTCGAAGGTGCTTCCGGTGCAACGCCAGGCACAGGGCAGAATCTGTCACATATTGTGTTCTGCCCTGTTCCGGCCGCGTATACCCGTGCTAGAACACGCGGATCTAGGCCAGACCGCAAGCCCATGTCAAACGCCTCAGAGCAGGCAATTGAAATGATACCTGATAAATAGTTGTTGGACAGTTTTGCAGCGAGTCCGAACGACGGCCCTCCACATGGGATTATATTTTTGCCCATCAGGCTTAAGAGACCTGTAATCCGTGGTAGATTGCTATCCTTATCGGAACAACCTAAAAAGAAAGCTATGGTTCCTTTCTTTGCTCCAATAACCCCACCACTGACAGGCGCGTCGTAGAAAGAGGCTGATGGGAAGTTGGTCTTGATGTGGTCTTTGATGAAGAGACTTGTTGCCGTGTCAATGGTCGAACAGTCGATGAGGAGTTTTTTGCTGATGTCTGCCGCGCACACGCCGTTTGTGGCATCGAGATACACGCTACGAACGTGAGCACCTTCTGGTACCATGGTGAAAATAACGTCCTAGAATATTTAATTACTTCCATTTTTGCTCCTATCAGCGAACGTCGTCTTACAGTTTTCTCGGCAACTGCTTTTGCATTTTCCTCCGCGAAAACTCTCTCAGGATATTGCGCGACCAGCTCATCGACTATGCTTTGAACTACATCAAACACATGAATTGAGATCCCCGTTCCCAGTTTGTTTGCGAGGTGTACGACCATAGGGGCCCCCATGGCTCCCAGGCCGATAAACCCAACTGCCGAGTAGTCCGCCATTGTTGTGTTGGGTGTCTCTTCGATTGAGCAAATTTCTTGAAAGTTAAAGAAGAATAAAAAACTTGTTTAAAATCCTACTAAGTTTGTGTTCCATTTCACTGGTGGATAAACAGTTCCTCCAAAGCATGTCGTGGTTGGGGTAGACTCGGAGATTTCCCCGAACACCAAGTTTCCCCAAATCTCGTGCAACCTCTAACTTCCGAAGGTCGGACACACTTCCTCTGGCACGTTCGAAAGACAGTGGGTAATAGCGGAATTTATCTTGCTAATGCAGAGGCTTTGTGCCGCAGGATTATCAATTTGCATTTGGTTGGGCTTTCCCGGAGTTCGCGGGATTTATTAAAAGACTCTAAGTAGCGAACAGACCTTGATCAAGTACCAACGAAAAGTAGAGTTAAAATGCCTGCTATGGCCATCGAGAAAACTGCACCATCTTCACGCCATGAGCAGCCTATAGCTGTTGCAGAGCTTTATGCACTATCAGCGGGACACTTTACACTCCCAGAGAAGTATTTCGTCCATCCGGCGTCAGACACAGCCAGACGGACAGTGCCATCTTTGGCATTCCTTGTTCAGCATCATAATGCATCCACCGGAAAAAAGACGAGCATTGTCTTTGACTTGGGCTTGAGACGCGATATACGCGGTTACTCTCAAGAAATACAGCGACACATATCCACACGACAGCCCCTGACAACTGATCCGGATGTGGTAAAAAGTCTGGCAGCAGGGGGTCTGAGTCCTGATGATATTGATTATATTATATACTCACATGTATGTCTGTTACAGCACTCGTATGTTTTATGCACACCCAAACTAACATGCTCAGGTCCACTGGGATCACCTCGGTGAACCCCGAGATTTCTCTAAAAGCACATTTGTCATTGGCAGTGGCTCCAGTAAATTATTCAACCCTACATTAGACTCTTCCTTGCGAGGAGGTCACTCGTCTTTTGAGCCCGGCATCTTACCAGAAGATCGAACTATTGAATTGCAAGACCCGGAAAATGTTTCCACAAAAGATGAACCACGGGATTCGGGAAGCCCAGACTTCAACGCATCTTGGACTACCTTGTCGGACATGAATCTTCGAGCTCTCGATTTGTTTCATGATGGTACTGTTCACATAGTTGATTCACCAGGACATCTTCCTGGGCATTTAAACCTACTAGTGAAAACCGATGTCGACTCGTATACATATTTAGCCGGAGACGCTTGTCATGACAGGAGAATCCTGCGAAAGGAGGTCAAAATCGGGGAATGGCTAGACAGTGATGGTCACATCTGCTGTATTCACGCCGATCGGGAGAAAGCAGAACAGACGATTGAAAGGATCCACCAGCTAGAACTGAAGGGGGTGGAAGTAGTATTGGCTCATGATGTTGAATGGGAGGATAACCCAAAAAATAAACATCGATTTTGGGGGGTATAGGCAGGGTTATTCGTTCTTTCGCAGCTAGAATCACGCTTTAAAAGTAATAAGTAAGCACATGTGACGCGACTTCATGTGATCGGGGTATAGATCAACTTCATTTTCATCCCTGTATGACAGTTTTAGAGTTCTGTAGCTAGTACGAAATCTCAATACCTTTGACTTAGTTATATCAAGTGTTCTATTTGCGATAGTTAGGTTGAGACCTGCTTACTTCAAGATATATGGAATGCAATAACGTTTGGGGACACGCAATGCGCATACTTAAATTTCACAATCTTTCAAAGGTCTTTACATAGACATTGGCCCATAGCGTAGATGTCGGACTCCTGTGCGTCAAATGTCTATACTGTCTGGCAGATAATTACACAGCGGCCTTCTTGCCCAACTCTCGCACGTGTTCTCCTTTCTCAACCATTTCATCTAGCACTTTCTCAGCAACCTTCATAGCCTCAACACCGGCAGGCACGCCAGTATACGTCGTCGCGTGTAGAATAGCCTCTCTGATTTCGGTCTCTGTCAGGCCATTCCGGATAGCGCCTCTCACATGGACAGCTAATTCTGGTGACCTGTTCAGTGCCATTAAAATGCCGATATTAATGAGCGACCGTTGCTTGCGCTCAAGCCCGGGTCGAGTCCATGCGTAGCCCCAGCAGAATTCAGTGACAAGTTCTTGCCCAGGACGTGAGAACTCTGTAGAGCCGT
Source organism: Eurotiales sp. R13A2 (assembly GCA_023625935.1). Taxonomy (NCBI): domain Eukaryota; kingdom Fungi; phylum Ascomycota; class Eurotiomycetes; order Eurotiales; species Eurotiales sp. R13A2. Next base: position 175,575 of record JAMAFV010000017.1, on the reverse strand, counting down.
TGGCCAGGGCGCGGTCGACATATTCATCGCCAACTACTTCACGCCGGACTTTCAGGCCTTCTTCAAATAGAACTTGGTGTATATCAGGATGGCTCGGGTTGGTGGACATTTCGGGTTGCTTTTCGAGAAAGAAGTAGGATGCTGCTTTGAAATAAAGAACACAAAGAGTATCGGTTATGCAATGTACACTCAGAGAAGAGTTTACAAAAGTTGGGATTTCTTCAGAGAAGATGGCGAGCACAAGAGTCAGTATTGCTTACGGCTTACCCCAACCGCGGGCGGGGTCAGAAGTGGAGACAGCGTCGGGGAAACGTGGGGGTCACCCCTCGTGCACGAGCCTCGTCAGGCTCCAAGGCGCGCAACTTCCCCGAGCATCGTTTCTCTCTCGCAGCAAACGTTCCTTGCCTAATGCAGACATGGTTACAACTTCTCCAAGAACCCAGGACATAGGTTCTGATCCTGTTACATTACCATCGCCTGCTCCAAAGCGACCAAAGCGTTTTCAATGCCTCCATTGCCAGCGATACTTTGCAAGGCTTGAGCATTTGCAGCGACACGAAAGGACTCGTAAGGTGCCTCAAAGTAGTATGCAATCCATCTTTTCAAGGAGTGCTGATAATTTTAGATACTCAAGAAAAGCCGTTTGCCTGCGATCAATGTGATCGACGATTCACGCGAAGGTAATTTATAGTAGGCCATTTGTTACGTATCGATCTTGTTTCTGACACCCACAGTGATTTGCTTATTCGCCATGAGCGAGTCTCACATGCGACGGAAAGACGAACCGGTAGGCAATTTAGCACACGGCTGCAACGTGATGACATTTATGGCCTCCAAGGTCGCCAGAGGCAGAATGCCCAAGCAACTGCTGGCGAAGATCAACAAACCGAGATCACGTCGTCCGCCTTGACTGTGGAAACTGGGACAATCCCCACCACTGTGCAATCACTTGACTTTTCGGTTCAAGGTTGCCATATACCTCTGGCAACACTGTCCATGGCTGCTGAGCAGGCAGCACTCCAAAGGATATTACCAACGGATACAGGCGATCGGGCCATTGCCACCGCCCCGGGCAATATTCAGTATTCATCCTTGCAAGGAGGTCACGATGATTCAGGGCAGGGCGAGCCGAGCTATAGATCAGGCTTTGAAGATACGCTCGATAATTTGGCAGACTTCCTGGACAACGGTCCTTTATCGTCTCAGTATTTCCCGTCTCTTGTGGGCACCGAACAGCCGATGCCTTTCTTCTCACCATGGTCTACTCTGAATGAGCATGAAACAGCAACAGAGTTGAGTTGCCAACGCTTGCAGACATCCGATTTGGGTGCCCCCGAGGAGTCTGGATCGTTCTCCCGATTTGGGTCCCGACTTCCTTCTTTGCAGCCAGAAGACTCTTCAACTCCTCGGGATTTCAAAGCGACAAGACGGTCACTATCAGATATCTCTGCGGCAGACCGACATCTGATTTCCCTGAAACTCGGCGAATTTGCGAGCGTGATTCCGCCTGGATTTGAACTACCGTCACGGCTAGCACTATCCCGTTACCTAGCTGGGTACATCAATGGCTTCCATGAACATATGCCATGTCTCCATGTGCAGACAATGTCTATTTCGGAATGTTCAATAGAGTTGATACTTGCCATGGCCGCTGTAGGTGCCCAATACTGTTTCGAAAGCGAGAAGGGCATGGAGATATTTCATGTTAGTCAAGAAATTGCGATGCGGCGCATTAGGCAACAAGATAACTCCGCTACACCGCTCGTGGAGCACTGTCAAAGCCAAGCTTCGACGCAACGGCCATTCTGGTATATATCAACAAATGAAAATAATGCTACTTCGTCGGAATCTTTTAGTCTCAAGGATGACCAAAGCCAAAGTGGAGATTTCTTGCAAACGGCACAGGCCCTGTTCCTCCTTATGGCAATGGCTACCTGGGCCAAAGAGAAAGAAATTCTTCGCCAAGCACTATCCATTCAAAGTGTTTTAGCAACACTTATTCGTGAAGACGGTCTTCGAATGACGCATCTAAGCAGACACGATGTCTCTTGGGAGGAATGGATTCGGCATGAATGTGCGAAACGGACTAAATACATTATATTCTGTTTCCTCAATCTTCACTGCATAATATACAATATTCCTTCGCTGATATTGAGTTCAGAGCTTGACCTGCCTCTACCGTGCAGTACAAGTGAGTTCAAAGCCTCGTCAGCTGAGAAATGGCGCGAGGCCAGGAGAAGCCAGCATCAACCAGAAATGTATTTCCAGGATGCGTTTAACGGACTCTTCGAAAGACAACCGAGCCACAATAAGCAGGAAAAACCTCTCAACATATCTTCTCTAGGGAACTATATTCTTATCCATGCTCTTATTCAACATATCTTCTTTTTTCGTCAAATCGTGCGACGTCTCATAACTCGTAATTCATACACATCAAACCAACAAAGCCAAGACGAAGAGCCAGAGGAGATGCTTGCAATTGAACTGGCGCTTAGGAACTGGCAACTGGGGTGGAAAAGAAGTCCAGAGTCCTCACTCGATCCTCAAGACCCCAATGGGCCGATTGCATTCAATTCGACGGCTCTGCTGAGACTGGCTTATATTCGACTGAACAATATATTCGTTGGTCCTGGGCATCATGCTCTTGCTACTCGAGACCCTTTACAAATTGCACACTCCTTCCGCGAAAGTCCCGCTAGCACTGGGATTCGGAGAACCCGCAAATTCGTTCGTGCTGTGTTGCATTCGGCTCATGCCTTGAGTATTCCCATCAAAATCGGCATTAGACTAGTGGCACGCACCCAAACGTTCACCTGGTCTATCCAGCATTCCTTATGCTCTCTTGAGTGTGCATTTCTGTTGTGCAAATGGCTTGAGGCTCTTGCGTTAGCTGACCCAAACACAGAAGTTTCCGATGATGAGAGAAGGATCTGCTGGTTGGTTAAGATAATGCTGGATGAGACTGAATACGGCGTCCAATGTGACAAAAACGAATTACAGTCTCCTCCCATCCTTCGAAAGCTGAGTGCTGCAGTATTGCGAGTGTGGGCGCAGATATTCAAGGGAACCCAGACATGGGCGATTGTTGATATTATCGGAACGGCACTGAATTCGTATGCGGATATGCTGACAGTTGATAGATAGTCTTAGATCGTCAATTTTGTCAAGAAGCCATTTTGATCTTCCGTGGAATTGCCACGTGCGCTTACTCATTATAATCCTGGAAGCAAGCATAGTGTTTAAAATTGACAACAACTTGTCGTAACTACTCCGTTCACCAAGTAATGTTTCTCCAGGATTTACTCGGAGCATTTTTAATCATTGAACAGGCCAGAACATTCTCGTCTTAGAGGTGATCGAAGTCATGAGCCTCTCGCATTACCTTCATTCGACCCATACCCACATAGATACATTGTTTGTAGAGGACGACACCAATAATGTAGGCGAAAAGTAAAATTTCACGGCAGGCACCTCTTCAAACCAAATTCTGTATTATTAATAAAAGCTTCATTCCCGAGGTGGTTGTTTTGGGTGGTGAATGTCTCTCAAATAGTCAAATGTATTAGGCATTTATTTTGAAGATTTTCTTAAAGAAGCAAAATAATTCCTCAGCTTATATTGTACATCAAAATCACTTTGGAGGTCCTTGGAATGTCACATTCATGTCTTTCCAAGCTCTTTTGATATTAAGATCCTCGCCCCGCAACGTTATAGGCACCAGTATTTCACCCCCCTCATCTTCTTGAGTATACATAACCGCGTCGTCCTACATGATCTGTGTTAGCAGATGTTTGTAAGAAAATAAACAGCAGATATTTGTGCGGACTTGGGACATCACCTTTCCTAATGTCAATGTGATGCCGCCTTCAATAAAAGTATACGGCTTGTAAATTTCGACTGGCGGTCTGCAATCGATAATGGCCAGGATGTTCTTCAAGACGACTTCTGCCTGGAAGAAGCAAGAGCGCGCGTTTTTCGGACCGCCGGTAGCAGCAACATCTCCGAGCGCAAAAATACTGGCGAGATCAGTCTGTCCTTTCCTCTGGTCTGCAGCAATTTGCAGGGTTGGTCTGACCAGAATTTGTTTCGTTTCCTTACATATAGCGTCCGGGGCCAAGTCGCCCAAAATATTCGAGTTGGCTCTTTGTCCGGTGCAAGATAGCTATATCCTTTTAAGACCGAGTTTTTGGTTTAGGGGGTGGAAAAGATGAATACGTACAATAAGATCGTACTGTTGAATTGTCCCGTTACTCAGACGCAAGGAAATCTCTCCCTCAAGAATTTCGGGTCTCTCTTGTAGGATGACATGTATTCCAGATTCCTCTAGTTTCCTCAAAACATGCTCATGTAGCCTGCGCCCAAATTGTGGTAAAAGTTGAGCTTTAGAATGATAGACCGCGACATCTTTTGTTGGGTAGAAACTTTTTATGTCTGTTGCCAATTCGATGCCCACTGCTCCGGCTCCAACAATGGCGATGCGAGATGCACAGAGTATACTCTCTTGCGTACGTCGTAACTCTTTGCACGCTTCCTCTTTCTCTGTAGCAACTAGGTTTGAAGGATCTGCCTGTTTAGAGCCTGTTGCTATTGCCAGGGACGCAAAGTCGATGCATTTCCCAGACTTAAGGCAAACACTTCCATCCTTAATGCCGGTGGCCGTATCTTGTATGTATCGAAATGCGCCGTGTGGCGCAGCATCCTCAATTCCATGATACGGTATAAATCCGTAGTCTTCATGTCCGGTCAGGACAGAGTATCTGATGAAGTTGATTATATAGTTGAAATGAGAATTCTTCTCAATCAGTGTCACTCTGTATCCAGTGGGGACCCTGTCGCATAGACGACGTGCGAGTTGAATGCCTGCGAAAGAGGCACCAACGATCACAATATCCTTTGGAAGTGGTACTGAGCGGTAAGTCCAACGATGACCTAGCGCTTGGACTCGTCGCCAAAGAAGCTCAAACGTTAATGGAGGTGCCACGAAAAGTAATCTAGAAACAAGTCTAAATTTATCCATCGCGACCACCTCGGAAGAGAGATTCCCGCTTGGAAAAAGGAAACAGGGCTAGCAAGTGGCAGTGTAGGGAGGAAATGCGATTCCTGTCGGGGTAGGTATTCAGATATTCTCAAGAACGAACTGTTTTTTCTGTTGTGGCTTTCGACAATTTCAACAGCCAGTAAACCAAAGAGATTGAAAACAGCGCACATTCTATATAATGCTATGCGCAGAAATATACTCCAGAGTCATCTCCGATTTACGTCCGAATCCTACTCCGTCTTCAGGCCGAGTCCGTCATGTCCGCGGAATGGGGTCGGAGACGGCTTATTGGTGGTCGTGGTGGTATGAATAATGATCATCTTCCCTTCAATCCCTTTCATTGCTCACTGGAACGTCTGATTCTATATAATCATAGAATACAATGGTAGAAAACCCCTAGTTCGAAACGAAATAATTGACGGCCTGAATATTTCCCAAGCCTAGCTGCCTCACCATTGTATTAACGTCGAATCTCATCCTCCCGGTTGTGCTCAACGGATTCTCCTTCAAATTCGATGGAATCTCAAAATTAGGGGTCTGGTCATAGAGCAAAAATACATATCGATGCGGTGCTGCAATCGGCGGTGGGCCAGCCCCGACCCACGGCGCAATAACAAAAGTCTCATTACTTCGAAGCTCGTTTGTTGTGCTCCCGACTACCTCAAAACCCGTTTGGACCCAATGCGCAATTGGACTGAGTATGTTCCAAGATCCAAATGGCGCGTCTAGGTCGATACAGATAACCGTATACACGCCGTTGGGGAGGTCGGGAGGTGCCAGCAGGGTCGGAGTAGGCTGCGTATCTTTTGATTCGGCAAAAAAGATCAGTCAATACTCGCTAAACAAGCCCACAATCTTTTTGAAGTTAAGAACGTAATCACAGAGATATGCTCACTTCCTTTGGGGATTCTTTCCCCGGTAGTAACCTGATGCGAGCCAAAGCTCACCCCTAACGTGCGGTGCTTGCCATTTTCGAGGCCGTTGAGGATCACTTCAAATTCGGACACGTCGGGCATTGTTCCTTTATTTATTAAGGAGTTGTTTTGTTTCTGCAAATTCGATGAGACAGAAGCCTCTTTCAAGATATTTCATCGTTTATATCATTCTGGCCAATTCATCATAGCGTCTAGCGGTTCCGGGCCGGAAACGGCGAATCGCGCTTCAACTCGAAATTCTGGGGATAAATTTTATTCTCGGTTTTTTTGACCGTGGTTTGCTAGATATCTCCTTGAATGTTCATGCATCGGTATAGGTTTGTACTCATCCTACTAATATGCAGACTCCTTGAAAGGTCGGGCTGAAGCTCACAACCATTGCAATTCGGCCTCGGATTGCATCGTCGATTTCCTACGAACGCCATGACAGGTTCAAGCATATGCAACTTTCCGATGAGCCTTTCAGAATATTTCAAGCTGAGTCGGATTTGTAATCTTGCTCAACTTTCAAGTATATGAGTGCACTCCCGGATGTGCTGGTCAATTTAACAATTTAACTATTGATCCCTTCTACCCGGCCCACCGTCCTGTTCCTAGTCATCATTTCACCATCACTTTGCAAATTACATGCTCAAGTGCAGGAAGTTCAGCCCACATCATAAAGCTGGCAAAATGTTTGTATCTAAAAATTTGTTGAACCGATCTCTTTTTCAACGGCAGGATAATTTCTCTATCCCCTCTGTGTGCTCTACACAATGCAGTATGTTCTATATTTATATTCAAGGCACATTTAATTCAGAGGAAACTATAATGAGTTTGCATTATTGCATTAAATGACTATCCTTCCACACGGATAATGGCAATACATATGACACTAATCCGATGACGTTTCCAGACAAATTCCTTCTTGATCTCGAAGAAGAAGGTGAGACCCCTGCTTCATGCGATAGTCCAACGGTAAAAGAGGATTTTTCTACTTGTAATGATTGCGTTGATGTAAATTTGTGGAACTCATCGACCTATTTATCCTCGAATGCGCTGGATCAATGGATATCTTACTGCCAAAGTGTCGGCGAGAACCCTTTATCAAACTCTGCTCCTACACCTACAACCTCCGCTTCGACTTCAACTTCTTCTCCTATACATACATATCTATCGACCAACTCACGAGTCCGAGTGATTGTTCCGGCAGTTGTTGTGCCTACTGTTGTTGTTGCCATCGCTTTTGTTGCAGTCCTTGGTACTGTGCTACGGAGACGGCGTGGTGCTCGACGACGAGACCAGTTAGCGAAAAGTTCAACAATAGATGATAGATATAAGGCGGAGCTCTCTGCTGAGGAGCCAGTCAAGCAAAAGCTCGATTCAAATGCCGTGGAGCCTGTGCGCGACCTGGAAGATACCGCGATCCAAGAGTTACCAACGCCAGCGAACGTAAACGAGATGAATGCACACTCGGAGTCATACCGAACACCAACTATCGAACTACATAAGAAATACCAAATCGAGAAATCTATGTAAATAGAATAACTAAAAATTCTGAAAGACCTTCTGCCTATACGATAACAATATAATCTATATCAAAGTCGGCATATTTCCAGGACTAATGTAGCCAAGCATGAAGGACGCTATGGAGTTATACGGCTGGGCAGACCGAATTTATAACCCTTATTTGGAAATGAAGATGACTTATTGGAAATGTTTATTTTATTATTTTAGCGATCTTTAATGACAGAAGACATGAGGCGCACAAATTTCAATCTTGTGATCATGTGAAAATATCTCTTGTTCAAAAAATGCATACCAACTTGTCATGCTGCGATTTTCGTTTCTTGCACTGAAAGTAGATTTCGGTCTCGGGGCCGATAGTCACGTTTCATCTTGGGCTGAAAAATAGGAGCTTCTTTGGAATGACTTTTGGACATGTAAGGATTCTCATTTGTGTGTTCAATCAAGATCTAGGTTAGAGTAAAATTACATCATCCCTGAAGAAGAGGCCTAGTTCTGAGTGTCCATTTTCGCAAGTTTATCCAAGACTTCCTCCCTTGTTTCAGCTGTGTCCACCTGGTTCACGTCTTTCGGAGTGCCCAGTCTCTTCCGAATTTCCTCTCCCTTGAACATCAGCACTATGATCGGCAGGAATCCCAGTCCACTGCCCAGAATAGCGAACATGAAAAACGCCCATTGATAACCAATCCTTTTACACAAGATAACCACGTAGAATGCGAACGTCATGCCGAATTCCTGGCGTATCAAATTAATGAGCTGTGAAGTCTCCGAGCCTTGTGCACGATATGAATCAATGCTGTACGTGTAACACGTGGTTGCGATAACTTGGAGTCCAAAACATGCGATGGCCATTCCAAGAAGCGGGACAAACCAGAAAATGTGATACTGAAGTGTAAACCCGTAAATAATCAACCCGGCAGGAACAAGGAATGCACCGGTCCAAATTGCCTTCAGACGGATTTCTGGAGGTGGGTTTGCACCATTGAGCTTCTGGCGAGCGCGATTAACGATGCCGTCCAGAACGAGACCGCCTGCAATTTCGCCCAAAATTCCACCGATAGAAAGAGCACCTCCATAAGCGAGTCCAATTTTGAGCGTGTCCCAGTGAAAAGCTTCAGAGAAGATGCTAGCAACAGTAACTGCGGGGAGGATAGAGGCAAATCCGTACTGTGCTGCGTAGTACAATGCGGGAAACAGGACCGAGGGATATTTTGCCATCTTCAGGGACGGAATAACGAATTGGTTCCAGCGAAGCTTCAGCTCCGGGAAACTTGAGTATGGTTTAAGTCGAGAAATGTAAGTTCGAGGGGTGAAGTCAACCTCCCTCTCATTCACGGTACGTGCCAATCTGGTTTGGTCGCGTACATAAAGTGTTTCAGGAAGGCAAAATGTGATAACGAGAAGCATTATTCCATCCAGTATGGCAGCGAACTTGAATGTCCATCTCCAACCAAGGTACTGACCAATCAGCCCGCCAACGATCGGCGCAATGTGGGCTCCCGTGGTCAGAATCACAGTGAACAGACCCATGGCTCGTCCTCGTTGGTGGTAGAAAAACAGATCGACCACCGTGGCCGGTCCGAGACCAAGTGCAGCTGGCCAAAGTCCGTTGAATACACGAGCGACAATCAACTGTGTGAAATTCTTGGCGTATGCAGATCCCAGAGCAGATGCAAATCCAATTAGCGTGGTCAGGAGATATATGGGCCTCCTTCCGAACACGTTTGCCAGCGGAATCCAGAGAAAGGGGCCGATTCCATTCAGGGCAATGACCACGGTCGTCTGATACGAGGCCCGTACTGTGGTGATGCCGAATTCTTTGGCCAACGGTGTATATGCGGGGTTGATGATGGCGGTGTTGAGGGTCCCGAGACTAGCAAGCAGACAGACTTGCACCAAAATCGTGATCTATGGGGTGATCGCATTAGCACAGAGAACTCTTGTGAGAAAATCCGGTCCCTCCTCACCTTCAACCAGAGTGGGAAGTTCAATGGATCGTTCGGATCATCCGAGGGCCTTGGAAGAAAAGTATCTCTATCGTGATCTACTGCGACATTCTCTGTCTGGGTCGGAAGATCAACTTCCTCTTGGTCTGGCTTGGCCTCTACCATCTTGACGATTTGCTTGCAAAGGAACCAAGTCGAAAGGGTAGCCAAAGAGCCGAGGGTCGGAAATTTAGAAAATTTATGCAGTTCTATTTTGGATGAAAACGAAGCGAAGCAATTTGTTTAGTATTTATACTTCAAGGTACATAATAAAGAGGTCCTTGCGGCCTTCTCCCCGGACGCCCCGCTGTCCCAGAAAATGTCCCCAGCAAAAACTTATCATGTGCAAGCCACGTGGAAAGCTTAAAAATAAAAAGAGAATAGAAATCAAAGTTTACCTGGAGGGAAGTGGAGAAATTGGGGGTTTCAGAGGCCGAAATTTCGGATGGGACGTTATCCGAACCGGGGAGTGTACGTTATCCGAAATGCGAGTCATGGAGGGCAAGTTTGTTGCATGCATTATAGATATTAAGACGTCTCTCTCTCACTTGTCTCTCACACTGACAAAATTTTAATACTTCACTATGAGACACGCTGTTACGTTGCTTTCTAATCAAGTACCACTGCAATCGACTCGGGCCGTTTCAGGCAACGCAGATGCACCCAGCTTCTTCGGCATCGCACGAGAACTATGGGGAGTACGTACGGAGTAAATGCGTCGGCTGTCGCGGAAAATGCCGATATGTCCGGAGATTTTTCACCGGGCGGAGCTGCTAAGAGGTACAACATGAGCACTAGGTGACTTTTGCTTTTTCGAAACGTGGTTTTGGGGGAATTACCAACATTAACGACAGGCACAGTAGCCAGTCAAAGTATCGGGCCCAATCAAAATCTTAGTGTAGGTCACAAATTTTTTTCGACGCGAATCCACATTTGGTTTGAACTGAGCAAGGTTGGTTGTTACAGTTACAAGGGGCTGAACTGAGACCGATGGTCCCAATAAAGGAAACCAGTTCGACTTCTAATCGATAGTTTCGAAGAACATCATTTATGATACGCATTTCCTCATTAAACGTCTACAACTGGGGCCACGCGTACTTTTTATTGGATGTGTGGATATATTGATTTGCATAGGTAATCCATTGGACAGGATTGCTCAGGTACAGCACCTGTGTCGTAAAAAGGGCAAAGCTAAGAGCCAGTCGGAAATTTTGCCGATGATATTTGAAGATCGGAAAGGCCATTGCAAGCCTCACGAAGTTCTGGGGCATCTTTTCTTTTATCTCGAAGCCACAGTATTGCTTTTGAGTATGCTGAAATCAGCGTATTGCATGATGTAAAGCCCTGTTTCTAAATATCTCTATTGCGTCCTGTCTCGACCTAGCTACTCCTCATGTAACTTTGTCTGCCTCTTATATAAAATCATCAGCCTTTTTCTTGCACTCTTTATAATCTCTCTCCCGTTGGAGATTTCCCGTCGGAATTTCAAGCGTATTTCACGATTAATACAATTTTTCATCTTTGAATGACTCTTCTGCCTTACTTTTCTGTTTGCTCATCTCAGACCACTTACCCTTAGCATTTTCTTATTGCCTTTGCTGCGATATCAGTTAAAGCAGTCGCCTTCCTCTCCATCCGCGCTATTCGAAGTGAGATTTCAAGCGGCCGAACAAGAGCTGGCAAATCCTCGCTCTCCTTAAGGTAGATGTCAAGCGAAAAGAATTGCGTGTCCTGGTTCTTGTGTGGTAAGTGGCATTATGAGCGTATTAACGAAGATTTGAAAATTTGTCCTATCCAAGCACAGCTTCACCTCTAGAATCTAGTCTAATCTATTTCGCCGGATCCGACATAAATCTGATCTCAGTTAACTTCCAATCTTCTACTACGAATATTTTTTAATATTATTAATATTCCAGAAGATTCAAAGAGTATTATATAAATAGTTTCATTGATTCATTATTAAGACCAGGTTGGAACTTAGAAGTCGTATTGTATTGTTTAGAGATAACAGTATATATTATAGTCGTGTTGATGTTATATCATATATGCAAAGTTGGTGGTTTGTTTATTGTGCATTATCGAGCACTACGTTTCTCCTACAATATCTAGAATCAGGATCGGAGATATCCAACCTAAGATGATAAGACTGTTTGGATCATTGTATATACAGTTATAGTGGATTCAGCGACTCCAACCTCAATGCGCGAATGACATAGAAGGCTCTGTTGCAATCAAAGAACAAAAAGATATGACTTGTTCAATTACGTAGGCCAACATAGTTTTCCCGTGAAATGAGCACGTGACGTGCTAGCAATCTCTAAGAGCACTTGGGATAATCCTCGTAGGTGTCAAGACAAAGTCCTTCGCAGCAGTCGCTGCTCACTGCGCACGCTACGCCCGCTAGAAGAAATTTAGTAACTGGAGAATTTCAGTCTCGATGATTTCAGGTGTTCATACAAGCAAGGCATCGTTTTTCAGTATCGCCTAATAATTGTGTCAACTATACCGATTTCCCTAACTCAGATTGGGCGGAAGAACATACGTTCGATGGCGACGGCGGAGCAAGCTGTAGCAATGATGGCAAGAACAAAGATGGAACCAAGTTTGAATTGCATGCTGACGTTGTGTTGTTCGATATTAGACGGGTAAATTTGAGTTGGGATGGGATGGTGTTCAGAAATTACAAAGACGAGTGAAGAGCATCTCTTTAAATAATATAATTAAATATACTTACGCGTCATAACATGACGTTCAAATATTGAGATTTTCCAAAAACCAACACTTCTTAAACCAATGATTGACTTCGAAATGGGCTGAATGTAGATCGACCCTCCAGATGGCAGATGCTGATCGTCAAATGGACCCCAACCCCATCAACGGGGGATTTGGAGGCCACTAGTTTGATGCTGAATACCACCGTACTAGCCAAACAGCTTCATAGCCCTTTGTGTTAAGAACAATATATTTCTGGCTGATGATAAACCGTGAATAGGATTGGATACACGGGAGTGACAATGGATGGATCGTTGGTTTCCAACGCCGGGCGCTTTTCAATACGCATCGAGCGCAACTCCATAAGATTGCAGTTCGAGAACAAAAATTATGATAGCATTTCAATACCGTGAGGGAAACGTGCAAATGGATGATGACGTACTCTCATAATTATAAGCTCAACAAACTAATATCAGCCAAAAGCTTATATCGCAGGCACCTGAGGTGCTTGACCAACTAGTATGGAGATCGCTCAAGCATATATTAAACTAGTAACTGGCCCCCAATGATAATGTTACTTTCAGGCTTCGGGTAGAAAGTGAACAAGAATCAGGATAGCAAAGAGTGACAAATATGAAACAGTTCTAGTTAAGATCTTATAGACACTCTCTAGCTAAGCGCCCATACCTGAAATTAGGGGCCACGTACTCTGAATGCTCCTACGGCGAACGACAAGAATGAATCCATCTTGTTATGGTTATGAATGTTTAAGAGGTACCTGCCAAGTAGTGTACATCCTATGATAGTGTCCATAACCAGTTTGATTTCTGTGTATTTGTGCCATCACCCTGTGGCAGAGCTTCACCAAACCAGCAGCCAATTCGAAGCTCATACGCATCCTAGGGAGAGCTCATATTGTTATTACTCACCATCCTTCTGAGAAATGTTCGTTTCAACAGATATGATTCGTCGTTTGTAGAGAAGATTGAAGGGGAGTCAAAAATCCAAACCTTTTATTCAAGATGGATTGATTCGATAAATAACTCGCTAGAGCGTTTAACGAAGTCATACGTCTTAGATCAATCTGCTTCAACCATCCGGAAACCCCAGTATTTTAGAGAAGAAGTCGAGTTGTGAGTCCAAGATTACGCATAAGGTAGTATTTTGAAAGTAAATCGTTCACCCATAATAAATTGTGGTCAATCAATTGCCCAAAATGCTGCGACGGGAAATGTTTACCCGGGCAAGGCTCACTGAGGATTACCGTCTTGGTGTTGACGCCACGATTTAATCTTATTACTAGCCCATGAAACTTCGTTCTCGCTACATCCATATAGCATTGGCTTTGGGTGGCTCCTACACCTCAATATGCCGAACAAAGCCCTGTAGAGCCATATCCGAGTCATATCGTGGAAATATTTTAAGAGCAATTTGTTGTCAAAGTAATCTCCAAGAAGTATAATTAGCACTCGTTAGTTATCACTACCATAAGTGTCCATCAAAAGCCAATATTGATTAGGCTATGGATAGCTTTCGAGGTTGCCAGCGTTGAAGCTACCTTGGTGGCGACCGACTCCCGTAACCACTTGTCTCATCAAAGAACGTGGAAATATTTGTTCAAAGTCAACTAGATCAATTACCAAGGCCCTGGATAATAAGTGGTCTAGAAGGCAACGTCATTATATTTATTTATATAATTGCGAGTTTAGTTACTGGGTGATGGCTGCTACGCTACAGCTTTAGCATCTTTGCACGCGGGGACTAAGGTTACTTAATGGGTGAGTGATGCTTCCAAACTACATCTCCGACTACCCTTGCCTAGGAACGACAGCGCTCCGTGATTACGGTGAAATTCTTGATTAGGTTGAGGGTTTCGACTTTTTAACCCCTACTCACTGCATTTCTTGTATATTGGCGAAGTAATACACGCTCGTCCTCAAATGTTGTACGGATGGTGTTAGTTTGAACCCAACTACGGCGATTCCGGGACTAAATCCAGACAAATCAAGTTCTCCGATCGTTTTCTTCGGGATTCTTCAGGATTAAGTAAACAGGTCCGTTAGCGAGTAAGTCTTCAAGCCACAATAAGTACTTATTCGTTGCCCACTGAGTGACAGTCACAACCAACAGCACGTGGTAGAAAAATGATCAAATGGAGCACAGCAACCAAAAACATATAGATGATACGTTACTGTCTGCCACGCCCGGACATATCCGCTTCTAACTATGTTCGTTTCAGGAAGATGTCGCGAAGTTACCCCTCACAATTCGGTGGTTACAACGTTGTCTTTAGTTGAGCCACAGCTGTGCCCAGGCTGCCTACTGAGGTTAGCAGGTCAAAAAATTGAGCGGTTGGTCGTTGGCTCAAAGTAAACACCACATAAGCTGTAAGAAATATATTGAAAAATTGCAATACTATGCAAGATACGGATTATGCCTAAAGTAGAGAATGAAATTAATCACAACGATCAATAGGAGGGGATTAGATTCTGGTATGTATTTCTGTACACTATCCTCGTTCTTCTTATCTTCTCTCTGTCGGATTGTCAAGCCACAACGGGCCCATGTAGCATGGTATAGAGTTAAGCAATATAAGCAAGCAATATAAGCATACAATTTAGCCCCAGATCTACCAAAGTGAGACACGGTCTGGGGTACAAACTCTCCATATTTCGAAATGCCAGTTATTCAAACTATGTGAGTGAAACGATACAAGACGCCACGTACGTTGGTTCGAGAAATAGAATCGCCTCATCACTCGGTTGTTGCTTTGCATTTCATTGGTTGAATGTACTGTTGGTTTGTTGGGTTGTTAGCTCTAGGACTGAAGAAGACTAAGGTCCCCGGGCATCTAAATTTCCCTTACGAAGCTTAGTCTCGCTATTGTTTCAATTTGCTTGCATATGCAACTGTTGCAACGTAACATAAAAGATCTTGGGTCGAAATGGATCGAGTATATATAAGGCCTGCTGGATTTTCCTCAGGGGAGGTGGAATATTATTACAAAAGACCAAACCAGGCTTTTATAAGGAATCTCTAAAATGCGATCGACCATGAAGCTTGTCGGTGGCCTGGCACTGGGTGCTATGGTGCAGCAAGCATCAGCAGGCATAGGGTACACAACTTACGCAGAGATCAACGAAGGCGCAGACAACTCCGGCGTTACCGCATATTCGCAGCCGATGTCTCTTTCCAAAACTCTCTTCCTCTATGTCCAGATTGAGCCATACGGTGGTGATCACGCCGATATCATCGCTGACTTCAAGACCTTAGCCACAAATTACGGAAGCAATGGTATTTCAGTGATCCCCCGTGTACGCTACGGATACTCGGACGGGACAATCACCACAGAGCCAACAGAGGACATTCTCATGGCTGATGTAGAGCTCTTCGTCTCCGTATATGAAGAAGTTGGCGAGCTCATTGACATTCCTGTTATCCAAGCTGGATTCTTGGGAGAGTGGGGAGAGTGGCACGTAAGGCTATACATACCCCAGTGAAATCCTAGAAGTAGATCTTCGGCTATAAGACACATGCTAAGCTTAATTCATGTAAATTTAGGATGGCCAATATTGCGAGGCTCAAGGAACCGCTGATACCGCAGCAGACCTTGCAATTAAAAAGGAGATCGTCGACCAACTTCTCTCGACAGGCTATAAGGTTGCACTTCGCTACCCCCAGGATCACCAGGCCCTGTTCAACGGAAGCCGCGAGGTAACTATTCATGACGATTGCATCTTCGATGGAGGCCCAGATGGTTATGACGGCGGCACCTTCCCATCTGATGATTATTCATCTTGGATTGAATACACTATTCAGGTTGCTGGAAACAACACCTTTGGCGGAGAAGGCTGCAACAACGCTGGTGACTCCACTTATAACTGGTCGGATACCTCTGCCCTGTGCGGCAGCAACGGTTTGGCCGCATACATTACCACCATGGAAATGGCATATATGAACGTAAGTCGACGTTGAAACACAGAAACACGGATCAATTGACTGACTACGAACTTCTAGTGGGAGACACCGGATCCATTTGAAGCCATGTTTTCGGACTCCAGCGACACTTCCTGTGTCGACGCCATCTCGGAAGCTCTTCTCGCATGGTCTTAAATGATTATTCCGCATGACATTAGGTCGGGAATATGAGGTATATCTGGAGACTACTGCGAGGCCCATTGGCAGGCTTACGACTTACTGTTTAGCTAGTGGCTGGTACTTTTGGTTCAGCAGCCTACCTAGACGTTAGTATTTAGGCAGATTGGTGAAAATACAGAGGCCATTCAAAATCTACGCTATTTGGTAGTAGGGAGATTTTCTTATTCCTCAAGTAACGCACGACTGCCCAGCGCTTGAAGACTTGGCCTTTGCCTAATGTGCTATGAGGACGATGATTGCATAACGACTAATGCGTGTTATCACGGCCGTATACTTCCAGTTTTTCATGCGTAAAGAAAGATGCAATTCGCCCAATTTGAGCAGAATGTATTAAACCAACTTCAAGTGTCAATAATCACTGCAAGGCTGGCAAATAAAGACACCACTTCTTTCAGAGGGCATTTTCTGGGCATCTCAAGGTGATAGTCAGCGCGAAATGCACACTTCCCATCGGTAATCTCACCGCATTTCCCAATGGGATCAAATGCCATTCTCCTAGATACGTCCCACGGCCCAAGACAATTGACAAACATCATGCAGTGGGCTCTCAATTTGCAGCCTACAGCCTCTGTAGCGGGATTAGCGGATCTTAGATCATAGCCACGAAAAAGATGAATCAGATCGACTGCATGGTGTGCTCTACTCGAGGCTTGCTATGTATTCGCCTGATCAGACATATTGGTATGCCTTTTTTGAGTCTTCCGCCACGTTGTTGTCATATTGCCAGCGAGGATTGTGAAGTGGTAGTCTTTGATAAATTCCAAAGCACCAAGCTTACAAGAAGTGATCCTGCTCCGTATGATGCCATATGCAGCTTTGACTTTTGTAGCATTCGTCAACCTGTCAATTCATTTTTCCATAGCTTGTGAGCTAATGGATTCAATTCCGTTTCGCCACATTGCTGACTTGAATTCTATCATTAATAGCTCCATTAAGCAGCTAGAAACTAAGATTACTCACATCGTAGTCGCAATCACAGACCATACGACTCTCAACTCATTTCAAGCTTAGTCGCCCAGCCGTTCAATGCATCTGAAGCTTGTAGCCACAAGTTATCAATGCCATTCTCCGCCTATTGAAGCACTAAATCTGTAAGCACGTTATGCAATGAGCTATAGCCGTCAATTTTGACGTGTCATGATAGTAGAGTAACAAATAAGTCGCCTCTTTTTCGTAGACAACGGGGGTGAGGGTGATAGGTAGAGGGGTGACCCAGATTGCAGAATGACACGGTTGATAGGTGTTCCAATAATTGAATGAGCATGCGTATATACAGCGCCAGCAATTTCTCATGCTAGCGCGACACTGTTCTTTAAGGTGCCTACGTGCCCTAGTATAAGTATGTAGATGAATATGTTCTCTGGGCGTCTATGTGCTCTAGGCGCTGATATGCCCCGAGATAGCTATTTATATATCTGCTGTGTAGTGTATACGTGGATATAAGAATATGCGCGTGGCTAAATGTATATCCCAGAAAGTACGAATTTTGTCGCCTGTGTAAGTATAGGCCGCCGTTACCGTGGACTATAGCGACCTTAACGACAAAAATCGGTTTTGTTTGGCGATACTACGGAACGCAAGGATAACCAATGACTAAGGATTCACGTATTTTTTCCCATCTAGTTTATAACAATGTTTATGAAAGTACCGACATTTGGACTAGTCTTCTTATCTTCAACGATGACCGTAATAGGACCACATACCACATGCCTTGTTCGCGCATCTGTACTGGCCGTGGAAAAACAAGTCGTTGGTTGCACTCATTTGCATGCGAAGGCCCACAAAAATCGAGTGATTTGGGAATATCAGAGTTGCGCTTGCCTAGTAGCGGCCCTACATTACCCTCAAGAACGGGCCGGAAAGCACAGCGCGAACATACTGCGTCTGTCCATAAAATTGCTGGACCACAATCTCACCGATGGAACGTAAAGCGGACCTAGGGTAGTCATGGCTGTTTATCTACCCCCTACATACATTAGAATACGCGGTCAATGCTGGTATTCATCGTTCAAACCCAAACCTATACGCAAGGGCATCAACCACCTACCTCGAAGAAAAGTTCATCATTTCACACGTTTATTTAGCCCCATCTTACACAGGCTCTGATGGCGGTACTATGCTTTGAACCCGAGAGGCCACCTAAACCTGTTGAATCGGTGAGGCTGAAGAGCTAATTACATATATGCATAATGGAAGTAAGCTCCATTAGGTAGCAGGGAACTACTTCTAGTGCAATGCTATTCTGGCCACGTTTTAAATGCGACCTCCGATCTTGCTGCTAAATACCGAGTACGTTTACTCTAACTTGCGTTATGCCGAACTCCACAACTCTAAGTGCAGAACTTGAAGACAGTAGGTAGATAATGAGCTAGTATTATAATTGTACTAAACAAATTACTGATTAGTTTGGGGGGTGACAAATCCGCAAAAATTTCGCATAAGTTGGCAAACATGCTATCCCGTTCTCTCCGGACGGAGCGCGCAGTGTTACATTCACTTATTTCTAGGTAGGCACTAGTCAATGAGTCGCATGCGGAAGAGCTGTACTTATTAACAGTGTTGCTTTTCAAAGCTGTAGTTACTCGTATCTCGTTCCTCGCTCGCTAAATATTGTGTAGCATCATAAAAAAAGGCGTTGTTGCTTGTGGTGTCTGAATCTTTTTAGAATTGCTTGTTTTCTACGTTGATTCTGAAATTTTCAATGTCTAATTATAAACTCTGTATTCCTTCTCCACCAGAATCCATCCACAGGAAAGACGATGGCTAGTCGTTGTCTTTGCTGTATTCCTAACGACACTAGAGCAGTTCCGCAGGAGAACGAAATACGCCCTTGACTCTCTGGGAGGCTCTAGCGCCGGGTAGCCGGCGTGGTGGAAGAAGCGCCAAGTCGTTGGTTGTTGGTTTTTTGTTGTATATGGCCATTTGAGGGAAAGTCTGATGAGCCAACTAAGGTTGAATTTAAACTAATCCAAGCCAGTATTGTAGTTAATCGTCCTGGCGGCGGTACCTGCATACCATCCTGATTCGTACTATCATCTAGTCTGGTAGTACGGACCTATTTTAGTACTTTAAGCATACTGGCCAGCGACAGACATATAATTTGCAGGCAGTAATTACACTGGTATCCAGAAAAACTAACCGAATCAGAATTCTGGCGTTCTTTCGCGCAAATTATATCCACCATGGAGGCGCACACCAAACGGTAGGTAACATGGCCAAGCAATCCTGTTGCGCCAATTCTTCAAAGTCAAGTCACCATGACTTTTGCTTGCACTGTTTAGGCAAGTCCCTTTAAAACCGTCTTCACCGTGTATAATATAAATATACATTAAGACCCATAGTCTACCAGAATCACCCCTCTTTGTTGTTCGCATGCATCGAGGTACAAAATCTTTGAAAAATGTATCTCAGGAGTATCGTTTCGCTCTTATCCGTGACTGCCGCGGCATCAGCAAGTGGCCACAGTCATGAGAGACTATTGGCGCGCAATGCATCGCAACTGAATACCCACCGAAATGTGGCGTATTATGCCAACTATGTCAGTTTCGTGATCATACCACTTTGTTGAGATGTATTGTTGACAAATAGTCCAGGATATTTATACTGCCGAGTACTTTGTGACAGATATTCCTGCGGCCAATTTAACTCATATCATTTACGCCTTTGCAAATATCAACTCAACCACCGGTGAAGTGTAAGTCTTACATCGTCCTAGGACTCAGTGTCAGCTAGCCATAAGTCTAATAAACCCTAGGTATTTGAGTGATGACTATGCGGATCTGGAATACCTTTACCCCGGAGACGATAATTCAGCTCCAGGGACAAATGTTTATGGCAACATAAAACAACTTTATCTCTTGAAGAAAAACCAAAGGAACCTGAAGACCATGATCTGTATAGGAGGTGGCACCTACTCGACGAACATGGTTCCTGTGCTAGCCAACGACACCCTGCGACAAGCATTTGCCAATTCCGCTGTTGATCTCGTATCGAACTTGGGTTTCGATGGCATAGACATTGACTACGAAAGTGTCAGTAGCACTACCCAGGCCGCGCAATTTGTGGATCTTTTGAACAAGACACGCGTCGCTTTGGACGACTTTGCGGCAAACATAAGTACGACAGTCCCATTCTATCTCTCATTCGCTTCGCCAGCGGGGTCGCAGAACTATGACCTACTTGATTTCCCTGGGATGGAACAATATCTTGACTTCTACAATTTCATGGGCTACGCTTATAGCGGATCTTGGAATACTGATTCCGGCCAGGATGCTAATCTGTACTATTCAACCAAAAACCCACTGTCAACCCCGGTCAATACTAACGACTCAATCAATGCTTACGTCGCCGAAGGCGCAACAGCAAGTAAAATCAACTTGGGTTCTCCATTGTACGGAATTGCTTTCAACAATACATTAGGGCCAGGAACGCCGTTTGATGGTGTTGGCACTCTTGGCACATACGGAGAAGCTGGAATCTGGAACAACAATGACCTTCCTGTTGCCGGTTTCAACGCCACCACTTACGAATTACCAGAGATTGGGGCTAGTTACAGTTACGACCCGGTTAAGAAATACATGATTAGTTACGATACACCCAAGATCGCAGGGATCAAAGCAGAATATGTCGTGAAGATGGGCTTGGGCGGTATGATGTGGTGGGAAGTTAGTATGGACAAAACCGGAAAGTCAAGCTCAATTGGTAGGGCTGTCGAGAAATTTGGCGGTGAGAACGGCCTGGATCAGACCTTGAACCATTTGAACTATCCAAACAGTATCTACGACAATCTGCGAGCAGGCTTTCCGGATAATGGTGTTAATACCACCACATCTGCTACATCCAGCTCAACTCCTACATCTACCTCTGCCCCTACCTGGGTCTCAAGCGTCTCTCCCTCTCTTATCGAGCCCAGCACAGTTCCTTCTTGTACAGAGTACCACCTTGTTGTCTCAGGTGATACTTGCCTCAAAATCGAGGAAGAATACGGAATTACTTCTTCCCAGGTAAGTATATCTTTTGATAATAAAAAGATATTGGGTACTAATTCCACTATAAAATTAGTTTACTGAATGGAATCCGTATGTCGGAACAGATTGCGCGAATCTCTGGTTGGACTTCTATGTTTGTGTGAAGGCAACAGATGCCACGAGCACTTCCAGTTCGTCGTCTTCCAGTACATCTGCAACTAGCACAACTACAAGTACCGCAACTACTCCCACAACAACTGTTGCGCCATCGCCCCTGATGCCCAGCACTATTGCCTCATGTACTGAATACCACTATGTCGTCTCGGGTGACACTTGTTACAATATCGAGGAAGAATACGGAATAACTGCTGCTGAGGTAAGTATATTATATTTAAACTAAACGCGGATACTATTTCTAACTTTTGATTAGTTCCTTGAATGGAATCCATATGTTGGATCAGATTGCGCGAATCTCTGGCTTGACTTCTATATCTGTGTGCAGGCGCCAGACTCCACAACTAGCTCCTCGCCTTCTCCTACTGTTGCAACTGTCACAGCAACCGCCACTGGCTCTGTTAAGAGATACCTTGGTGAACGAGGCGGATTCCAAATGTGATTTGGTACTTATTAATTCTCTAATTTGAGATTATAGAAAACATATTGGGGTTTCGGCTTCTTAATTGTATGTTAATGTTTACAAAGCAGTTTAGAATATTTAATAACTCTAGCTACTTTAAAGGGCATCATCTGATACTTTTACTCTTCTAGTTGACATTTGAATATTGCTATAAACACGTTTTGAGTGCGAGATGATCATGTATTGGTTTCATAATACGGCTCGCAGCTTACAAGGATGAATGTGACTACCTGATGAACTTATTGACAGATCACTATCGCATTTATACAATATGCTGCAACTTTTGCTCTCTGATTTTCAACTCATTACAATTGGAGTGGCAGCCATTACTAAACGTTAGGGTCTATAATTGTATAGGCCCAAGATTGGCTGACACCTCAAGCGAAGCCAGTGCTGATCAACCAGGTCACATCTTCGTTGTACGTAGCGAGATTGTCAAACGCCTCACCTCCACCGTTGCTCGCAACGTAGAGCACGTCATAGTAGTGACGGAAAAAGCGAGTAGGGTAGCTCCATGAGCGAATCGAGTTGCCTTCACCAGTCAAACCAGCCATCGGGCAGAATGTAGCGTCCTCATAAAACTGCTTGGTGTCGTCGTTGGCATCGAGATAGAGCTCAAAATTATAGTGCCGTATATAGCTGCCGGGAGTATCAACGGACTCAAAGGAGAAGCAGCCGCTGTTACCCAGGCCGGTCTGAACAATCCAACTAGCTTGCTCTTTGAGAGTGGTACTGCTAGACGAAGAGACAACCTGCGTATTGACAATGGTGCCGTTGTGTGCGATGTACCGGTCTGTATAGCCGGGTGTAGTTGCTTGGAGTGAGATAGAGGAACCCACAGTGAGTGCCGGGCCGCTTGTCAAGGAGGCGACCGCATAACCAGCATCTACAATGTTAGCCTGCACTGAATCTTCAGTATCGTCTGACGGATAGCCAGTTGTCATCACACCCTCATAGAAGGTGCCTTGGGCGCTGTTGCTGTTGTCACCACCAATTCCAAGAATAATAGCGCCCTCCTTGTGCATCGGATTATAGCCACTAGGGCGCACGCCGCTGTAGTAGGTTGACAGTGAACCAGAAACAGCGTCACCACCGCGGATTGCCCACTGGTCTGGTTCACCCTTGACAATAGCCGTGACAAACCTCCAAGAAATGGAAGGGTCACCATCATTAACAGTAGCGCTCTCCCCGGAGAACAAGCCGTTCTCCAAATCAGCCATAATCCAAGGGCCGTCGCCAGCACCAGTGCCCCAGTAAGTCTCGTCTCCAAAGTAGATGGCCTCCATGTGGCCGTCTCCCGTATCCGTGTTGCTGGTTTCGGCGTTGCCGTAGTCATAACAGCACCCGTCATTATAGTGAGTCCCATCCAGCACCTCATACATCCCCTGAGGCTCGTCACCTGTGGCTGTGCCTACAGCAGCATCGTTACGATACCCGGTGCCAGGCGAGATGAATACACCATACGCCTTGTCTCCGTTCAGTGTTACCGGTGCGCCTATTGCACTGGCTAAGTTGTCGTATTCATCAGCCGCGCCCCCTGGCGGAGCCCGAGTGAGATGGTTTCCGTAGCCAGACTGGTCGTATATAATGGAAATAAGACAGGTGGTGCCGTCACAGAAGGTGTCTTGGGCCGCAGCATCAGCGACACCACCGGCTGAGAGCGGTGATATAGTTGTCGTGGTATTGTCAGAGCCTCGAATCACTTCGTACAACGCGCCATCATAATCACTGTACAAAGCCCTGGTGGTGCTATGCGCAGCGACGCAGGGAGTGCCGCCGTCCGCATAGATGTCGCAGGGTCCCGCCGCGACGAGGGAGCTCAGGACAGCAAAACCTAGGGCTAGCACATATGCGCGCCTGAGGCTTGGTAATGAGAACATGTTTGATGACTTCGGTTGAGGGATGGCAGTAGAACAGCCCCCTGCAGTTGTTCCCAAAAATCGCTCACTTCAGGTTTGTCCGGCGACTGAATTTGGATGGGCACATGGCAGGTTTTTAAAGCCACATCACCACGTCCCGTCTGTCGCAGCATGGCTCTCATTCCATCTGCCGAGACGTGTTTATTGCCCTCCAAGACTCAAATCCCTTGCTGCAGTAGTCGTAATTTCCTCCAATAATCGCTTTTGTAGGGTACATTGTTTCCGACCATCCTGCGGGGTGCATTCAGGACGGCTCCGACAACCCCGTCGGAGGAGCGATGCTGCTCTCCACCGTTGCATAAATAGGGCCGTGTGACGCATGGAAGTCTGCTTTTCACGAAAATCAGAGGTGGAACAACAAGTTCCACCTAACTTGGAATGATCTGCAACCGAATTATGGTTAACATTAGCCCGGCTAATTAAGAAGCTTAACCATCGGTTAGAACTAGAGACGTGTTGCAACAAACCCCCTCAACGGATAATTCTTGTCAGTACCAGCTGGCAAGTAGAAATGACCAATTTCTGCCCCGGATCTCGTTTTCTTAAAATTCCTTGCTCCATTAATTTAATTTTGACGGGTAAACAAAACCTTGGAATTAAACTAGACGCCAGCAGACTCTTTCTACCTGCGTAGTCAATTGGTTAGAGACGTGTTGAAGTCAAAAGTGATTCCTGTATCTTTTAAATGAATTATACATTAATCACAAGCTATTTGTGGATAGTAACTCTTGATCTCAAAAAAGTTAGCCACATCCCGGTAGCGGCGAGACAAATTCCGGTTCCGCTTGATGTATCTTCTATTTGATTCATCAAATGGGTGTGTACTGGAATGGACATGGAAATCATTCAACAGTGCTGGAACAGCCATCTCCCGCCGGTCCCGGTGCTACACCATTCGCTCTGATCGGATTTTACCTGTTTAATCCGATGTAAAGCCCAGTACATTGTAGCTGGGGGAAGTTGTGTATACTTGACAGCTTTTTATTAAATATTGGCCGTTAATATATTATTTTTTGAGGAATCTGAAAATTATTTCCGTTCGTACTTCGATTTGTGTTACCATTTTTGAACCCCTCTTCCTTTCCAAAATCTCGTCATGGCCTCCCCACATTCCCTCAGGGGCCTCACCGACCGAGAGGAAATCACGGACACCGTTGTGCGTGCCTGTCTAGCGACGGACGAAAATGAAAAGGAACAATGGAAATCCGCTTGGGCCGACGATCCTGCAATCACCTTCTCCACCAGTGACACAACTCTCAGGGGCAGGGAAGAAATCGACCAAATAATCGACCGTGTTGGGCCTATGGATACCCAGCATCTGATCACCAATATCCGGATTGATATTAAGAGCGATACAAATACAGCCGTATTAGGAGCGCAGGCCCTCAACCAGCATTATCCTGCAGGCAGCGGCCTAAACATTGACGCAAAATCATTGCTAGTAGGGGGCACCTATGATATTGAACTTGTCAAAGATTTAAGCGGAAAGTGGAAAAATAAGTCGTGGGCGATGAGGGTTCTCTGGCGACAGGGCGATCGGACAGTCACGCGTAATCAACAGACGTGAGGGCTTACTCCACACCAAATGCATCGTGATCAGTTGTCCTGCTGTTAATTATTTGTTGGCACTTGGTTTGGCTATTTGCAGAGCGTCCCAGACGGCAAGGGGTTCTTCTTGGGTAGAGAGGGGTACGAACAACACCGAGATAACTAGGTATATGGAGTAGATTACGTATGTGCCTAAACGGAAGAAAGTTAGTATTGTCGAGTTAGAAAATGGTTGCAATGAGTCGCAATAATCAATTGGTGAGAACTCCTGCCAAAGACAGTCAGTGCTTTGCAAACGTGCGGGAATCTAGCATCAATAGATCTATTCTAGAGGTTAATACGAATTTGAAGTCTCAAGTCGGATAATTGTCGTGTCAAAAAGCGGCATCTCGGATATTATTCACGTCAAGTTCCCCGCAAGTACTGACCGGAAAAGCTGACGAAATCTTGAAAGGCTCGGCTCGTAGTTGCGGGGTATGTGGAGGAAGCTTCCAAGATTTTAGGACTGTGGAGAAGGGGGATCGCATGCAACTCATTTACAAGGCATTCTTGGCTGGTGCCGGAAACTCTTCCACTTCCAGCATCGGAATTTTTCCATGTTACTCATCGGAATTTGAATATGAATAAACATGCTCTAGTGCGTACCCCAGAAGGATAAGCGATAAGCAAGCGTATAAATCACTGAAAAAAAAAAACACACATCTGAAGTCTTTATCTACATATTAATTCTCGAGTCAGGATAAAACATGACTACAATGTTGAAAGCAAAGAGAACATGAGACATGTACAGATGATAAGTAAACAGCAAAGTCACGGAGAATTGGCAAATCGGCCGGAAGGACTTGACTTCCAAATAGCGACGGAGAAATATTTGCCATGACAATGGTTTTGCAACTCCATCCGCCATTTATACTAGACCCGAAAAGAAAGTCTATTCCTCTGGAAACGTCAATGACATTTAGTAAGGAGAAAGTCCGATTTGCCTTCCATATTCGCCCATACACTCAGTTCGACTCCACTTTCTTATTGGGATCCTGCGTTCGAAGAGCTCATCAATGTTCGCATATGACCTCCCAGTGAAGTCCGGAATGAAGAGGAACGTTGCAATCAAAGCAAGGAGACCCCATCCGAGGAACCGGTAAGCAGCAACTTTTGACTCCAAGTGCACGACCATTCAGCATATGGGTGAGGCCAGATTATATCTCTTAAGCAAAGTGCCTTGGACTGCTTGACCGAGCGAGTTGGACAGAGTATAAAGTCGAGCGAATCCAGCTTCGGTCGTGCAGATAGATCCATATGTTTCAGAGCCTATGGAATTCTCAATAACCCTCAGCGTAACCCAGGCAATGAATGCTGGGCCATCCTTTGTGGGATTAGGAAACGTCCTCACGGTTGCCGTGACATCAATACCCAGCATTGCAATGTTCATGGAAATGATGCCAATGATGAGAAGTTTTCTCCAGCTGATCTTAAGGAGGTCAATAACTGCTAAAACAAAGGACATTTTTCACTGCTCGATAAAATTTTTCTACATGGCATCTTGAATAGATTAGACTTTCATAAATTTGTTGAATAGGTCTATGCATATGACTTGGTATATTAAACACAGGGATCTCGGATTTCTATATATGTAGCGAATCTGCGCACGTGTTTTAGGGCTTTCCAAAACTTGCCCGTACGGCCAACCAGTTTGTGTTATGTCTACACCTAGGTACAACTGCGGGGAATTTCGAACTTTGATCCACCAAATTTTGCAAATGTGTATAAGTCAAGACTCTAAAAAGAGCGTGGATACGTCAATCATTAGTCTAACCTGTCTAGACATCGAACGCGAGATCATTACTACGAAAAGGCCCTTTTGTAACAACGGCCATGATCATTGTTTCCTGGTCTAATCATCCACTGAAAATGCAATCATAGTGGCAGCTACCACCGACAGACAGTTATATAAACGACCTTTTTACTGCGTTGAAATTACACACCCGCCTATGCTTCTATGCTTTATGAATCTAGTATGTGCATACGATGCTCTATTTTTTCCCATCACCCGCTTCGAGGTCAACGGTTCCTTTTCTTTTCCGTTGCTCAATCCAAGCTTTAGCTGCAGCTTTCTGTTTCTCGTCGTCGTCTCGCTTGAGTGAGTACTCCTTGACAAAGCAAATGCACAGGATACACTGTACTCCCGCAAGCGCCGTCATCATGTAGTATACAACTTGAACACCTCGAGCTGGAGTGGAAACTGAATCAGCTAAGATCGAAATAAATAAATCAAGAAATATAACAAACCGTAGGCATCGACTGCTTGGGTTGCTTGGATAGACGAAAGCCCCATTTTCGAAATTTGCGTGGGATCAGAGAGAATCTCGCTGATAATCGATGACTTGAAATTCAGTCCTTCAAGTTTGCTTCTGTTTAATACCGACAAACCATTAGCATTCAAGCAAGGAGCAAAGTTAACAGTTCAGTACTTACCGTACAATGTTATTAATGATTGTTCCACATGCGGCAACGGCGATCGTAGATCCCATCATGCGAAGAAAATTCCTTGCTCCGGTGGTAACAGCCATCTCATGTCTTTTAACCGCAGCTTGTATAGCGACCAGGGTAACTTGAAGGGTCTGGCCACTCCCCAAACCTGTAAGGATCTGGAAGGCTACCAGTTTGCCTGACGTAGTGGATGGGGTGACGGTTGTGAAGAGACCAGAAGCGACTGTCCAAAGAGCATAGCCGAGTACCAGGTTAATTCGGTAGCAAGAATACTTTGAGACAAGAAAACCGGATGAAAATGAAGTTATAATTTGTGATAAGATCAGAGGAAGAATGAGAACACCAGACTGGAAGACGGAGTCACCCCGGGCAACCTGGTAGAATTGAGGCAACTGAGAAAATTTTAGTAATAGTAGGGTCTATTGCAATTTTTGCGTAGATTGCTTACATAGTAAAGGTTGACAAAAGTAGCGTAGCCAGTTAAAAAAGATGTCAGGATACAAGTTGACACGTGGGAGTTTTTGAAAATGTGTACTATGCGGTGTTAGAAATGATAGGTAGAAATGATCATTACTGAACAGTTTAGTATTTAGATGAGACTCACAAGGTATCCTAGTTTGAATGAATCAGTATGTGTTTTCATAGCAGATTAAGTGAAGCTTACAGAGGTAGCCTGGCGACCTTGATTTCAACAAAGATGAACAACCCAATCAAGCCGACACCTATGAGCAGGGGTGCGAGCACTGCAGGTGAGGTCCAAGAATACTCTGTTCCACCCCTTCAAGGTCATTTATAAGTAAGTATGCTATTGTCTAATTCGCCATGATTAACCTACCAAGAAATTGGGATAAGTATCAAGATCGAAGCCAGGAAGCTGATTAAACAACCAATCCCATCAATCTGTTTCAACTTTTTCTTCGCATCCATTTGGACACGCTTCAGCGGAAGTCCAAAATAAACGATCATCATTGAAGTCACGGCTAGTGGTATGTTAATGTACTACAATTTGTCAGTTTAAAAATAGCGGTGAAATTAAAAAAAAAAACGCCGAGGACAGGGCTTACGAAACACCATCTCCACGACGCTTTCTCAGTAAATATACCCCCCATCAATGGTCCTATAGCTGTTGCGACGGCAACAACGACGCCTATAATTCCTTGGTATTTGCCTCGATCCTGCAGAGAAACGACGTCCGATATGACAATTTGGGTAACTGTAATAAGGCCTCCACCCCCAATACCGGCAATGGCACCTAAAAGTCGTGAGCTGCTATACTTGACCTTCGTCACAACGAAAAAACGGATGACTCACGTGCAACAATGAGCATTGGCATATTCTGCGAGACACCGGAGATAATGCTTCCAATAAGAAAAATGCCCAGACTGGAGAGAAGGATTAACTACAATGCAGGCTGTCAGTGATCAACAGGCTGAGCTTACTTCGTAATCAGCGCTAACCTTTCGACCGAATATATCACTTAGTCTACCGTATAGGGGCTGGCAGGCAGTACTAGTCAGCATGTAGGCTGTACCAACCCAAGACGACATGTCTGCATCATGAAACACCGCACCCAGAGTAGGAAGAGCCGTGGAGACGCTGCAGCCGTAGATGTCAGAAGGAAATATTTGACCACTGAGGCACACACGTACATTGTTTGGTTGAGCATTGAGCCTGGAAAGCAATAGCGTACGACTCAGCAGCAATTCCCACTAGTTTAGAAGAGTCTACTTACAGAACATAGCCGAACTTAGACCAGCGAAGACGACAAAGAGCTGTCTCATCGGTAACAGATTGGTCTGATCCTGTAATCCTAGATGTCGTTGCGCATTTCCTTCCGCTACAGTGTTCGTACCCTCAGCGGTGGTATTTTCTACAGCATCTTTTTCAGGTTTCTCTATAACGCCACCGTCAGTGGATGACGGAACGGTCTCAGGTAGACTATGCCCTTTCTTTTGACTTGGATTGACCGTTGTATTCTCCATGTCATCACATGTCCGCGAGCAAAGCTCTATCTCGTTTGTTTCAGCAGCTTCCACCGCTTCTCGGGCAGCACCAGTAGTCTCAGATTCCAGCTGAGCAGGATTGGTGGTGTTTGGAGCCATGATGTAGACCTCAATGAACTAGATGGGCGCTCTAGATACACCATAAAGAGCCCAGAGAAATCTTTATGACATCTAGAACTCCCAATCGCCTGAAATCAGATCAGCTTTCCTCAACAACCGTTTGGCGGCAATAGTTCTGCACGAGAAAAATTTTTTGTTTCACTTTTGTGTGGTGTAATCATGGCGCATGCAGGTACTAAGTACTATTCGACAGCAAGTGAGCCCTACGCATCCAAATCGGTTGTTCGGCAGGTTCGGCTGCACGCGCAGCCGAACAAGTTGTATTCCCCCACGCTTCCAGACTATCTCCGCCTTTTCTTGCGACATGTTGCCACAATTTGCTGGACCCAACTAGTGTCGGAAAGATCCGCGCGCACAAACAAGGCAAAGTCTTGCGAGCTAGCAAATTCTCTGGCGACTGAGACGGGGCAGCATGGAGGAATGCAGGATTTGTGGTGCCCGTCTTTCGGACTATACTGCCCCGGCACATACCCATACTACGTTTACTTTCAATCATGGCGAGTTCGGCTCAGAACGAGCATTCTGCCACAGAAGCGAAGAAAGCTAGGAGAGTCCGGACAGGTAAGTGATTGCTTTGGACAACAGCTCCGGGGGTGGTGCTTACTTTGTGCCCGAATTTCAGGCTGTTTGACCTGCAGAGCGAGAAAGGTCAAATGTGATGAAAGACCAACGGTTTGCGATCATTGCCGCAGCAGGTCGCTAGATTGTAAATGGCCCGAGAAGCAAGCGATTCGTAAGTCCCAGTTCGGGGTTCAATGGCTTTAGGCTGTTTCGTCGTAGTTTGAGCTGCTGATAAGTCTGGATTATCAGGGCCCATCAGGACTGTGCCGAGGAATACCCTACCTCGGCCTACATGTCGTCGACCAGCTTGTTATAGCTGCCGCGACGCTCGATCAAAATGCTCACAACATCGGCCTATCTGTGCCCGTTGCATACTGAACGAAATACCATGCGAATATCCGCCTCTGAGAGAAAAGAAGGATAGGTTGATGGCTGTCCAGTCGTGGAATAAGGACCGGCGCGACATGGTAACTGAGCTGGTGAGAAAAGATGGATCATCTACCTCGACATTTGGTACCACGGAAGGGCCGCTCGGTTATAATAACAGAGGTCCAATGAGCCCTGTCTCTCCGCAGGGGACTCAGGAGTTTCTCAATGACCAGCCTGAGGAGCCCATACGATCTCTAATTCTAGGGGCTAGTGGTACTCAAGCATCAAATGGAGAATCAAATACAGACAGGTGAGTTTCCTCTGCATGAACCACATTCACCCCCAATGCCAGATACCCAATGAAACTGAGCAATTATCTTTTCCTCGTAGCGGCAAATCATACATACTGGACCGGAATCGAAGGGAACGTCTTGTCGCTTCCTTTTTCCGCCATGTCCACGCATACCAGGCCAACGGCTTCATGCATCGAGATAGGACGATGGAAGCCGCGCGAAATGGGAAACTACCAAAGATGATCCTTCTCGCCATCTGCGCTGTAGGTTCAAGGTTTTCCAGTCCTCCAGAGCCTGCCTCGGTGGCAGCTCGTTGGGCTGACGAAGCAGGACAAATGCTTATAATGTCACGGGAGCTCTCGTTGGATAATGTGGTGACCTCACTCCTCCTCGCAACTTATACTCAGCATGCTGGGTTCTTCGTGCAGACACACACCTGGTCAGCTCTTGCCAATCGTCATGCTTTGAATTTGGGACTACATCGCGGGACTACTGATAACAACCAGACACCTCTTTCATGGATTGACACTGAAGAAAGAAGGAGGATCTTTTTCGCCTGTTACGCCCTTGATAGGCAGATCTCAAACGGGATGCCGGAATCGGTGTGCTGCCCTGCTGAACGAATAAATATTCCACTCCCTTGCCAAGGGTTCAATTGGCGGTTGGGCATCATGGCAGAAACCCCGCAAGCGATTCTGGAGGACGAAGAGTCTTCTGTGGCCCCATATCTGTATCAGAACGTCGGCCTAATGGGGTCCTATATTCGTCTTGTCGGCGCTCGTTTCATGGTCAAAAGGTGAGTTTCAGTTGTGCTGAAAATACAATGGTATGAAATACTAATCAGCTACCACTTCAGGTATGTCCATGCACTCGTAGAACAAACTAGTAATAATGGGATTCCTACGGTTCCCTTACCTTGGGATGCCACTTCACCTTTAAACGCGTGTCTTGCGAAACTCGAGTTCCTCAAAGGCTCCATATGTGAACGACTTCGAGTCACACGCGAGGTCATCAACACTCGACACGATACGCCAGGCATGGGATCACGGGTGATGATGTATCTATGGTGGAATATGTGCCACATAGAGCTGCTCCGCCCTACTTTGAATGGCTACCCGGAGTCATTGCCCCCCTATGTTCTCGCTTTGGCCCCGGGAGGATGGGTGAGGAGAGCTCGCCAAGCTTGCCTTAGCCACGCCCGAGCGATTACAGCAACTCTCACGTTCGTAGCAGAATCCATGCCTGGTGAACCTCTAACAATCTTCGATCATACCCTCCCTCGTCTCGTATACGTCGCCATCAGAATTCAACTGGAAAACATGAGAGAAGATCTCCCAGATGATAGCGAGAGGGAGAATCTTAAAACTGCTTTTGGGGTCATGCTTGACTTCGTTCAAAGAATGAGCTTGTTCTTCCGTCCGGCTCAGCTTCTGGTGATTTTTATTGACTGAGCCTCGCCGATATAGACTGACGTCTTGACATAGTTACAGGAGACGCGCCGACTACTCACCCGACACGGAATGAACCTTCAGGCAAATATCGATTTAGAAACGTGAGTTTTAAAAGAAAAGTGCACATAATCGTCGTGCTAATATGTTGTATAGTGAATGCGAGACGCCGCCCTACCCATGGTTCCAGAAACAAAAAAAGCTGGATGACGAAAAATCATCCACGCTTGCTGTGAGTTGGCTAACTGGTGATTGATAGATGGCTTTCAACTGATTCTCGCTTGGACAGAGCTGGACTGAGGAAGACTTGCGCATGCTGCACGGTGTATTTCCCGAATTTATATCCGAGAATGCGTGCTTGAATTTTGCAAACTGGGAGGAGCCGACGAATGAAAACCATTTATATAATTCTCCCGACATTGTTAGCCATCTATATTCAATGCTCGGGGGCGGTCTTGACTGACAAGTGATTTAGGAGGAAGGTCGGTCCATTATGGGTGTCGAGAGTGCCAACAATTTCAACTTGTCGCCTGAATCAACGCTATTTTCGGTTGATGTAACTCCTGAGATCATTTCAAGTCTAACCTCGGGATCATATGGCGGAATTAATTCATCAACCGCTTCAGAGACCCCCGAGTGCAGGGCTGTTGACTGATCTGTGAGTGGCTTTGATCAGTAAACGGCCTGGCGACTTCTCTAACTCCTCACTAAGTTTTATTGTTAGACGCTTCTTCATGACACTCTGCTACCAGACACTGTGACGTTGATAACTACACGCAATTCAGGTGCTTTAGTCGCGCGGGAACCTAATAGCATGGATACAGTGTAAAACTGGTTCTCCCCGAGAACCTCCATCCCTAGAAGTCAAGGAGACCGAAACCTTGCACTTTCATGATATACGATAGCTCATAGATTCAACCCAGACAGCCCCACTGGATATTCAATGGCGAGTCTGAGAGCTTCTTTCCAGCGGTCCGTGAAGTTGCGATGAGGTGCGATGCGATGTCTTTTTCTGAGCCCCGACACGTCATTCGTCTTTGGGATGTTTGCAAATTGCTTAGGGGTAGAGATATATTGACACGAATATAAGTTTCTCAGACAGCAAGATGCATGAAAGCAAACCTATCATCGGAAACAAGCTGTCTACGTTGGCAGGTAGACGGAGATGAGACCCCATTCGTCGGCTGAGTCAGCCATTGCGGCCCGAGGCTGCGTCGATTGCGGCACCGGCACATTTTTGTATACGCAAAAATAGGCATAAGACTAGGCTCAATCATGCGGCTCTTCTATGCCAACAGTTCCAGCTCGTCTTTAAAGTGCTTAAAGTATTATTGAGCCTTGTTTGATATCGAGTACAAGCGTTACGTGAGTGCCATTTCTGGTATACACGGCATAGCAGCGGGTTGTTCTGTAGGAAGTAGAATAAACCGTATACAGATATTCAAGGCTAGCACATATTGATGATATGTATGAGAACATTTCATTATCCTCACTATACATAGAATACCGTATTCAAATCAAACCTCAGGACTACGAAGTAGAGATCTGGTTCTCTTAGACTAAATTATGGATCTCTAGGAAACGGGTATGCGGCAATATACGCGTACTTTTGTCATATTCCCTCAAGGCTACGGAGTATTTAATGCAACAGTGCCCTGCGAAGGTTGTATTCATTGCAATTTCTGCAGTCTTCTGAGGCTGTGCGCTGCGTATACTATCGCCTGCCGGCCGGTTTCCAAAAGTCTAAACGTGGGGAGTTAAGGCTCAATTTTAAATAGCACGCACAAACCGCTCCACTAGCCGGACGCTAACTTATGACATTGCCAAATAAGCGTCAAGGGCGCGAAATTCGTGAGGTACTACGCGCTCCGTTTAGCCGTAATTCTTTCCGAAACCATTACTTTTATAGTGCTGAAAAGGTTGAAGACGCTCTAGCGTTCAGTTGTCTAGCGCCGGAACTGCCATCTGCCTCATTCTAACAGGCAGTTAAGATGCCGCTAAAATCAGCCTCTTGCCCTAATCCAAGACATACAGTACAGCTAGTGGCTCAGAACCAACGAATAGCTGTAATGGCGTCGTTAGCGAGATTATTTCGCGCGCACCCCGCTCACTTCAATTGGATGAAAATCTGACTCGTTTCGGCTTTAAGATGAGGCTGAGTTGACAGTTCATACATAAAATGATGCGGCCCCTGAACGTCGTGGCTTCATGACCCTCAGACCAAGCACAACAAGACCGTCCA
This sequence comes from Eurotiales sp. R13A2, assembly GCA_023625935.1. Classification (NCBI taxonomy): domain Eukaryota; kingdom Fungi; phylum Ascomycota; class Eurotiomycetes; order Eurotiales; species Eurotiales sp. R13A2. The sequence goes on along the minus strand of JAMAFV010000017.1, from coordinate 140,647 downwards.
GGAGGGTCTAACAGAGGAGATGGAGATGCGCACTGTTTCCACCGAGTCGTTTTTGAGGTCTGAGGGTGGTGCTGATGCTGAACACGAGTCTCACCACGATGGGGAAAATCATCATGAGAGCGGAACTGCAGATAGAGATGCGCCGCCGTATCAGCCAGGGGAAATTCTCCCACCATATGAACACCGCAATAACGCCGACCGTTTACGATCCACACCGTTGCATCGGAATTGGTGGATGTTGATTCCAACGGCGATATACGCGGCGATGGCAGTATATTCTTGGGTTTACTTTTGCCTTCTTTCACGCACCGGCAATCTTGTCACAGACAAGCACCATAGGATAGCCAACGAGTATAAAGCCGCACGCGTACTACAACTCATTGTTGCTGTTGCCACAGTGCCTATGATCTCCGCGGTCTGTGCTTGGGCGGCAGCCGTTTATGTGCAGAATCAGCCCGATGCGTACAGTTTACGACTGCGGCAGGTTGCCATGCTTGCGGATCGGTCCTGGATTAACCCATTGACTTTTTTGACATTGGTATTTGCCAAGTCTGGATTCAAGCGTTATGGGAGCACATTTCTGTATTTGGCCATGTTTACCTCTCTCTTTGGCGTTATCACGTATCCCGTGCAATCGCTGTTCCTTCTGTCCACACACGAGGTTTATGTACAACCTCTGGACCGGTGGGGATATGTTTATTATGATCTAGCCTCTGCGTCAGTGGCAACGGTACGATATATGGTCTCGAGCGACGACTTCGCGGCTGGAGCTGGAACTTCTATACTTTCGCTTCGCCGTGAGCTGCAAACCAACGGAGTTGATGGACAATACCCCCAGATCTGGGGTAGCACCGATTCTTTGAGTTCTATTCCGTCTGCAATGAACGAAACTTGGTTCGCAACATTGCCAAACACCTTCACAACCGGCCCTTATGGAGGCCAGTATTTGCCAAGAGTAAATTCATCTACGACCATCCAGAATCTCACCGCGGGCGAGTTTCCATCCGACTGTGCTGAAAACTCGGATTGGTTTTATGCGTTGTATACCTATCCCTACCCCGTCTCCCAATGGAATGCGACAGTGGAGGTATGCTTGGCAGTAAACACAACCACGTCTATATGGAATGCAACCAACGGGCGGCAAGACTTTTCCGAAGTCTTGTATCTCAATGCCACCAATGGGGAGAATAATTACGAGCTCGGAGCGGTCAAGATCATTATGAATACGACTGCGGGTCTATTTGAGCTTCCAAGTCTAGACAACGACAATAAACCAGGCCCACTGGAGTCCAACTCGAGCGTGCAATGCGCAGGGTATCCTACGAGCTGTAAAGGACAGTCTCTGGTCCGTCGAGATGTAGAAGTCCCCTTCGAGCCACCACTGCTGGGTCCGCTTAGCGTCATATCTCTAGCTTTGTTTGGACCAGGCTCATGGGCCGACTTGCAACAGAACTTGACTGTTGATGGCGGTTTGTACGAGAACGAGACAGGATGGAATCAATATCTGAATGCGTATATGGCAGAAGAAGATATGATCCCGCTCCAGCCTCTTGGTCTTCAAATTGAAAATGGCGCCTATACAGATATTGAGCGTTTTCTCGGTGGCTTGACTTATTTCGAAGAACTGTCGTATTATGACACCGCAGAAAGTCTCACACGGGCATCCGTTCTAGCGACCAAATCCATATTTGACACCTATGTTGACTCAGGGGAAACGGCAATCCAGTATACTACCTCTACTCTAACACAGATGACTCTGCCTACGTTGTCTTCAGGCGGTCTGATCCTCGGCTCTGTGCTGTTGGGTCTCTACATGATTCCATTGCTAGGCATGGCAGTATATGCTGCCATGATCCCTCGCTGGACTGTCTCTCTCAACGCATTCACCCTACTACGCATGGGAGCAGCTCTAGGACAGAAGGAGCTGCCCTTGCTAATCGGATTCCGTACGCGCAAAATCACGGCGCTCGATGATCTGCCAGGTGTGGTCAGGGACATATCTGGACCCGACGACTCGATTAGACAACTGGCGTTGGGTGTCGAGGGCGGGAAACCCTTACAAGCAAACAAGCGGTATTTGGCGTATCCAGGGAATAATGATTTGTTTGCGGCTGGGAATCCCAATGGGCGCCGGAATTATCGGTGATTTATCATTATTCTAATTGTATTTATGTCTGACAGTCCAGCACGCTGTCGCTTCCTTCTTTTACGGTCTTATTACCTGTTAATGTATAAATTTTAGACACTAAATAATGCACAATCGTAGGTCTGAGTTTATCGCAAGCTACTTGTTTAGGAAAACCATCGCTTCATCTACTGGGTGCCTGAAAATTGCTTGTTATAATTTATCCTGGACATCACGCCTTGGATAATATTTTGAATAAGGAATGCTGGACTCATGTGCCTGGGCTGGCGCATTGCAAGAATTAGCAAAGTGGAATAATTAAATTTCCAGGGCTAGCCTGAGTTCAATTTTTACTTTGTTCGATTTATATTGAGGTAGTAGATTGAAGCTAAACGGGCCGCATCTGCTCCGTATAGTATCTACTATCTACTCCGTAATTAGGGAACTGTGGTTGGTGACGGCCTGGCAAAGACCCGTTGTACATATCGTGATAGGCAGGAAACCCGAAGTCAGGCTATAGAAGCGTTGCATTAAGTAGCATTTCGGGCACATCAAGCCTAGCTCAAGATTATTCCGGCTTTATTAGCAGGCCAGTCTCCGTACTTTGCCGGGTGGCAGCAGAAAGCAGTATAGAGCGAGGGTTAGTAGTATTTCTATTAATTTATACGTAGATTATTTTCCCTGTTGTTCAAGGAATTTAGTGCTGTAACTTTAAATAAGCATTAACTTATTGTTATTATATTCTGTCAATGATCACTTTTTGCCTTTGCGTTTCGTCAGTGTATGCCCCACGTGCTAGCTACGACGATCATCGTTAGGCCTCGACGTGATTGATTATTTTGTAAACAGATGAATACTAATTGTAAATCCTGCATGTGATTATATTCCGGAGAATTGGCTTGACAATTAAAGCTGTGCATAGATTGCATCGGGCCAGCTGACGACGCCGCTCACACGTGGATCGGCGCCTGAGATGATTTGCTGATCTTTTGTCGATCGCGCCGCCTTAAAAGGCACCAAGTCTGTCCCTGAAAGAAAGACTTTGTACATACATACCGGACTTTGCGTCTTGTCTACACATCGCCATGCATCTCTACGCTCTCAGCGCCGCCGCCTTGCTGGCACTGCCCGCTCAGGGCATCAACATCATCTCCTCCAACGACGACGGCTGGGCCGAGGTCAACATCCGCTCGCTATACAGCGCGCTGACCGATGCAGGCAATTCCGTGGTCATCTCTGCCCCGGCTGAGAACGAGAGCGGCACCGGTAGGTATCTCAGCAGATAGACGTCTACAGGCATTTTAAGTAACAGTTGCAGGATCCCTTACCGGCACTCCCACCGTGCTGACCGAGGAGTGCGAGTTTGACAGCTGCCCCGTCGGCAGCCCTGCGTACGGCTACAACGCCTCAGAGCCGCGCTTCAACTACGTCAACTCGTACCCGGTCACTTCCATCCAGTACGGTATTCAGAATCTGTCTACCGAGTTCTTCGGTGGCTCTCCTGACCTGGCCGTCACGGGTCCCAATGTGGGCAGCAACCTGGGCCTCGCAGTGCTATTCTCTGGCACCGTCGGGGCCGCAGTCTCGGCTGTGGAGAGTGGCATCCCTGCGATTGCATTTTCCGGCGACACGGGCGACCAAACTGCCTGGGATGTGTCGCCAACTCCGCTGTACAGCCAAGTGTACGCCGACGTCGCGGCTAACCTGACCAGCTATTTGATCGCGTCGGGCGCTCCTTATCTGCCAGACGACATTTGGCTGAACGTCAACTTCCCGGCCGTCGATACCGATACCTGCAACACCTCGGATCAGTTCAGCTTTGTGCTTTCACGGATCTATACTGCCATTCCACTGATCACCGGCGACGATGTCGAGACGTGCGGCAGCGACCGCCTGCCGACAGAGACGGATGTCGTAGACACAACCGGCTGCTATGTGGCTGTCTCAGTGGGTACTACCGACAAGCTGGACGGGGATGCCACCCAGCAAGCTGCGGTGTTGGACAAGCTGAGCGATATCTTGGTCTGTCTGCCTTGATTTGTGTGTAGTCTATTCAACTTGTTGCATGGCATGTGATGCGTACATATAAAATTTCTATTTCGCTTCGTAGGGGTATTTCAAGCTATCTTCCATCAGCCGATTTGATTCTGTATATTTTGTCTATATAACAAGTGATAACCTGATATCCTGATGCATTAAGTGGGTGAAACGCGAGTCTCCCGTCCACTGCTGATGTGGACAGTAGACAGTGGACGGCTTATTTTCACGCTTATCGCCGCCTCCGTAAGCTCTCTCCGAGGGCGTGGAATGCAGTATTGGATCCTAATCCATGCTTATAAAAGTAAGATCTCTTGGATAATCTAATAATTATGATTAATGGGATTTCTGCAGCCTTTATATCGACAAGAAATTGTCTGTAGTGGACAACTGAAGAGTCGAGGTCTTCTTTACCAATGTCTATCAGATATATATAATCATAGCTACGGTAGACAATATGTATGATCAACAGATTTAATAGCAGAACTGCCTAGATACGTACCAAAAGCCATGTACCAAAACAAGAACTCTACAAATATTTCATCATAAAAGAATACAATGCCTTATTCTCATAATCCTCCGCATTATCCAGAAAGTGGTCCTCCCCGTGAGGCCGCTCGTATTCCACTGTCAACCCGCACCCAAGCATCGCGCCAACCACCTCGTCCGACTGCTCGACGCCAACTGCCGTATCAGCATCGCCGTGCAGCACATAAGCCGGTGGCAGCCCGTGTTCCTGAATCCGGCGCGATATTCTATACGGCTCCGCCGCACCGTCCGGTTCTGCAACACCCCACAGCTTCGCCAGACTGGCCGTCCGCAGCATGTAAACATACATATGGCTCCTCGGATCGTCGGGGACTTTGCCGCTGCTCGCGATCGGCGGCGCGGCGACGTCTAGGTGCGGCCTCATCTCTTCTTCCGAGGCCGAGTAGCGCCCGTTTGGCGCGGGCTGGCTGTTTGTGAAGAACACTCCCTTTGGATCGGTGATTGCGTAGATGGGGATGATGACCTGCGGTTTAGGGTTTACGTAGAGCCCGGCCAGGAGCGTGAGGAACCCGCCAGCCGAGCTGCCTGAAACCGCCAACCGGGACCCGTCCACAACGCCGTCACCTAAATGCGATGAGAGCTGGGTGCGGATAAAGCTGATGCAGTCTTTGACATCGTCGAAAACTTCTCGCACGCTGACTTGCGGTGTGAGGCGATAGTCGGCGGAGATGCAGACAAAGCCGTGCGTTTGTACGCCGCGACGCATGTGAGGTGCAAGTAGGTCGCGGCGTCCTTGTCTGTGTGATGTTAGTGATGCTACTTCTTTATTATATATATATATATATATATATAGTTTCATTTTTTGGGAGTCCTTACAGCAACCCCCCGCCGTGGAACCAGAGCAAGACGGGCGCATTCCGGGTGTTTTTGGGCAAGTAGATGTCCATCGGAATCTCGAGAGAGCCGACAGTCTTGTAAATGATGGTTTTATCAGGCTGGATGGACGCCATCTTGATCCGTGCTGGCTTTGTAGTTCCTTGGTAATTTACGGGCTGAAGAGATAAAATCTGTTAGAGGTTACTGTGCTTCTTAAGAAGTCTTCGCTCCCCGTGATCGGAGAAGCTCCGCGGAGTAGATACTGTGCATAATTTTAGGTAACAAGAAAGGAATATACGCAGGCAAACTGTGGTGAAGGTATACATCTGTGACGAGCCATTTTGCGGGGACGGAGGCCCAACGCCGAAGAAGCAGGCCGAGGATACCTGATTGGCTGCGAGCACTCTGTACGATTAATCATCTCAGCTTGGATTCACCACTGTCTACACGATTCCAGAGTCATGCAGCTAAACAGCATTGAAAATATGATATGGCAGTAGCAGTTGCATTGCAACTCTACCTACGAGTCTGCAGTATCTACAAGCGCAGCCAAATCCGAAATCCTTACCCCAAGGCTGCATTTAATTCAGATTGACTGCACTGTCATTTGATTGCTCATACGACTGGCCAATTTCTGCATCGTCCAGTATCGCCGGAGTCCATAAGATGTTAGCTGCATCGGAGTCAGGCTGCGGGAAATTCTCATCTGTTTGGACGCTCGGGCCGAGTTGCCTAAATCGCAATCACGCGTGAGATAATCAACAATAGAACAAAAGCTAGCAGATTGATGTATAGGTGAAAACATACCAATCGAAACGAATCGGATTGTCCATGGGATTATCCCAGTCGAACGCTATCGGTTCTGCAAAAGAATTGGCATGTGAAACATGCTGTTTGGCTTCGTTGACGGCCGTCTGAACGGGTATCGCCGCCGGCCAGGTTTTGGACAACTTGTCAACAGCAATAGATATCTGCTCCAGCTGGTATGCTGCCTCGTTGAGGCTATTACTGGAACGCTGCACATGTAGTTTCAGCAGAATAATGCTGGTCGCGGTGGCTGCGGTGTGGATGAATGTCACTGGGAGATGGTCAAATCCATAGTCTCGGGAGTAGGCTTTGAGCAGTTGGAAAATCGAGTTTAACGATTGCTCGCAAATCTCGAAGCCGCCGCGAAAGGCGGCAAACTGGGTGGATATGATCCGTCGGGGGGGACGGAAGAGAATAATCAACAACGTATGGTAGTACGCGCTTGATTTAGTCAGATCTAAATTTGCAGTCCAGTTGGAGGGATACGATACGACTAACTGCAAATGGAGGACATAGGATGGCACAGATCCCTTCTGCCATTGATTCCAATGAAGCTTGGCGGGAAGGTCTGTAAGCCATTTGGTGAGAGCAACATGGATGGATTTTGTTGATGCGGTCAAAACAGTTGAATCAGTAGTATTCTTGCGGTTCTCAAACACTTCAGTAATCATGCGATGGGCTATTTTCGATAGATTCGACATCTGAGCAAAGCAACTAGTGAAAGCAACGCCATCTTCATACTCGGTTCGCGAAGTATTCGACTTGACGTAATCGTTCAGTAGAACATCCCAGTCCACCGGATATGCTATACGAACAGAGTCTCGAACGTCGGCTGCATTCAGATGAAGAGCTGGCGGTCGCCCGAGGTAGAGGCTTAGTTGTCTGTTCTTGATTAGTATCAGTAGAAAATGAGGCCGTCTCAAAGATGACGCACTTGTCAGCAATGAAACATCCCCAGTACAGCCGTCTTAGTACTTCGCTCCCGACTTCAGAGTCATGGGTAGTTTTCCAATGATCAGGATCCAGGTGGAAGCCCATCTCGTGGATAAGCCTGAAAGCTAAACCTGTCAAAAGCCACCCTTGAGTATTTCTTCCACATCCAATGTCCCGTTGTCCCAAGATTACGAGGGCCTGTATGGTGGTTACATTCGGAGAATGCAAAACTCCACTATGAAGAAGTTTGTCGGCGCGGTTATAAAACACATCCGACAGCGCTCGTATAGCAGGGTCATCGCTGGCCAATGCACCCATGGATACAAGTGCGTAGAAGAGCAAGTCGGAATAGTATTTTCCGCTACCAGACTTATAATCGCGAAGGAAATATTCACGATAGAGCACCATGTGATAATAATAAAAGTGCTGGAAGAAGGCCGACATGAGTTGTTTGCAGATGGGACTTTGCGGTGTGAGAGTGGCGTCTGTGTCGCCATGGGTTGGACAACCCAAGCCATGTTGTTCGGTAGTGCTAGTCTGTAAGGGCAGCTGCTGGGACTCTACTCTGGCGACAGCAGAGCTATGGGCCGTAAGAATATCGGGAGACGGTCGTAGATCCTCATCGATTTCGGCTTCATCTACCGAAGGAACTATAGGGTAAAAGCTGGTCTCTCCATAGAACTGAGCGGCAGCGCCGTCTTTCTTCCTCAATAAGCGGCCACGTGAGCGGCCTTGGATCCTCATCTGGCTGACATCGGTTGTCAACTGTGGAAGATGATCTGCTTCCGACGGCCTTTGGAAATTGGCAAGCATCTGATCTCGTTCCAAAGGGCTAGCAGCGGCCAGGTTCGTGATGAATAGTTGCAGCGAAGCAACCTGGCCTTCTAAAGCATCCACATAGGACCGCGACACAGGTCTATACGCTGTCAGAATCAGTACATATCTCAATGGATTTCATCCATACCTCTTCTTCGCGGAGTCGCTGTTCGTGCATCCTACTTTGGCCAGAGTGCACTGCATGCATGGCCGTGAACGGTCGCATTTGACCTGCGATTAGAGTCAGGCAGCTGGAATCGACACGGGGCAGCGAGAGTGCAAACCTTGCGTTTTCGACATCTCTCGCAACTAACATCACGCGTTAATTAATACTGTTGCATGTATTGTCGTGCTGGTGGAGCTCACGAGACGGGCACTGGAGCTGCACGGCTGGGGCCAGCGCCTGTTGACCGCCCAGCCATTTGTTGTGGTAGTTTTGTGCCTGGAGAGAGATGGATGAAGCACAGAGCTGGGCAGGTACAGAGTCAAGGGAGTCAAGAGACAGTGGGACATTGGGAGAAGGAGCCGGACTCCGGACTGGCCAATCAGACAGCAGCCAACAGCGTCTCTTGCCCTAATTGGGAATAGCGCAGGCTGGCTTGTGCTGACTCATCATTCAACGAGGAGATGCAATGCCAAACAGACACAGGTTGTACTCATGCAGAGACCGAAAAGCGATAAAGTCTGAATCACACTGCAACACCATACTGGTTTGCGGAGCTGGCTGGCATCTTGTGTGTTCTTCTGCCTGGCGAGTCGCTGCGAGGCCCGTTGACACCTGAGGCCGCCCAGCTTCCCTCCCCCGCGGGGCAGCAACCCCGACGGACGCCGCCGCTCCAGCTTATTAAAGCACCGCGCCTGCTCCAGCTTGTAAGATGGCTGTGTTCTTGCGCTCAGAGAAGCAGTGCTGATTTTCGGACTGTCTGTCTGTCACCAACGCATATTTGCTATTCATAGACCATGTCCGCCACGCACACAGAAGCAGAGCGCGCGGCTTACCTGCTCGACGCCCAGCAGAAGGCCGTGCAGATGTTCGACGAGATCCAGCGCGACCTTCTGCGGCCAGGCGCCAGCGAGAAGGCCATCAGCGACGAGATCCACCAGCTCGGCGAAAAGCGACATGGCGTGCGCACCCACTGGCACAAACGGGTTATCCGCAGCGGACCCAACACCTTGTGTCCGTTCTCCGACAACCCGCCAGACCGCGTTATCGAGCCCGGCGATATTCTGTACGTCGACCTGGGCCCGGTCTTTGAGGCGTATGAAGCCGACTTTGGGCGCACCTATGTGCTGGGCGACGATCCGGAGAAGACCCGCCTGCGCGACGCCCTGGAGCCGATTTGGCACGAGGTGAAGGCGCGCTATGACGAAAAGCCCGACATGACTGGCGAGCAACTGTACGACATAGCCTGCGAGGTGGCTCAGCGGGAGGGGTGGGAATTTGGCGCCCATCTGGCCGGCCATCTCATCGGGTCTTTTCCTCATGAGCGCATCCCAAAGAACAAAACTGCGCTGTATATTACCAAGGGCAATCAGGAGTCAATGGCTGTGCCGGGGAAGGATGGCATGAAACGGCACTGGATTTTGGAGATTCATCTCCGTCATCCAAACGGCCAGTACAGTGGATTTTTCGAGCAGCTGCTGACCGTGTCTTGAGTACAAGCAATTATATGAATATAGTAGTATTCCCTCGGCTAGCTGGTAGTTGCAGCTGCGGTGCGTCGTATAAAAATACAAACGGCCGACATGATTCCATCATTGGCTCGTAGCAGATAGATAAAAAAGGCCCACAGGTTGACAGCTAGACAGACTTCCCAGGTAGTTCTCTGACTTGCCCACATTAGCCTGGAGCGATCCGACTATCCGAGACACAGCGACACGGGCTGTTGCCCATATGCGCGCTAGTGTTGTCTATCCTTGACCTCGGCTAAATCAGAGTGATTAAATATTACATAGTGAGGCATTGAGGCTAAATCTATTGCTGGATACCTGAGACGCGGTGGCCAATCTTTTCTGCGACGTTAAAGTGTCCGGCTATCTGACAAGCCTCACAATTGGAGGGTAATGGTTGAGAGGCTGGTTGCTATTGACGCCGGAAGCCCGCGCTACGGAGACAGCCCCATAGTCTAGCGCAGGGGCTTAATTCAACTGATGCCCGTGTTGACACACAGGGGTTCAAACTCGAAAGCTCTTCCTGGATTGGCGGAAATGGATCGTTAAGATGTCTGGCCAATTAGCGAACCTGATTTGTCGTTTTGCATAAGAGAGCGCTGGCCTTAGTATGCTGCATGAAATGCATACTTGGAGTTCTAAACCGTAGCAGTGTCAGACTACACAGTATTAATCAATTTTTTCGCGCAGACAAATCCTCAGAGTGACATAGTACGGAGAAGAAGAGCCCCTTCGGCGATTTTGCAGGCCTCCGCATGTTCCAGCAAAGAAGACAATCGAATAGAATTTGGAGGCAGATCAATTTGTCGGTGAGACTGACACAACACCAGGCCGGATCAGATTAGATGGATGCTACAAACGAGATGAGAGGGTGCACCGACTGAGACATGGGAATGGAAGATTTTGTAGATCAAACGTCGTCTTCACAAATATAAATATACGGTCCTCGACGACCGATATATCGTTTTTTTTCTTTTCTTCCCCATCATCACACAGCTTTCCAATCATTCCATCTACTTTCATTCAAATCTTCAAAGACTCGCGATTGATTCGTGACTCTCTTTTCAAAACACAACCACTCTTTTTTTACACAATCTTTAACATCAACGTTTTACGAACTTTCAACGTTTCGACGTATTACGAATCAATCAATCAAAATGTTCAACTCTATCGTTATCTCCGCTCTTTTTGCTGCTTCTCTCGTTGCTGGTCACGGAAAAGTAACTGTTGTCACCGGAAACCTTGGTGGTAACGGAACAGCCCTTGGAATTGAGGGTGGCATCGTTGCCAATGCCGGTCAAAACTACCAGACCGAGGTCGACACGACTGTCTTCTGGTCGAAGGATATCAACACCGATGATGACTTTGGCTGGACTGAATCCAGCAATGGCAACCTCGGCATGGACGACCTGGTCAAGGCTATGGCCCTGTCTGGAGACACCCTTCCCCAGATCAGCGCCACCGGTGGCAGCATCAACGCTACGCTCCACATCGTGACCAGTGATGGTGCTGGTCCTTACTCGGCTATCGTTGATCCTACAGCATCCGGTGCATTCTCGTCAGCAGTTGACGCCGAAGTCACCACCCAAGTGCCCGGAGAGGCAGGCTGGATTGATACCACCCCTAGTGAAGCTGCCCTTGCCGCTGGCCATGGCCAGATCATTGACAAGCGTGCAACTCGCACATTCGGACGCCGCGCATCACGCACCGTCAACAAGCGCGAGACTGCTACCCTGGTTGACAAGGATTATGTAAGTATTCCAGCTACCGTTCTTACAGATTTACCTCGACCGAGGCGGCGAATGCTAACAGTATGACAGGACCTTGCCATCGCTATTCCCTCTGGTGTTACCTGCAGCGGTACTGCCAACGGCCAGTCCAACTTGTGCGCAGTGAAGATCAGCAACAACAACGAAAACGGTCCCTTTGGTGCCGTCATGATTGTCCAGCAGTCTTCCTAAGTTTTGTGATTGATTCAGTGGTCAGAAACGACGCACCGAGAGAGTATTATTGAGATGGACATGGCATGCTTTGATACTCTTGCCATGATTTCTATGCGGAGTCTGACCCATATTGTGATGTTCGAGGCTACATTCATGTATCTACCATTGTTCGAATGACCCAACAGGCTGGTTCTGGAGGGTATTTTTATGATGGTCTGAGGGGAGGGTTGTGTTTTGATCCATTGGGCGTATCCTTTTGAGTTTTGGTTCAACTTAGCTCAATAGTGGTAGTTCAATGAAATTTCTTTGGAAAAATCAAAGCTGTCCCACGTCGTAATTCGATTGATTCATTGCAGTTTACTAAAAATAGAATTATATGTGGCAGCAGGAGTGGAGGATTTCTGCTCTGACGTCTTTGCACCGCGGTACCTGAGAATAGCTCTGTGCCAAGTAGCATAACGTACCTCCAAATCTCAAGCTAGCTTTACGTCAGTATCGTCATTTATTTTGGATAAACAGGCGGTGTAAGTATTAATGTATGAACTAATTGTGGTACGTGGGTGTATTTCGTTCCATACGTCACGTAAAAAGATGACCATCTTATTCAAAAAATAAACATCCTCAAAACAGCTCGGGATCTGATCTGCCGGCAGTCCTCACACTTTGCGGGGTTATTGCGGGGAGTCTCGGTTTTTGCAGCTGAGTGATTTGTGGAGAATTGCTGAACTACGTCTTTGTATTTTTTTGTTGCATCCAATGGAAAGTTTAACCCCATCGTTCTATCCCATGACCATGCCCCATAGACGCGTTCCTTGATTGTCGGCTCCGTTACCCGCGGATTAACAACGATGACAATGGCTCGGACAAACTCCAAGAGAGAGAATGAGAATACGACGCTATGTCATCCGAGCTATAAAAGTGGATGAAAACCCAGAGACACAGAGTGTCAATCCTCGCTATTCGAGCAAACTGACCTTAGAATCACGGGGCTTAACTCAAAGAAGTAGTAAGCGATGGTTGCGAATTTATTGATTGCCCTACTTTTGCCTTGCCAGCTGGCAGCAGCCGCCTGGCCATCAACCCCATTTAAAACTTCAGGAAGATGGATATTGAACTCAGCAGGCGAAAATGTCACCTATGCAGGTGTCAACTGGCCTGGGGCCGCCGACACCATGGTCCCCGAGGGGCTGCAGTACTCCTCGGTCGACGCTATTGTCTCCAAGATCAAATCGCTGGGCTTAAATGTCATTCGTCTGACGTATGCAATTGAAATGATCGACCAGATATATGAGAATGACGGCAATGATATTCCCCTTTTAACAGCATTCACGGAAGCATTGGGCACCGAGAATGGCACTACCATTTATAACGATGTTCTTGCTAACAATCCGTCATTCACCTCCAAAACTACTAGGCTCGAGGTAAGAATAATATGAGCTTGCAGATTATGTTACTGACGTGTCCAAAGGTTTTCGATGCAATTGCGGCCGCATGCGCAGCGCAGGAAATATACGTGCATCTGGATAATCATGTTTCCAAGGCAGAATGGTGCTGTAGTGAAACTGATGGGAACGCTTGGTGGGGAGACACTTACTTTAGTATTGCAAACTGGACTCGTGGTATCTCCTACATGGCTGAGCATGTTAGTCTCTGCCCATTCTAACCACCTCAGCTGTAACGTTGACTGAATCAATTAGGCTGCATCTTGGGAGGCGCTGTCGTCAATGTCCCTTCGAAACGAACCCCGCGAACCAGAAGACAACACCACTCTCGATGAAGATACGTACAACTGGGAGTACTGGTATCAATACGTCCAGGAGGGTGCCTCGGCCATTCACGCAGCCAACCCAGACCCACTCATTTTTCTCTCCGGCTTGAGTTATGATACATATCTCACACCAGTCGTCCAAGGCACGGCTCTTACTCCTGGATCAGCGACTTTTAGTTTTGAGGACTTCCCGGCTGATAAGATGGTTCTTGAGTTGCATAACTATGACAATGACGCGACCAGTTGTGATTCGCTTGAAGATGATCTTTATACCGATGGGTTTGAAACTCTGTCATCGGCAGCGGCAAATAAGTTCCCCATGATTGTCACAGAATGGGGGTTTCTGATGGATGATACAACTTGGGAAGGGGTGTATGCCGAATGCCTGAGAAGCTATCTTCCCGAACAACAAGTTGGCTGGATGCTGTGGGTTTTGGCTGGGAGTTATTATATTCGTTCAGGCATTCAGGATTACGATGAAACATGGGGCAAGTTTTCTACGTATATAATGCGACGCTTTTGGTTCTAATAACTGATAGGTCTTTTGACGCATGACTGGTCGAGCTGGCGGTCTCCCGAGTTCGTTGAATATGGGTTTGTTCCAATGATCAACGCCACCCTTGGGTTTGATGAGTCTGGGCTCGTTGCCTGCGAGGAAATTTCGGCTCCTACTGTAACTGAGAATAGCAATTTCAACTGGGTTCAAAATGGAAATGTGTGGGTGTGGGAGTCTGGCACAATTGAGGGAACGATTATTGATGAATATGGCACCATCACTTGGAATTTGGACACGGATATCACATCTCTTTGCATTATTTATAAAAACGATGCGGGAACTGTTTGCTTCAAGAGGCCCGATCCGTACAGCGCATGCCACTTTCCGTTGACAGAAGCCATTGACAATGTATGGGGGTATGACCAGAGCTAGGTAGGTTGTGTGTCTGGACTTAAGACAAGTTGGCTTTTTCTTTTCTTTTTCTTTTCAATGATTGATATAAACTGCCGACGAAAGATGCAAAGAACGGCATTTAATTTAGTATGAGCGAGGAATAAACAAATGACCACATTCCGTCAGAGGAAATGATCCAAATTGCACTGTTTTTGTAGTCAAGCTATTCAATTTGAAATCTAGAGCGGATAACATCTGCGCGATCTCCTGAATACTGTCAGGGTTCGCTCTTCCAAGTACTAGAGCGGCCAAACATGGAAGATAAGAATACAAGCACGTTTCATTTCAATGTTTCCAGACAATAATTTTGGGCGCAGCATTTGGCAACTTATATGAACAGACGCCCGCCATCTATCGACAAGCTGCTGGCCCAGTTGGGATGAGTTTAACTTGAATGACTCCACAAAGCATCGAATTTGACAAAAAGAAGACTTTGAAGTCAGGATAAGATCTGATAATCTGACTGAATCAAAACACCACATCCTTGAATCTCCCCATTCTCCCTCTTCCGCTTCATCTCGGCAATGATATCTTTATCCCGCTCATAGTCTCTCCTGATTTCTTCCTTCTGTTCGTCCGTGTACATCTCTCGTAAGATAGATGAATCTGGGGCCCACCACTGCTCCCGAGGTATCGAGGTTCCATCGGCATTGCGAAAGAGGGCTTCCATCTCCTCATTGTATGGATGGCGATCCATAAACGCCTTGATCAATCGTGGTGGAAGCCCAACAGCATCGATGACTTCATTGTCTAGGCTGAGAGAGCGCAAAACACCATCAGCACCCAACACCAAGCAGCCTAGATCGGCCTTGCGCATGTTGCGGGTGATGTTGTTTACTTCTTTTTGGTCTGGATGGTTATTTGGGTCTGGGCCATAATGTGTGTATGACGAAGTAGGACAAGACATTGTTTGCTTAATTACAGCGTTTACTGGGTGATTGCTGAGAGAGAGATTTACGGAATATATAAAGCAATAGACAGT
Organism: Eurotiales sp. R13A2; assembly: GCA_023625935.1. NCBI lineage: Eukaryota > Fungi > Ascomycota > Eurotiomycetes > Eurotiales > Eurotiales sp. R13A2. Next base: position 125,251 of record JAMAFV010000017.1, on the reverse strand, counting down.
TGCCACAGCGCGCGGGGGTTGCCCGGATATGCTGATGGAATATTGGTTTATCCGCATGCTGACCCAACAAGGATGCGTGCCAGGGGCTTCCATTCGCCCACGATTAGAAAGTTGAAACATCCATGTGGCTCTAGCTGGTTTGGGGCTAGATGATTAGAGAAGAAGCTATTGTTTGAAGTTGTTTTCCCTCTTGCCACCGTCTGACACTCTTAACAAATCTACGTACGTTATGAACCTATGATGGAATGGTTGATTTCAGTAACAGTATCCACACGCGACTTTTTACCGCACCAGTTAAAAAAATATTCTTAGGCTGTATCGAGATAACACGGGATTGATGTCAGCAATCTGGGGTATGCTCATATCATTGGGTTATTCGCGTGTGACAAGCGGAAGGTCGCGGAAGATCGACTGGCTGTAGTAGAGCAGCTGAGCCTCGATCTTCTGCTAAGCAACAAAGGTGCCCTTTCAAAAGACCCGTTTAACAAACAGCCAAGGCAAGTTGCTCAATTACATGCGTTAAAATACTTTTCTCACCCTGAAAATAGCTAGCGAGCTGGCGAGCTTATTCCTTATACTGGTTGTGGCGCTCAATCTGCCGCCGCATTGTAATTGTAGCAGCTATTCATAGTTCTGAACCCAGTACCAAGATAGGGTATCCTACATTGAAGACTCACAGCGCGGCTTGAAAACGAGTAGGACAATCACTACTAAGGCACATTGAAGTGCCCATGGAATAACCATGATATGCAAAGCAGCCTGAGGAGGCTGAAATTTCTCATTGGTCCTAGTTAGGATCTAAGCACTAATGAAAAATAGTTGATCGCCTGTTCCAGCCCCAAACCCTCTTTGCAACAGACAAAATGAAATAAACAATGAAATCGTTCTCCAACGAGTGACAACAGCTTGGCATAATGGAACACTACTGAAACATGTCCATCCACAACGCGTCCTTTTGATTGAGCCACTTACGTAGCAATGCAGTTCAAGTAGCTGCCCTGGTACTCGCACTCTGTAATCATGGTTAGTTGATATTTTCATTGTAAGCGGAGAGATACTCACTGCCAGAGACAACTTCGGAGTCACTGCTAGGACCGGCATAGTACTTGCAGCTATGGCCTGACTTGTAGCTGCAGTTATTGGGGCAGTTGCAAGCGTAGTCTGTCTGAGGGTCAGTGTCTTGCACAGTCTTCTGACTAGATAATGGAAAGAGGACTGACATGGGGAAGTCGCAATTTCAAGCATATCGGCGTCACGTTCAACAATGTCTTCACCGCGTGGGACCTCTACGGCAGCTCCAGCGACCTGGCTGACAGCAGCGAGAAGTGCAATAACTGAGAGGATGGTGGCACGCATTTTGAAGAGGTTTTGATAATGTTCAAGAGTGTTGGTTTGAAAGTGATTTTCGTGGTAGATGTTTAAGATTGTTGGTTGAGACTGTTGTTTGATGGTTCTGAAGATGAAGACAAAACCAGAGATTCTTTGGGCTTCTTATAGTTGTTGTCTGGCTGGCAAAATGACAGTACACGCGGTGGTGTTGCAATACAAATCTGGACCGACCGGCATTTCCATCCACTGCATCTATTCAGAACGTACAATCCAACCAACAATTGATTGATGATGCGTCTGATCTCTGCGAGTAAGAATCCATCGCTACTTTTTGCATCTATTCAGAGCACAGGATGAACTAACACTTCAAGTCCTGCTGACACGATCTTCGGTTATTCTGCCTTGTGCAACTATTCGAAACACAGGATATTACTCACAACGTCATTGGTGATGATCGATCTTGCATTCCCGTTAGTTTGAGGAGCAAAAATAGAAACCGATAATGTGAGTTCGAGTTGGCCAACGTTGCATACAGTGGATCTCATCAGAGTCCAGAGAGAACCAATAATCTAATCCATGATGACAAGATTGTCCCCTGTCATTCCGCCCTACCATCTTGCATGAAGATCGTTTTACTAGTAAGAACAGCCGGGGAACAACCACTAAAACCAATCGACCCAGGAGAAAAGAGAAAAACGGCTTTTAATTAATCCTGAGTTAAAACAACGTGCACATTCAGTTCTCCGGTCCCGCAACACAATTATCATAACCATTGCTGTCTCTACTGTAGACATTTGAAAACTATCACCTCTACGCTAGCCTCGATCAAATTTAAAGTGTTGGAACTAGTTCGTATTCTACGACTACTATGTCATTGTGACTGAGGTTAAGCTCAGCGTGGTGGCCGCCATAATACCTTTCCGGGTTAGAGTGACCACGCCGTGGCTGGGCACCAGGGCAATTCTTGTCATCAGGCCCCGTAGTTAAAGCTGTCCAACAACATCGATAAATGTGGCGGCACTCTGCTTACTGATGAAACTTGTGCCGATCGGAGCCTCACGGACGTGTCAGCAAGACGGCTTTCCGGGGCTGGTACGCTATGTGTGCACGCCGATCAGGGCCGGCCCCGCCCCAATTGGTGTTTCAGCGTAACTAACTATGCTTTATTATGTTGTCATCACACTTAGTTATAATGCAACAATTATAATGTGTATACTTGGGCCAGACCCAATGAATGAATTGTACGAGCTGCTCAGTTGGGATCTCACTGCTGTTCTCCAACACGGTTGTCAGAAAGGCAGATCAGTCAACGCCCAAACATTGCGGCATTTCTTTCTATTTGCTATCTTTGGAGTGGGTAAGCGGTATGCAATCGAGTCAATCAAGATGGCAACAATATTTTGAGTGTTGTGAGCGACAGCCGTCATCACTTACTGCATGAAGAACTCTCTACTAATCAGTCAATTCTAGGCAAATCCATTGATTGAGCCCAAGATCATCTGCATGAGCTATATAAATGCCTTGTCATCCTTGTAGTCGTACTTGATCTTTGCCAACACCAACCTTCCAAGCAAAACCGAAGTATCCTGTGCAGAATTAAACTGTCTTAGTATTTTCACAATGCCTTCATTTTCAGTTACAGTACTGGGTCTCATGACCACCTTATCAATCATGGCTCCTGGGGCACTAGCTCTATTTTCGAACAGCAACTCAAGCATCTGGCAAACTGTTTCTTCCGGTCTGAAAAAATCATCTGACGGATATTTTCACATTGCTGATGATGGAGTGGCACGAGCTTATTCTGGAAATGGCAGTGTCATTGACTATATGGCTTTGTCCAACGATCAACTTATGGAGTTGATTTCGGACCTTCCACCTCAATGGCAGAACTATACAGATCATTTACATGATGTATTTGATGGCGTTGACGGTCGACGCGTGAATGGGAGCCAGCTACTGAACCCTCCTGACTGGCTTCGGCGTAATCACGGGATGCCGGTCCAGTCTACAAACAAGAGACGCGAAGCTGAAGAGCTTCTAGAGAGATCGACACCTGCCTGCGCTGGAAGACCGTGCTATGGTCCATCAGCTTGTACATTCCAGGGTTGCTCAGATTGCGCATTTATGGATTATATCTTACCCAGTGAAGCAGGTATCTGCGTCCCATAGTCGAAAGCAGAGGTATCAGACCTTCGCTTCCCAAATAAAAGACCTGCGCACAAAAAACGAGCAGATGCTGGATCTTGTGGGCATGAGAAGTTTATATATGCTTCGACCAGGCCCGATGTGTTTTGACTTGGGATTGTTCCCACGTGCAAATTGAAAGGTTCAGATATTGAACTGTATAGCATGCCTCTTTACGTCAGTTCTTTGTTTTCACAACCCAATATCCGTGCTAAAGATGATAAAGAGTTTTCAAACGCGTCTTTGGTTTCTGTGTTTCCCTTTTTTTATTCATTCGTTTGGTTTAAGAGAGTGTACCTACCGCATCAATGTATTGCCTCCATCCTGGCACTACAAGTCAAATTGCCAAGATCCAATCCTCATGGTCGGCAAGAATTGGTTCAGGACGGGATTTACACCAAGAGAAACATAGACTCTAGATGTATCATGACGCTCAATATATACTTGTATTGCTAGATAACAAATATTTTGACTTAGAGCCGGGACTGAGAGCTATAGAGCGAACTCACAGTATATTGCTAGGAATTGGAGTGGCGGCAAATGGTAATACCACCTTGGATCAGCGTGTGGACCCAAGACAGTCACTGATGCCGGTGACGGGGGGTGCATCAGGTCCTTGGTTGAAGTGGCATAGATTCGTACGAGCTGCTTACTGATATTGAGTCGGTGAAGATACTGAACGCATTGACTGCCACTGGATACTATCGAAGTATCACAATGATGAAGAATACATAATTTGCTCAATGGTACGGGGTAAATAATGTAGATTGCACACCAGATGCTATGGGCTACTCAAGTCAAGTTGCCACTAGCTATTTATGATTCGTAATCACAAACGAGCTTTCGGTTGGCTTGATGAAAACCGGTCGCCTAACATATATGGTTATAATACGGAGGCGGCAAAAACTAGGTTGACATTTTAATATTGGAGAGGAGAGGAGAATGTTATAATCGACGAAATGAGTAGCCCAAGAAATACTCCATTCCCAGCTCATCGGGCAGTTATCTAAGCTTGAAGCTCCATTGGAGCAATATCAACAGTGAGATAGTTGACGCTCCCCAGAGACTCGAGTGTTTCTATTCTCTTGGCGTACTCGGCATTTTGGGTGATACGCGAGCGAGTCTACCAAGTGTCAGCATAATCCTTTCATGTTAAATAAATTATTCATCCCATGTACCTCCATGCTATCCCATCCCAAGATGCCTGCAATGGTTTCTTCTTTAAGATTTAAGCTTGCTCCGTACGTTATGGAGACTCCCTGCACGTTGAGAATCTGGGAAATGCCCGCCCAAGTCTCCTTCACCAATTTGGCATTCTCGGATTTCGCTAAAGTGAGTCTAATTATTTCAACAACAGGGGCAGAAGCCGCGCCCTTAGGGCTTACACTCGTTTCAAAGAGCTGTAGCGTCGGGGGTCCTGTTACGAGGTGTCTGATTGAAGCAGCGAAGCGGCCAAACTGCTCTGACACGACAAAAGCGTGAAAATCATCTGCCTTCACCCATTCTTTGCCAATGATGTTAAAAGACGTCTCGAAAAGAGTTTCAAAGGGATATAGGCATACCGAAGAGAAGGAACTCTCTGTGGGCGTCCCTCACATTTACCCCGTTCTCGGTTTGGAGAAAGCCGCGGAAGGCATGGAGCAGGCCGGGATTGGGGTTTGTCAGTCCTTTGCTGAGGACAGGCCAGTCTCGCTCTAGTGTATTTAGCGACTCCTCGTCGGTTTTGATCGAGGGAAAAATTAGCTCAGTGATTGCCATTGCTGTGAGGAAGATAGACCGCTCGTTATTAGCTGGATTGGACAACACCGACTTCCACGGTCGGCCACACTGTTGCTCCTCCTTATATATGCCCACTCCATCGTGCAAAACAAGTCGATTGCGTGCGGACTTGACTTTTCGACAATGGTTGCGCAGTGATCCTATATGACATGGCGCCATATATGCCTTGTTGAAGTCCGCCTTCACTAAACTACCTTAGCTGGTGGGGCGTGCGGCTGCGGAGTTGACTGCGGACTTTGCCACACGCTTGTAGGTTCTCTTTTCTTCCAGCCTGCCCTTCCACTATCGAAGCTACGCAGCGAAAGCATAAAGCCATGCAGCAATCCCGGCGCTACACCTTTTCTCGGCAAAAGTCGTGCGTGGCATGCGCTCTAGGCAAGCGACGATGCAATCGCCAAACTCCGCAGTGCTCGCGGTGTCTGATGCTGGGACGGGGCTGCATCTACCCGACTCACCGCCAGCAGTGGCCGCAGCAGCAGAGGACGTACCCTCGATCTGATGCTACTCAAGAAAGTGGATCCGCGTTACTTGTCTCCGATACTGCTTCGCCCTTTTCATTAGATGAAGGGTGGGCCACTCTACTCGACGATGCGTGGCTAACTTCCAGTCCTTTCCTGGCTATCCCGACCTGGCCCGATAACTATGTCCCCGAGATAACTGTTATCGATAGCTGGTCCACGAAGCAGCTCCTGCGAGAAATCAAGAAATATCCGCAGATGTTTGCTCGCTCGCAGGAAAACGCATTTATCCACAATCGCCTATACGACTCACACCTCCCCGAAGTAATCCAGGATGCCTTCACCGTTGCAAGCTCCTACTACAATAGAACGACTGACAACGAGGACCTAATATTCCGGATTCTGGAAGCTAAAAGTACCAATCTCGTCAAGCAAGTAAATCACCAAGCAAGCTTTGAGCAAGTGCTAGCGACAACACAGGCTATGATGTTATTCCAAATAATCCAGCTCTTCGATGGTGACATTCGACAACGCTCGATAGCGGAAGATAATGCGAAGGCATTACGAGACTTGACAGGGGAGTTGCAAGCTCGTGCCGCAGTCGCCGAACGGGAGAGTCCTTCGCATACATCTCAGTCATGGCGAGAATGGATCTTTGCGGAAAGTGTTCGGCGAACAGTCATAGTTTCCATGCTAATAGAAGCATTATACTCGGTGCTGAAAACGGGAAGTTGTACGAGCGTCCGAGCACTGGCAACGCTTTCTTTTACGTCCGGGGCCGCACTATGGAATATCGGTACGGATACATCGTGGTTCGCCGAGACGCATAGTTTACCATTTGGCACAATCCTTTATGGAGATTTTTCAAGGGCCTTTGGGGATGGAAAAGTCCAGTGGGAATTGACTGATTTTGATAAGTTGCTGCTTACACCATGTATGGGTGAAAAGTACAGGGATACTCTTGTAATAGAGGATTGATCTTTGAGCCGCCGAATATCGTAAATGATATGAAGCCAGCTGTAAACACACATCCCCGCTCTTAGCTCTTTCAGACCTCTTACTAATACAAATTGAGAGGACCATAAAACGACCAGATCTAGAGATACTGAAAACCGTAGTACGTATTTCAAGGGATTTATCAAACTAGTCCAACTTGGTAACTGATAAGCAAATTAACCACCCATACGACTGCATAGTTAATTCTGTGGCACATGATTGATCGCACTAGCTGTCAATGACAGAACTGCAGTTCCGATCTACCTCAAGCCACCAATTTAACCTCCCGAGTAAGTCTTGCAATGTGGAACTACTGCCTTGCCGAGGCCTCCCCTCAGCACCATGCTATTATTTCCCTGAAATGAAGGGCATGCCAAGACGCGATTCCATACCTATGAATTGGCATTTATGTCTACTTGGAAGCTGGCCTCGGCTCTAGGGATACACTTGACATGTGCGTTGAGAAACGTACTCGTGGCGTTTGATTTTGTGGGGAAGGAGGAATATTAGTCCTCGTTAGGCCGTCAAGGTTGGCAGATCTTAACCTTATCTTAATACGTACCATGAATAGGCCCTGTCCAGGCCCCTTAAGCAGTTCGCCAGTTCCAAGGCGCTAATGTTGAGGAGATGCCAGGGGTCGGCCGCAGACAGGTGCAAACTACTATCAACCTCGTGCGGAGGTTAACATATGCACTTGTTTAAGAGAAAGGGACCTGCAAATTGAAACTACTTGATAAAAAACAAAACATATGTTGATTATATGTAACCTTCTAGACTCTTTCTGCATTTTGCTTCGGTCGTTTAGAAGTTAATTACCAGGAAGTGAAATGTCAACTGCGGAAGAACCTGTCAGGAAGGCAACGATTGGCATTCTCACGCGTCCTGGTCAAATTAGTCAAATAAGGTGGAACAAGTCCGCATGCGGGCTAATGTAGGATTGAGAGAAACCATATTCAATTTGCCTACATATAACCGTGGATAGTAAACTTGCTGGCTGTTTATCTATAGCGATGATCTTATTCTCACGTCATCCTATCAAACCGCGGGGTAGCAATTTTGTGAACGAAATTGGTGCAAGTCGGAAATTTTCAACAGGAAGTGCTATATAAGATCATCATTTAATCCGTGACCACCCAACGCGGACGGGACAAATATGTTAGGCGTGTGGCATGAACACTCCTCCTCATTACGGTCCGTCTACCGATACTGAAAAAAGGCAATTGTATAAAGTAGTGCGAAACCTATACTTTTACCTTAGGAGGAATTAGATCAACATTTATGACCGTGCGATTAATTATGTATTCCTTAGTGCCACCCATTATGCTTGAAGTGCATAATTCGTGTCTTCGGTATATCCGAGGCTGGATGAAATACGTTTTATCACTGGGTGGAATATCATATGAAAAAAATAAACCGTAGCAGTGATAGATATTATATATTTAGCTAAATCTCTCGACTGATATTCAACTTAGGGGTGTCGACTCTCGTGGACAGCAGTAACACCCACTTTGTGCAGCGTCTGTAAAATCTTGGGATGCTAGGATCATTGGATCTAACCACTTCCATGATTATTCTGCGACACTTTGAACAGTACTTTTATTACTTTGTTGGCTTTGCTTGCGTTTTTCTTCCTGTTCAATTACTGGTCTTTGATATAATATATTCCTCCAAATTTCTATTACCATGAGGAAGCTACTCGGCGCCGTCATTTCTACTTTTTTAGCTTTAACATACCTGGTCAAAGGCGACATCTGCTCTACAGTGCAGACTGAAACAAATGCTGTGTCAGAGCCTCTTTCACCGGCGTACGAGGCAGAGCTGCAAGACTACTGGTCAGAGGCATGTTCAGCATTACGCCCTTCGTGTATTGTATTTCCAACCAGTGCCGAAGAGGTTTCGGAGATAATTAGCACTCTTCAAGGAACTGAAGATCTTTTTCAGGTCAAGTCGGGGGGACACATGCCAAACAATGGCTTCTCGAGTATTGAAGGTGGATTGCTGATTGCAACGAAGAACCTGAATAACGGAGTCTACTATGATCAAAGCACCGAGACAGCAAAAATAGGACCTGGCTTGACATGGTCCGAGGTACAGGATGGGCTGGCTGGAACAGGAATGGCCGCCGTTGGTGGTAGACTAGGAGGTGTGGGCGTAGGAGGCTACATTCTGGGCTGTATGATTGTCTTTCAATTGGTGATTTATCAAAACCCGAACAGAATGCTAATGACAAGTTTAGGTGGGTTAAGCTTTTTGAGCTCACAGTACGGCTGGGCGGCAAATAATGTTGTTGATTTTGAAGTCGTGCTGGCGAATGGAACCATCACGCATGCAAACAACGCAACGAATCAAGGTTAATTATCATTGGCCCAATACCGTTGAGGAATACATATAGGGAAAATCAAATTGACTGACAATCTTTAAACAGACCTATACGCTGTACTGAAGGGCGGCGGAAACAACTTCGGCATTGTGACGCAGTACACTCTCCAGCTTCACCCAATATCAGATCAGGTAACGAATTCCGGTCGACACTATTGAAATTTAACTGGTAATGGAGCAAAGTAATTTTGTTATCTAACAAATGGATTAGGTCTGGGGAGGCGTGATGACTTTCTCCTATGATGACTCTCAACAAATACTTCAAGCAATTCGAGATTTTACAGAGTACTACCCAGATGACAAGGCAGCTATTATTCCAACGTGTGAGCATACTGCTCTTTTCACATCTTGGTTTGTGTTTATGTTTTATGATGGGCCAACGCCACCCAGCGGCATCTTTGACAACTTCACGGATATTGGTCCGACCTTGAACACAGCGCAAACATGGGATTCGTACTATGATCTGGTTTGTCAAAGTCCAAATCCAGATCTCCTTTGGTGACGTATAACACCCATACTAATGAATTATTTTTTCTCTCGCAGCTTCAAGATAATGACGAATATGATCTACAGTAAGTGACTCTGGAACAAAATTGTGTTACACCCTCAACGTTATCCACGTTCGACATTGACATTTCTGGACAGTGGCCAGCGCTACGCAATCGCAACCGAGACAACGCCTTTACCTAATGCAACGGTTGGTATGGAAGTGATGACATCTCTCTTTAATATATTTTATAATACTACATTGGAGGTCATCGCCGATTTAGACTTGATAGGGACCATAGCGTTCCAGCCCATGTCACGCACGATCACCAGCAAAGCGATTGCTCTCGGAGGTGTATGCAAATCTCCATTCCATTTACAGGGGATTTCCTAGACAACTTCTAACGCTACGCCAATTGCACTTCACAGGATTTGCTATCGCTTCCTGACAAAACAGATTACATCATCATGGAATTAGACATATCCCATGGTCTAGCAAGCGACGACGCCAATACAGAAGCCGCAATACAAGGGCTCTACACTTCATTGGATAATCAGATCCAACAGTACATCAACGATGGAGTTTTACCAGATGTGTATAGACCATTGTTCATGAATGATGCACATGGGACACAGGATTATTGGGGCCGTATTGCAACGGCAGATCAGGCCAGGGCTGTTAGAGAGGTGTATGACCCTGCCATGTTTTGGCAAAATAGAACAAGCGGTGGCTTCAGAGTTGGTTAATTGAACGACAAGGAAGTTATTTGATTCGAATTTGTCGCCTGTGAAAGGCAGCTATTCATACCAAAAGCGCAGTCAAGCTAATAATCCGACAAAACTTCTAGGAGGTTATGCGCTAGTACTTCTCTGCTCCAGAGTTAAGTGGTTGCTGAATTACAAATATTATTCACTTGAAAAACTAAATATCTATTGGGATGTGTGTGAATAGCTCTATAAGGCTATTTAGTAAGGTTTCATAGAGATTCTCATGCGGTCGTTAGGAACAGTGGTAGTGAAGTTGCGATGTTCGTCCTGCTAAATTGCGCTTTCCAGTAATCAACACTGATCATACGCATTGAGCACCGCTTCGAGGCGTGCATACTTTCTTAGTCATCGTACTTGTAGGCCTCGATTGGGATTGCACAACCAGCGGGCTCCCGCTGATTAACATAATCGTCAATCCATGGACCTTCGTCTTTTCCGTTCCACCATTGATAGTCTCCAGGGGGGCCACAATAGTAATTGACTGTTCTGTCAGAGTCACCACTACACTGCACAACCCCATGCTGGGCCACATTTATCCCCCTTCCGGCAATGCTGCCAACTTTGTTCGAATTGGGAGCGTACACAATGGCGGTTCCATAGTCATCATTCTCATAGGTGCCCGCGCAAGCACAAGTCGTCACTGATTTAATTTGCACAGTGAACGCTGTGACGGCTTGATAGAACAAGACACAAATATCTCCTCCTTCATCCGCAACGCCATTACAATCAAACGTGGTCGATACGTCGAATGTCTCCGATTCTTCTACTTCGAATCCAGCATCGGAGAAATCACTGTCGACACCCACAGAAATTGACCAACCAATTGTGTTTGAGTAACCGGACTCCGTCTGATCACTCGAATCCGAACAGGAAACAAGTGATCCACCCTTTTGAGTAATAACAAAGTTTTGATGTGGATCTCCATCCCCTAATTTTGTATAAGAATAAGTTGTCGTACACCCTGCACACACCATATCCTCAGATCGCACTATAATTTCATCCATATTCGCAAACTCTTCGGCGGTAACATTGATCATAGGAAATGAAAGGGCCTCAGATGCTAAGGCAAGAAGAAGACCGAATTGCCAGGTAAAGCTTAGAGAGAATTTCATGTTGCAAAAGGTAGCCGATATTACAGTATAAGCAACTGGAGTTGGAACGTCCACGGTAGAGAGAACAAGCAGCGAGAGAGCATAAGTTTGCGAAATAAAGTTGCCCAGATCACCTGCGAAAGGATGATTATGAAAAAAATATCAAGAGAAGAAGGTATATGACAATATAAATAGTTAATTTTGAAAGGTTGAAAGCCTCACATTATAACATAAACCGGACTCTGTGAGAAACTTCTTTGCTTTAGAATCATCAGTGGTACTTAAGTCAGGTATGCATTGTCATCAAACAGAATAGCATGAGACTTTATTGGAATATTTCAATTGACAGCAGTATCTTCTGTAGTTCCGGAGACTTTTCTCATGTATAGGTAGTCAGCAAAGCTGAACCGACTTTTCGAACATATTGATGATCTATTATCACCCTGTACTCAGATTATCAATTAATGTACACGCTCTTCTTAGTGCCGATTTGTAAGACTTGAAGGCACATAGATGTTGTATATGTTGGAGTCTAAAAGAAAAGTAAACACGTCATACTAAAGTTTTATGTGCATCTGAAATCTACATATCTATGGTTTCCATGGAGATGCCCTAAGAGATCATGACCACGGAGAGAGTAGTGTTATCTTGTGCTATCAATATGTACCATGCAGGTCTCGATGCCCACACTTGATAGAGTAGCATAGGTGACCTCACTAGGGAGCTTCCTTTGGATCAACCTGAAAAACATTATTCATCTTACTCATATGATTCTACTTTGTTGGTCGTTCACATATTCCAACATATTTTTAGCATCAGCTGAACATCTACTGACAACGTATACAGACCGGAACTAATTTTTCACGGTCGTAATTAATCCCACATCTGCCTTTTTTCCGCTACCATATGTAGAAATAAGCCCAAATAATGTAGGCCAGCAATCACCCCACTAGGTTGTGTACAAGTCGGTTGCTAACTCCAGCCTCCCGTGCTTGCTTCTTTAATATCCGTGCCGTCCCGATCAATTGTTCAATATATGCCGCGGATAATATGATGAAAGTAAAGAAGGTTAAGCCCCATAAGCTCTGGTTTTTTTAGAGCATCAAATATCGTCTTTAGTGTTCATGTCTCAGTAGTATGAGCTCATGGTAATGCGCCCATAGATAATATACATTATTATCTTTCCATGTATATGGATTGAACTCTTGGTTGTCGTAGTACATCGAGAATGAGCGTAGCGCTAGATCAATAGAATAAGATGATTGAGGAGCAGCTTCACATTTAGTTCCGTTAGGATTTATTAGCGTGGACTTAAGCCACACATAGTACGTACTAATCATAGTATACCACCGAGCCGCTAATGCACTCAGCATCCAGGGTCAGGCACATATTACTTGTCCAATAAGAATTTTTAAAACATTCTCGGTGTGTAAGCGAGCCAAGCTAGAAACCAACTCGGCATAGCTCGAGAACATCAACGCCATTCATCTGAAGACACTAATGCAGTCATGACTAGAATTTTTGAATTGTCGAATGTGTAATTTCTTTCAGACAAAGGACCCTTGCACCGTGCCCAATAAGATAGTCGCCGTAATCTTTCCCCTGACTGTCAAAGTCGAATTTCAGCTGTCGCAAGTAGAGTGCCAGACAACGTGGTATGTGCTATGCAATTGCGGTAATTATTAGCCGGAGGAGAGTCAGCGCCCCGGATTCGTACTATAAAACAATGGAACCCCCTTCCAACAGCTGCTCTGGTTCAAAATCCAATCCGACTTCAGTTGATACATTGAATTTGCACCACTATTCACATTATACTTTTGAGTCTACGCAGACACCATTGTGGAGACTGAGACAGATACCCTCAGGTATGTAGAAACGACCATGTGCATGCTTGTTTCTAGTATTTCCATAGATGCTCTTCCTGTTTGTCCAAGCAGAACATCTATATTAAGGCACCGATAGAACGTGAATCAATAACATGAGAGAAGCAAACAGAAATTTATTCAGACTGTGAACTCTACCAACGTTGTCAACTAAACCATGCCTGAACCGCTATTCATCGAACAAGACACCACGAAGGCTGCTCCACCAAAGACATCCTCAGTCAGAAGTTCCTTCATGAATGTATACCTGGTCATCGCATCGCTTTGTGCAATTACTGCGTTAATTATTTCTTCAATATCAATTCACAAAGCAAATGAGCTTATGGCCTTCAAATCGTCCTATCTCATCCACGACCTAGAGCACACATTCAACAGCACGGCATATGCTTTTGCCGGCAATTCCACGAGTGACCCAGCGTGCTCATATTTGGCAGCGACAGAAGCAGCAACCGGTCAGACAACAATTCCAGGACAGTGTGTTACTGTTGCAGAAAGTTATACATTGTGGGTGACAAGACTTGCTCAGAACTGTGCGCCTTATGCCTATGCCCAAGAGAATTGTACCGGGACTGTGAGACAAGTTACAGCCGCCAACTCTAGTGTTCCAACCTGCGTTGCTGCCGCTGGAGAAGGAACACTGGACAGTTATGACAGTGACTACTTCAAGAGTTTCCAAATATTATGTACCTGAAGTAGTTGCTATATTCTTTGAAACATGACATGTGCATATTCAAAGCATACACTTATCAGTTAGGGGAGTCCGAGAAAATGAATTAAATTCAATGCTGCGAGTAAAGTCTAGATTAGACAAACACTTTAACTTACTCATAATATATCGTATGCCTCGGAACATACCGAACTCTCGTTCTAAAATAGTCTTGTTGAAACTAGCTATTTAGAGATTTGCTACGGATGACATAAGAGAGTTGAGGAAATAGTTAGTTAGTGTTGACAATACTTGCAGACCTCCACAGATGCCTAAGGCACTGCGCTCAGGTATGCAGTGGCGTAGGAATGAGTGCTAGACCTAGACTCTTCTAAGAGCTACCATACTTAGTAACATGAGAATTCTTGTTGGGGCAGTGACTCACTGATTATTCTATGTTCTTATACACGATTTCTAGGTGCTGAGAAAGTATTTAGTGTTATTGTTGTCTTCTGAGGCTTAACCATGAGGAAAATAGCATTACGCACAAATTTGTGGGCCCTTGCGCAACGGCTCTTCTTGGGTGCAAAAGGTTTGGTATAACCCACTAGGTCATACGATGTATATATAACTTTAAACGATATTTATCTTTCTCTCTTCTAGATCTTCGCCGGCAAGATTAAAGTTCATAAAGCTATTTCTGAGTCTGATCCGAATCTATGCTCAGATCTTGCCTGATATGTAGTGTCAAAAGCCATGCCTGCCCAGCTCACAGCCAGGGGAGCACTGCTTCGTGCCACCTTACCTATTCCACCGTAACTTGATATTCAGAAAACTTGCTTGCCAATTGTGCAGCTAAATCCAAGAAATCGGTGCGTGTGATTATGTCAACACCATTTGAAGGCACAGCTCCAGAATGTACGGATCCAACATTTGCCAGCACACACACTACACAATCACCCGACTCTTTCCATAACAAGAATGATGAAAATCCCAAGACTCCTCCACTGTGTCCTAGCCACACATCATTGCTTGTTGTTAATGAACTCCAGCGAAATACGCCATGACCAACTTCCTGTGACGGAGTCTTGAATTCTTGCCATTGTTTTAAAATTTCCATCCCTGTAGAACCCAAAAGTCGACCGTCGCGTAGAGCAGGTGCAAATTTGAGAAGATCATATATCGACGAGATCATACCGCCCGCCGCCCATGATGTGGAGAGATTCGAACCGGTTACTTCGATGAGATCACTTCTAACATACGGGAATGACGGAGCTACACCAGCAGCATCACGGAATCCTTGTGTAGCCCAGTGATATCGATGGGGTAAGTTCTCAGGATTCATCGCTTTTTCAAATCCCTCGAAGTATGTTTGATCCATATTGAGGGGAACAAGGATACGACGTCGTATCTCGTGTTCTGCGGAATTATCCGTAATGTATTCAATTACCAAACCGAGCAAGGTGTAATTGGTATTGGAGTAATATGCTTGTCCCGGTTCAGGTGCTGTGACTCTCGGGCGACGAATGTAGTCTAAGGCCTCGGTTTTGCCCCAAATATGGTCGTTGCGTATGTCTTTGCCCCGGCCCCTAACTATCCAAGAAGGCTCATCTTCCCAGCTATCTATACCTGCATGGTGACTCAAGAGCATGCCTATTGTTGCCTGTTCAGCGTTATCAATTTTAGTGTATAGTTCAGAATTCAAAACCTCGCCAACAGTAGTGGATAATGTGAGTTTTGACTCCTCTATCAACTGCAAGATAACGACTGCCACAAACATTTTCGTAATACTACCAATGCCGAAATGGTGTCTTCTATTGAGTGATTGATTACCTAGTATATCTGAAAGACCTTTTGAGGACTTCCATGCAACCTTTCCACTTGAAAGAATTGCGGCGGATATTCCAGGAGCACCAGAATCTACCCTTTTTTGAAGTAGCGCTTCAAGCTTCGCAGCCATATCTTGTCGATCTTGGATTCGCAAAGACATTATCATATGCCGCTATGTAGGCTAGGCTAGTTTTGTTGCGTCCTGAATAGATTTATGAATGACTCCACGTTGAAGATGCGATGCTGCCGCATTCATTTGTAGATTCGCTTACCCCTCAGTCGCTTGTTGCCTACGGACCCCCACCAGACAGTGAGGTCAGGTAATTGAATATCCGTCTCGTCGCATACCGCCGCAGGCGCTTACGATCTATCTGTGGAGCATGTCAAATTATTTTTAAAAAAGTAACTAGTAAATCTACTTTTTGCCGTATCATTGGGATATTTCACATGTATATGGTGCCACACCATGTCCTGGCCTTTGATGGAGTCCCATGCATTGTCCTGTACGTCTGGAACTTCTTGAGGTAACGGTCATTTCTCGCAACACTGAACGTTTTGGGTCGATTGACACCACTCGGACATTCCGATGATGATGCCATAATTTCCTCCTTCGTTAGCCATGCGCAGCTTGGAATTGTGAACAATCCATCGAAAGACGGCCTCAAGTCCGCCAACGCCATGTTTTGAGAGAACATAGAGAATAAATGACAAAGCTACGAAGCAAACTGGTCTGAAAAAACTAAATTTGATCTTAGAAATCTAAAAGTAGCTACAATCGATCATAATAGAGCTAAAAAAGGGGGTTTTCCTGTGAAAGACAGAAATCTCGTTCCGACATAGCAGACGACAGCCGCTTAGGGTCAGGGTTATTTGCCCACATAACGGCGCTAAAAAGTATTCTGTTGAGCTTGAGGTTTGTGAGTCGTCTTTATATGTTCTTACCTGGAGCTAGACCCGCAGGCCCTAAAACGCCTAGACCTGTGAGGCTTGTCTAGCATTCTGGTATATAACTATCGTCGTGATTTATTGCATGCAGATTGGAACACAAGACAATTAATCTAACATTAGGAGACGGTGGTAGTAAGTTCAGCCAATAAATTATTAAGCGTTAAAGAAATCCATCGTTGAGTAATTCGTTTGTTACTACTATGTCGATTAGCGTTCACTTTGATGTTATTCGCAAGACCCCTGCCATGCTTAAAGGTACCCTCGGTTATCTAGAAGCATGGAAATTTCCTACCCCACATGGAGCTACATGTCAATGCGTTGTATACTGCGTCTGTAACAGATGTCGCACCAAGAAAGGGAAGTTATCACCAACTTGGCATACTTGACTGTAACGTCTAATATAACATTTCACATCACACAATCCCGGCCTCTATACCCGAGGTTCAGAAAGACATTATTTTAGTTGTATGAAACTTGAATATTTGGCCTGGTTATATTTTTAATGTATTTCACGGGTTCCTCCCTGAGATAAGCTAATCTTAGGCTGGGGTTCGCGTGAGGCGGCAAGCCTGCATGTATCTCTTTATCAGAATCTCTTTGTCCAATAATGCAGTCATACGTATTTGGACGTACAAGCTCTATTTAGAACAGAAGAGATCGAAGACTTCTATACGGAGCTCGCGATCGGTTTAACACTGGTATTGGGCTTATAGCTGGGTGCGTTAGCGTGTCCATCTGCGCAGCGCTTCGCAGCACGTACCCGAGCCTCGGAGTTAAGATGCTGAACTACAATATCATAGTTCAAAACAGAATTGGATTAAATAGACAGTTCCCCAGCATTCGGACCCCATACCCCATCAGAGTTCTGTAAACTGCATATCCATAGCAGATATTTTCACATCTCATCATCACTATTACGAACCATCATAATCATGGACCATCAATCCAAACTGAAACTCGAACTTGCTGCCGCCTGGAGCGGAGTGGCCTTCATTGTCCTCTACCCTATATTCTGGTTGTTCCTAGCAGGGATGCAACCACCAGTGCCTTACAATTTCACCGCAGACCAAGTTGCCGAATACTACCTCTCGCGCCAGAACCGGATTTTGTATGGCATGGCCATCTCGGCAATTGTCGGTGGGACATGGCTAACTTTCACGGCTCAACTGGCCGTCGTCCTGCGTCGCATTGAAGGAGATGGCGCTGTGTTCACCATAATCTCCGTCCTAGGCGGTGTCCTAGCTGGCTGGGCCTTGATATTCACGCCTGTAACATGGATGATGCCAGCCATGCGTCCCGACGCAGACCACCAAGTCATACGCGCTTTCAATGACTACGCGTACTTGCTTTTCAATGGCACATTTATCATTTCAACCTTACAAGCTGTTGCACATGGCGTGGTGGGTTTGCTTGACCGCAGCGAAAACCCGGTGTTTCCTGTTTGGTCGTGCTGGGTCGCCATTGTAGCCGGCATTGGGTTTTTCTTCGTTGGCCAGACGCCCTTTGTGTCGTCTGGTCCTTTTGCTTTGGAGGGATGGTTTGCTGGGTGGATTCCTGGAACTGGTTACTTTATATGGACTGCGGTCACTACTTACTATCTCATCAAAGACGTGCGCACACGCCAAAAAGGTGTACGGTTGCCTTAAAGCGACGGTGAACTCATAAGAAGTGTATATTGAACAGAAAAATATGGGCGAAAGTATGTGACTTAGTGAGAGTTGGAGCATTAAGACAAGCAATCCCGCGACCTCTAGTTAGATAGGACAGATATTGTATATGTGCGCTGTTTTAAAGTTGCACTTTAAGGAAAGGATAGGAGAGATGACAGTCTGATACACTGAGAATACTCAAATCCTGGTCTACACCCTCTCGTAATCGTAAACTTGAAAGTACGCAGACGCGAAAGATTGGTATTGAACCTAATTAGCGGATGTCCGGAGAAAGTACTCATATCTTAGATCTAGTTGCATTCTGTTCCTTAGATCAACAAAATTCTTACATAACAATGTGACCGAGACCCGTGTATATAATCTGACATAGTCGGCATCGTGGGTTCCGGGCTTGACTTTTGCGGTAATACTCTGTACCTCTACTGAACCAGCGACAAACAATCCAACATGAACTAAATATCTTAGTATAAACCCAGGAGCCTGAAAAATGCTTCTTCAGAAACTTGTTAATTGACCATTATTTTGAAGAGCATGTTATTGAACAGAAGAGTAACTGTATTCATTTGACAATCACAGAGAACTTGAAAAAAAAATTAAATTTAATAGCCCAATCTCCAGGTCGTCGATTGAAATACGATAAATCAGACTGGGAGAATCTCTAGGCCCTCGTAGTTACCTGTAGATCTCCATGCTCTGATGGCATTGATGAAATCTGCAACGCCTTTGCCCCAAAGGCCAGCTCTTGCTCGCTTAAGGAGAACATCGTGTGATGCCGGCTGATCTAGGTCGCCTTCTCCATTAAAGTAATTTGGAGTGCATCCAGCAGCTCCTGCTAACGCGCTTGCTTGAGAGACAATTAGATTGGACCAATCTCCCTCAGCCTCCACCGTCGGCTCAACGGTGAAGTTATACTTGTACGGCGAAGAGCCCGGAGTGCCAGGGTTTTTGCTGACTGCATGGCGCAAGATATCTGCCGCATGTGTAGCAGAGAAGTCTATACAAAACATAAAGTTCGGGGTACCACCAGCCTGAGAAAATCCAGGCCAAAAGAAGTTCGGAAAATCATGGGTCATAGTGCCATGTAGAGTTGTGACACCTTCGGTCCATTTCTTGTCAAATGATATGCCATGTCGGCCTATCACATTCACGTCGACGCGCCCTGGGGGACTTGGAATAGATGGACTACGGTAACCGGTGCTAAGAATCAGGACGTCTAGTTCGTATGCCTTGTCACCGACGAGAACATTCTTCTCTGAAATGCCAGTAACGCCATGTCCATCAGTGTCGACTAATGTGACATTGGATCTGTTGAACGATTGAAGATATTCGTCATGAAAACAAGGGCGTTTGCACCAAGAAGGATACCATGGCTTTAATTTATCTGCAGTTGCCTGGTCTTTGACAATCTCATCAACACGTTCACGGATTCGCTCCTGACGAGGCATATCGATAGTGTGAAGATAGTCAACATACTTTGCGATGGAACCAAAGTTGGTGGCTTCGGGATTTCCTATGAGGGCGCTGTACGCAGGCATTGTCGTCCATGCGTCGTTGACCATGTTTACTTCGGGCTTTGGAGAAATGTTAGATAGAAGTTGATTGAAATTTTCGCGACGCGTTTTCTGCCATCCCTTCTTGTTCGCGACCTCTTGCCTCCACCAGTTAACGTCAGTTTCGGAATTGTCTCTGCGGTCAACCGCTGATGGAGTACGTTGAAATACATATAGCTCTTTCGCCCACTCTGCGACAGCCGGCACCACCTGGATGGCCGTCGCACCAGTTCCGATAATGCCAACTTTCTTACCTCTCAATTTGACAAGGGATGTATCGTGGGGAGACCCTCCCGTGACGCTATAGTCCCAGCGAGCCGTGTGGAAGCATTTGCCACTGAATGTTTCAATTCCTGGCAATTGGGGAATATGTGGGATAACAGTAAAGCCAGTTGTCAGGAATACAAAGCGAGATCGTACATGAAGATTTGTCTTTTCGATGTCCGGTGCTGTATGTCGGCGTTCTATGTTGACAATCCATTCCAGGTTCGCTTCATCGTAGACTATATCACGGATATGAGTTCCAAACCAGGCCTTGTCTTTCAAATGCCACTTTTCAGCTATTCTCTCAGCATGCTCTCGTAGCTCGTTCCCTGATACATATTTTTTCGTTGGCATGTAATCAGTTTCCTCCAATAGCGGCATATAAATGTAACTTTCTACATCGCACATCAATCCGGGGTATCTGTTCCAATACCAAGTTCCACCAAATCCACCTGCGTTGTCGATGAATCGGATATCATCCGGCGCAAAGCCGGCATCAATCAGGCGTGCCGCATAGAGGAGTCCAGCGTATCCCGCTCCCAGGATCAGAATCTCATGGCGCTCCCCATCATGCGGAGCCGGGATATGTGTCGCCGATATCGTTGGATCGGTCCATGGATCGTCAACGAAGTGACGAAATTTGGGTAAGGAATAAAGATCAATAAATTGAGAGGCACCATCTTTCCGTAACCGTTTCATGCGCTCCTCTTGGTACTTCTCTCGCACTTGGTCAACTTTTTGCTGCTCCCCTGCAGTGGGAGCAACACTTTCTCCATTAGATATCATGACGGAAGTTGTGTATTGGGTGCTCTATG
Source organism: Eurotiales sp. R13A2 (assembly GCA_023625935.1). Lineage (NCBI taxonomy): Eukaryota > Fungi > Ascomycota > Eurotiomycetes > Eurotiales > Eurotiales sp. R13A2. The sequence continues at coordinate 104,175 of JAMAFV010000017.1, read as the reverse complement.
AGTAAAATAAGAACGTCGGAGTATTGACACTCTTGCTTCGTGGTTGAGAATTGACTCTTGAGAGATTGTCCTTATCTTCCGGAGCATCATATACATACGATTGGCTATCATCTATTGTAGAGATATCTCATCTCAACGGAAACTGACCGGCCCCTCGGCTAGAAAACGGCTCATGGCTCAGGTAACTAGACGACATCATAAGATACACCATGTAAGCCCTCGCGCCGAAAGCCGGTGGGTGAGGCGTTAGTATAGCCTAGGTAATCTGTGGGCGGAGGAAATGGAGCGCCGATGTAAGCTTATGTATACTAGCCGTCATATGAAAATGCAACATCCTGGATCCCCAGAATCTCCAATTTTAATTTTCAAAGACAGTCTGGTTGAGAGTTTCTGACGCTCGATTTAACTGTTTGCATACCGTGAAGATGCCATCTAACGAATCAAGAGCCCTCGTAGACCTTTTCATACACCTGGGCAAATATCTCAGTAGGCCGGACTGTGATACTGGTCTATATCGCATATTACTCGAGGAGCTTCACAGTGTCGCGTCCGAGCCAACTGAAGTGACATACGAAGAGCTACGATGTCCAGGAACTGTTCGGAGTGCTATTTTGTGCAAGCCCGTGGGGGCATCGACCTCGCACATAATTCTGTACCTCCATGGCGGCGCATTTGCTGCAGGCTCTCCAGCCAGCTTGCGAAAAGTCGCCGCCCATCTCGCTAAAGCAACCAATTGTTATGCGCTGCTGATTGACTACCGCCGCTCACCAGACCATCTTTTCCCGGCACAGATAGAAGATGTAGTCGCTGCCTACAATTGGCTCATTAAATATCGTGGCTACTCGAGCTCCCAAATTGCAATCGTCGGGGATTCTGCTGGAGGAAACCTCTCCATTGTTACGTTGATGAAGCTTCGTCAACTCCGACTGCCTCTACCAGCCTGTATTGCGGCATTCTCACCCTGGGTTGACATGACACTCAGTGGAAAGAGCTATATTACCAAGGCCAAAGATGATGTCTTGGTAACAAAAGAAGTCGTCGCCCAGATGAGGGACACGTACTTTGGCAGTAGTACCATTCCGGATGATCCTCTCGCGCGCCCTTTGGATGCCGACCTCAAGGGGTTCCCGCCCATGTACCTGGTTGCAGGGGCAAATGAAGTCGTGAGCGATGATGCAGTGATGTTGGCGGAGCGTGCAACTAAGGCGGGCGTTGAAGTCAAGCTGGATCTGAGCGAAGATATGCAACATATTTTTATCTTTATGGCTGGGACTGCCCCAGAAGCTACTCGAACTATTAACGAGGTTTCATTATGGCTTAAAGAGAAGCTTGGTATAAAAGCTTGATATTGAAGAATAACAAACATTTATCATCTACTATTTTACGTTTACCTTCCAGTTACTATAAATACTTTTTCCCTTTTAAACTGGAGTCAAAACGCGAGATATTATAGTTCTCACAAGCATGGCTCGGCTGGGGAGATTGCTCCATTGCATGTAATTGACACGCAGCTGAACATCGGTATGACGTATGACTATCAACAAACTGATCTACTCTACATACATACTACAGGACTGCCGTATCTTAATTGTATCGTAGTCATATTAATCCTCTCTGAACAGACGTTGTAAGAAATTCCGCTCTACTTCAGTTTCTGGGCAGGCGCGAAGCTCTTAGGAAGCAGATGTAGAAAACCGTTTTCAGACTTGACGATAAACATACAATGGTGTCGAGGGATGCATCTCCGGTGGACAAACATAAATCAACTCACTTATTTTTTTTCCGAGTTATGCATTGGTGTTACAGGATACAAGGACCTGGAAGTTTTCCTTATTTTTCTGTGAGCATTTACAACTAGCTAGAAGCGATATTAGATGCGAAAAAGTTGTTTGATTACCCACATTGAATAGTCCCAATTATAATTAGACAGGATTAACAATATTCAATTGTAATTCTAAGGCTGTTAGCAAAGTCTGTTCATACATCTATCGATATTTATATATTGCATATGATAAATTCATGACCTGTCTATATCACAACGACGAATTTGCTGTACGGTGGCTGCAACTGCTCGATTGTCAAAATGAGCGGGCTATTGACTCGCTATTCATGTGCGCCGTAAACAGGATGTAAATTCAGTGAGACACTATAACACCCTCATAAATTTGCAATTTGTCTGTCGTCATGAACCACGAGACCTTTCTGACCATTGCGATGTTGATCTCGCAATACTCTTCGCAGAATTTTGCCACTAGGATTCTTAGGTAAACTACCAGCAAATTCAACCTGTCTGATCCATTTATACCGAATCCGTCGTTGCTGGACGTACTGAATCAACGCTTTGCCAACTTCTTTGCTCGGCTTGATTCCTGGTTTTAGTACTATATAGGCCTTTGGTCGTTCACCACTGTAGTCGTCGTGAATTCCCAATACCGCGCAGTCACCAACACTTGGATGACCATGTAAGAGATCCTCAAGTTCAGCCGGAGCAACCTGCTGGCCCTTGACCTTGATCATCTCCTTGATGCGGTCAACAATGTGGATAAAACCTTCGTCGTCGATGCTGCCAATGTCCCCTGTATGTAGCCAGCCGTCGGAATCAAATGTCTCGGCTGTTGCTTGAGGATTAGATAGGTAGCCCATTGCTACCTGCGGGCCTCTCGCGAGAATTTCTCCGTTTTCATTGGCACCCAGTTCTCGCCCTGTATCGATATCAACAATCTTTACAATTGTTGAAGCGCACAAGACCCCTCCAGTGTTGGCATGTTGGAAGTCGTATAGATCCGGCGGATGTGTTGATATACAGCCGCAAGATTCGGTCATGCCGTAGCTTTGACGGAATCCAATTCCAGGCATTCTCTTTTCGAGTATCTGAATGATCTCCTTGCTTAGGGGTGCAGCGCTACAAGACAAGCGTTTCACGCAGCTGAGGTCATATTTCTCCACAATCGAATCACGCACCAGCCGGATCAAAATGGGAGGAACGAGAGTGAGATCGGCGATTTGGTAGTCGACAATAGTTTGTAGGAAAATCTCCATTGAGAAATGTGGGAGCATTATGCACTCATCGTTGTTGAAAACCGGCCAATTTAAGAAACGTACAAGGCCACTGACTTTTGCTTGTCAGTATGTATACAACAAAATTGAATAAGTTGCTAATTCAAATATGACGGGAGAATATTCCTACTATGAAATAACGGTAGCTGAGCCAGGAATTTCTTTGCATCTGGAGGAGCCATAGCCTTTAATTGTTGGCATTGAGCAATCACATTCTGGTGTGAGATCATCACCTGGTGAAAACAGTTAGTAAAAAAAAAGCCGTAAGAGGTCTTAGACTTATTACGTCCAGATACTTACTGCTTTGGGTAGACCCGTAGTGCCGCTGCTGAAGTTGAGAAATCCGCACACATCCTTGTTCGTCTTGTTTCTTGGAATGCGATAGGTCGGAGCTTGCCCGTCAGTGCCGTAGCTTTTTCCACGTTCCAGCAGCTCCGTCATACCAAGGTGATCTGGAATGTTGCCCTCAAGGAGAAATACGTGTTGTTTAGGAATCCCAGCTTGTCTAGCAGCGGCTACTACAGCATCGATTGACTTCGGTACAGTGAATATGAATTTTGACTTCGCGGTTTTCAACGCATGCACCATCTCTTCGACGCTATACGCTGGCGAAGCACCATTTACCATACCACCTGACCATGACGTTAGAAGTCTCATTTATCAATCAAGATCTGCCACGTTACCTATTCTAAGGACCGCAAACATTGCGACAGGGTACCACACGGTATTCTGGCTGAAGATAGACACCACATCTTGCTGAAAACCGTATCGTCTGTTCAGGGCTGTGCTCAAGTGCGTCGCATGCTCTTTGACTTGCAAGAACGTCAATCGTTCTTTGGTATGGCCGTTGGTAAATCCGGCGACTTGGCTGGCAGGATATCTGTGTAATGGCGAGAAGCGCTCATCTTCAAATAAACACTGCCAGACAGTGATATCCGTCGGAACTAGAAAGTGGGAATGTTAAATTGGTATAACTAGATAGCGGGACGTCGCCCTTGGGTGCCGGAGAAACTTAAGGACATACATTTGATGTCTGGCTGCTTGGATACGAACACCATCCTGGTTCTGATCTGGATGTCATCAAAATTGGAACAATACAAAAGCCACGCAATGAAAGTGCTTTTACTCATGCCAGTTGGAGTATAAGATGCAATGGGATTGTTGAGGACGATTGCCGGCTCGTTCCAGTCCCGGTGGGATTGCCTCGGGGCTGCCCATGGCAGTGTACCACATCCCCGAGGTCTAGGCACAACCCCGTAACGAACAGCATTAATTATTGGAACAGCCCTATATAGGCTATGAATTCCGGAAATAAGCCATTGAACTGCTACTTGATGAAGAATATGCTCGGCCACTCTATGTAGTGAGGAAAAGGAAATCTCAACTTCAGAATATCGAATATTTAACATCTTATATTTCAACATTTCAAGAATGACTCGCAAGGATCGACACTAACATCCATGTCCAGCTCGTTAGCAAAAGTCAGGAGAGAGCCACACCCTTCTAGCGTAAGTAGAGATGTCAAGTTCATTTGCGCGTCGTACCCCGCACAATCAACCGACCGGAGGAGGCTACTTGGAGTTTCTCCAATGATGGAATGGTGAGGCAGAGGTGCGTACGAAGCCAAAGGCTCCAATTCAGGTCCCAAGCTATTATTGTAGAGGGTGTTGTTCTCACTGTACGAAAAGTCAACGTCCTGATCTGTTATTATGGAGCTGACCGAATCCCCCGATCCTGTCAATTGGCTATTCCCAGGGTGAATGATTTCAGTGGAAATATGCGAAAGCGATTGACCACCAGAAGATTGTTTCATGTCGATATCGCCTAGCGCGGTTTCCAGAGTGCTGTAAAGAGAAGAAGCTGGCGGATAGGTGTCTATCTGCTTCAAGACCTGCATACAAACCCGTAAATTAGTCCTGCCTGTAGCTTGCACGTCGTGATCGCCATTTTTAACGTAGAGCAAGTAGAGGATAGATGCTGGAATGAGGCAAATGACACTAGTATTTGGCAGGAAGAAAAGAAGACGTCGATTATGCAAAGACTGGTACAATTTTGTAATATGTTCGGCTGTCTCATGAATGCGTCGCCATGACATGGCGTTCAGTTCTGGAATACTGACACCATCTGCATCAGACTGGGGAATCTGAGGTCTGTGCAAAACGCTTACGGCTGACAGATATAAACCTGTCAGAATTGCGCGATGCGACACGACAACTTCGTTCTCAGAAGCATCAAATACGATTGATGACTTGTGAGATATGAGGAGATCAGAAGAATATGTTGTGAACCAGCGCCGAAGATCACGATCGCAACGAACGATGGCGCTGGGATCTGCTACGGCTGTCTTGGGCCCGCTGAACGTAGCTTGTTCTTCTCCCAGACTAATTCTCGTGTGGTAGATAGGGTTGGTATACTGAATATTTATTATTTCGGCAACCATGATGCACAGCTGAGCAAGTGCTAAGCATAACTTGGCGAGGGACTGCCGCACCGCAATGTCTTGAATGGATGGTAGTGGCCCAAGCAGCGATATCACCTCGTCCGGGATTGGGCCAGGATCAAAATCAGCCAGCTCTAACATAGGCACATTCACATCGCTGTCATTGATGGGAGGGATCTGACGCAAAGCGATGCTCACTAAGCGCACTCTCATATAGTATGCCCACCATATGCGTCTCCACAGTATTTTCTTCTTGCCACTAAGGAACGGTATACCTGATGGATCCCGGGTGGCCCCAATCGCACGGGCGTGGTAGATGGCCATGTTAAGCCAGTGCCACACATCTTTGGCAGCGTTTGGCGAGTCGTACCAGCAGGTCATCAGCAAGACACTTTGGACGATGACCGTGCGGTCGAGTTCGTAGTCCATATCGCATAGCACTTTGACCCTCTGAAAGAATGCACGACGAGCAGGTCCACGCTGCGAGTAGCCGTGCTGCCGCAGGTAACTCATATCAACGTAAGCTGTGGCGGCGAACATGACTGCAGAGAAGAGCAGTAGGCTCGTGGTTGAACTTGACGAGTTCCTCTCGATTACAGTGAGGAACTCGACAATATCAACCAGGGGCAAAAAAGGATGAACGTATTGAACATAACATCGGAGCAGCTCGTTTCGTAGACTTATATGAGGGAGATCAAATGCACCTTTCCTCTGGAGGTACTCAATATCATCGCTGTCGAGATGTGTGGGGAGCGGATTGATGAACCGTGGGAGGACTGGGGGTGGGCCACGCGACGTCTTCAGTGAAGGGGAAGAAAGACGTGTTTGGATGGGACTGCTAAGAAATATGTTTAATTTTGTTCATCTTCTAATGAAAGAAAGGTTCTATTGCCCACCTTGGGTCAGGGCCGACGTGGCTGGATGGTTTGATGCTGGAGCGACTAAGTATATTCTCCAAGCTAATAAAGTCTCTGCAATCCTCAGCCGAGGTTGTCGACTTGTGCAGATCGTTAATATCAGCTAGCATAGAGAAGGAGACCCGTCTTTTCTTCCTAATGGAGGTAACATGCGAGGTTGTAGGCGGTTTAGAGCTGCGATGATCCTTCACCACATGGCATTCCAGGCCATCAAGACAGCAGTTGGTACAAGTGGTGCCTTTCTGTGTGGCATCGCATCTGACTTTTCGCTGCCGGCAGCGAGAGCAGGCTTTGGGCGCTCGCTGCCTTCCGGCAGGGGCTTGGGCCGGATCTGGCATGCTGTGCTGGCTGTGCTCTACTGCACTGCGTCGAAACACGCGGGGTCGGGTAGCCAAGGGAGTTGTAGCTAACCAACGATACGAGGGCACAGAGTGAAGTTTCTCGGAAGATCTAAAGTGGAAGAATGAAGGAGTGAGGGAGGAGGTAACCTAGGTACTACCAGAGAAAGACTTTATAGAACTGGGATTAGTGTCTAAATTACAAATTACCAACACGTACCAGGATACCGGGGCATCCGGCACTCAGATTCCCCGCACTGCTCCCTCCTGGGGGTGGGGTACGATGCATTATAGAACGAACAAATATATTTGTCTAGGGAAGAACGGCTGGGGTGCAGGAGGGCCAGGGCTTATAAATTACCGGCGCCGTGAGCGATGTACACGTATTTACACGGCTCCGACAAGGTGTATTTTACTTGTTTGTTGATCCAGGTATCAGCCATCTCCCCACATTTGGAAACTGCAAAAGACGTTCCTGGGGAAGACGGAAGACTAAATAAGTCATCAGACGCAATAAACTAGTTTCTGAGCCTCCCGCGGAGTTGTCTTGTACATCTTTACAAAGCCTCGGGCCTCGGGGGCATTTACTAAAGACACTGCCATTCGTCGTCGTGTTCTTGTAGTGTGCTATCATTTTTATTTGTATAGACCAGCTTGGCGTCAACCATCAACCCATCCTGTCCAGCGTCTTTGTAAATAAGCACAGGCACAGGCACACCTCACCCACACCACACCAGGCTAAGACAATGACTTTGCAATACGACCCCGAGTTCAAAAGGCTCGCAGGAAACGCTCTCGAATATGAAGATATTCCAGCTAACGATGTCAAGACAAGGAGGGAGAGATACAATAAGCTCTTCAAACGGCCAGAAGTCCAATTTCCCGACGGTGTCGAGCAGATAATACACCATGCCCCTGCGTCGGACAACCACCAGGTAGCTATCTACCAATTCCGTAAGAAGCCAGATGCTGGCGGTGCACCAGGTCCCGCCGTTCTGCACATCCACGGCGGTGGATATTTCTCCTTCAGCGCTGCAGACATGGCGCAGCCCTTATCGAATTATGTTGCGAAAACAGGCGTACCCATGTTTTCAGTCGATTATCGCCTGTCGCCAGAGAGTCAATACCCAGTGCCACTGGAGGACTGTTGGGTAGCACTGAAATGGCTATATGACCATGCAGGCGAGCTGTCCATTGATTCCACCCGCATCGCAGTAATGGGAGAGAGTGCGGGAGGTGGTCTTGCGGCGGGCCTGGTCCTTCTGGCAAGAGACAGGAAGCTATCGCCACCGTTGGCTAAACAAATTTTGATCTATCCCATGATGGACGACCGCACCAGCGAGGATTATACAAAGGGCCAGGCCGTGTTTGGTATGAACGATGTGATAACTGGCTGGACGGCGTATATTGGACCCGATGTTGGGACAGAAAAGGTGCCTATCTATGCCGCGGCTGCTAGAAACAACGACGTGACAGGATTACCGCGTTTATATATCGATTCCCCTCAAATTGACCTCTTCCTACCAGAAAATGTAGAGTATGCGCGCAAGCACCTCGCGGCTGGCATTTCCACTGAGTTCCATGTTTACGAAGGTGTACCCCATGCATTTCAACGATTTGCACCGACAGCCACAGTTGTGCAGCAAGCAACTGCTAACCGTGTTCGCGCCTTATCTAACTTTTAAGAAATGAGCAATGAAAAGACAGCTGTAAGAAGATGAGATTCGATGCAGATCAAAGATAGAGTTCTTTTCTCTGTGTGTATTATCCTTTGGATGCGCAACAGGCGGCTCTGTTATGTGTATGACATGTGTCAGATGACAGTATTTCGCTTAGTAGTCCTTACATGGCTCTCTACTTCTCGCTCGTTATATTATGTGCGTATAATGCATGGTAGTCAAGAAAATTGATATACTGACTCAAGCTAAACGGTGGATACTTGTTTTTTATTCTACATGGTCTTGATTATGTGAATAAACGTCTTTCGCGAGAAGTATCTTTTAGTATTCTGAATAAACCGGACATGGCGAATTGGGAATGAGCATATTGTGTTTTGAAAAGATTTCGAAGACATGTGTGGGCACGTCACCATCCGATTCCCATTCTGTGGCGTGGCTCAGCAAATGTTCCTCAATCAAATCACGGCAAGCCACTTGCCACCTTCAATACGACTCATTGTGATACGGAGAGGGAGGGCCAAGAAGCAAAGGCACTGGCGTTTTGGAAGGCCCGGCCATGGTGACAAGAGAATATCACAGCTACAGAAGTGTAGTCTGAAGTTGCGACTAAGGCGAAATGAGATGGTAGACTAGGATGTTTGATAGCGTTGTATTCAGTGTGTTTGATCCTGACACAACCCAAACGAAGCATAGCACGTACGGTGCGTGCGACGGAGCAGCAAGAACGATAACCTGCACCGTTCCGGGCAAGCCCGAGCTATAATTAGAGAGCACGGTACTAGTATCCATGCGCTGCGAGTACTACCTAGGCACGGCGTAATCAGGCTGTTCATGCACGCGGATTCATTTGTAAACATAGAGTATCTCGAACTGGCCTCGGCTCGCTGTAGCAGCGGCCCGCGGCAATGCATCCAGTCAAATCCCCCATTGCGTGATCTTCTCGCTTTGTCGCTGTATACTCATGTATATTGGCTTTAAATTTCTAGTCCATCAACCAGCATGAACAACGTCGTTGGGATATATATGTCTTAGTTGCATCGCATATCTCTATGAAGTTAAAGAAGCGATTGTAACCTGTTTGGTCTTGTTTTAATACCTTCGTGCGAGCGATCTTTGCAATCACGATACCGCTTTCTCAATCCTATATAGCTTCTTGGTAGTTGAGTGGTCCGTGTGGCATAGAAATCACGATGCCGAAAGACTACATCCCAAACTGGAATGACGACGCCATAAGGCCAGAGAATGCTGACTCGCAGTTAGGCTGGGCTGGCCTGCCTCTATCCCAGACCCTTGGATACTATGGAGTTATCAAGAGGGCGGAGATTCCGAATAATGCAAGGTTAGGGTTCGATCCTGCATATGATTCCGTGGATGCCAACAAGATCGCTACATCTTACGCGGAGAAGTTGGGCACAGCTCTCGAATCACATGACCCACAAGCTGTGGTGGATCTGATCTATCATGATGGCCATTGGAAGGATGTGGAACTCTTCACTTGGGATGTGCGAACCCTACGTGGTCACGAAAACATCCTGCCCATGTTAAAGGAGCGGCTTTCGAAGACAGCACCCAAGAATTTGCGCATCAATCGCGAAGCGCCTCCGATAGTGGAGACTCTCGGAGACGATCTTTCCTTTGTCACCGCTCACCTAGAATTCGAGTTTGCTCATGGAACTGGTTCAGCTGTGTTTCGGCTCAGTCCACTTGGTGCCAAAACCGGGTCAGCCGAAGAACTTGCGGATTTGAGTGTGTGGAAGATATTCACACTTGGAACAACCCTTGAGACCATACAAGGCTGGGACCCGGAGTATGGTGACAAGATCAGATGGCAGAAGGGCAAGGTTATTGACCCTCTCGGGAAAGTTCATAGTTATACAGAACTGCGAAACCGTGAAATCAACGCCGAGGAGAATTTTGATCCCCAGGTTCTAATTATTGGCGCTGGACACTGTGGTCTTGGAATGGCTGCGCGACTAAGGATCTTGGGTATCTCTCATCTTGTTATTGAGAAAGAAGACCAAGTTGGCTGGAGCTGGGGTAATCGGTATTCTTCACTGTCGCTACACGCACCTACAACGACTAACCATCTGCCCTGCGTCCCTTTCCCACACTGGTTTCCTGTCTTCCTGCCTGCTCAACAACTGTCCAAGTTTTTGAAGGGCTATGCAGATATTATGGATATCAATGTATGGATGAGCGCGTTTGCAGACGGGAAGAATGCTGTTTACAACGAAAAAGATGGTCATTGGACTATCTCAGTTACAAAAGCAGACGGGACTAGATTTGAGTTTCACCCACGACACATAGTTCTGGCTACTGGTATTTCTGGCACCTCGCCAAACATTCCAGACATTGCTGGAATGGACGAATTCGTGAAAAATGGCGGAATTGTCAACCATTCCGCCCGTCATCGCACCGGCTCAGACTGGAAGGGAAAGGAGTGTGTCGTAGTTGGCGCCGCCACTTCGGCTCACGATATCACTTATGAGCTTAGCGAACATGGCTGCAATGTCACGATGATCCAGCGCAGCGCTACACATGTGATGTCTGTTGAGAAGAGCATTCGATATTTCTATCGGAACAGAGATTTGACAAACCGTGTTGGGGGACCCCGAGTTGAGATTGCTGACCAGTTCAACTTCTTGCGTCATCCATTCTCCGTTGAGTACGAATTGCTCCAGCGTGGGCAGCAGAAGGCACGTGAAATCGACCATGATCTGCTGCAAAATTTAAAGAGCATGGGATACCGTCTTCACGACGGGTATCACGGCGGTGGTGCCTACTCGCTCGTGTTTTTCGACTACGGTGGCTACTATTGGGACACAGGGTGTTGTCAGCTGATTATTGACGGGAAGGTTAAACTTATACACTCTGAAATTGACCATTTCACAAAAGACGGTGTTGTTTACAAGGATGGCACCAGTCAGAAAGCTGATGTTGTTGTTTTTGCCACTGGTTACTTGGACTCGAAGAGCTCCATACAAGCTTTCATGGGAGACGAGATGACAAAGAAGTGCAAAGAGCGCTGGGAAAAGGGAAATGCATTCTTCATTGGACCAGAGGGGGATTCAGAGATCTTGTATCGGCCATTGCCGCAGAAAGGTCTATACTCAATCTTCCACCAATTCTCGTTCAACCGTTTCCACTCAGCTCGCCTTGCGCTCCGTTTAAAGGCGGAGGAGCTGGGCATTGATACAACACCATATGGAAATAGACCACTTGGGCCACCTAGCGTCGCTTCTGGTCGTCAACCTCGGCCGAAGGGTGTGCCATTCTGAGGCGAATACCTTATGAGAAGCGATAACCCTCTGGATTTTCTTGTATGCTGGGTATGTGTTTTCTAAATGCCTTGTTGTGGCTGGTGTCAAGACGGATTGAGAAATTTTTACTTTTAGTCATTCTAGTAGCCTTCTCGGGCGATAACATACACACATCAACTGGCTGGCATATACTATATCAAACCATATATCTAGGTATTATTTGAAAGAGATTATGGTAATGTTGTAGATTTATGACAAAGTCCAACTATATATTGATCTCTCTGCCATTGACATCTCGAAATCAGCCAACTACCTGTAGGGAAACCGAAATAAAAGTCTGTCATGCCCCATTGAATGACATTGCAATATTGACTTTTGAATAATATAATGATCACCGGTTTCTTCACTCGGCACGCAGTTGTTATATACGGTCACCTCATCTCCAAGGAGGGCAGGAATCACCTCAAGTGGCCTGTTTTGTCTGCACAAAACTTTAGCATGCAAAAACCACCGATAAATCGTGGAATGATGAAGGCGAGGAAGGATTTCCACTCAATGTTACAATTCACCTCGCTCGGCCTATACATATAGAAAGTATGGGAGGTGTTTATGAGCAGTAGTACTTCGGAAAGGGGTTTGCATTGAAAGCTGGAGAAAACATGATACAAAGTAGCCTCCCGACCTAACTAGTGATATAGGTGATATAGTATACCTAGCAGAATTCCATGTTTAAAATGAAAATTTATGAATCAAATCTATCATGACTATCGTCCACTTCGATTTATCATCACACCTCCTTGATAAGTAAAGTGAAAACAATCCATCGTGCCCAAAATTGGCACTCATCTACCTCGATATATTGTAATCCTCCATGTTTGGCTTTGCTATCATTCGATAGTAATCCTCAGTCGTCCACGGCAAATTAACTGCCTGCCGTCCATGCTCGTTTACGAAATACCCACAACCATCGGACTGCCAGATCAATTTCCTTGTTTCTGCATCCAGTCTCTCATTATACTCATCGTAAACAGATTGTTTCACGTCAATAGAACGAATGTCTTCCTCTATCATCCAAACAATTGACTGCATAATGTACCGACTCCACATTTCTGCCCATGAATGAATCGCAGGACCACCTCGAGGTTGGTGATTAGGTCCGTACATTGTAAATAGGTTGGGGTAGCCAGGAATAGTAATACCCAGATACGAGCGTGCTCCGTCCTTTTTCCAAGTTTTGCTTAAAGTGATACCATTGATTCCGGAATACTCAACCGGGTGGAGGTAGTTTGTAGCCTGAAACCCACAGGCCAGGACAACGACGTCAAACTGGCGCTCGACACCGTCCTTCGTGCGTATTCCACCGGCCACAAAGCGATCAATATTGCAGGTAATCAATTCAACGTTATCACGAAGCAGTGCGTCGTAGAAACCGTTATCGACTACCAGTCGGCGTACCAGAGGTGCATAGCGCGGAATTACCCGTGGTAAAAGAGGAGAGTCCTCACCCAGCTTGCGTGTGATGTATTTTGTGAGGTCCTGGCGTAGCTGGTCATTTCTTTGACTGACAAAACCACCTTTCTTTCGCCATTCAGGATCGTCCACTTGCAACGGCGCAAGCTGGTTGCTACGAACGTATCCCGCATAAGCATGCCAGTTCCGGTAATACGGAAGGGCGTCCAAGAGCCAGTTCAATGGTTGGGGCATTGGTTGCCCATAACCATCATATGGACCGATCCATTGAGCAGTCCGTTGATAAATGCCCAATTGAGCGGCTTCCCTGGCCAGATGTGGAATAACTTGAACGCCACTCGAGCCATTTCCGATAATTGCAACTTTCTTTCCGCGGTAGTCGACGCTATGGTCCCATTTAGCAGTATGCCAAATATTACCCGTATAGCCATCGATTCCATCAATATTGGGCAGGTTCACTTTTGAGAAGAGCCCAGAGGCACTGATAATAGCATTTGGCTTTATTGGAAAGATATCCTTGGAGCCATCGGGAAGCTGGACAGTCAATTCCCACTTTTTCAACGAATCGTCCCATTTAGCAGCTACAACCTCACGCTCAAAGATCATCTTCTGCTTTAAGTTGTGAGTGGTCGCGGTGTCGTCTAGATATTGTCGAATCTCCGGAGCTGATGGAAACATATCTTTCCACAGATGGCCATGCACAAATTTATACTGAAATGTAAAACCAATGGTATCAACTCGTGCTTCAGGGTATGTGTTTGCCATCCACGTTCCCCCCACATCATTCTGCCGGTCTATCAGCGTGAAAGGGATGCCCAGTCGAGTAAGAAATATAGCTGCGGATATTCCATTAATACCAGCGCCGATGATAACAACGTGATATGTTTGAAGTTTCTCGGGAGATGGCTGTCTGCTCCAGCTGACATTACGAGGAAAATCATCGAATCCGAGCTCCTCGTAACCCATATTGTGCATGTTCTCGCTGAGAGGTTCGTTATGGAATATACTCATCAGCTTTGTGCATTCGTCTTTCGATGGTGCAGGGATGTCATTTGCAGCGGATGGGTTACTTCCTGCGATGGCTTGCAGTGCCTCCTGCTGCGATAACAAGTATTGCACAGCTTTTGACTTGACAACGTCAGCATCTTCAGCGTTCAGGATATAATCTTGCATAGCACCGCCGCGAACACCCTGCTTCGACACTCTCATTCCAGTGAGATCTGCGTCACCAGTCACCTGGAAGAGAGCAAGTCGCAAGGCGTTGCTATTGGCCGCATCGACGGCTTGGCGAATGTATTCTTCACTTTTCACGCAGTCGTCAATCGGACTGGTGTGGTTTCCATTTGACTTTGTAACGGCCATAATTGACACCTTATCTAACTTTACTTAGAAAACTGACCTACATCTATGCACCTTCTCAATCATTCCGTTGCTACTGTTTATATTTGATATGCATAGGGTCGTGGAATTGTGGGCACCTTTCACTCGCTCTATGATGCCGTTATGGATAGAATGACCTCGGAAACTTCTCGGGTCTCGGGGGCTGTAACGGTTTTCCTCAACGCCCATTCTTGATCATACGGTGTACCCTCCACTTAATATTTTTACATAAACCCGCCGATTCTGAATTAGTCCTACTGATCGGTGTCGGCTAACGTACATACATCACGTTGACGCGTTTCCAAGACAGGTGCCGGGAAAGCCTAGTTTCCAGGAAAACATATGGAGGGGAGAGGGGTGGGGAAGGATGGGGGACAATACGTGATGTTTCTGTATCGGTTTTAGCATGGTCATTATCGAAGCACAGTGTGATTAAGATATTCAGCGACTGCTATTTTCGTAGATGAATTTCACGGAATTTCAATTAGGCCCCAGACAGAGCCCGAGGTTAAGGCTAAGTGTGTTGAAGATTGGTAGTAGTCATATCTGTGTCCTCGTCCCCCGCACGGATTCACCTAAACTTCCTGCTCGATTGCAAAAGATATAATTGCACTCATATTCTGAATATCGGTTATCATTAACAGCCAGTATACCCAAATTTGCGGCTGATACAACCAAGGACAACAGGAAATGGCAGATACAACAGTTGATAGCAAGACTCTGCCCGCTCAGACAGAGCATGTCGATTGCATAGCTGCTAGAAAGGTAGATCGTGCCTGGGCTGATGATCTTGCCTCAGAGCTAGACCCGAGAGCAATCGGTGGCATGGTTGATGAGATGCCAAAGGGTTATTTTTTGAGCCCATATTCCATTGGAACTTATCTGGGTGCAGGGTGTGCCACTACTGCATGCTTCATTGGAGTCGTGTTGCCCACAAATATCCTGTCAATAATCAATGACGACATTGGTTAGTACCTTGGATGGTTACACTCTACTATCCTGATGGATGGCATCTAATACTGCTGCTATTAACAGGACCGGACCCGTCCTACGTCTGGATTTCGCTCGTCTGGACGTTGTGTGTGTCTTTCAGCTATGCTCTACTCGGACGACTGTCAGATATCCTTGGCCGGCGATGGTTTGTTGTTGGAGCAAACTCACTTGGACTACTTGGCGCTATAATAGCTGCAACTGCAAATCGAATCCCTGTTATTATCGGTGGTACAGCGTTGATTGGTATTGCGGGTGCTGTTCAATTAAGTTTGCCGGTATTTCTAGGGGAATTGGTAGCCAACAGCCATCGGCCCATATTGAACGGTACTTTGTTTTCCTTTGGAATTCCTTGGAGTGCTTTTGGACCTGTCATTGCTCGACTCTTCGTGTTGCACACCAAAGCTAGCTAGAGGTGGTGCTACTATCTCAACATCATATTCGCTGGATTGGCCACACTTCTTCTGCTATTGTTTTACCGGCCACCTACGCTTAACATGCTCCACGCCAAAGAAAGAAAACGAATAATTGCGTACTTAGATGTAGGGGGTATATTGATTTTTGTCATTGGCCTTTCCCTTTTCATTTTAGGTTTCTCATGGGGAGGGCAAGAGTACTCATGGCGTAGTGGACAAGTCATCGGATGCGTTGTTACTGGTGGTATCTTGTTGATCGCCTTTGCATTATACGGTACGTACCAAGTTATATTCAGTTTATTATCCGACGTTAAAATACTAAGAATCTTGTTGGCAGAAATATATGTTCCTATACAATATCCTCTTATGCCAGCTAGGCTATGGAAGAATCCTGGTTATGTTGGAACTGTGCTGACAGCCGGCGTTGGGGCTATGATATATTATTCAATGAATGTAATCTGGCCCATGCAAATCTCTGCGATGTTTACGAGCAATATGCTAGAGATTGGATGGATCTCTTGTGCAAATGGAGGGGGAACGATTCTTGGCAATGTTGTTGGTGCTTTTGCCTGTAAATTTCTGGGGCGACACAAATATCAATTAGTTGTGTGCACCACCTGCATGACTGCATTTATTGGGGGAATGGCTGGTAGCACTCCCGAGTCAAAGAGCATGTCAGCGGCATTGGTTACCATTGGTGCATTCTTCGTGGGAGCTATTGAGGGGATTACGTCTACGACAGTTCCTCTATGTCTCGAACCTCAAGATCTTGGGTTAGCAATCGGGATGCTGGGAAGTATTCGAACGGCATTGTCGACAATTGCAACAGCTGTTTATTATGCGATTTTATCAGCCAGATTGGACAAAAACGTGTCTAAGTACGTTGGTGCTGCTGCACTGAAAACAGGAACATCTGAAACTTCTTTACAGGAAGCTTTGTCTGCCTTTGCGTCTGGGGACCTCGACATTCCCTCTTTGAGTAGCAATGTCGTGGAAATCCTTTACTCCGCATATAAAACAGCATATTCAATGAGCTTCCGAACAGTATACCTAACATCCATTGCTTTTGGTGTTTTGTCTATAGGGGCCGCTTTCATGACTCCGAATCTGGAGCATAGATTCACGAGAGAGGTGGCCCGGAGAATGCACGATAAGGAGATAGCCCTTGGAGGAACAAAGGGCGAGATTCATCAACCAGAGGAAGAGAGAGGGGCGGTCTAGATATCTAATATCTGCATCAAACGACTTCATCATCTCACACATTAGGATGTTATTAATCCACAAGAAGAATAGGACAGGAAGGGGAAACAAGAAAAAAGAATAAAAGCAAAATTCACAGAAAGGTGCAACTTTAAATACAGAACATGCACAGTTCGTCATAGATAAAACCTACATCAGACTGTGCAGCTAATACTAGCTATAGCATATAAAATATTATATACCCACCGAATGCGCCTCGGGTTGGAGGTGATCCCAAATACAGTTCAAGCACCGCGACTGACCGCAGCCATGAAATTTCTTTCACAAATATATCTCTCCAATCTGCGTGTTCTTACATGCTATTTGATGTCTTTTCTTAATTCATGCCTTCATGTACTCGTTTGTGAGGAATTTCCGAGATGGTTCGTATTAATTTGGTTGTATTCAAATGGGAGTGGCGCATTATTATTCCGCCCTAACGCTTAGTAAAAGAACACCGAAACACTAGAACAGACATAGAGAGCAGGTTTAGGAACTCAAGAGAGTAAGCAAAGTTAACTTGGGTTAGCTTGGGTGGTATCGGTCAGGTATGAAATCCGTAGGTAGGCTATGCTCGGCCCTCGGAAAGATCTCTGGACATCTCAACCGACTGAGGTCAAACAAATAGTATCATTTACTACAATAACATCTTTGGTAATACTTATTTGCTTATACCCAAAAATATCTCCTGTTCCCAGGATTATTACCGTCAATATGTTTGAAATTCAGCTTCAAGACGATACTTTTCCCAATCTCAGAGACAAAGTTGTGATCATTACGGGTGGTAGCAGCGGCATTGGCCTTGCAGCTGTTAAATTCTTCTCCGCACACGGTTCGAAAGTGATAGCAGCGGATTTGAACGACTTGCCTGGGACCATTGAAAATGCACACTTTTACCGCGTGGACCTCACCGTCTGGGACGAACAGTATGATTTGTTTCAATGGACACGGGATACTTTTGGCCATATTGATATAGCATTTCTTAACGCTGGCGTCCCTGAAATTGAAGATGTCTTTGTGGATAAGTTTGACGAACGAGACCGCTTGAAGGAGCCAGAATACAAAGTCTTAAATATCAACCTTATAGCTGTTATCAATGGAACGAAGCTTGCTATCCACTTCATGAGACAGCAAAAGGAGTCAGGCAGCATCGTGATCACAGGCAGTGGTAAATGTTAGTCACCAATTAGTCCCGGATTCGAGAAGATGTAATATCTTTATTCCAGACAGCTGACCTCATACCTGTCAGGCTTCAATGGCGTTGGGGGTACTCCAATGTATGCGGTGTCAAAACACGGTGTAAGAGAGTTCATAATTTCCCTAACCTTTCCCAAGCTCGTATATAAAAACTGAACTATTTGCGTTTTCGCTTTGATTTTATACGTTAGTTATTAGGACTCCTCCGTACTTTACGAACAGATATCCCCGATCATTTCAACATACGAATCAACATGGTCTGCCCATTCTGGACAGACACGGGTATTCTTTCGCCGGAACAGAGACAGAGGAGTCCTTCCGCCCAGCAATGCATGCAGCCAGCTGATATTCCTGCAAAGGCGGCAGCATATCTATCTATCAACCCGAACGTCCATGGAATGGTTATCTATGCTGCATGTGGCAAATATACGGATATTGAAAGCGGATTTCACTTATCCAGGCCGATCTGGCTTGGCGCAAAGAACCATCTAGACAGGGTTCTTTTTGAAGAAGACAGCCTGATGTCAACAGCAAAAACAAAATTTGACTGAAGGAGACAAGGCCATGCGCCAAAGGGGAAAAGTTAATGTTGATATCTCTCTTGGTGTATACAAGCAGGCTTTCTCGCCCGAAATATTCACATTCATAACGAATTATTCCATATACCATTTGTAAAAGGGTACCCATTTTACTGCCTATGTGTAATGCTGCCACAACCTATGAGGTTTCTTTCGATATATACATAGGTAAACGAGGAAATCGGTGTAGAACAAGTTTTATGCTTTCCAAATATATTCTCTTTGTCATCAAGTTACACCTGGCTACCATCACTCTAAATGCGTAAATACGCTAAGATGATAAATAGAAATGGTTGACAAAGTCCATAAAATGCATTGTTCGGCCCTCGGAACCACCCTTTATAATACTGACCTCCGAGGTATTGGCTTATAATCTTATCCGTAGATTTGCGATGCAGATCTACGAATCGGCAGACAGAGCTTAGTTTTAATTGTTTTGTCTATTTCTATAGCCCTACTACACGCAACTTTGTTAAGAAATTAGTATGGTTCCTCGGACAGGCACAGCGACGTTGTGTAAATGTATGGGTGAATATATACGCGCATCCAGTATCGATATTTTCCCCAACTCATCTTAAGTTGATTCAAACCTATTTTCGGCCCCAGGCTGCCTTTGCATCGCATCCAGAAACTAAAAATATTATAAATATACTCAACATGTCCTCATTTGCTATCGATCCAGATATCGTGGAGAAGATCCGTCAACGCGTTGAGGAGGAAAAGAAAAATCCTCCGGTACCTCGCAAATACAGCGATGTCCCAGTCTCATATGAGCTCATTACAACGGAATGGTTGACCGCGGTCATTGCGAAAAGCAAAAAAGATGTCGTTCTGAAGAGCTTTGCATTGGGACCCAAGGATGACGGGTCTTTCAATCGTCGACGACTTCACAGTTTTGTCTGGGAAGGGCCAGATGCAGACAAACTTCCCAAATCTGTTTTCTGTAAAGCAGGTCAAGGGTTCGAGAACCGCCTCATGTTGTCTAACGGTGGGATCTATAGTGAAGTTGCATTTTACAAACTTATTCGTCCGTTAATTGATATCGAGGCGCCCCAGTGTCTTTACGCCGAGTACGATACTAAATCATGGGCCTCTATGATCATGTTGAATGACATGTCTGATTCGGCTACATTTGCCAACTATCGAACAGTGTTGTCAAAAGAGCAGTTCGCAGAGCAATTAAAGCTTCTCGCGAAGCTACATGGCCGATTTTATGAGACACGGGAAGATTTCTTTCCAAGCCTAGTCAAATACAAAACAAGATTTGAAAACCTGGTATCCAGTTTGGATATTGAGACTGTATGTGGAAACGGATTTAAGGGAGCCAAAAAGGTTATTCCTCCACGGATGTTTGCGCGCGAAGCAGAGGTGTGGCCTGCGACTGTTAAGTCAGTCAATCGGAATGCCTCGCTGCCACAAACAGCAGTCCACGGAGATGTCCATCTCGGTGAGTGCCACAACCAATAAGTTTTGGTATTTAGAGACAACTATTAATCATTCTTTGCTATTTTCCTCGAAAGGAAACTGGTACATCACAGGAAGTGGACATATGGGACTCACCGACTGGTCGGCCTTATCATCGGGTCACTGGTCGCGCGATGTTGTGTATGTTCTCAGCACGACAGTCTCCGCCGAGAAACGTAGAATGTGGGAGAAGGAAATGGTGCAGCTCTACTTAGAAGAGCTGGCTATTGCTGGCGGTCCAGTCGTTTCTGAGGAAGAAACTTGGCTAGAGCTTCGCCGACAGTCTTTTGGTGCGTTGTGGTATTGGACATTCACTCTCGCACCGTCGGAGATAATGCCTGATATGCAAAGCGAGGAGACAACAATGGAGTTTATTGGTCGTATTGCTTGCTTCATGGATGACCACGATGCTTTAGATTCTTTTTAGAATTTTTATGTCGCTCTGTAGTGTGCAAATTGAAGAATGTTTCTAGATTCGATTAAACATGCTGGTGTATCGTTGACATTGTCAATCTTGATTGGAATCTTTATTTTGAGCCTTATTGATATCTACCAGGATCTTATGGTGGAATCCGTCTTGATAGTTCTTCAAGAGATTTGGCTTTGTGTAGACTTGACGAGAACCGGATCCATTCCTGGGTGTGTTACCAATTAGCTGGTGACTATATTGACTCAACAGGTGTACAACATGATATCACAATGATATGAACCCTCCATCTCAAATGGTAAATAACATCGGGAGTTCAATCAAGGGCAGTTCCATGGCATTGTAGCCGAGGTTATTATCTGTAGTCCGTCAGACTTGCCTCGTTAATGGTGGAATCACTCCAAGACTTTCACTTCAGTATCACACTAGACTCGTCAATTGAATTATGAATTGATCGTACAAGTGTTTTAACTACTATTGGATTCATTGATCATGTATTTGTTTGAAAGGGGTTTGTTCTACTCGACGTTGCGAAGCCTTGATGAAGAAGAACGGCTATGGAGGAAAACAAAATCACAACAGGCAGAAATGCAGATCTTGCGCATCCCGTTGCACAAACAATCCTTCCATTCGCCATTGGATGTGGCTCTGGAATGATAGCTACCGTGTGCATTCATCCATTGGACTTGCTGAAGACAAGGGTACAGTTGCTCAAGTCGGACCCCTCCTCCAGTGCTGGCCATGGCCAGGCATCTATCAAAAGGATTTTGTGCGACATAACTAAGGATGGGCGAATATCAACTCTCTATGATGGTCTTTCCGCAGGCTTACTGCGCCAGGTTATGTACGGTTCCTCGCGTCTGGGCTTCTTTTTTACTTTCGAAGATATGTTAAAGCGGCGAGCTGCACAAAGTGGTGAAAGCGTGACATTCGTTCAGAGGGCCTTTGCGGGGCTTGCAGCTGGTGGGCTAGGATCATTTATTGGCTGCCCAGCTGAAGTTATTCTCATCCGTATGCAAGGGGATGGTTTGAAACCACGATCTGAGAGGGCCAATTACAAATCTGCAGTGGATGCATTTGTGCGCATTGCCAGAACTGAGGGTACCCTGTCTTTCTGGGCCGGGGCTTATCCCACGATTATCCGGGCGATGTTCACCAATGTTGGTCAGCTCACATTCTTCTCAGAAACCAAACATCAATTGGAACAGCATACAAATTTCTCTGATCAAGGAATAACAATACTCTCATCTGGGATTGCTGGTTGTGCTGGTGCTTTGTTGAGCCTCCCGCTTGATCTAATCAAAACACGACTTCAAAATCAAACAGTTCAATCAAATGGTTCAATGCAATACACTGGCATGCTTGACTGTGCCGCTCAAATATTCAAAACAGAGGGAATTCTGGCATTCTATCGAGGACTCAGCCTGTACTTGTCCAAAATTGGACCGCACTCGTAAGTTGTCCAGTGTTTATTTTGATTTACAATTTTCTTAACTTTTTCATGCTCGTCTATAGAATGATTACATTAATAATTGCCGACAATATTCGCTCATACCTTCATTAGATATATGGCATTTATCCCGTTCCCAAAAAGGCCAAAGAAGCCAGCGATGAAATGGCTACCGCCAATCCAAGTTACTTATATTTCATTAAGTAGTGGTGACTATTGCACCGTCACAGGAAAGACGAAGCTTTATAACCCTGGGATACGTACTTTGAGAAAGCGTCATAGCAATCAATCGTATGAGGGCCTATTTGCCTTCGAACATTGTATTGATAAATCCTTGCCTAGAAATAATTCAACACATAGATTGATCGAAAATATACCGGGATTTTAAAAGTATTAGTCTTCTCAGGGGCCTACACTCAACATTGAAGTCTCAGGAAAATCGAGTCCCATATCTGGAAGCAATCCAAGGACCGCATTCCCTCCCCAGTCAGTCCACCTGTTCGCATCTTGCATTGCTCCATTGTCTCTTTCCATGGCGTAGCTTTCCTGCAGATCCTGTCTATGAAACCTGTCCAATGGCAATTGTCCGGGTGCCGTCCATGGAAGATTTGCTGGGGAGTGATGCCTATCCAAATTAGAAATCACAGGAGCCAGCTCACTGAGTGACGTCGCAATGTCAGGGTATGGCCCTGAATTGCTAGGGGGCATCGTGTAATGTAACGAGCTTGTCCGGAGAAGGTCTGTTGCCTGATGATGCATGAGTTGCTCGACCATCGGTATAGGGATTCGATGTTTCCGAATGACGACTAGAAGAAAGGATATAGCAGAGCCAGCTGAATGATATCGCTCTTTTAGTTTCGACAGGACTTGCATTGACTGGTAGAATCGCCCAATGCTAATGGTTCGGGTCGTTTCTGTCTTGGATTGAACGCCCGTAAAGTGGATTAAGATTGCAGAAACTAGTGCTGGGACTGCAGTAGTAGGCATATATTTTACCAAATCGCGTGAGTGTAAAACTGTTACGATGTGGGTAAGTGACGTGGCAGCATCCATAAGTTTGCCTTCAGAAACTTCGATTTGCTCCTCTTCAGCGGAAGATCGCCTTGTAGCCTGGAAAACCTGTGGTCGATGAAGGATCGCTACAGACGCATAGTAAATCAACTTCAACATGGAATGATGGAAAAATAGAATCTGATCCTGGCTGTGTGGATGTGATGGTGTGGCAGGATCAGGCGTTTCATGCGAAGAACTGGCTCCAAGCCATTCCGTCAGATCTTGGTCGCACTGGACAAGGTGTGCTAGTTGAAGTGAGGAGTGATCTTTGGGCGCAATCATTTGATTTGTTGCGATATCCCCGTTTCGTAGATCCCCAAGTATAGAGTACTGCGATTGGAGTATATGACTGATAATGGTGCATAGCTTGCTCAAGTCAATACACGCAACTGCTAGTCCTACTCTAGTGCTAGTTCGTGGCAACAAGGTTGCGTCACCAAAGAGCTGCGCAATGCTTTCTGCAAAACATTCTGTGTCGAAGTCGCTTATCTCCAGCGGTGGAACATCACTGTACGTCATTGAAATTCGTGCTGGTCTTCGCATTCCCAGCCCAATAAGTTGGTCTCTCATATAGCAGCTCCACCATACCCTCTTTCGTAGTCTTTGAATGCTCGGGTTTAAATTCATATACTTTGGATTGCGATGCAGGCCAAAAACAGTAGCTGAAGATAAGCACAATCCCATCCAGTACCAAGTGTCCTTTTCGTCCTCTGGTGAGTTATACCAATAGGACATTATCAAGAGCGTCTGTATCAATACCATTCGGTCTTTTTCTACATCCGCATCGTATAGTGCGCGAACGCGACCAAAGAAGACCTGCCTCGCCTCGCGGTGGTCGGCAAACCCTCTCTCGATGAGTAAATTTTCATCTACGAAGCCCACGCTTATAAACATCACAGCCTGAAAGAGTATTAGGCTAATATGCTGTTGATGTCCGCTGGCTTGAATTGTTTTCAAAAACTCGGCGAGGTCCAAAATCGGAAGGAATGGATCAACGTATTGAACGAAACACTGTAAAAGCTTCCTGCAGAGTTCTTGGTCTGGAACGCTCAGAGCTCCTTTGAAACGAAGGTATTCCATTTCTGCATGCGATAGCCTACTCGGAAGTGGTCGAATATACGCTGGAAGCTGGTTTTCAGATCTTGATGTTGATGTCGAAGCTTGTGGGGTTTTTCCTTGATTCTGTGAATTCGATTCTGCTTAATACAACATATCGTTAACTTTCATGTCAAAACATTATCTAAATAAGAGTAAATTCTTTTGTGGGGATTCGGGAAGAGGAAAGGTCAACCTATAAGCAGAGTAGAGGTGTAGCTGTCCTCACCAGGAGAGGGTGGTCCGCCTTCGTTCGGTCGTCGCTCTGGTAACGATGTCAATAAACGTGCCTCTTTAATTATCGTACTCTAGCGGTTGAAATACCGTCAAATGTTAAACACATTGGCAGGTCTTCCGCTTCGCCGCTCACAGCCGGGGACATCGGATCGGGGGGTTGAGGAGCAGGAGGCTGCTGTTGCACCCGCTTGCCTCGTTTTGAACGTGTAACGACGCAATTTACGCCATCGAGCTTGCAATTATTGCAGGGCTTACCGGATAAGAGGACATCACAACGAACGCGTCGTGACCTGCACGAAAGACATGCGGTCGATGCGCGCTGCCGGGATGGCCGGCCCTCTTCTGCAGTCCCAGAGCGCGTCTCATTTTGAGCGGCAGAGGTAGCTTGATAGTTAGTTAACTGTTCTTCTTCCATATGCGCGCGAGTTTTGGTTCTGGATACAGGAAAATTGGATTGAAGATCTCAAAGATTGTAGGATCCAAAAGAAGTCTGGGGAAAATGCGGGGGTTCTCCGGACCTCGGAGTTAACAAACAAGTTACTATGTAATACCAACTCCAGAGGACCTAGTGGTAATTAATGAAGACATCACTGAAAGTGATCTAGCCATCGATGGTTAGATCAGTCATCAATACGCGACGTGGCGTCTCAGACCTCGAAATGCACCCGGAGGTATCTCCAGTTAGTGTCCGTTGCCCATCCGCTCAACAATCGAAAACTTGACCGAAGATCTACAGATGCAAGCCATGCTCATGTTATAGTTGACAGCAATACGCGTAGAGATATGGGAAATAATCAGGAACGGCAGCGCGTGTGTTCAATCTGCCAAAGGAGCTTTAAACGTACTGAACACTGCATGCGCCATGAGCTATCACGTATGTGCCTGTTAATGTCAAACGCATGCGCCTACTTGTTTACCCAATATCGTGGATCTAATACAAAATGCTTATAGATAGGCGCGAAAAACCTTTTCCTTGCCGATTTTGTGACCGTTGCTATGGCAGGAAGTAAGTCTCTACCAATGCATATGTCTAAAGACTAACACTGAGTGACATATCTCGATAATCAGAGACCTGGTCGTCCGTCATGAGAAAACTCTGCACACGGAATCCTGGCTTCAGATGCAAAGTGCTACGCAGTCAACTTCTAATTTGAGTGCACGCACCCGTCAAGATGCGACTAGCGAAAACGGCCCAGGTAAATCAATACTTTCGCGTCGAAATGCCGATGCTACTGTTTCGTCTCCGTCGAGTGTGAATATCGAATCACAAGACAAGGCACAGCAAGATCGATACCTCACGTCGCCCGTTTATTTCGCTCCAACGTTCACATCTGAACTCTCTCATATGCTTCAAGTAGACCCGTGGGCGTCACTCGAGGGACTCGATCCCCCGCACGATGATGAACAACTTATAGGGCCTGCAGTTTCACAATCTCCCCAGAATCCGTCAGAACCAGCAGCAGAAGTTCCTGTATCCTTTAATTCAAACCTCCCAGGAACCTACGAAGGTGGTTCACCAATTTCAAGTGAGAATCCAAACTCGACTTACGAGACTATTGACTTTCTCACCCTTATTCACGATGCGCGTTTGAACGCCTCATTCCTCAATTATATACCCGAATTTGACAATCAACAGAGTACTCATGAACGGTTGTATCACAATTTCCAAGGAAGGAATGATCTACGAACTCGCAACTTCGTGCCAGAAATAGAGGATGGAGTGATCAACCTCCGAGAGCCACTCGCACATCTTCCTAGGCTGACGAAAGCCCACAAGTGTCACAATCCACCCATAAGCTTTGATCAAGATTCACGAAATGCGCTCCTTTCTGACCTTCGCGAGAGAATATCTGGTCAGAAACATACTTTCAATCTCCCTAGTGCCCATAGTCTGCAAAGATTTCTGAGGTTATTTTTCGACAATATAAACAGCCATTTCCCAATCTTCCACACTATATCATTCAATGCTACGACAGTACCAAGTCCTTTAATACTGGCCATGTGCTCTGTTGGAGCTATGTATCACTTGGAGAGGAAGGCTGCCGTGCAGTTACGTGAACTCGCAACCCAGGGTCTCCAAGAATCACGATGCCTGAGAGCGAAGAACGGCACTGGCGAGTCACGTCCATTATGGGTAGTCCAATGCCACTTTCTCCTAATAGCCGGATCAACAATGGGTGGAGACAGGGCAAGTGCTGCAGCTGGCGTGGAGAGCTTGGGAATTTTTCACCATGAGTATGCGCTGCAAAAAGCATCGTTGGTATCTAGCTCAACGGGATCCAGGTGTTCTACTTGGGTACAATGGATTGAACGTGAATCGAAAAAGCGTATACTCTATGGCATGTTTATGTTGAGCAGTCTTCTGACTATAACGTACGATATTCCCCCCTGCTTCTCTACAACGACCGATTTGAACCTTGAGATGCCTGATGAGGAGGATTTGTGGAATGCACGAGATGAGGAGCAATGGAAAGAAATCATGTTATCAAGAGGGACCAAACCACAAATAACGATCAATCAAGCGCTCAAACAGTTGATGTTCGGGACAAGATTCAACTCGCACGTGGAGACTCGATGGCCAGCATTTGCGATTACCATCATGATGCATGCAGTGAACATTCATATGTGGAATGTCACACAATCTACACAGTTTTTCCACAATTTCTCTGTAGATGACAAGTTGGAAATTTGGATAAGGAACCTATTCACCGCGCAACTTGAAACTGCTCTTGCCCGTTGCCATAAAGTCTTGACACTCGATAGTTCAGAGCCTCAACATCCATTTGAAAACGATGATAGTCCATTGATTTTCAACGGTCTTGCGCTTCTTCGCAGCTGCTATGTCAGGGCATTTACAGGAAGCTGCGCCTTCAACCGCAAGGTATTGTTTACCAGCAACGAATCTGATATTGTAAATGCAGCAACGGAATACGCTCGTCTTGCTCAAGAGCGATCACCATGTCTTACTAGGGCGGTTTCGCAAGTATTCACAGGCCTTGTGATGACTATCCGAATTGGACATCTGGTAGTACGGAAAACAGCTGCCTTTTCATGGAGCGCAGAACATGAAATTTCGGCGTGGGACTGTGGTACGTAATATCTAAAGGTTCATGGTGATCTCAACATATTGATCTGAATGACTAGCACTCTTTTACAGCAAATGGATCCATACGCTCGAAATGCAGCAAAACTTTACGCCACTGGATATTGAAGAGCAAAAGAATATCGACAGCCTCAAAGACCTTCTTACTGAAGTGGAAGGAGAAAGCATAGAGCATTCATCTCTTGCAGCGCGAGTAGCTTTAACTTGGGCGAGTTTGTTAGATGACGTGTGGGTTTGGGAAGGTATGATGTGATCTTTCTTTGGAACAAACATTATTATGTGCTAACAACATATCGGTAAACGAAGTCGTATCGCGCATGGGAAAGTTGCTTCGAACACTCGCAGATGTATACGAACAAGATTTTCAAGGCAATACTTTCATTTCTCAACCAAGCTTTCAGTAGAGCATAACTATACAGTTGAATTCACTGTACTTTAATGATACAAGGCCTGATGTCACACCTGATCCCTTTCGTCCACCGAGGTTCCTGTTTCAGATTTAACCGCGGCTTCTAAAAATGCTTCAGTAGCTTCCTCCATCATCAACAGCAAAGAGCAGTATCCAAATACCTATATGGCCCTCCCCGGCTGAAATGATAACACATCTTCTATCGCATGAATATATGGGCCCACTCGGAGGATATAAGGTCTCAAGCTTGTTCGGATTTCTTGTCCTGGATCTGGTGGAGTTTCAAATTGAGTGGAGGTTTTTCCCAGAGCCAGTAATGCTCTTGATTTTCACCCCAAGCTTTGCTGTCATCCATTAGTTCTAGGTCAAAATTGAAGAGCATTCGAGCCAGAATCAGTTTCATTTCGATATAGGCTAAACTGTTCATTAGTTAGCTAGTGACTTGGTTATAGAAGCTGGATAACTTCAATACGTACTTTCTGCCCAAGCAGTTTCGTGGGCCTAAAGAAAATGGATTCAACACCTTCTGATTGTCGTTTGCATAACGTGGAGTGCCCAGCCAGCGCTCAGGGACAAAAGCATGTGGATCACGAAAATGTTGTGCGCTGTGATATGTCGCCCACTGATTGGACGACACAATAGTCTGTGTAATTGTTAGTATCTTATTTGATTTCTCAAAAGCCAGTCTAGAAGATGCTAGCGTACATTTCCTGGAACAAATTTCCCACTGATCGTCTCCCCTTATGGAGGGATGACACGGAGGAGCCCAGCTGCAACTGGTGGATATAGCCGAAGTGCCTCGTCGAGGCAAGCTCGCAAATAAGGTAGCTTGTTTACAGCGATCCAAGTTATCTCATCCTCGCTACTGAAGGTCTTTCTGATTTCCATTTTCAATGTTTCCATTTCAATGGGGTTGGTGAGAAGAAAGTACGTGGCGCCTGATAGAAGGGTCGCTGTAGTCTCAGCACCCGCGACGAGGATGTGATTTGACGTGCTATCGAGTTCCTCCTGGGTCATTCCCTTGAAGCCTTGCTCGATTCCTTTTTCATTGTTATATTCCAGTACACGTGTCATGAAGTCTGCTCGATCAGTTTCGCGATTCAGTCGCCTATGCACTTTCTCGGTTGTGAATTGCATGTGCTTCAAGCCTTCCTCGGTCAACTTCTTCCCCAAAGTGATTTGAACGATTTGCGCAAGGCCAGGGACAGCATTCGCCACAGAGAAGTATGCCATCAACTTGATGCTACCAAATAACATTTCGACCCATGGGTGAGGAACGGCTTTGTCAAGCATTCCGAATGACTCGCCAAAGACCAGGTCCCCCGTGATATCAAATGTTGTCCAGTTGTAATAGCTGACAATATTGATAGGTTTATGGCGGTCTGCAACTTCATGTAGGCGTTGAATCAGCAAATCGATATATACCTTAATCAGAGGTTGCTGCTCGCGGAGTGCCTTCTCAGAAAATGCGTGAGAAAACGGTCTGCGGATACGAGGATGTTCTGTGTGATTGACTGTCACGATTCCAGGAACGCCGTTTGGTGGATGCTGGTAGAAGCTAGGATCTTTCTCTAACAATGCGTGTCCAGGTCGACGCTCATAAATGTCTTTCCAGGCATCGCTGGACACGTAAGATAATTGATTGGGAGCTACTCGGACGACTTCGCCGTATTTCTGGTGAAGTTCATAGCAGTAGTAGCTCAGTCGACCGGCAAGAATGGCTCTGAGGTACGGAATAGGCGTGGCAGCAGAGGATTTTGGCCCTGGATAAGACCGTAACGGATGGAAGTATAGTTGATATATCGGATATGCCAGAGCAGAGGCACCTAACTAACAACCATGTCAGCTGTAATTTTTATATTTCCCACGGTCAGATTATTAGCTTACAGAGATAATCACTGCTACCAATAGATGACTGGTCGCGTGATAGCTATCTGGCATAACGTTTATTGAAAGGAAGTCAGCCATGTTAATGTGTTCCATTTTCGTTTTCCCAGCGATAGCAGGGGGCGCAAATCTCATCCGGTATTCCTCGCGGCAATACGGAAGCTCAGTGACATACGGGCATCTGCATGTTATATACTACAATTGCTATTATCAAATCGATCATCATCGAGGGAACATACATCATATCCAGAGCACTCAGGATACGGTAGTGAGTTTAACAAAAAGGGTTGATTAGCAGGCCGGCGCCCGAGGACCGAAAGGTGACGCTCGGTTTAGCAATTTCGAGGTACGCCTATTTCCTGATGCATTAACTCTCCGTTGAGTATCACAGGATGAGCTGCAAGGCATGAACCGGTAAAATACAAGCCTGTACAGGCTAGTACGTATTGCATGTGGGGTAGCTGAATAGACTTTACGGCTGATTACCCCCCATGTGGGGGACTCCATTCCCAAGCGTTTACGATGTGGGGGCGCGAGTCATTGGCTACGCCGGGGCCGACAGTACAATATGTACAAAAATACTAGTTCAAATTTCTAGTGCCTAAACTAGACCGAGCGTTAATGTCCAAGGCGCTAAGTCCCCTTGCAGCCATATGCTAGAAACCTGAACACCGGTTCTCCTACAGCCCGGCTACGTCGCTAGTCAACATATTCCACATTTGATTGCGCCATCTGGAAATCTAATAGAGTATTGACAACAACACAACTTACATTCTATGGTTTCCATTTATTGCGTAGTATCAAGTGATATTGTGGCTACATTCGATGATAGTCTCTGGAGGCCAAGTTGAATATATATCCAAACACAAAAAGGGGGCGAAAGTAAGCAAATGCAATCACTGAAACATGTGTAGATCAATTTTAGATACAAAGAACAATTTTCACAGCTCTTATGAGACCAGTGTCCAGCCAACAGCTCTTACACCAGTAAACCCTCTCTCATGTGTTTGTTACCCAGAGTTGGGCGAAGTAATGCGATAATGATACTTATGCCCAGGGGTAACGACACCCTCCCCTGCTCACAAGTCTTCCGCGCCTGTTACGCACCGTTGATCAAAGACTCTCTTTCTTCTCGCGTGCCTAGGATCGCGAGTTTCTGTTCTGGAATATATTCACTGATCACCCAGACACAGAAGCTAGATGCTCCGAGGACTGCAAAGAATGCCGGGTAAGTTGCCTCGTAAGTGTAGTCTGAATTCAGCGCGTACCACATTGGCCATCCCAAGGAGAGGTTCGTGAATCCGTCGGCGAGCGGCGTGATTAATACGACAAAAATTTGCTTCCACCCTTTGAGAATAGGTGAAAGCACATGCGCGGCAAACCCGCCCAGAAGAGGGATCATAGTATTAACGATTGCCCAGTAAAACGGGAAGCCACCAATCTTGAAAGGAGCCGGACCATAATACAAGTACAGCTTTAGAGCGAGCATGGGTAACTCCAAAACTAGATTCACTCCCATGGTTGCAACCCAATGCGCCCAAAGTTGCGATTTCGTCAAGCGGCCAGAGTCAAAGGCCTCCTTGAAGAAGTATGCTTGGCCGCCCATAAACCATGAGTAAGTTGTGACAACAAAGAGGGGAACTGGTCGGCCGTAAGACTTGATTCCAACGATTTGGCCCACGACGGGGAAGTAACACATTCCATTTATATCGACAATCGGCTCCATAAAGCATGCAATATAGCCGCCAACAAGAAAAAGAAGCAAGGTCGGTGACTTCTTGATACGCCACAGACGAACTCCATAAATTGCGAAGCCAAGAGTAATGACATGTAGCAAAATCGTGAACACTAGATGTGGCACATGAGGAGTGACCATATCGTCCGGAGGGAATTTGGAGGATGGGTCGTATGTTGATTGTTCGTCCATTGCACTAGTAACAAAGAAAGACTTTTTTTTCAACGACTCCCTTGAATTGATAAAAAGGAAGCTAAGAATGAGCAAAATCGTATTACTAAAATGAAATGGATTCGAGTTTTTGGTGAGTTCAGTATACTATTTCCTTTCGTTTTCAACTTCATCAAGAGCTTAAGAGGTCCAGCGTGAAGCACCGAGGACAGTGCAAAATCCGTGCCGACGACCTAGGCAACTTAGAAGCGTTCTTAGAACTCTCTATTATGAATGCCTAGGTAATCACCCCGGACAAAGCCTTGGGGAGATACCAACTAGCACCGTAACTTCAGGGAGCGTACTTACTAATTGTTCATTGTCTTTAGATGTGGGGCATCAAGACAAGCACAGACATCATGGCAAGGTACATGATAATGTGCAGCTTCGCAATCGGGAGGTAAAAGTAGATATAGCAGGTGGCAACTGTGGAGGCAATTGAAAGTAGGCTCGGTTAGACATCAGCGATGTCGCATGAGTCAGATATTGTGCATGCTTTAGAATCTCTACACAGATATGTAGCAAGTATAGGATGTTGTGATCCACTGGGTGAATCCCCAGTAGATTTGAAGATTAGTCAAGATATCATCACATTTGCAACTAACAAATTATCATCATAGTCACGGCATCCGAGGCCACTTTCGACTTATGTATAAGAAACCTCTTGTATAGTCTAGAATATACATCTCAGGATAAGAAGCCCCCGTCGATGTTATAAATCGCACCAGTGACAAATGATGCATCGTCGGAAAGTAAAAAGGCAATCAGCGGCGCTATCTCATTTGCAGTAGCTTGTCGGTTTAGAATCTGCTGTGTGGTAGGCATTTGGAAGCCCAGGTCCTTCTCCACGTTCTGAATCATGGGTGTTGCAACTATCCCCGGCGCTACACCATTCACACGCAGGTGAGGATTCTCCCTGGCAGCGACTCTTGTAAGGCCTATAACTGCATGCTTGCTTGTACAATACACCCCAGCTCCAGGTTGACCTATTTGGCCAGCAACGCTAGCAGCATTGACCTGAGATTCCCAATTAACACATTGTCCAGTAACAAGATAATTGAGTGAACTTACAATGCTAGCGCCGCTATTCATATTATTCAATTGGGCTCGCAGGCAGTTAAACATGCCTTTGGCATTAACGTCCATTACGAGGTCCCAGCCTTCATCGGTCTCGTCTTTGAGAGTGCCGCCCATTCTTGCTACACCGGCCAGATTGACAGCACAATCAAGTTTGCCGTGGTCCTTCACTATCTTCTGGACCCATTCCGTCACTTTTTTGTAATCACGCACGTCGAGATGGAAGCTAGTAGCATTGTCGGGTAAGGATTTGAGGGCTTTCACAAGATTTTCTTCGTTAGCATCCGCAATTGATAGGATGGCGCCTTTCGATGCTAATAATTTTGCGGTTGCTAGGCCAATCCCTGAAGCTGCACCAGTGATAGAAATCTATAGGAATTGAATCATTAATCTATTCGAAGAGAGGCAAAGACTGTTTTCTAATTCTTAAAATTCAACTGCTCGTCGATGTGCAAACTTACAACCTTCCCTTCCAAAGACATACTTCTTTTGTAGTATTCAAGATTACTTTGATAGTGTATTGACTTGTTCTTCCGAACTAGTTTATCTCGATGATGAGTTCATATTGTAATTCTTAGATCGGACTATATACTGTACCTTGGGCCAATTCGTGTGGGGTAGATGGTAGTTAATATCGTCGACAGTTGACTTCAAGCCTCCTTCGATTCTGTGCAGCACGAATTCGCATAGCCATGGTCCGAGGAGGCCTCAACTTAGCTAGGATGCTGTCAAGGCTACTCATGAGTTTCATCACCGACCATTTTCAGCAATTCATTGGAGATTTTATGATCTAATTGTACCGGACCGAGGTTTAAAGTGTTTGACAGTTCTCCAGTGCTTTGCAAGGGCTGTGTCTATGTATAGACTGGAATACAGCTATTATAAATTCCTCTTTCTTCTCCCAAGTCTGACTGTGACAGTTCCACACATCAACATTTACGTTGTATTTTGAAATACGCATTGCCTTCCTTCAAATTCAACAAATTGTCTCCGAAAATTTTCAAATTATGCCTGTCGTTCCAGGACTGCTGTTCGCCGTTACGCGCCCGTTCGATCCTTCTTTGACGGAGGAGGAATGGGACGACTGGTACAGCAATAAGCACATCGTGGATGTCGTCAACTGTGGTTTGGCATCTGTTGGTGTCCGCTATAGGAACATATCTCCATCTTCAGACTGGCCCCACTTAGCCATTTACCGTCTCCCGGATCTTCCAAAACTATATGACCCCGTATTTATGGCAACCGTGCCCACAGATTCTCCTAAAAGCTGGGGATCGGGCTATATGCCTGACGTAGCCAAAGCTGAATTGAGAGGGCATAGAACCCTCAAGGTTTTTGAAGCCCCAGACGCACGAGATGGTATTGCAAAGTTTCTAGTCAGCATTGAAGCGAAGGCAGAAGGTAGTAGCGAAGATGGCTTTGTCGAGTCATATAAGACAAAGCATCTCGCGGGCTTCAGCAAAATGAAAGGTTACAGACGGACCATGCTTTACAGGAGTGCCGAGGCGTTTGCGCCACAAGAGAACAAAGCGGACACGGACGAGCGTGAAGGTACCGATTTCCATGCTGCAAGCGAGCAGCGGCCTGACTATTTGGTTATACACGAGTTTGAATATGAACCGGATGTGGAGCAGTTAACCGCCAACTTGGAAAATGTAGTCAAAGTAGGGGTTTGGGAGTATGTAGCAGAATATGGGACGGGTCTTTACAGCGTTGAGCCAACAAAGAAGAGGCGGTAGATAGTCTAATTAGCATGCTTTTGCCCTTTGCCTATCGATGTCACAGGCTTAAATACAACCTTGAAAGCCTTAGAAACTGTTTTCACCTACATAATTAGATTTTTCATGTAGTGCAAATTGATGCATGTACGATATGGCGAACAAACTGTATTTCCAAGCAATACTCAAAAGATAGAGCATACGCTCAACTAAAATTATCCGTGTAGCGGCTACACCACGAATCTTTTCAAGAAGGCGCGTATGTGAACCGTTAAGCGCTTCTGACAAAATTATTAATTCCTGTGTTGCTACAAATCCTATCAATACCGAGTATCAAAGGGGTAGAATAACCACATGAGTGCTTTGAATTGTTTTCGGATGCTAACTGGACTTGCACTAACATCTATTACCCGGAGATATTTTTATTGCCGAGGTCTCTCTAACACAGCCTTCGGGAGATGTGTAAGAAACCATCTTGTGTAGCAAGAAACAATATTAAACCTGAGGGTTTTTTTTCTTTTTCCTTTGTATTTTTAATAGGTTTTTTCGTTTTCTTAATGTATAACCATCATTACATGCAAGGCGTCTCTCTCAACAATGCCTTGGCTAAGTAATCGTATGGCAGGACGATTCTGTTCTAGCCAATCTTTATCTCCAAGGATCTTGCAGTCATACCGCTATTATTCGTTACAGAACCGTGATCGCGACGTTCGAATAGTCGAGGTTGGGCCGAGAGACGGGTTACAAAACATCAAGGAAATAGTACCTCGAGAAACGAAGATTGAACTTATCAAGCGACTTGCGGGGACCGGATTACTCGATATTGAAGCAACGTCATTTGTTTCGCCCAAATGGGTACCTCAACTTGCCGACGGGGACCAGGTTCTGAAAGAGATTCTTGCCCAGTATGATCATCAGCATAATCGACTTCGCTTCCCGGTTTTAGCGCCAAACCTCAAAGGGCTGAAGAATGCCAAAGCAGCCGGCGCAAAGGAGATAGTGGTATTCGCTTCTGTGACTGAAGCTTTTAGTAAAGCGAACCAGAATTGCACTGTTGACGAAGCCATTAGTCATGCCAGCGTGGTCACTAAGGAAGCGCTTTCGCTTGGCATCAAGGTCAGAGGGTGCGTTTCCCATGATGCTGATTTATTCCAAAAGCTGCTGTTAATCTGACATTCAAGTGTAATTTCGTGTATATTTTCCGACCCATTTTCCGGACCAACTGCGCCAGAGGCTGTTTTGCCCATTGTGAAAAGGTTTCTCGATATGGGCTGCTACGAGGTGGGCTTAGGAGATACGTTGGGCGTTGGAACTCCGAAAGATACGCAGAAGCTGCTGGAAGTCCTTCTTCAAGACATTTCTCCGGACAAGCTCGCTGGGCATTTTCATGACACGTATGGTCAAGGAGTTGCTAATATCTTCAAAGCTTACGAAATGGGGATACGAACTTTTGATAGTAGCGTTGCGGGCTTAGGCGGATGCCCTTATGCCCCAGGCGCAAAAGGCAATGTAGCGACAGAAGATGTGGTATATACTCTTGAGAAAGCTGGCATTAATACGGGCGTGGACCTAGACAAGCTTGTTACCATCGGCCAGTGGATCTCTAAACAAATTGGTATACCCTACGGAAGTAGGGCGGGTGCAGCTCTTGCTTCAAAGAGACCTCAACCATCGATACCAGATAAAGAAAAGACACTTAAAGCAACAAGAGCATGGAAGGTTATAAAAGATGCGGGAGATTATCGCACATCTCGATCTGGCACCGCCATGAAAATTACACTTTCGCGCCCCAAGCATGGAAACGCGATGACTGCATCCATGCTTGAGGGATTGACTGAATTATTTAAGAGTCTATCAAAAGAGTCTTCCATCTACCACGTCATACTCGAGTCCGAAGGCAAGTACTTCTGTACAGGCATGGATTTGAGTGGAGGAACAAATCTATCTGGCATGACCGGCGAGTCGGACTACTATTCCACGGTTGCTGCGTTGTTCGACGCCATTGATCAGGCACC
This sequence comes from Eurotiales sp. R13A2, assembly GCA_023625935.1. Taxonomy (NCBI): domain Eukaryota; kingdom Fungi; phylum Ascomycota; class Eurotiomycetes; order Eurotiales; species Eurotiales sp. R13A2. The sequence goes on along the minus strand of JAMAFV010000017.1, from coordinate 67,334 downwards.
ACAGACAACAATTGCCTTGGTAGATGGGCCGTGCTTTGGAGGTGGCGTTGGGCTTACATTTGCGTGCGATGTTCGGTTGGTATCTCCAAAAGCTCGCTGGACTTTGAGCGAGGTCAAGATCGGTGTCAGCCCGGCCATCATCTCAAAATTCCTTGTGCGTGAATGGGGGGCATCTGTGGCTCGTGAAGCTATGATATCCGGAAGGGAGATCACTCCTAATGAGCTTTTGCGTGTAGGAGCAATTCACGCAGTGACAGGCATTGATGAGTCATTAGAGTCTAAACTAAACAGTTACTTGGACCAACTAGAGAGATGTGCACCCCGATCAGCGTACGTGAATAAAGAGCTAACGAGGATCGGTTGGCACAGTCCAGAAAGCAAGTTGCAGGCAGAGATGATTGAGAATGTGTTTCATAACATGGTGTCCCCGGGATCAGAAGGCCAGCACGGTATTCAGCAGTTTCAAAAGAAATCGAAACAGTTCAGCTGGAGGGAATTTTGGACTGGTAAGAATCCCTTCGAAACCCTTGTTTCTAGAACGGTGGTTGGGAAGCCAAAGATTTAGTAGGCAGCAAACGCTTGTTGTTCGCTTGTTTGTTACTGCAAAGCCATCTTTTTGAGAAGACTTTAACATAGTGCTAGCGTACATGGATTCGTGGCATACATAGGAGTATTTATATGTGCAGTTTTTGATGCAATTTTATTCTCTTAAAAGTACTCTCACTCGCAACATTAATACTCAAAACATCTATGCCTATTTTACCTTCGATAAGCTATGCCTTTTATTTAGCCACACACCCTTTCCTGACTAGGTAGCACTGTAGAATCGTTCAAAATATCTGCATTTTGGCCGAATTCAACAACTAGATGCTTCTGTTGCAGTCAGCTTAAGTATGCACTTACAAAAAATTGAAATTAGACGACAATCCCAAGCCACTTTGAAGTTCGTTGACCTCGGCTGTGATCGTTTTCTAATTTATCCTCAGATGACCTCTGATTTGCACAATTGGTGAGTACGATTAGTTTGCAAATCTTTATGGGGACTGTTTAAACCACCATTAAGTTTTTTTTCCTCCCCTTTTTCAAATACAGTTATATAATTGGCGCTGTGATGCTAAATATGTGTTAGTACGTGGATTGGAGTGAAGTTTGATAACCTCGGTGACCTCTCGGCAAATACCCTCGGTCGACTAGTTTCGTACGTCAAACCAGTGTTAGGTGTAATTAGTAGCATGAATGCTTAAAACAGCTGTGCTGTTTATTTGGCAATTTTTATTAGAACTTCATAACAGGACGATCAAAATTTTTCATCAGGTGTGCATTCTTGTATAGATAAAAAAATATCGTTTTTTTTTTCTTGTCCGGTTTCGTGGGTTTTCTATAGTTGTCGTCCGTGCAGTATCCACCACAAGATGAAGGGGCGAATGCACTACTTACCTTCCTACCTTTCTTTCGCTACCAGGCAATTTAAGACACTCGACAGATCGAATCCACGTTTCATAACCATTCAGAAAAGAAGATTTGTTCACAGTCAAGCTACTGAGTTCTTGCCTAACAATCTGCCTGGGTGGTCAGAATCGCAATGTGCAGTTCGCGAAGCTATATCGAAGATCTGCGCTCGTTACACGGATGAATACTGGATGGAAAGGGATAATGAGCACAAATTTCCATGGGAGCTTTACAACGATCTGTCCTCAGCAGGGTGGTTGGGTATCTGTCTTCCAGAAAAGTATGGTGGCTCAGCACTTGGCATATCTGAGGCAGCAGTAATGCTACAAACAATTGCGGAATCTGGAGCGTGCATGAACGGGGCATCCTCTGTGCACATGAATATTTTTGGCTTGGAACCAGTGGCTAAATTTGGGTCAGAGGAACAGAAAGAGAAATGGCTAGTACCACTGATCAAGGGAAAGGAGCGGGCCTGCTTTGGTGTTACAGAGCCCAATACCGGTCTTGATACTCTTAAACTCCAATCATTGGCACAAAAGAACGGTGATTATTATACTTTGAAGGGATCAAAGGTTTTTATCTCAACCGCTCAGGTCGCACAGAAAATTTTGATATTAGTCAGGACGACACCTCTGAAGGATATTAAGAAACCAAGTGAAGGTCTTTCCCTTTTCTACACTGATGTCGACCGATCCAAAGTGCAAATTACCGAAATTCCGAAGCTTGGTCGTTCAGCGGTAGATACTAATGCGCTCTTTTTCGAAGATTGGAGTGTTCCTGCCAGTGATATGGTTGGTAAAGAAGGTGATGGTTTCAAAATGATCATGCATGGAATGAATGCGGAAAGAATCCTTGTCGGGGCGGAAGCCCTGGGAATTGGTTATGCTGCTCTACGACGTGCCTGCAATTATGCCGGCGAAAGGGTGGTTTTTGGCCAGCCGATCGGAAAATACCAAGGGATCCAACATCCTCTTGCTGAATGCTGGATGAATCTTGAAAGCGCCAGACTGATGATTTATTTAGCGGCTCGTATGTATGATCAGGGCTATGTGGATGGGGAGTATGCGAATGCTGGGAAATATCTGGCGGCTGAAGCGGCCTTCAAAGCATCGGAGAGAGCTGTATTAACTCATGGTGGTATGGGCTACGCGAAGGAATATCATGTGGAACGATATCTTAGAGAGTCTGTGTTGTCACGAATCGCTCCTGTAAGTGCCGAGATGATCAAGAACTACATCGGACAACGAGTCCTGGGGCTACCGAAGAGTTATTAGGAATAGAAATATAATTGTATGCAACCTTTTGATTAAGTTTTTGATGTTTACCTCACACTAGATGGAATTGTTTCTCATACAACTAATGCTTGAAATTTGAACTCTCAAACAGGAAAGGTATCAGGGATGAAACTCAGAACGTAAAAATCTTTAAAGCTCTGTTCGCGTCACGAAATTCGATTTAAAGATCACCGAGGTAAAATTGGCCAAGCAACAGGTTGGTATCGAACTTATCCGAGGGTACCTAACTTGGGTGTCTGAGTTTTAGCGGGACAACAAATCCAAGCAAAGTGTCAGATAATAGATATTTAGGAAACCTTAGAGAAGTTCCATAACCCTTCTTCTCTTCTCTCAAAAAGAACAAAGGGGACACAAAAACGACCGACTAGTCGTCGCCATGAAGTACCAATTACAGCAGATTTGCCATAGATTAGCCGGGCACAGTAGCCCTTTATGTGGGTCCGGTGTAAAAATAAATGGCGAAAATGCTGTTTTTTTTGCATGCAGGAGATACAATTCCACTCAGACCTCGAACTCGCCCGAGCCTCGAGGTCCTTTAGAAGGTTTGAGAGTGTTGGATCTATCGCGAGTCTTAGCGGTAAGCTATACAGACACACATACAAACCAAATGTTTCATGGCCTTATCTTAAAGGATATGTTGCCTAGGCCCCATTTTGTACGCAGATTCTGGCAGATTACGGCGCAGATGTCATCAAAATCGAAGCCGTGAGCAAGGGGGTATGTTCTCAACGATGCATAGCATTCCGTCTGAGCCTTCACTTGAAGGCAATATTTGCAGCAAGTCTAAACTTTTGGTAACAACAGGACGATACCAGACACTGGCAGATGCAGGGCGAGTCCTCAACATGGAAGGAAGAAGCTGGTCCGATGTCTAATTACTTCTTCGCCGTCAACCGCAACAAGAGATCCGTGACCGTTGATTTGAAGCACTCAAAGGGCAAGAAGATCTTGCTCGGCCTAGCAACGAAGGCTGACGTGGTGTAAGAGAATTTCATTCAGCTATATGCAAATAACTTTTATGGCGTGGATAAACAGTCACTCACGAGATGACTCTGTTCAGAATCGAGAACTTCAAGCCGGGAACAATGGATCGTCTAGGTTTAGGATATGACATTTTGAAAACACACAATCCCCAATTGATTTATGCTTCTATATCTGGTGGGTCAATGCTACGTCTCGTCTGATGAACTTGTCTTCTTGATTATAGCTTATTTTTGTTGCTATAGGGTACGGGACTACAGGACCATACGCCAATCGTGGAGGCTACGATCCAATAGCTGGGGCTGAAGCGGGCTTGCTTCATGTCACAGGAGAACGGAACGGACCACCTGTGAGACCGGGATTGGGAATAGTAGATATGGCAACGGGTTTATACCTCCATGGTGCTATCCTGGCAGCATTACAAGCTCGGGTCAGGGATGGTAGGGGCCAGCGGATTGACAGCTCCTTATTCGAAACTCAAATGAGCCTACTCACGAACGTCGGACTTTCATGGCTTAATTTGGGTATCGAGGCGCAGCGATGGGGCTGCCAGCACCCAAGTATCGCTCCATACGACGCTTTCAAGACAAAGGACCTGTACCTCGTTTGTGGCGCCACGAATGATTCTCAATTCAAGAATTTATGCAAGCTCTTGGGAGTTGACTCATTGCCATCCGAAGAAAGATTCTCTACTAATCCTAAAAGGGTTGAAAATCGTGAGACATTAGGAAATATTTTCAACTCTATCTTCATAAAAAGAACAACGGCAGAGTGGACTGAGATATTCCAGGGTACCGGGTTGCCTTTCGCACCCATCAACAACATGGAAAAGACGTTCGCGCATCCTCAGGCTCATGCCAGGGACATGATTGTTCCTGTAAAATCTAATGCCACACAATCTGGGGAGATCCGTCTTATTGGACCTGCTGTCAAGTTCAGTGAGACGAAAGCCAGGATCAGACGCCATCCACCTCGCCTTGGGGAACATACCGAGGAGATTTTAGCAGAACTTGGGATAAGCTCACAGGAGGTAAACGACCTGAGAGCACAGGGAGTTATCTAGCAGCAGAGCAATCATAAAGTACTCTATATTTATAGATTGGAAAGGAAACTATTTAGAACGATTTTAAACGTGACCGAGTTGTAAATTATAAGACCTTTCAAAGAAAGACACGATATAATAAAAGAATTAATACATTCCTAACGAGAATTAGACTGAGAAGGTTTAAGAAATGAAACATTTGCATAGGAAATCGCGGACAGATGGTGAACCCCTTGTGTTGACAGGCTTGCTACCTTATGTGCTTCAACGTTGATTTCAAGCTTAAATACAACTCCAGGCATCATCAATAGGAATCACCGCACCGTTGATATGTGCAGCGGCATCTGAAGCTAGGAACGCCATTAGCTTTGCGCAATGATCTGGCGTGTTTGCTGGCTGCATATTTGGTGGGAGATGAAGCGCTTGGACCGGCCTAAAATCCTTTAGCTCTATCCTTTTATGGTAAGATAACACCGGCTTCTTTACCCTAGAACTTTCATTGCTTCCTGATCCACTTGTTTTACGTCTATTGATTGTATAACATTTGTAATGAAGCCTTTCAAGGATCTGTCAGTTATTTGGATTATGTTAAAGTAATGGAACCTTGTTCATTTCACATACCTCCCGGAGCAATAGCATTACACCGAATATTTTCATTGTGAAAACGCCAAGCAACGTTTTTTGTTAAACCCACCTGTAGGGCATTTATCAGCTAATCAAGGACAAATGTATGTAGTATCAATGGGATATCAAGGAGGCCATAGATTATGAAGCATACAATGGCATGTTTGGACGATGTGTAAGCAACTCCAGCAACGGCACCACTGATGCCTGCTTTGCTGGAGACATTAACAATGTTACCACCACCTTGTTTCCGAAACACGTTGACAACATGCTTTGAAAGTAGGGTTGGGACTGTCAGATTTATTGCCAAGATCTTATTCCACGTCTCTTCGTCAAGGTTGTCTACCGAATTATTCGTATCCATAACTCCTGCGACGTTGAGCAGGATGTCAACTCGCCCCCCGAATGCTGCAAGGCATCCATTCACTACACTTACCGGACCCTCAGGATGTCGCAGGTCTAGTTGCTGAAATTTGAACTTCTGGTTTGACTGTAGTTCAGTGGGAGCCGGGCTAATGTCGACTCCATATACGGCTGATCCTAGTTCGAGGAATAATTTCGCAGATTCAAAACCGATCCCAGATGAGGAACCAGTGATAATTGCAACCTGTCATTCAAGTCAGCTTATGTCGTGGTCATCTGTCGTTCGTAGTTTGATTTGAAATGCTTACTTTTCCATTCAAATCAAACATAATTTATGATAGGTTGATTATTTGTGTAAAAGCGAATTGCTATGCGCGACATATCAAGTGAGACAAATAATGGGTGAGAAAAAGAGGTCGAGGCATTGTCATGTATAATAAGCGACACAGAATCCTGAGACAAGACCACGGGTCGAATGAACAGCACCTACCCGAGGTCTATATGTTGTATACCCCCTTTCGTAACAAGGTAGAAAATCATAGTTCTGTCGCTTCAGGAGGGGAAGGTCATAAAAGGTGCCCCCACGGCCCTCTTATCTCCGAGGTGGAACAAGGGTCTTCGAAAATATGTTGCCTATGTGAAAGATCTGTCGGTAGCACCCTGAGATCGCAGTTTCTAAAAGCTAAGGGAAAAATTACCTAGGTCGATAATTTGCCATTGGTCTAATTATTCATTGCCAATGTTTGTAGATAGCAAACACCGAGGAGTATATATCTTGGCTTACCTCGGACAGAACATAAGGGCATAGTTGCTTACCAATGATCAGATCCTACTTAAAGCTATCGAAGTTGATGGACATCGTTTTCTTTTCCCTCACATTGCATCATTACTTTGAAGCTTGAAATGAAATCATTAGCATCATGACCTGGCTATTATCGCGCACCTGGACGATGGGTGATACCAAATTAATGTTAATGGTCGGTATAGTTGCGGTACGTATCTTTCTGTTTCTCGTTTATATATGAATTTATTGGGCATATTCTAATGGTTCTAAAGCCCACGATCAGCTTTGTTATTTATGTCATCTATAATCTTTATTTCAGTCCATTGCGGATCTACCCAGGACCAAAATTAGCTGCCGCGACACCATTTCCTTACATTGTGGCGATTGTGTCTGGGCGAATCAACTACTATACTCTCGAGGTCCATGAGAAGTATGGTGATGCTGTCCGATTATCACCTATTCACATATCTTACATCTCTGCGCAAGCGTGGAAGGACATTTATGAGCGACGACATGGTCATGCGTTCCTCGAAAAAGAACCTCACTTTTTTATTCATCCTGGCAGAGATCCCGGAAAGGGAATACCAAGTATCGTTACCGCACCCCATGCGATGCACGGACGGATGCGTCGGCTACTGTCTCACGCCTTTTCTGAGAAAGCCCTTCGAGACCAAGAACCTTTGATCAATACATATATCAATCTTATGATGAGTCGTCTTGAATCTTACATAGACTCAGAACAGTTAGTTGATATTGTATCCATTTTCAATTGGACTACCTTCGATATTATTGGTGACCTGACCTTTGGTGAATCATTTGAATGTTTGAAAAATGAACAAAATCATCCATGGATTGAAACAATGTTCTCTCTGGTCAAGTTGCCTATAATATTCTCAGCAGTAGTTTTTGTCCCTGGACTGGCCAGCATTGGATTTGCATTAGTTCCGGCGAGTCTGAAGGCTGAATTTGTCGAAATATTCGACTTCACGACTCGGAAAGTTCGTGAAAGAATGGCTATACAGACTGATCGTTCCGACTTTATGGCCCGAATCATGAAGTTCAACGATGAAAAGGGAATGACTACTCCTGAAATTGAAAGCTCAGCTAACCATATTATTGCAGGTGGCGCAGAAACCACAGCAAGTGCTTTGTCTGGGGGTGTTTATTATCTGCTAAGAAACAAACACACCTTAGATGCACTAGTTGCGGAAATCCGCCAGGAATTCCAAACTGAGGAAGAGATCACGTTAGTTCGTGTGACTGGACTTCCCATATTAACAGCTACTATTAATGAGATGATGCGGTTATATCCCCCGTTTCCGGTGGGATTTCTGCGCATTGTGCCCGTAGGTGGTGAGACTATCGTTGGAAAATATGTTCCTTGTGGTGTATGTGTCAATCTAGAAACCCTTGGTTTTGATTTGCTAATATTTTTGACATAGACCATTGTCTCGGTGAATCATTATGCTGCTTATCATGTCGAAAGCAACTTTCGCTACCCCTATGGTTTCCATCCAGAGAGATTCTTAGGCGACCCACGTTTCGATTCAGATGAGAAATTGGCATTTAACCCTTTCTCTACTGGTCCGAGAAACTGTATAGGAAAGAAGTAAGACTCTTTGATGTAATCTTAGCTGTGTGTATAATGTGACTAACAGATATATTAGCCTGGCATGGTTTGAAATGAGAATGATTCTAGTCCGAATATTATTCAAGTTTGATTTGGAACTGCCGCAGGATTTCGACAAGTGGGATGAAGGGCAAGAGCAATATGTTGCAGTTCAGAAGCCACCGTTGAAGATCAAACTGAAGCCAAAATGTTGATAAATCAACGTCGCAAGTATTTATTTCGAAACGATGCCATACATATTTTGTCCTCGTTTTTCAAATTACTAGCTCGTCGCTTTTTGCCCTCAATGGGAAATTCAGTGCCAGAAGAATGGTTTTCCTATTAGTAGGTAGAGGTTTTGTTGAAACTTGCGACTACAGAGACGTATGGACCAAGGACCTTATACTAATTGCTTAAAAATATGGATTTTTATTCCAGCTCCTGTCGGATTAACATGATGATGAATTTGGGTTCTGGAAAACGAAATTGTCATTGATGTCCAATGCTCGGCCTCTTTGAGCTTGTCATTCTAGCTGTTGATATTACAAGTCTTTATGTACACCAAACCAGGAATGATGTTCTCATACAAAACAGAATTATGTCAGATTATGTCCTAAAACAAGATATTCAAACATAAAAGTACTCTAATAGACTATCAAGAGTCACTTGAATTGGCTCAAGGAATTTTAAGTGTTGACCAATCTATTTGCGTGTATTCCTTTAAACCCTAAGAAGGATAGAATCATCCAATGTAATTGCTTTTCTTAAAATTTCTAGTTCCTCTTTAGAAATTCTTTGTCTCAGTTTACGTGATATTTCAAAGCATAAATTGTTCTGTCTTAAAGATGTCAAGGGCTTGCCCTTAGACAAATTTTTAGAGCTTTGTATGAAGTGATTCTTCGGCTCAAATTAAGTAACAACATTATAAGGACTTAATAAAACCTCTCTCCAAAATATGCAAATCACCAAGCACCTGTAGCTATATATTTGATTTGCGGGAAAACAATCACGTGTTCACAGCATTCCTTTGCAGCAAGGAAAACCTACTCTATGATCCAGTTGTACAGAAAATGTGAAAACGCGCGCGATGGTCGATCAACCAGGCGGTAAAACAACTCGGCGAACAGAGTGGTCGTTATGATACAAACGACAAAGCAGGCGAGCACTGAAACGTATGAATTTACAAGGCGAGTGACATTCAGATGGACGAACAGCCGCATTCCAGCTGTATACACGACGATTCCTTGGGCAAAGAGCCAAGCTACTTAGATTAGCGCCCAATTCCTAATTTATCCCATCGAACACCCACGAGGCACTCACATAATGATCTGTTTCCTATGTACACGAAAAATGGATTTCTGAAGACCCACTGGATCCAGTCGTATGTCTCCGCAGCGAAGAATAGGCCGAGTAGAACCAAATATACGTCGTCACGCGCTTGTGGCTGTGAAGTGTCCCAGCTGGTGTTAAGTCTGCCGGAATAATACAGTCCTGTATGGATGCGAATCTCGGCGTTCCTATCCTGCGGTCGCCAGTCTGTCCAGAGGTACTGCATGCAGATACCGGCGGCCATTGGAATGATGTACAAGACCCACGAGGGAAGATAGATGCTTCGGTGTTTGAGCAGCGGAACACCCCGCTTGGCCTTTACTTTGAATTCCATATTGATTACCATATCAGCCAGAATGAGTCCAGTAATAGAATACAAAGCCCAAGACTGTACCCACCAGGCTGTTAGGATAAACACTATGGAAGCTTTGACACGCCATGAGCGGCGTGTGTACGGGATGATAACCATGGTCATGTAGACGGTATAGCTCTGTGTGAAGATTATACTGATGATCCAGAGTAGTTGAGAGGGAAAAGAAAGCGAGCCGGCTGATATGGCAAAGTCTTTGGTAAGCCAGAACATGTTGAAGATAGCGTTGAAGCAGGTGAGTGCGTTGGGTAGATCGTACGGTGTATTAATCGAAACATTTCCGGTTAACCTTTTGAAGTCATCTATGAAGCTGATACCGTCTGTCTGAGATAGGATCACCTTCGTCATGACTATTCCAATGGCGGTGGGGAACCAGAGACGCAAACCACGCCTCAAAATGGCGCTGGACAATGTCTTACTCGAAGGGTCACGGAGAAAGGGAATGCAGATGCTTCGCGCTGACAGAATAATGAAAGCTGTGTAAATCAACGGACCGTTCCAAAATAGCACTCCGAGTGACCTCCTAAGATCAATCTGCCAGGATGGGCCTTGGGTGTTCGACGTCGCAGGCACCGTGCCAGGCAAAAAGGCATCAAGGAATACGAAGATGAAGGACTGCAACGTAAACCAGCCACGAAGGCCGACAAGGTAGTTGTTTTGAGCATCACACGAAGGCGAGTATCTAGGCTTTTCCGATGCCGCCTGGAGTTTGTTTGAGGTCACCAACAGTGTCTTCGAGGTCGCCTGCAGCGCTTTGGAGGACAACCGCAGCACCAGGTTGAGGAACATGGTGTAAAAGAAACACAATATCACTCGTGTCTTTACTAATGCGCTGAAATGGAAGTAAGCGTCAAAACATTCTGACAGTTATCTGCTCGATTTCTCTAGCTAGTCGCCACAATTAAGGGTGCAGGTCGACCGTCGTCACAAAAAGCACAACGGATAAACAAGCTGATTCACACATGCATAACAGACTGAAACAGAAAAAACTCTAAGTGTTTGTGGCGTGGCAGCATGAATGGTTGGGATTGTTCTCCTAAGCTTGTCAGCCTTGTGATACTGTGGTAGCAAACTAACCGGAGTCAATGATTCGTAACCGCCGCCCAATCCTGGCGACCGCCAGGCTAGAAAAGATAAGAGATACGAACTACTTGCAATTTCCGCCCCAGATCTGAAAACAAAGCTCGCTGGCCCCTTAGCTTAGAGTTTACTGCAACTACACCGCTCAGTTTTCTGTTTTTGGAAATGAACCTTATATATCCTTGTGCTTATTCCGGAACATCCGGAGTATTAAGCTCGCCAATGGAATTCGATGTATGTAAGCATTAAAGCATTGAGTTAGTTAATATATTAGTTATAATGAGTGGCAGTAAGTTGAGTCTTAGGTCGTCAACACACCGATTTCTGTTCTGTTTCTTGGAGTACTGCGCATCCGCGGCTCGGTAATATGTCATGACGTTTCTTACATCTATTTTATTCCGAAGTATATTCGTATTGAACTGACTAGTCACTCGGGACCGAGTCTCCGTACGCGGAAGTAGATACTTCATTTTTCTTTTGGACAATCTGACATAAACCCGAAAGCACGGAGTCAAAAGGAGCGTCAGATGCATAAACCTTGTCGTGTCGGATACATTCTGCCGGGTCCAACTCTATTATAGAACACCTATAAGATGTCCAACACAGCCCTGCTTATCGCTAGCTGGCGTCTAGGCCGCTAGCGAACGGCAACTAGCAATGCACAGACCCGAGAACAATAGGAAAAACAAAGGAAAACAAAGGAAAATATTGATATCCACCTAACCATTCTTGTCAATGATGACGAGTACATGCACCAGGTGTGCCAAATGCGCACAGCTCCGTAGTCAACTCCTCGCTGTTGGATTCCACGCCTTGTAGTTGCTCACGAGCCGTGCGTGGCCATACAGTCCCACCACAGCGGTCACCACCAGGTACACCGGGTAAATGGTCGAGAACGCTATGATCATCCACGGCTTAATGAACTCGGATTTGGAGTTGTTTGTGATCAATAACGTTACGAGCAGGCAGGCGGCACTACCGGTAATTCGGACGCGTCAGCCACCCTGCGTGGCCGCTTGCAATAGGGCAGCACACTTACCTAATGATAAACAGCCATTGCGACACAGGATACTCAAAGTAGATCAGAGTCGCCCAGGCGTGAGCTGTCTTGGGAAACTGCGTGATGATAACGCTGACAACCAGGCATACGTACTGGGTCACGAAGTAGTAGCTCAGCTCGCGGATAAGCAGGAGGGACAACAAGCCAAATCGAGAACGGCCACTGCGTTTGCACCTATCGTTCCAGGTAAGTACGACATGGCGTAAGCTGGCCTCAGCCCATCCTTGAGCCCAACGCAGCCGCTGATTCCACAAGGCCTTGGCCGAGACAGGGGCTAGTTCGTACGAAACGACATTTAGGTCATGCACGATATGTGCGCCGCGGGCCAGACTACGCATGGTCGAATCAATGTCCTCTGTCAGCATGGACGCATCTAGACGCAACTCAGTCAAGAGTGAAGCGCGCCAGAAGCCATTGGAGCCCGTGAAGAGGCCGAATTTCCAAAGCGCCGACCGGCCCGGATGTGACACGGCGTAGATCTTGTCAAACTCTACAGCCACCATGGCTGTCTGGAAAGAGGTTGCAGCATTGAAGACCACGCACCGGCCCTGCACGATGTCAATAGTCGGGTCAGTGGCGAATCGCTCCATAGCCCAACGTGGGCCGTACGGGTGCGGATAGTGGTCGCTATCGAAGATTGCAATCACATCCACGGCTAGCCCTAGCGAAAGGAAGTAGTTGATATTGTGCGCCTTTGAAGTGGACGAAGGCACCGCAATCACACGCAAGTTATGGTGCTCCGCTGTGAGCTTGTGAAGCTCTGTCTCTAGTGGCTCGATTGGGTGTGGCGTATTGTAGACGAGGTTGACGGTCAGTTTGCTCTGTGGATACTCGATTTTACCCAGCGCGTAGTGCACACGGTCCATGATAATCCCCTGTTCGTTTGGCAGATAAGCGACGATTACCAAATCGAGGTGCAACAGATTGGCCTCTTCGGTGCCAAACCTCCACTCGCGCTCCTCAAGTTGGGACATGGCTTTCCTCGCATCTCGCAGCGGCGACATGCTCATCCAAGCCTCCAAAAATGAATTTCCGGCCACGTAAAAGTTGAGACATAGGCAGATAAACCAGAAAATTTCAATCAAATTGCGTGTACAGACGACATAAATGCAGGTCGACGTGACGCAGTAGGCGAGCACGAGAAGGAAGGGACTCCACTGCTGGATGGCACGCAAGATCGACATGATCAATAATGGTCTTGTAACAAATTCAAAGAAGCTCAATGGGTCTGATAGTATAGTTGTCGCTCGTGAACCATGATGGATGGTGGCATTGATCTATAAGGCCGGGAATCGGGGTCCTCAGCTATAGTTTTGTGTGCCACCCTGAGCTAAAGCTGAGGCGCTGAGTTGTTCTCGGCTAATAAAGCAAACTCTGTGGTAATAAGGAAACCCCTGGTCAGGCATCTAGATCCCATAATTTCTGGTTAAGAAGGTTGTCCGTCTCTTGATGACTAGAGTTCTGGCTCCTCTTTCTCCGATAACGCTCACCACACCTATGGCTTTCCCAATCATACTTGTGCTTCTCTCGCTGTTAAACCTCACGTCTTGCCAGGAGACGGTGACGGTGGCAGACGAGGTGATATCAAACATCGTGGAGGAAGTCACACAGCAGGCCACAGTGAAGGCCACGGCCACAGCCACATCCGCTAGATCAACGCCAACTGTAGCAACAACGACTGGCACAAATAATACCGACTGCTCCTGCGGCTATCGCGATGGAACAGAGCTCTACACAGACTCAATAATCATCTATTTCAATGAGACAGATTCGCTTGCTTCCACCGGATTCGCTGGTCAGGTGTACGAGCACCGGTACGAGCAAGGATGGAACGATCTCTTCCGGCAGGGAGCGAATCTCGAGCACCTCACCCTGGACAACCAGTCTCTTAACCTTAATTTGTCAATAGCCAGTGAAGATCATCTCGTCATGGGCGGTTCGATACAGACTCTGCGACAGGATATTCATTATGGCACGTTTCGAATGAATCTTAGTGCGCCACTCATGTGGACTGGAGGTAGTGCGCTGACGATGAAGCTACAATTCAACGATACAGAAAACTTCAGCCTCAACCTTTATAGTGTTGAGAACTCGAGCGATGCGCGCATCGCGATGCTTATGAACCGCGAGTTTCCGGATGCTGAATATAGCCTTGACTACGAAACTCTCATACAAAATTATGAAGTGAATCCGTGGGAGTATACAGAGTACCGCGTTGAATGGACACAAACGGAGCTCCGGTTCTACGTAGGTAGCTATTCGGCTCGCAACATCACCCATAATGAATACCCCAGTCTTCCATCCGTCCCTGGACCTGTGCTACTCAAGCATTGGTCGACAGGCAACTACTATGCCATGCAAGGTCCTCCTTGGGAAGAAACAATGGCCAATATTGGTTGGATTCGGTACTTTTTTAACAGCACCTCTATGTCTCAATTCGCACGAGATGCATTCGACATCCGCTGCTATATGGCCCAGGCCTGCTCTGTCGATGATATATCTCTCCGTGGCTTCACTTCGTACAGCCACAATGCCACTGTGCCCTGGAAGCAGGCCCTCCCTGTATACGCTTTCCGCATCTGGGCAATTTCCTTGATTTCTATCTTCTCGACACTGAGTGCTTTCTTGATTGGACTGTCCATTCTTCAACGAGAACCATGGAAGAAAAAATCAAAGCTTGTCGAATCAGGCACCTCAACGGAACACATTAGTCTAGCACAAATGTCAGATCTACCCGGTATAAGTACCTCGGGAGGCGATTCCGGAACAATCACACCATCACACATGATGTCTCCAGTATTGCCATCAGACTTTATAAACGATGAAATCACAGCACTGCGACGTACATACGTTGTTCCGGAGAAAATTCAAATCCGGTCTCTGCCAGTAGCAGGCCAATTTGAGAAACAGCTGACTCAGAATATCACCGAGATCACCACAAATACAGAAAGCGCCATTTCTCATCCAGTATCTCCAGTTCAAGAGCAGTTAAAGGTTGCAAAAAAACGTGTTGACTATCTGGCAGGACTTGTTGCGGTCAGCTCACTGCTCGTCACCGCCATCCACTTTTGTCTCACATATGTCAACGCCGCCATCAACCCAGGTGCCTATTCCCACTATAGCAGTGAGGTTTGGGCGCGTAAGACTATCAGCTCCTGGACACTAAACCAAAACTGGATTGGACCTTTCCTGATGACCTCCACTAGGTTTCTGGCTGCTAGCTATCTTAGGAATGGTAATCTTCGCACAGTTGCGGAGAAGACTGTTAGCCGCACGCCACGAATGTTGATTCCTGTGTTTGCCATTGCCTCGCTCGAGTATTTTTTCATGGATGCGGGCGCAACCGCATGGCTCCAGCACCTGCCGTCAGTTAGTTGGTCCTCGTGGCCCTATACTGTAGTATACGCGAATTTTGGGACATTTTTCGACGAAGTCCTAGAACTAGCGTATCTGATTCCCAACGCCGTGCCTCAAATCACCTACAACTACTGTACAGGTGTGCTATGGACAATTCCAGTCCAGCTTCAGGGATCGTGGACGGTGCTCCTGGCTGTTTTAGTGGTGAAGGAGATCAAGACACCGTGGAAGCGATTCGGCTACTACGTCTTTTGCATTGCCAACAACTGGTACGGCCTAAATTGGGGCTCGTATTTCTGGCTCGGCTTGCTGTTGACCGATCTTGACGTGACTTACAAGTACAGAGAATGGCTGAGCAAAAGGTTTATAGTTTACTATCCTCTTATAATTCTTAGCGCAATTTTCGCCGTTGGAGGCCTGTCTATAGACTTCGCGCCCCAATGGACCGGCGTGCAATACGCAACGTATGAATATGGCATTCATCCTGACCCAGCCACGGGACTCCCCATTGCTCAAACTCCCGGAGCAGGGTACCCTTCTTACTATATCCCGCGACTGAACGCCGTGCTTTTTAGCATTGGATTGCAAACACTCGTTGAACTCAGTCCAGCGATTCAGAGTATTTTCTCCTTGAAGGTATTCGTCCTTATCTTTCCCCACATATTTACAATTTATCTTATCCACGGCTTTGTCTTTTGGTCTCTTGGTGCTGCCCTCTGCATCGCTTTGTCGGGAATGGGACTCCCCTATTGGGCCAACCTATGCGTTGTTGCAGTCTGTTGCTACGCTACTATATTTGCAAGTCTTCCCTTCTTGACCCCCGTCGTTGAGACCCTGGGCAAGAGAGTTACCGCAGACATCTGGCGTTTTGCTCATGAAAAGCCAGCTGTGAAGCGGCCTACGCTCCACCCATGGAACATGGATTTTCTTCTGCAGAGAGAAACTCAAGTGTAGCCAACAAATCTTGATTAGTTAGGTGGATGGTTTGGTGCCTCTCGAAGGCATCGTCAGACAACCATGGTGATATGTTATCTATAGACAGGGGCGTATATCTATGAGCACGAAGTTAGCCTACAAATAATTGATATGATTTGTCATTAATGAACACACATGAATTAAATATCTGTAAAACTTTAGGTTGGTTTCCATGACATCCTATTACTAACCATTTTGTATGTTGTAGAAACTAGGCTTACTCCGAATATAGATTCGGAACCCAGCCCATTAGACCCCTACCATGCAACCACCAGCTTCAGAACCACAAAGACCTGCAGAGAATCCTACTTGGCGCTCTTACAAGGTAAATGTACATAGTGGCTACTTTTATCATAATGGCTATATGTACCGAAATATTTGCTAAGGGCCAGAGCGTGAAACCCTTACTTCTATTATTAGCTCCTGCCTTTAGGGTGCAGAGCGAACTCTCAAGAATTACGGTACATTTATTGCTTTTATTCTCCTTGATATCCACCCACCCAAGTCTCAGGGTCCAGAGGATCGTTCATCTCTCTGTACTTTGCATCGAATCCAGCCTCAATTCTACCGCCATTTCTATCCGGCGCAGCCCAATCTCGTATCTTATCAAAATTCCTGCACGTGTGCGGAGTAGCAAATACGTTCTTCATGGATTGTGTTGCATCATTCCAAATCCAAGTATACGGAGTTATATCAACGTGGCACATAAGGGCTTGCCGGATGGATTCAATACAGTGAGATATGTGCCGGGGACCGAAAAGCAAATCTTCTTCATGCCCATTCACGACGCCTGGCGCGGCACCTTTGTAATAGTCCGGGTGTACACTTTGTCGAATCATGTTCTGGACAATGATGATTAGACGGATGTACCACTTTTTAATGTTGATTCCTGGGGACTTACCAAGCAATGTAGTTGATGGAACACATCTAGTTCGACTATATATCGACGCTCAGGGTCGTGGGGAAAGATAAGGGTCCTGTTAAAGAGCTGGGCAGCCTGCTCTTTAGGAATAAGTTGATATAAACCTGTAGAAACCAATTAAGTAAATTTCTTAGATAAGATTCTCACTTATGGAGGTTGTTTCACGGGTCCGACCTACTGGGATACAAATTATCCCAAGCTGCATCCAGCTCCGGCGAAGGGTCTCCAAAATATGGAGATGGGTCTCCTTCATGTCCGGTACCAAAATATTTTAATTCATATTCGATTAGATCTTCCACCGGACCTATGAATACGCTCATAAGTAAAGCTATCCCTCGATCCTAGAAATTACCTACTATAGATGAGCTGTGACGGGTCAAGTCCAGGCTTGGCCGGTCTCAAATCTTGGAGCCAACAGTAAGAGCCAAGCAAAATGAGAAGTACCCATGGAAGTACTGTTCCCAAGAAGAAAAGTGATAGTCTTCGGCATGGTGTCGTGGCGAAGTGATCCCTAGATTGAGACGCAGAGGTACGAAACCATCGGGCCTCAAAGGTATTCTTTCCGTCTCTAATCAAGGGTTCCTCTATATCATCATTTTCCATTGTAGCCATAGTGCGAGGTAAGAGAATGCACCCAGATATAGTATCAAAAGATATTAGGGATATAGCGCCATGGTTTACGTTTTATTTAGAAATCGTTCAAGGCAAGTCCTAGGGCGCAAAGCAGGTATGATCGAAATGCTAATTACGGGCCGCAATATAGCTACTTGAGAAAAGCTTGACAAAAGAGATAAGACTAAATGTCAGCCCCTCAATATCAAAGTGCGGCTTGAATCTATTGGCGCAACCCGCCAATCCACATGCAAGAAATGCTTGCTTTCTTTTGGCCGTCTTTAACCGACAATGATGATCGTGATAACAGGATCCTTAGTGGACGGGAAGTGAGGGGCTGCTTTACGAGCTGGAAAATGCCTCATAACGATATTTCTATCTCTAACCGTTTACTGTGGTGAATCTGCATGCAAGGTTACATCGCCCCATTACACCGTATTCCTTCCTGGCACTTAACCTTCTACTAAAACTGTGTCTTGAGTATAGTCTTGATTGAAGTTGAACAACCTTCCTCATGAGGACAAGTCAAGGCTCTCCATTGCTCTTTTCCTTATCATCTAGTGTTCTGTTAGGATTTGGCTCGTATGTCACCGGGGTTTTCATGCCGTACGAAATTATCAGCAAATCGGCAGCGCAAGTATTTAGTGTCAATAACATGTATTTATATACGGCGCGTTCGACGGGGTTGCCACCGAATTTCTCTGTACGGTGACACTATTTCAGAAAAACGATATTTCCAAGTCAGGTCATAGCTCGACCTCCATATACGGACATAACATCAAAATGAGATCTCTATCTCTTGCGGTTGTCTCTTCATTGCTCTTTACTGCTGTCTTCGGTTCACCGATCCCTGCTAGTGATGTTGATCTAGTTGCTGCTCCTGGGGGCGCAGAAGAATGGATTAAACGCGCCAACGAGGTCGACCAAGTTGCCGCTATGCGTGCTGAAATCGATAGCGAGGAATGGGTCAAGCGTGCCAGCGATGTCGATCAAGTTGCTGCTCCTGGGGGCGCGGAAGAATGGATTAAGCGCGCCAACGACGTCGACCAAGTCGCCGCTATGCGTGCTGAAATTGATAGCGAGGAATGGGTCAAGCGTGCCAGCGATGTCGATCAAGTTGCTGCTATGCGTGCTGAAGTCGACAGCGAGGAATGGGTTTAGAGAACTCGTGCCTCGGATTAGGATAGAGACTGTGTGATGTCGTGGATTGTATTTACAAAGATGACCAGTAAAGAAGATAATCACTATCCACATATATTCATTTGTCTATACAATATCTGAACACGAACCTGATGTATAGTATAGATGGGTATAGTTCATGCTTGTCTTCAGGTTTGGTTTTGCATCGAGACGCCCTAAGAAAGCAATAATCAATCAAGGCCATCTTCCGGTGGAAAAAAATTTCATTCACTGCCTGAACTTCTGTAAAAGGCAATTTGGAAACCAATCATCCATGCTTATAACATGGCGCATCAGCCTGATTGATAAAAAGTTTGATATCGTTCAGTCGAAATACCAAAGGCCCAAATTGGTTTGAAAACTGATCAGAATTGGCATTACTGTTCTTGTTTCATAGTGTCCAGGTAAGCTTCGACTTTATCAACCTCGCCAAAGATCTTATCCATATGCTCCAATCCAATGCCCTTAGTTTCGGGCCAGAAGAAGATGACCATCATCAGGCCGAAGAAATTGATACCCAACAAGATATAGTAGGCATTGTGTCCCACATTGGCATTCATGACGGGCCAGGATTGATTGATCCATAAGGTAGTAGCCTGCTGTCCTACTTGGGAGATATTTATCCCTTTGTCACGCAGCGACGTAGGGAATATCTCCGATGCATAGATCCACGCGCATGGTCCAAGAGAGCCAGAGTAAGCCTGGGGCATCAAGGGTTAACGACGGAGAGCCACAAAAAACAAATCATCTCACTCACCATCTGGATAGCGTAAATGAAAATGACTTGCACAATCGCGGCAGCTGTGCTGTGGTGAGTTTGCGCAGGGAATGCATCCGCAAGACCCCCAATGATTGCATAGCTGATTACCATGATGGATGAACCAACGATCAAGGTGACCTTTCGTCCCCATTTGTCAACACCTCCAGTGGTAATGGCGGTAGCACTATTGTCAATGTCAGAAATGGGGCGTCTGTGTTAGGGCTAGGAAGCTTACAGAAGACACAACACACCAGATACAACATTCAGCAACAAAGACTCGGTGTGAGAGGAAAAGCCCAGCGACTGGAAGATGAGAACACCGTAGAGCATCAAAGCACCTACTCCAGAGATCTGGCCGAGCGCCATGGTCGCCATTCCGTACGCAATTCGCTTCCAGATAGAGTAGGTCGTGAGGAATTTTCTCCACGTATATTCACCATCATACTCGTTCTGGTACCTCTGAGCTGCAATTAGCTCTTGAAGCTCCTGAATCACTTCTGGGTCGTCCTGCGGGAGACGCCGGATTCTCGACAACAGCCGTTGAGCGCGTTCAGGCTGATTGGGATAACGTTCTATCATCCATCTAGGGGATTCTGGGATAGTGAAAGACGCGATGATTAGCACTACACCGGGTACGACCTGCAAAGAAGTTGCAGTACGCCAGGAGTTGTCCCCCGGAATTCTGGTGGTTCCGAGGCCAACACAGTATGCGAGCAGAACGCCAACTTGATATGACAGCTGGACAAAAGACACAACTCGACCTCGGATCAACGGATGCGAGACTTCTGCTTGGTAAGCGGCTAGGTTCGTTCCAACACTGTTGGATTTCCGAGTCAGCGAACTAATAATAACTTATTCCAATGCAAAATACACTCACATCGCCGTGCCAATGCCTGAGATGATACGCCCGACAACAAGTTCAGCAAAATGAGTCGCCCCAGCCTGCAATGCCACGCCGACGAGTAGGACAATAGTGCCACAAGCAAAGGCGTAACGTCGCCCCATCCACCAGATAAACCACCACGCGACGAAAATGTTGCCTAGCACGTTTCCCAAATTGACTATTTTTTGAATGATGAGCCTCGAATCACATATCCGAACGGCGAGGAAAGTCTCACAACGTACCCATGCTAGCCATCACTCCCAACTGCGCAGTACTCAAGTCGAAGTAATCGGTAAAACGGGCTTCCGATACTATGGTCGAATAAATACCCGAGTCAAAGCCCTGGAAACTAGGGAAGGATTGTGAGCTTTCAGAAGCTTATCTCCCTCCATCATGTAAGGGTGCAAAATTACATATTGGCAATGGATGCGACGGCACAGATCCAGTAGATATACCAGGATGCCTTTGTCTGCCCCAAGAATGTTGGCAGTCTCTCTCTCTCAGCTTGCGGCTGGCCCGTCTCAGCGCTATGGAGGATACCATCATGTCCAGCCTTCGGCTTCATATTTGTCGTGTTGAATCCAGGTGCTAAATTATTAGTTGGTGAGACGATATAATTGCGGAAGCAAGTTGAGAATAATAATAAAAGGTGCGTCCGTTGCCTAATCCTGCATTATATCTTATTTCATAGAGGGCTTCCGGCGTAGATATATTCATTTGTCAAGGGTAGTGAATCGCAATCTCTCTCCGATCATATCAGAAAAGCTCAGGAAATCTAAGCGCAAATTATAATTACGCCGCACAGATGTCATCGTCTCCCCGGGATGGCTTGTGCTGAGCTGAGCAGGAAATCGCCATAATGCACGTACTTGTTTTCGATTCCTTCAGCGCATGTCGGCTAATATATTATGCTGTTCGCAGACTTTCGCCGCTATTAGTCCCGTAATGGCAGGATCGGCAGTCTGGGTCATGTAAATCGCTGCTCCTCTAGGAAGCTACCTGGCTGAGCTCGTAAAGCTTGTCCTTGCCTATTATTCTGTGGAGTCAGTGTACACTGCCAGCGATCCGGTAAATTTGTCAGAAAGGACTGTGGCATGGCATGAGAACAGACCTCCTTCAGACTCTTTGGGGGGCACCCAGCCAACCCCGCATAATCAACCCCAATAAATGCCTGGGTCAGATACTTCCAAATGAAGCAATAACAACTGCGGGGTTATTTGTTGCCTCCAAGAATTTTCCACCGACTGGATAGCTCTCGGATAAAAAGCCAGCAAGAAACGACAAACGAGCTGACAATGGCATTTTAGTAGCAAATCCTTCTTAGTCGAAAGCTGCTTTGTTACAAAGCAGGGAACTCCCTCATGTGATGCTTTGAGGATCAAATTGGACCCAAGCCACTAATCCAACACATGCGGCTAATAGTGCTATACGTGCTGTTTGTTCATTGGGTATGATTGTCTTGAATTCTCTCAGCCCTACCTGTTCCCTGACGACGACCTCCATCTCACATCACAAATGAAAAAGTTTCTGCACATTAGTCGATTATTCTTCGAATGATGTCGATAGAAAAGCCGGTATACATTCTCGTGGGCGGGGTATCTCACACGCCGGTATTCTTTGAGGCCCTCATCGACGCCCTTGCGGACCAAGGCTTCGAGTCCCATGCTGTCAGCTACCCCACGGTAGGCCGACCCAACACCGCTGGGAGAACGCAACAGGATGAGGTCAAGGCCATTCATGACGCTGTTACTGACTATATAGATGGAAAGAAAAAAGATGTCGTTCTTGTCATGCATTCCTATGGCGGATGGCCCGGTAGCAGAGCCGTCAAAGGACTGGACAAAGAGACGAGAAGCGCAGCTGGGAAGAAGCACGGTATCATCGAACTGGTATTTTTGGCGGCGTTTCTGCTGCCTGACAACGCACCCATGGCAATGTATTCGTATTTGCCGCCCTGGCTAACCAGCGAGGTACGAAGCTATCTCAATCATTTTCATTGTTGAAGATAGGCGCCGGCATATATTATACTACGTGGATATGCTAACGGTATTTGTTTCTAGAATGGCGAGCGCATTCCGAATGAACAATCTGTACCTCTACTGTTTAGTGATCTTGATACGACCACTCAAGCATACTGGCTCTCCCAGTTCGAGCCGCATCGCAACGACTTTACAGCAGAGACGGTGCCAGACGCGCCCTGGCACTTATCCATTCCCAAGACGTACATTATATCGACCAAGGATCAGACAGCTACCGTGCAGTTTCAGCTGGGCATGTTGCAAGGGGTGATGGATGAGACATGGTCAGTAAAGACGATCAGCGCGGGCCACGAACCGTTTTTGAGCCAACCAGTGAACTTGGCGAAGGTGTTGTTGCAGCCGACCTTCTGACATCAGTTGTTCAGTCTTTCGGTATATGGATGTCCTTGGCGTCAAATTAACGGACAGACCACGCGTACTATAAATCTCTGTATGTTAGTTTCTAAAGTATAGCCCATTGTACGATCTATAAGTGCATTTGGCTATAAAGCATCGTAACCCTTCCCCCATTCGAAGACCTTTGATTGTTTCTAGATCACGTGAGTCTGGTGAATATGATGGTTTTTGGTTCACTTTTGACGCTCGTATTCAAGCGCTGCGGCTGGGAAATGACGGCTCCCGTCGAGGCCCTTCCGGACCCAAATGTAACAAGATCTCAATGAGTTTCATGCCGAAAGAAGCTAGGCAGGTGATTTCGGTGATAAGAGAGAGCCTCATGGAGACTGACGCGAGCGAGGACTTTATTCATACACTAGCATGCACTTGCGCAGGTAGAGTCACAGTGGAAGACGAAGTTCTTTTAGTGACTCAATAACCAATTGTGTGGGGAACCAAATTTAAGTTAACTTTTTATGCTGATCAGTTCGGTACCAGCTGTTATCCTTCGCATTGCAGTGCTCAGAATAATAACGGCGTATATTGACCGAATATTATCCATGACTCTTTCCCTCAAGAAATAAGTTATGACTTTAATACGGGGCCAATAATAGTATCAGAGGATAGCCACCCGAGTTATCATGCGTTGTTAGATTCAATAGACCAAAGACCGCCAATGTTTCATAACGTGGATATAACATCATATAAAACGACAAAGGAAACACTAATTACTAGATATTAATAATACGACTATGGGCATAGGAATTGAGAGTGACCTCGTCAAGGTTCCATAGATCGTAGAAAATGTGAAAGCCTAGACGTTGGTGAACATATCCGTAGCTCAATTTTAGTTGGGAGAACAGATCGCCAAATTCATATTGAATGACACCATACTCTTTTTAAAAACTGAGAAATGCCTAATTCCGCACAATTTGCTGGTGCTCTGAACCGAATAAGTGTAAAATATCAGTAAGACAGCTTTTTTTTTTCTTATCTGAAATAATGTGTATACGAGAAACATGCGCATTAAACGGCATCAAAGTGATTTCCTATTACAGCACCACTCATCCAAGCAGGAGCCCTGGTTCCTCCTTGCAAGTTATTTGACGTTTCGAAATCACACATTCCTTGAAAATTTCCTGGAGAAGCCCGAAAGGAACACAATTGATCCACACAGGCCACACCTTTGTAAAAGCTCATCCCACCTTTGTACATGAGAGGCTCAGCCTTAATATCAATGATCTCGCCGGTAGTGAGGACGAATCGAGCATGACCACCCCGATTGCTGGCACCATCATGCTCAACGTATGTCACGATATCAAGTGATTTAGTAAAAGTGACAAGACCATTCCTTACTATCCAGCCAAAGCTTGCTATGTCGTCCTTACTTGAATGAAATGCCAGACCTATAAATGTAAACTCAGGTCCTCTCGTTCCCGCTACCCATCGATGTGACAGTATTTGTGTCCAATCTCGCGGGCCCCAGCCCTTGTCTCTGAACGAAAGAGCGGATATATCGTAGCTCCGTGATTTCATCGTGAGCTTTCCTTTAGCCAGACCTCCAATGTCAAAGTGAACAGGTGCAACATCTGAAGAAAGCGTGCCTCGTTTGGGATAGCAATCAACGTTTGGGCCAGTATCTGTGTGCTCAATCCGTAGAGACAACTGATGCTCTGTATCTTGAACTGTCCAGACGTGCTTATCGCTATTTTTATCTCCTTTATCACCATCAAGAACCTCAACAGTGGTAACTCCGTCACCTGAACCAAAACCACCTGTTGGAGTCAAGTCTTGTTCACGCAAAGGCAGATGTGTCTGCTTCTTATAGATTCCTTGAGGGGTGGCAATATAGTTCCATGTCAATGCTTTGCCTCCTTCATTGTTGGGTTCGTGACCAAGTCGATGGAAACCTCCAATTTTATTAGCGTTGTCCCACCAAACAAGGACAACAGATTCCTGATACAGTTCTTGTGTTGTAGGCTTTTGACGCAAGTTGTGACTTCGGCCGAAAATCTCAAGCAGACACCCATCGCTTGACCTGGTGTATCGTTTACCCTCTTGTTCTATGATGTCAGCTTTCAAGACAGCACCCCCATTTATTTCGGTAATCTGGGGCTTATTTTCCTTCCCACTATTGTCCTGCAAAACCTCTCCGTCGAGTTCCGTTCCTTCTAACAACTCGGTATTTGGCTCTTTTTTTACTGAGACAGTTGCCTTGAAATTTTCACAACAGTTGATACTTGTTTGAAATATGAAAGGGCTAAAACCCATTTCCAGTGCGGTAAATCGAATCTCTTGGCAGTACCCATTTTGCAAATTCCACGTGGCATTGTAACAGCCCAAAGCCATGACAAGGAATTGGACCCCAAGGTAAAATGGGAAAAGACTCTCATCAACGCTGATACCGCTAGTTCGTTGATAAGTCCTCAAGAATTCCTTCCAATCGGTGTGTTTTGCGACGTGAAAATGGATATACGCAAGGTCTTGCTCAGGCGCACCAAACGTTGCTGTTTCCCAGTCAAGAATTCCTGTAATCTTGCTACCTTCTGCAAGCATGTTATGTATATTGAAGTCGCCGTGGACTATCACAGGCGTGCGCGAGTCCTCTGGGATATTTTGTTCACACCAGCCAAGTAGCAAGGTAATTGTTGGGGATGTGCAGCGCCTAGTTTCATTTATATGCTTTCTCATGCTTGCAAGTTTCCGCCGGTACACGTCCGATACAGAAATTGATAGCATCTCCGGCCCATAATATTTTTCAATATGCCCCTCAAAATGTTCAAGGGGTATTTTGTGCAGTTTAGCCAACAGAGATGCAATGTCCTGCCAGATAATGTCTCCAACTGCTGGTTTACTGGTATCGAAGAAACTTTTGACCATCGTCCCAGGAAGTTTGTTCATGATCCAGAAATCTCCATCAATCTCTCCGTTTGCCTGGGAGGAGTACATGGGTTTAGGGCAAGGAATTCCAGCCGAGTTTACATAACGAACGAGGTTGCATTCTTGTAACAGATTGAAATGATCTAGGTCCAGGAAAGGTGTAGGATCATTTTTCCGAATCACAATGTCTTCTTCCGTTCCTTTCTGCTGAAAGTTGACTCGAGCAAAGTAGGTTTGTTTCCCAAAACCGTTAGTAAATCGTTCGAGTGATAGTACCTCGGCTTTGCCCTCACGCTCGGTAAGAAACTCTTGAAGATATTCCTTTGACAATGGTCGTTTCGTCTTTAAATGAGCGAGATCAATCACCGTCGGGTCAGAATTGAGTGTCTGAACTTTGTTGAAATAGTCAACCTCCCATTGTCCGACTCGGTGGGCAAGTTTGTAAGCTTCTTCTGGTATGGATTTACCATAGCTTTGAAAAAGCATGATAACTAAGTCATTTAAACGATTGTTGAGGGAGAAATGTCGATCCACAAGGATGTCAAACGCATTAAGACTATCTCCAAACATTCCGGGAGACGTTCTCAATTCCGAACCCATGTAGTTATGAATCTCGGCCTCCAAGATTTCACCATCTTCAATGACATGTTGAAGCAACTGGTATGATGGTCCCTGTCTCTTCAAAAGATCTTCAATAATTCTTTTAATCCAACCAAGATCTGCCGTCACCTCCTCCGATATCTGTGCTGGTAACACAGACGTGTTGAGTGTATGAAGGACTTGTGAAAGGTAGACTGAGGTCGGAGTTATTTTCATGTTGAATAGCTATTCGCCTTAATAAGTTAGAAGTTAAACAATGATCCTCTACAGCTGAAGGCTAAGAATTTGGTTGCCCTTATATGCAGAATATTTCAAAACAGTTGAGCTTTTGCGTCAGATTTCCGAGGTATTTTCATTTGATCGAGGAAAATAGTCAATGAACTAATTGTTATCCTCCCGAGGTTTATAGATGTCTATAAACTTAAATTTTTTATTGACTCGATAATGAACCAAACGCGAAAGAGGAACTTGGTACTCCAAAACGTCTGCCAATCGTTTACAATGTAAGAGGTGTGAACCCGAGGATTTTGAAGATTTCCTCGGAACATTTAACTCCTGCTTTTTTTCAGCTTCCAATCTCCGACGGTTGATGTATTCACATAATGCTTGTGATCTACTAAAAAGCAATAAATAAAGGGTAAATGTACTGTATTTTGCGAATTCGTCCAACCACAAGCTCTTGTATAGGACATGTTACCTAGGTAAACAATTTTACAGAACATGGATTGAAACAGTTCACCTAGGTCACACTTGCCGATCATTAGTCATATCTGAAGAACTGGATGGACACCCATATACCTCGGTTTCCGTATTCTCTGCTTAAATCAGGCAGAAAATCCACGAAATGCAGTCTGCAATCTGTATTTTTAGTTATGACCCAAAAGACGACAAACCCCAGACGATCCTTACCCCACACGCCATGTCAAATATGCTATGTGGGGTAAACTTTCGTATTGTTGCGGTTGCCCTGTGCGGCTGGGGTCGCTGCCTCTGTGGGTACTCTGCCTCGGTACGGTTTAAAGCGCACATAAGTCAGATTCTGATATGAACTAATCTCATTACGATGATTCAAACTTTGTTTCTCACACGTATGTGGTAATACGTAGCCGCGGGTATTCCTACTATCATTTCATTGATGGCCTTCTACTTTACTGCTCTAATATGAAAGACAACTTATAGACTTCAAAAGGTCTGGATGTAAACAATTAGTGATGGAGTGGCATTCACATTGAATTACTTAGATGCAAGCAAGACCGTTGAGATGCTTGGTCTCTCCGAGCCTGTGTTATCGAATTCACAACACTGTCGACTTCAGGAATCGAGCCTGCAGAAAAGATTGCGTCATTCAATGATCATGAAATCCCGTAGATCTGTCACCAGAATTCCTACCAATCAACCCTATTAATATGAGCTGTTCTATAGAGTTCAAAACTGATTTGATCTTGATTCTCAGTCATGTCATTACATTCGGTATTTATACTGAAGTTGCATTTCACATAAGCCGAAAGACCCCGCTGTTTATGCGGATTTCAATCATCTCGCTGGCAAGGAATCTAGTATCAAAATTAGTAGATTCTGCCTCTTGAGACGTAGGAGAATCATTAATTGTTCTCAGCGGATACAATAATACCTTTCAAATCCAATTTTTGGCATGTATTACCGAATCTTACCATTTGACAATAACCTAATTGTTGGAAATATATATCACAAGACTCAAATAAAAATAGGAAGTAATTTAAAGTTCAGAGAGAGAATTCATTTTAACTCCAAAGAAACATCAAAATTTGTCTAGTTATATCATATACTATCATATACACGTAAAATACATTTCACATCTCGTTTATTCTTCTAGAGCCCGCCGTAAGATAGCTTGCAGATCTGGGCGCTTGACCGGCTTTACAAGGAAGTTGTCAATACCGGAACCATAAGCCTCCTTCTGGGCAGTGGCACTATCAAGCCCAGTCAAAGCGGCGATTACTGTGCGGGATATCGTTTGCTCTCCCGACTTTGTTTTGTCGGCGCGGTGTTCTCTCTCTGCGCGCCGGATTTGCCGTGAGGCTTCGAAGCCGTCCATAACCGGCATCGATATGTCTAAGGTTGTTTAGTACAATGTACGATAATAGAAGAACCTGAATGTTTAAACATACCAATGATAACAACCCGGAACTTGCCAGGATAAGTTTTATACAATTCAACGGCCTCAGCACCATTTCTGGCTGTCATGTAGTTGAATCTTTCCTTCTTCGTGTAAGCACAAAGTAATTGGAGGTTCAGATCATTATCATCCACCAGTAATACAAATGGTCTTGAGATATCTGTTTCCGTCTTTAGCTGGTCCGTGATGGAGCTCGGCTGGGTGGCATCATGTGAATTGGCGTTCGGCATGTCTTCGGGAGATGACAATTGACTCGATCGCTCTAGACTGCGCATTGTGTCCGCTGTTGGTCGCTTGCTGATTTTCATCCTGTTACTTGGGTCATCGCTAGGGTCAATATCCACAGGCAAATGGGTGGACTCGGGCAATTCTACCCAGCGAGTCGGCTCGTCGTCATTGGGCTGGCCAGATGATAGATCAGACTGTCGTTTTATGCACATTTCCAGGGCCCGAGCAAGTTTCCGGGGCCCGCATGGCTGACTAATGAATTCGAAAAGCGACATTTCACCCTGGTTCTTGGCAGCGACAAACATTCTGTGCGCTTCCTCGGGAGAGTGACATATTACAACAACGGGGGAGCTGCCACCAGCCCTATTAGCCAGATGTGGACCGATGTCAAACAGATTCCTCCCCTCGACGTCTTCGGAATCCAACTCTGTCTGTACAGCCAAGTAGAAATCGAAGGGGCTGCTTTTGCCTTCCAAAGAAGATATGTTGGTAACCTCTAGCCCGAACCACTCGCGGCACAGGCGTTCCAAAGACGAATAAAGAGCTGTGTCTCGTTGAGAGCTAAGAGATGACCCGAATCCTAAGAAACCAATTGTCTTTCCCTGGGTGTGTTTTTGTTGAGTGCTGAACAAGGTGCCCATCGATGAGGTGTCCGATGTACCAGATGACCGGGTGAGTGGTGTGCGAATCGAAAGTTTGGTGCCTACTCCTACTGTAGACTCAATCTCGATCGAGCCACCGAGATAGCCAACAGCCTGGCGAACGATACTTAACCCTAACCCACTGCCAGGTGCAAGAGGGTTTTCCTGCTTGAATGGTGTGAAAAGGTTGTTTTGCAAATAATCCGGGCCAATGCCCTTCCCGGTGTCCTCCACCGTCAAAGTGACTTCAAATTCATTGCCTTGGTCCTTTGAATCTTCCCCATTGGGCTTTGAGCTAGTTTCGGATGACTTAAGCCCAATGTAAATATATCCAGATGGTGTGTACTTGAGCGCGTTGCCAAAAACATTCATTAAAATGCGGCGCCAAGCTCCGGCATGCGTGTCGAAATCCCACTCTGTATCTGACTGAATATCGAAGATGATTGTCACCTCGCTGGCAGGAGGTCCAACCTGCTCGCGCGCAGTGGCTGGGCCTCCCCAACGTGAAGAAGATTCGGACATGGCTGGGGGTGGAGCTTCGGGGTGAGTGTAAAAACTGTACCCGGCGAACACACACTCTGTGACTTCTTCGAGTATCGCATCCAGCTTGACGTGAGTGTTTGACGACGTCCGGCCGCTTTTCTTGCCGCCTTCTGCAGGACTGACAGCCGAGTCCGGGACTTTATCTAGCATCCTTTCGTTCTTAGAAGCTCCCTTGTTCTGATACTTTTCGATGAAGGTGAGATCCAGCAGATTGTTGATGGTGTCAAGGAGGGTACGACCACATGACTCTATAGTATGGACCATTCCGTGTTGAAGAGCATTCATGGCAGTATCGCCCAGGATGTCCGCTGTGCCTAGTATGCCATGCAGTGGATTCCGGAGCTCGTGAGTGATGCTGCTGACGAGGTTGGTTTTCGCCTTGTCTGCCATCTCCACGTCAAGTCGCCGGACTTCGGCCATGATACTATTAGCAAACGCGGTGATGTACACCAGCTCATTTTCGGCTGTAAAGACGTGTTCGGGATCGTTCGTCCAGACTATCGTTCCGGCAAACCATCTGCTTCTGTCCGAGTCCCAGAGGGGCAAGAAAAGTATATTTCTCGCATCGGGAAATATCTTTCTTAGATTATATGCGTCTTGTTCAAAACTTGTCTTGCGTCGCTCTTTACTAGCCGGCCTCTGCAGATCCGTGCCTTCGAAGCCTTCGGGAGGAGGACGGCTGTGAGGGATGGGTACATTCTGCAGGCCGTTTTCACTATCTTCGGATACTGAACCACTGGCATTGAAAGTGAAAATTTTTCCATGAGGATATCGTCGTAAGACGGAAGTGAAAAGTGGTTCCGGGACGTCTATAGCTTGACTGGCTTTCAGCTCATCGTTGACACTCGATATGCGAGAGCTCGAGAATCCCAAACACTGTGAGACGGATGTATTTTCGGGCTCGGGAAGGTCTTGGCCATTGCCGGGATTATGTCTAAGAGAAGACCTCGAGTCAGCGCTTTCATCACCGCTCGAGGTGGAATCTTTTGAGCCGGCCCCAGATACTTTGCGGTGATTGACAAGGCTCCCAAAGCGTTCAGTATTGGCATCGAGAAACAAGACTCCCTCGGCGCCGATCGACTCCCTAAGCAAATTTGCCGCCCGCGAAAGAACGTGTTTTATATTGCTTGCAAGCGTATTATCCTCGAGGCTTTCGCCTGCAAGCACACTTCGGACAGACTTGGCGGCCTGGGTCGACTCCAATCTGGAACTACGACTTCCAGTTTCTCCTTGTTGATTGGGATTTGACTGATGGTTCGCAGACGATGGACGGCTTGAACCGCCGTGGCCTCCTGCCGGCGCGTCCCGGAAAACCAGATCCTGTTCGTCCTTTTGCTGCTTGATCTCTTGTATACGTTGCTGCTGGATGTCTAGTTGGCCCTCTATCGACTCGCCGGACTTCATCGTTGCAGCATATTGAGTATTGGCCTCACGCCACGAATCACGGAGAGTAGACCTTCCTTCAACGAAACTGCCCAGTCCCACGATCATTCGTTCGGCCTGGCGACTCTTTTCCGTGATATGTCTCATTTCCAGATGATTCATGACGGTAAGAGCCATCTCCTTCATGAATTGGAGAGCGTTGTGGTCGAGGCCCAACGGGCTCGGCTCGCTATCCATCACGCAAAAAGAACCAATAGTAAACCCCCTGGGACTGACTATGGGTACTGCCGCGTAGAAGCGCACGTCAGCAAAAGCGCTGAGCAGGCCATTGGGCTTGAAGCCTTCAGTCTTGGTAATATCCTTGACGACCACTGCGCCATCTTCGCCGCCTGCGCTGTCCTCGGCATGTTTGAAGCGCTCGACATGGTGGCAAAACCCTCTGTCTTTTGGAAATACGCAGCATCCGAGCCGTATTCGTTCTTTGCTGTCCTCGGTACGGCCCCCGACCAGGCTCAGGGTCGGGGTTGCCTCTGCCACGACATGCTGCTGAGTGCGATCAAACAGCGAAATGAGGGCTCGCTCAGTCTTCAGACGGATAGCGCCGAGCTGGGCGAAAGAGGTCAGAGCAGAGTCTCGCGACGGGCATGCGACAAAGGCGTTCTGACTGGCGTGGTCGAAGGGCGCATAAGGGGTGGCTGAATGTTCGCGGGGGATGTATCTGCCAAAGGTCAGTTCGGGGCTCTCCCCAATGACTTACGGTCGTTTTAGGGTTAGTCGTACTTGTAGAACTCCCGTTCTTGCGCCAGTCTGTAGCGTGACTGCTTACTGACACTACCAGAGGCAGCCATAGTGCAAGAACGATCGCGATCGCTGGTTCTCTACGTGCCAAATCAGATCAACAGAGGAGTGAGTGTCAGAAGCAAGTCAGCGAGTGTTTATAAAAAAATCCAACTTGGCGGATGGAGTTTCCTGGTTGCTTCAGCCGGCAGCCAATCAGAGCGCGCGCTTTCGTTTTGGGCGCTCGATCGACCCTGGCGTGCTGCCATGACATCATTGGCCAAGCCACACCTGCGCGCGGCCCCACAAGGCCTGCCGTTACGTATGTGGCACGTAACTTGCTTTGTATAGAGTCAATGGTTGTACATAGTAGGCAGTCTTAGACATAGCTGTTAATCCAGTATGTATTCAATACTTCCTATATCAGTCAGATCCTTCGTCCTCTCATCTCGCACACATGAGGACCGGTAGAATGCCATGGTTCTCATCATCGTAGTAAGTAGCAATCATCAGTTTGGAATGGTGTGAGATACAGTGCTTCACTGTTTTGTGTGCGTGTGTATTTGTCAGACATGGACAGGCAATCATGGTCACTGAACCACATTTACAAGTACTATAGAGAAAGCACAACAAAGGGAACAATTGCAATTGTGCTATGTAGAACTTATAGAATATTAATGTGGAGCAAAAGCGCTAAACATCGCGTTTAGTAATCAGATCAAGGAAACGATCGACAGGGCCTAGAGCGGAAATGCAGGGTGACCCATATGGTAAGAGCGACACTCACGTAGTTGAGTATTAGGTGTATAGTTCTTGACAGTAGCCTTTTCTAATTGCAACATCTAAGACCCGAATCTGTTCAGGACTTCTAAAGATAGATTATGTTAAGCCAACCATCAGAGCATGACTTTCCAGCGATTGCATGAATTTTCAGGCTCGTAGTATTGGACCATGCAATTAGATCGGGAGCCTGTAAAGGATAGCTTTTACATTCTTTGTGGGCAATAACCCTGAGCCGCCCGATGGTCGCAATCTATAGAGAGTAGCCAGCCCCGTTATGTGGCCTGCTCAATTACTGATCACGTCAGACCTGATGATATTCTTGAGTTGCTGCAACCGTATAGCCCTTCTTAGCCTTATGTAGATTTCCAGAAAACTGATGGGAGGCCTCTTCAGAAGAAGAGGAAAATGAATAACGCGAACAATTTTGAGGGATTGTAAAGCCCAGAGTCGGGTGACAGATCTTCCATGGTTCATTGCTTACATTTTCCTCGCCTACAATGGATTGGGTATAATGGAAATGAGAGTCAAGCAGAAGCGGAGGCTGCGCAGATCAGTTGTAATGAAGGGAAACTATTGGGTTGAAATTGACAATATATTCACGTTTGTTCGGAAAGTGTACAGTGTCTATTTGTACAGTCCCAGTTCCCTTGCTTTGATCTGCAGGGTCAGCACGCGCGAATAATATCGATTCAGGGCCATATTACCGCCCATGTACCACAACCCTGGGTGCCCGCTGTTTCTCCAGATTGAGCGCATCTCACCTTCTTCGTCGTGTCCCCAGACATCTCGCGTGCGATCCGCTACCTCGTTGCCAAGCATTATCTGCGTTTGGCTCCGCATATTTTGATATCCTGTAGCGAGGATGATTTCGTCCGCGTCCGGAACCGAATTATCGCTCAATCGAAGTCCATTCGAGAGCACCTCGTCGATCTCCAGCCCTTGTCTGACCTTGATCTTTCCGTCGACAATCAGTTGGCTGGCGCCGACATCTATGTAGTATCCTCCACCACGTTGGAAGTACTTCATGAGCAGGCCTGCATCACTAGGCCCCTTGTCGGCTTTCAATCCTGCTTTTGCTAGACCTTGCAATGTCTCGGCGTCGTGTTGATTCTGGAGTGCCGTGATTTTCACCTGCTGAGCCTTGAGCAGTTCAGATGGCAAGCTCGACAACCACAGGTCCGCGTCTTCCACTGGTGGGTCAGTCTCGAGATAAAGGCCACCAAGACCGATTTTGACTACTGCGTCCGAGGAAAGCACACATGTTGAGCTCCGTTGGATCATCGTTACTATTCACCTACTCTCAATAGCACGCTTACGTAGAATCCCAGTTATTAATGCATTCACTTAAAAATAGATGGAGTCATCCTAGAGTCAACTAGCTGAAGCTAGCGTCTTCTATTACCAAGATGGAGCAATTCAATGTCGGCCTGCTTCCCCTCCTTGAATGTCCCAATCATCGATTGACGTCTACGATCCCGTGATCTCCCGTGCCCGCATTTAATTACGTTAGGTGGTGCGCTACCATAAGGTACATGGTTCCCGCCCATAAGTATAAGCTAACCCTCCTTATTTTTAAGTCCTTCCTTGTGGAAAATAATTTTTTAGTATTTCTCCAGTTTGCAAGCTCCCATCGATCCTCTCTATCCCATCCATCAATCATGTCTGAGATACAGTTTGACTGGCACCTTCTCCAGAAACTTGCTTCTCGGACTGCAATTATCACTGGAGCAGCTGGAGGTATTGGTGCTGCGACGGCACGAGTTTTCAATGAGAACGGCGCAAATGTGGTACTCGCAGACCTTCCTGCCTTCGAAGGCATGGCGCGCAAAGTCATTGCATCTCTTCTCCATTCTCCAGGCCATTTTTGTGCCCGCCAATATTGTACGACGGGAGAAGATGTTGGAACTATTTAAAGCACCTTCCAAATTTTTGGCGGTGTGCACATTGTTGGGGCTAACGCAGGCACAAGGGAGTCTCAAGAGATACTGAATATCGCAGATGTAGATGACAAGGGGGATCTAAGGGAATCAAACGAAGCGTTGAAAGTGATTGATGTCAATTTAAAAGGAACCCTGAACAGTATGTTGGACATAAGCGGCCCCTCATATCTTGCCATTGTGTATTGATTCTGACTACAACTTGCCATCGGACAGCTTTGAGACTGGCTATGCACTTCATGCGCAAAAGGTCTCCTTCCTTAGTCGATAATGTCGATATGGCGTATTGCGATCCATCGTTTTAGTTAGTTTTACCCCAGGGTCCTATGGTGGCACAAGTGTTTCTGCATACATTGTTCGAAACATGGCGTTACCGGGCTTCTCCGCGGATCCTAGAAATCTGCAAAAAAATATGGCGTATCCATTGGATCGGTTGCTCCTTTCTTCACACCAACTCGGATCACTTCGAATTTTGCGGCAGAGTGGAAAAATGCTGGGTTAGATGCGAATACTCCAGAGATGGTTAGGAGTGTTATTGTGCAATGCGCCCTGGAAGAAGACAACAGCGGTAGTTGTTTATTGGTAGGTTATAGCAGCGACTTTTCTTTTGCGACTGAACTACGGAATTTCTAGCTAATCAATGGGTTTCAACAGGTTGCGGGAAAGTTTCTCAGAGAATTAGAGTTCACGCGACGGAACATGATGCCAGGGTGGCTAGGACAGGACGTTGTTGACTACATGAATGAGGCTTTCCAATTTATCACAGACTTAGGAGGATATCAGCTACCAAAAACAGACAATTAGTGTTAGTGTATGCAAGTATCGATAGAACTTATTTTCATATTGGGTTGCACCGTTGTAGACGAAATTGAAAATAATGAATAGGAGCCTACTATCTGAATTGACAGTGCCAATTATACAAACATGTATCCTATCTCAAAGCGATCAGAGCCATGTCCCAGGATTATTTTCAAAACATCAACTGCCTAACCAGTTGTTTGTCATATGACAGATACTAATTAGGTCCGACCAGACTCTCAGCTCTCCTAGTCTACCTTCTTCCTCTGCTATCAACCGTAAAGATTGCCAAAAATGCTACAAAGACTTGATTTTGTCCAATGTCAATTTTTTGGCCAGCTGAGATCGAATTCTCCAAGGATTGCATAGGTCGTGTTTGATCATCGCCGATAATAATTGGCTCGGGGACACTAGAAAGACTCCGAAATCCCAAAGGATTCCGTATGAGGGGTCGGATCATAGTCAATAACTACTGACGGCTAGTTACATGAAGAATTTACAAAATTCAAGTTTTGTGTTTGGTATGTAAGGCACAGAACACGCACAAGGACAACACAATCATTGATTGGGCTTATGTTGCGAATCCAACCTGTATGATAACAGGCATCAACTAAGTTAGTCCTCTAAAGAAAAGGAGTTCACTGAGGCAGCCTACACAATAACACGATCCGCACCCGCACCGTCACCATCTATATAGCTTCTGCTCCGGGAATGCAATAAATATTTAACACTCATCCGCACAGTCGATGAAAGTTCTCTAAACTAAATGGTCCTCGCTCAACCGCGCTGAGGATGAAGGCAAGCACAACCAGTAAAATGACAGTGATATCTCACAAAAAGGTATACCTTTGGAAGAGCATTTCAACAGTTCAAATTCTTCATTCAGTTCTCAAGGATAGACCAAAGCTTCAGTATACCTATATTGATTGCAAGATAGCCTTTATCATGCACTCATCGATCCCCTTAAGTTTCTCAGAATACTGCATCAAGATACTGACGATCATCTGCAGAGTAGAATATCATTTCCCTGTTTGACAGAAGAAGAGTAATTTGAAAGGTGTGTCTATTGCGAATTCAGAAATTTATTATAGTATGTGCTATCTCTTTTCTTTGAGCTAGCCATCAATGGGTATGAAAGTAGCAGTCTTATTAGAGCATTTATCACTTGCCTCTAATAGTCATGATTTTGGATTAATTTTGGGATTATCTCTTTACCTCTGATCATACTGATCTAGACTCCACCTAGCTTGTCTTGGGTGATTATTACTCATGGGATATGTCGGGATAATATACAGAAGTTTTTGTGCCTGAAGGAGATTCTTGTAAGTTGGTCAATGGATTAAATATATGATTTAATATACACTAGGCTTAAACACCTGCACAGACAACGGTGGTGTTTGATTAATGTGAGTGACTGAAGTCACTAGTAGAGGCTCCTTGGCATATGTTGCAGCTATAGCTGTGGTAGATCTGCCATTTTAAATTTTATATGAGTCAGCATAGTCACTTATTGCTTGAGTATTAAGATCTAAATAGCTATTTAAAAGACCTATAGCTTTCATCTATCTGCAATATGCACTCAGTTCACGACCATCTGATCTTCTAGTTGATGATCTGTCTGAGTTGGACGGGTTAACAGCAGAGTGCTATAGGGATAATTTGTCTTAGCAAGGGAATTGTTACATTTTCTCTGTCCTAAAAATTGATTCGGTTGCAGTTCAAAGAACTTAGTAAAAATATTTGGGATGGATGGCTGGGTATACCTGTCCGCTCAAAGTCAGCGCCATTCAACGCGGTACCATGATCAAAATGCACTACTCCCCTCCTAAAGATGTTTTGTTCTGAAATTTAGTCGGATCATTACGTTCGAAAGAAAACAGATGAAATAATATTGCTGCTTACTTCTCGGGCAAGCATATTGAGAACTGGGACTTTCTTGGAAGGGGGGTAGTAGATG
This sequence comes from Eurotiales sp. R13A2, assembly GCA_023625935.1. Classification (NCBI taxonomy): domain Eukaryota; kingdom Fungi; phylum Ascomycota; class Eurotiomycetes; order Eurotiales; species Eurotiales sp. R13A2. The sequence continues at coordinate 29,564 of JAMAFV010000017.1, read as the reverse complement.
TCCTTCGAGCGACGCGCAAGTACGTTCCAGGCTTCGTCGTGCATTCGTAATCTTCCAAATACCTGTCACATATTGAATTTACATCGTCATGGTAACCAGATTGACACACGGATACCATCAGTCTATTACGTCTCGATGTGATCTGGGTGAGAGCTACATCACTTTGTTGATAGTTTATTCATCCGATAAATCATCTACTTAGATTGCAAGGGTGGCAAACTTGAATTTTAATCGATGTTTTATCAAAACTAGCTTCTGATTGTGGTTTAATGCTCAAAATTTATCTGGAGGTACTAACTGTACACTTCACACTTCTTATTTAGGATACTGCATGCCATGGGCAAGCTAGGGGCCAGAGCAATGACTTTCCGTACAGTGCAATATAGAAATTTGAACTTCAGAAAAAACAAGCGTTTTCCATACGTGAAGAAGAGATAATTGCTACTAAATAAGAATACTTAATCAGCTACAGTACATCTGATCATCACAAAATTCCCCGTGCAAACATTGCTAGCCAACCACAGACTACCGCACGAGCTTTCAGCCCCTGAGTTCCATCGTATCATATTACTTTATCCTTGCAAATCCCGTTTGCAGATACAATGGACAAGAAGTAATTGTAGAGAATAAAGTTGTGTGAAGAATACTTTTATTAATATTCTTCAATTCTAATCCTAACCAAAATCTGATTGCTACTTGCCATCACTTAGATATATTGAATGGGCCAGATCCAGCCCTAGAAAAATCTGTCTAACAACGTAAGAGCAGTTCAAATTGTACCCTTCGCACCATCCTCACTCCACTTAAGTATTGGGGCCATATTGCTGACCCGTTCCCAGAGATCGCCTTTCTCGGCCTCCTTTCTGAACCACTCCTCAGCACTCTTGATCCTGTTAGGATGTATCTCGTCCAGCAATGCGTAATCTCTCTGTATGACGCCATTATTACCTTTACTCGCTCTCCATAGATTCCAGAATCTCGTAAAGTTCGTTTCAAAACTCAGGGTGGCAGGATCTGCTGGGTCGGCGTTATAAGAAGATGGTTGTTTAGTTGAAAAGCCAAACCCAAACCGCAATTTAGATGCCAACCCCATATGCGGGTTTTTCAGCACACTCATGAATGACTCGCGCCCACTGAATGCCCTAAAATATTCTGCAAATGGAACATTCACATATCGTGCTGGCCTTCCTGTCACCTTTGTGAAAGCGGTGGCGATTTCGGAATATGAGATATGGGCAATGGCTACTTCAAGATCCATGCCGTTTGCCCGTGTGCTATTGTCAAACAACCAACGTACATATACGCCGCAGTCTGAGAGCGCAACGTGAGCAACTTCTCCATCTCCTAGGAAACATCTTAATACTGGAATAAGGAATATAATGAGTTTGAGCTGCGCCTACCAAGTGGGAGCGACCATGTGACTACTCCGTCGATAAGTCGCGGTGTCATGATCGTCAAGGGAGAGAGCGCCATATCTATATATGGGCTAACCCACCATAAAGCAATATGGTTAGCGTATGAACAGTTATTAGAGAAAGAAAAGCGACGGGATCGTCACCCAGTAGTGAACAGGGCAACCCCCATCTGGGGAGTCGCATGCTGCAATATCCATTCTGCGCAGAATGCAAATGAAATGTTAATGATCGTCTAATAACCAAGCGATAGTTTTGACTTACCCCCAACCCGTCCTTTTCCGTCATAGTGACCGCATTGGTATTTTGGATTCCATCCCCCTTTTTTCAAGCCATAGTCAAGATTACCCCATATATAAAATTTCAACCCAACGGAGATTGCTATCTCATAAGCTCGTATGCCCCAAAAGAGCTCGGACTTTTCTCCGCAATTGAAGCCGTCGATGTTTACAAACTGTTCATTGCTGCCTTAGCATGAAAGTGATAGGACAATGTGTCGTATAGGCTAAGATTTAATATACTTACAGCCCCATCGCAGCCTGTAAATCCCCTAGTGAGGTCACCTTCACTGGCAAAGGTTCCGTGAAATAATTCAACACCGGGTAGTCCTGCTAGGTCTTTTGCCCGACGGCTAGTTGGGTCTCGAGTCATGACGCGGACTTTGTAGCGTCGATCTTTGACGAGTTCTAGATAACAGCCATGGCGGTCAGTGACATCCAAGAGAGCAGTAGATAGTTCCAGGTGCATATAGAACCTCGAACAACGGGTAAGCCTTGCGCGCCTGTCCCTCCAATCACAAGGATTTTGGAAACCTGAAATAAAGACATAGCCCAAGTCTCTCAGATGAATCTTTTTCGCTGTATAGTATAGTACGACTGAAGTCTTTATAGTAATAATTCCCAGGGTTTGATACTCCTTATAGATATGAGCCTACCTGGATCGGTGAGACTCTCGAGTAACCCATATACTTTTACTGGTCGATATTTGACTATTTCTATTGGTGACACGATGCTTGGGTGATCTGATGATAGTGTAATCTTGATTTTTGATACACAGGCGATAGAGAGAACTCGGATACTTAGTTGCTCCGCGAACCCTGAACACGCTAAGACGACACCAGTTTATCACCTTTGATTACTGATAAACCTCAGCTAATACGAATGGCCATGGATAGACATTTGCTCTGCAATACTCTGTTCCAGCCTTCTGATACAACAAATACTTAAGAACCTATAAGATACTATCGGTCGGATTATGGGTTGCTAGGTACTTATCCTGGTTCGGTGGCGAGCTCACTTGACGTAACCAGTAAGCCACCCAGCCAAATCTCCCGGAAAACGCGTTCTATCACCCATGATACAACTTCAACGCGATACCATACACCAATCCACGAAAATAATATTTTAAATCCAGCCTGTGTTATAGCTTCCTCCGGAATGGAGTACTTTTCAACCCGTTTGTCTGCGCTTTTTATATGACGCGGTGAAGAAGACGAGTAATCTAATTTAATATTACCCTAACCCTAACAGCTAGATCGGCAGATTGCACGGTAAGTACACCGGTACTGGGAGCTCCACGGACCTCGAATCCATGGCAATAAAAAAATTGGAATCCAAATCCACTAAATAAACATATTCACTGTAACTGTCATGGCGAATTATAGTTATCTTGTCAGCCAACTTTCTACGAGACAATTTCATGATTTAGCCGTTCAGACGTTCAACCGTTCAACCGCTCAGCCGTTTAAGCTGCGTTTACTGGTAAAAACTACTCCGAAGTGCTTACCCCATGCTTTTCCCCATGGAGAGCTCTCCACAGTACGCGCTCGTCGTTGGAGGGAATTGGAAGCTAGTTTCTGGTTCCGCAAGAATATGCGAACCACGCATACTTATGATGTTCCAATTATACACTCCTTCTTATGTCTATATATATTGGCATATGCCTGCACACCTAACCCGCGTGGAATTCAATTCAGCAAAGCTATCTCTTCACTTCACTTGTCTATTGCTCAACCGGCTGTATCACTATGTCTTTCCAACCATGGCGTGCCTTGCCTGGCAAAGGCGTTCTCCTACTACTGAACGTGTTCAGTGCTATTGCTTTAGTCTATGAAGGCTACAACCAAGGCGTCTATGGTAGTGTCTCTGGCACACCTGGTTTCATCTCCATGTCCGGAATCGGTTACGGAAGCACTGTTACGCAAAGCACAAAGCAAGGCGGACTCGCTGCGGCATATTATTTTGGGGCAATGTTTGGTGGTTTCGTCGGTGGATGGCTGGGCGATAAACTTGGCCGGAAGAAGGGTGCCTTTATCGGCGCCATTCTCTCTCTTATAGGATCTGCTCTTCAAGCCGGTTCAGTCAACTCTAATATGTTCATCTGCGCTCGCGTGCTTTCCGGTCTCGGAATAGGGTTTGTCAACGTCCTTATACCGTCGTGGGTGTCCGAACTGTCAGAGGCACACGATCGTGGCTCGAATTTCTCGCTTGTTTTTGTTTCTAACTTTCTCGGAATCTTCCTTGCAAACTGGATCAATTTTGGTATTCGCGACAGTGCTACAGCATTCAGATGGCGATTCCCACTGGGCTTCATGTGTATTCCGATGCTGCTGGTGGCTATCACCATTTTCTTTGTTCCAGGTAAGTAGAAGTTTGGTTTTGTTAATCTCTACGCGGACTAATTCATCTTAGAATCCCCCAGATGGCTCATGGCACATCATCGAAAGTCAGAAGCGATCGAAATTCTGTGCAAAATCCGAGGTGACAAACACATTGACGATGCAGCCATTATCAAGGAAGTGGAACTGCTTGAGGCTGTTGTTGAGGCATCGAACCACAAGCGTAACAGTTATATCAACATATTCCTAGCTGGTCGGTATTCAGGCAAACTTCACCTCGGCCGCCGTGCTTTACTCGGCCTCCTGCTACAACAGATCCAACAGTGGACTGGTATTCTGGTCATGGTGTCGTGGGCGAGCGAGCTTTACAAGCTTGCAAGCTTCGACTCATACAAAGCTTCTTGGATGTCTGGACTGCTCAACACATTTGGAGTGATTGGCACCGCAGCTGCCGCGCTCGTCATCGATCGGCTAGGCCGCAGGAAATCTCTTCAGATTTCATTCGTCATCCAAGGAATATCGCTTTTCCTTGTCGCTGCTCTCGTAAAATCATCCCAAGATCGGATCCTTTCAGATCCAGCGCAATCACGGGCTTTGGGAACTGCAGGCTCCGCGTTCACCTTTACCTTCGTATTTTTCTTCTGCATGTTCAATATCGTGCCGTGCTGGATCTACGGTACAGAAATCTGGCCTCAGGAGGTGCGTGCCAAAGGATACTCTTTTACGATCCTGGGATGGGCCATTGGCTGCGGCATGACAACATTTGTCATTCCTATCATGTTAAACAACATTGGCTGGTGGTCATTCATCTTTTTCGGCTGTATGAACTTTGTTGTCATGCCCATTATCCACTTCTTCTATGTCGAGACAGCCGGCCGGTCTCTTGAGGAAGTCGACCTCTTGTTCACAAGCGACAGTCCGTTTGTCAGCGACAACATGGTCGAATATAACAGACGTATGGCTGAAGCTGGTGGTAACATAGCCGTTGCTGCGAGGGCACTGCTAGACGAAGTTGATAGCGAGAGAAATCGTGACTTAGAGGCACTTGACATCCATAACAAGGAAAGTGGCGAGTTGAAGTGAATTTGCAGGACACGGAAGATGGTGATTATATTAGCCATCGTCGGACCATGGACCTGCCGTGAACTTGCCTGCACCTTCAAAGTATTCAGATTGGTCAGTACCATCTTCAACCAATATCGTTATGTAATCTCCAATTCTATACATTATGAGGTTTTTGTGTATCTCGGATTATGAAAATCAACGCTCAAACTTTAGGACTATTCTCTCTTTTCGGTGAAGACTGTAATAAAATATATGAAATCTATAAGCTTTCGATAGACTTGAATGTATTAGTAATGTAGTCTTCTAGTTTGTCACTGTCGCTCTAACCAAGTAGAGAATCACTTACATAGAGTCCATATTAAATAGAAAAAGGCAAGACTACGTAATAAGCTGACCACAAATAGATTTATTTACAGTTTATATACATATATTTTTGCGATATCAGATAGCACAGTATTTAAATTTGATGATAATGATTAGGTGTGTCCATTTCCTCTACATCGCACGTGATTATCGAAATGAGGTAGCATAATTTTATAGTCGTGATTGAATAAGTTTGGCGACATCTGTACCATCTCTGATGCTGATACCGATTCTTTGTGCAAACATCATCGTCGGCCACATGTTGTTGGCGGCAGGGGCAGTCGGAATGATGCTGGAATCACAGACTCTGATTCCCTGTACACCGTACACTCGACCACTTTGATCAACGACGCCGCCCTTTTCTTTGGCAGCCATTCGACATGTACCGCAGAAATGGTAGGTCGTCGAGTATTGGCTCTCAATCCAACTGTCGAGAAGCTGATCGGATTCAAGAATTGTATCACTAAGACCGATGGGCTGCTCAAGCACTCTTTGCATCACGGAAGAAGTCATAATTTCATAGGCCTTTCGGACAACTTCTCGAGCTGTTTTCCGATCGTGATTTGTCTGCAAATAGTTCGGTGCAACTAATGGAGCTTCCCTTGAATCTTTTGACTTTATAGTGACGGTTCCCAACGATGTCGGTTTGTTTAAATTACAGCCAATTCCAGCCACATGACCGGTTGCTGTCCCTGAAAGGCTTCGTTGCTGGCCCCGCGAATCAGGCGCTTGAGCATATAGATAACTGAAACAGATTATCTGAAGATCTGTTGACCCAGGATGAAGAGAAGAGGACCATCGCGCCTGCATCTGTAACGAGTAGTCATCCTCTCTATAGGCACCTTTCCTTGGTTTGGCCATAACCGGAATGCATAAGTGATCAGAAAGGCTTTTGCCAACTGGCAGGTCCGCTATAGTTGGCAAACCTAGTGAATTTACGATAGTAGAAGGCCCAATACCCGACCTCTGTAGGATGGCAGGAGAAAAGATAGCTCCGGCGCTGACAATAATTTCTTTACTTGCAGATATCTTTCTACCATCTGTAAGAACAACACTCGTCGCTTTCATTCCGGAGAAAACGATTCTATCTACCTGAGTTGCTGTAAGAATCGTCAAGTTGTTCTGGCCCCGGATAGGATCGATGAACGTGTTGGAGGCACTAATACGTCGATCGCCGCGCCGACAGACAGGAGAGGGCCCGACACCCTCGGCCCCCGGAGCGTTAAAGTCAAGAATTTGCCTGAGTCCAGAAGTGGTTGCTCCTTCTATGAAAGCCTTTTGAATCTTGCCGGCTTCTTCTATTGGTGTTCGAACAATTGGACAAGGACCTTGGGTGCCCCTCACCTCGTCATCTTCCATTGATTGATAAACGTGGTAAACGCTGTCAAAATCCCATCTATCGTTGCCAAGCTCTACCCATTCCGCAGAATCGGTAATGGTGCTTCTCAATGCTGTTCCTCCATTAATAGTGCTGCCTCCTCCCATAATCTTTCCTTGCGGAACCAGCATTGAACGCCCACCGGGAATATCCACAGCGAGGTTCCAGTCGACTCGGTCATCAAAGACCTCAGATTGACCTCTCATAGGTACTCGGCGAGCATTTTCGACTCCCAAAGGTATATCTTGGTTCGCTGGATAGTAATCCGGGCCCGCTTCAATGAGAAGAACATTGAAGTTTGGGTTCTCGGCGATTCTCGCTGTTACGACGCATCCCGCTGATCCAGCGCCCACGACAATATGAGTGAATTTGTTGTCATCCAAAGTCCGTGATCCCTCCATTGTTTAATGAATTGCAATGTCACTGTGAGTTGAATCAGTGGAGAGTCCAGCTGCTATGGTGTCTGGTGTGGTGGAAATGCCCGCTGCGGCTCAGCAATGGCCAAATCACATCTAGGTGCTATAAGGGTTTGGGCATATTCAGTGTTAGAGCCTATACAAGCCTCGCCAGCTATGAAAGTTTTTTGTACAAGTCGCCGACAACGAATATTGGCTGGTTAAGCTGGTAAATTCAGAGCTTGGAAAGGGGGAGCAACGGTGTCTCGTCAAAACGGCTAAAAGCTTAAAAGGGCAATTTACCCTCCCTCGCCCCCGCGTTTCTTACTGCATTCTCTGGGAACAGGCTGCTCGATACCACTAATTTTTCATTGCTTTACAGCTACATATCCGGCCAAGCAATAAGCTAGAAATCTCAATATAAACCTGAAGGCCTGCCATTACCTCGATTCTGGCTGCAGGAACAGAATCAAAAAACGCCCAGATTCAAGCTACCGGATTCTTAAGAGAGCTAGTTACGTCCAGTTTTTATAATGATAACGGCTGCAGCCTGAATTATTCAAGACGATGGACCTCGTAAGCGTCTCCGGTCAAAGCCTAGTGAACTTGACGTTAATTGCATTGTGCCTACAGTTTTCGCTTTCGGGACAAACAGCGGTGATCACTGGCGCTGCTCGAGGCTTGGGGTTGGCTTTCGCGGAGGCACTCGCAGCGGCAAACTGCAACATTGCAGTTCTTGATATTCTTCCCGAGCCATCACCCACATTGATCGAACTCCGCGCGAAATACGATGTCAAAGTCGAATATTATCGAGTCGACATCACTTCTCGGACAGCAGTCCAGGAGGTCATTGGACAGATTGAGTCCCAATTTCCATCAATCGACATCAACGTTAATGCCGCGGGTGTCGTGACTGACGAGGCCTTTCTTACAACGACGGAGAAGAATATTGAGCGAACTTTTGCAGTTAACTTCATGGGCTCATTCCTAGTTGCCCAGGCATGTGCAAACAGCATGGTCCGACAACTTTCTAAAGCTTCATCTACCAATGACGCTGGAAAACCTACTTCAGCTGTCGACCCTTCCAAAGCCGGCGGCAGTATCGTTTTCATCGGCAGCATAGCCACACACATCGCTAGCACAGCACAAAATATTAGTGCGTACGTTGCGTCCAAAGGAGCAGTACGTAGTCTAGTCAAGCCTCTCGCAATGGAGCTTGCGCCCTATGGTATCCGTGTCAACAGTCTGAGCCCAGGTTACATGATGACAGACATGATGCGAGGTCTGCAAAGCCAACAGCCGGAGTTAGTAGGCCAATTTGAGAAAGAGACCCTCTTTGGGCGTATTGGAAACCCTGACGAAGTTAAAGGGGCTTTACTGTTTTTATGTGCTAAAGGTGCTGCCGGCTGGGTGACGGGGCAGGATCTTTTGGTTGATGGAGGAGCGAGTTCATGGAAACATCCAGCTATACTGGCGTGAAAATGGATTTTAGCTTACAAATAGATGATAATTTTAGCTCACTTTAAGAGATACTGGATAGTACATGAGTGAATAAGCTAAATCATCCGAAATTTTAGATGATCTCTGAGAGGATCTAAGGTTTTTCTGTTCTTACTAGCAAGCATGATGTAGATATAAATTAAAACCATTCGTATACAACACCGCCTGAGCGGATTCTATAGTATATCTACGAGGTCAGAGGGGCAGCGGTGATGGTGCAGTAATAGTAGCAGATTTGATTAACCTGATATAGCTGGGTTTCCACTCATCGCCACTATTCAGAGTTGTTCCGTAAGCTAGCTGGGAGAAAAATTCTTTTGGAATTTGTTCAATAATAACGCGCCAAATAATGTGTCACTAGGGACGTAAATATCTCTAACCCGAAGTTTTGATAAATTTTCTCCTAGCTATTTCACCTCGGACATTTACAGGAAGAAAACCTAAAACATAGCCCAATAAGGACAGATAAGTGTAGGACCGTACAATAGAACTGCGACTGCTACATTGGCGCACTAAAACCAGCCTGTCCCACCACGCGATACCGGCGCTCTTCATAGGTTCCGAAGATTTCCATATAATTGGAAAATTTCCAACTTTTGTGACCTGAGGGTATGGAAAGGAGGTGACTGCAGTTGCGGGGGTAGTGAAAAATAGTATGAAGTTTGGGGGTCGGACTTGTTCCCCGGAAACTTCACATACTTCAGTACCCCCACGGGTCAATGTCTGTTAAACGGCTAAACGGGTGAACACAACGGTCACCGGGGTATGCCCACCATACATCATCTTCAGCATATTTACTCGGCCCAACGGACATCACGATCGGCTAAAGGGTTATCTCCATGCAGCTTAAAGGTGGAAGAAAGGCAATTTATCGTGTGAGGCAACACAAGCATAGAGAGTTGTTTCCTGCAACCGCCATGGTTCAAGAGCGCTTTACCTGCCGATGGGCAGCTCTTTCACTATCTAATATCGCATCTGTATTCTTGCCTGATCTGCTATTGCCACGTGCTGACTCTGCCTGTATCCAACATGAACTTGTTGCGATAAGTACTACTGGGTCGAGGGAAAGGGCTGCGTCGTGGCTCAAAGAACACAAGATTCCACATGCGGAGTCGATACCAGTATATCACTCGTGGGAGGAGTTGCTAGAAAAGGGTGACTTTGACGTCGTGTACATTTCGACTCCACATCCGCTACACTACCAACATGTTAAGAAGGCAATATGCTGCAAACGCAACGTTCTCGTGGAGAAGCCGGCAACCATGAATCGACAACAGTACGAGAAGCTGACAGAGTTAGCAATTCAGCACGGTGTGGTCTTGATGGAAGCAATGTGGACTAGGTATCTTCCTGCAGCAAGATATTTCCGCGAGGAGCTTTTGCCACGAATTGGTCAAGTCAAACGTGTATATGCGGAATTTTCGTTCCCGATTGTTTCTCAAGACCTACCTCATTCATCCAGATTTTTGGACAAGCAGGCGGGGGCTGGGAGCCTTTTGGACCAGGGTGTTTATGCTTTAACCTGGGCAGATCTTGCTCTCAATGGCTTGGGCGAGGGCACGACAATCACCGAGGTTGTTCATGCTAACACAATGAGCATCTCGGGCGTCCCTAATGATGTGGACGACATTACTACAGTAGTTCTTTCTAAGCGCCAAAAAGATACCAACCGTCAAGAAGCAGTTGGGATTATCACAACCAGCATGACAATACCTGGTTCAAGCAAACCCTCGTTCTATCGACGACTACAAGCAAACAGGTCCGCTCCAACAGTTCGAGTCGAAGGTACAAAAGCATCAGTTGCTGTACCGTTTCCCCCAATTCGACCAGAGGAGTTCCATGTGCAGTGGTATGGTGATGAATATATTGATGAGAACGGCATCGAGAAGAATGAGATCATTAAGAAACCAGTTGAAGAGGGCTGGGGAATATGGTACCAAGCTGATGTAATTGCGGAAAAGATCCAGGCAAGACAATCTCTGCAAGGGCAAGGAGAGGTCATTGGAGGAGAAGAAACCTTGCGGGTGCTAGGCTGGATGGACCAAGCACGCGCCCTGGCGGGTATCAGGTATGATAGCGCATTGGAGGAAATCTGAATGATATCTTCCTGATGAAGCTATGTAGTAGCTTCCACCAAAATAGAATCTACCTTGTACTTTTTGTTGATATCTCTTATTTAAAGCAGTACAGAAGATTGTAATATTTATTTTATCTAAGAAAGTAGTGCATATTTAGATCTATATATTCATTATCCTTATTCACAAATTCAACAGAACTCGATCTAAGGAGGACCATATTCTGTTTACTAAATTCATTTTTCTATAAATTTTGTTATCAAAAGTCAAAATTTTCAGATACCTAACAATTTTAACAAATGAAGAATGTGACGGCCCAGGGCGAGGTAACCCCCAGCAGCGGTGCCGAATCTGAGAATAACGTCAATACGGCGTGTTAGTACGCAATTAGACTACTATGTACTCATTGAAGATAACGAAGCGGTACCTATTATTCGCCAAGAAACAGGTAATAGGAGGCCGATTGGGTAGACTCGCGTGCCGTAGCGACGTTTAGGCTTGATAATATATAGGTATAACCACACCACAATACGCTGGGTGTTATCACTGCAGCAAAGATTCATAGACAGATGGTAAATCGCTTAATTTGTTGTTTGTCCTATCTGCAACTGTGAAGTAGATCTAACCTTATTTATTGTAGATAATCCTCTTCCCTCAGCAAACGCTTCCCAATCTCAGATAACTCATTACTCCAGAGCGGATCCTTAGTGATACCGTGTTGGCACTGGTCAATCATCGCCACTGCAAGCTCTGATACATGTACTCGCGGCGTGTAACCGAAGATCTGGAACAGTGCCTGAATGACAGCGTCCGGGGTGGCTCTAGGTCCCGGCCCGTCGATAGCCCCTGGCTTAGTTACGGTGACCTGGACCTTAGGCGTATTTTGCTGCGCAAATTCAAGTAGCGCGTTTTCTGTTCGGCCCTTTGCATGATTAAGTAATTTTCGCTCAACAACAAAAAAAAAAGAAGCGTAAGACATACCCGCATGTGCCGGTATTCGGCCAAGTAAGGCAACTCCTTGGTCTGGTCTCGCTCGATTAAGACGCCCGAAACATATACAAAGCGAAACGGTTTGTTTGCCACAGCGACCATACTCTTCAAGCCGTGGACAGTATAATCGTGGCACACTTCAGTGACATTCGCAAAGTCTTTATATCTCGACTGCGATGGGGTGATGGCTAGACTCCTTGCATCGAAATCCGGCTTAGACGAGCTACAATGCAATATGCCACAAAAACCAAACGGAGCTTACCAAATACATGCGTCGGCGCCTTCGATGAGGGTCTTCAACGACTGTGGATATGGACTCTTCCAATCTTCTAGCACAAAGCAGTGCAGCCTGGATGTATCTGTGGCGGCTGGTGGTTGCATCACCCGTCGAGTAATTGCAACAATGGAAGTGATGGTGGGGTTGCGCAGGGCTTGACGGACGACTTCACCTCCGACGAAACCAGTTCCACCAACGACAATGAGCTTCATTCTGGTGTCTGTGCTACGTTTATAGAGCTACAAAAAAAAAAGGTTGGCATGAAGATTAGTTGATGAATATTGGAAGGATAACCTCCGCGGCGGCAATTACCAAGTGGCCCAACTTCAATTTCGTGTTTTAGCATGACTGAGAGTCCATGTCTGCGGATTAGCCTAACCACATATAGAATGGCCAGTGATGTGTTACAAGACTGTTACTGTTACGAGACCAACAGTATGAAAGTAGGCAGAAACTAATACATAAGAGGAATGGTGTTTAGTTACAGCAGCTCGTCGTTTCCACGACATACAAATAGGACAGCGAGTAAGGATGAAGACTTATAGCTAATGTGAGGATAAAATATATAGTTACATTACTTAGTATATTATTCATATGGTAGAAGGATGATTAGGCCTCGCCATGGGCTATATATGGGTAGGTATGTAGGACCCATTACCCAACCCGTGGGTAGGGTTATTGAAAGATTACTTCAAAAGTTACATCTATTTAGCTATGGATAAATAACTAGGATTTATAGTTATCTACTAACTATCTGCTTTTGTATAAACTCTTATTCAGGTGGGGAAGAAAAAAGTTCGTGTACGGCTTGTTGACGACTGAGGTTCGCCAATGGGACCCGGTGTCGCTAGATGTTGAGCCTTAACATACCTAGGCCATGATGTTTCTTGCACTATCGGGCAACGATAAATGACTTTAGCGGCAGCAAGCATATCCAACAAGTAAATCATTATTGTAACATAAACTGCTGCCACAAAACGTCTCCAGGCCAAGAAAGATCCATGTCTTGCAGGAACTCATGTGAAGACAGTGATATATCAGTGTATGAATCTCCGCCAATCTCTTTTCTACTTTCCAAAGCTATACGTCTCAATTCGTGAATTTCCTTCATAAGAGTCACGCGTGGCACAACTCTCGCAAATGCTACCGGAATTCGGTATGGAAGAGACGCATTCCCGTAGCTCTTCACGACCTCTTCTAGTTTTCCCACCGATATTTCAATGGCTGTCGGGAAGTCGATGATGCTGCGCGCGTACTCTCGGTCCCAATTCTTACCATTGTATAATAAAAGTCGAGAAAGTACTCCAAGCGCATGCATAAACGAGGCATAAACTGGATAAGGAATTCTGAAGTAATCTGGGAGTTGGATTGATGAAAATGCGTCAAAGAATGCCTTAGCCGATAATAAGCATGAATGCAGAATATTTAGACGGGTCACGGGACAATTTCCATGTCTCTCAGTGGGATAATCATTGTCTAGGGCTATTTCGTAAAGTCTGAGCTCTAAAGCGTGGTAATGCATGAGAAGAAATGCTTTGACATGAACAGTTAGCAGGGTTTTTAGGGTTAGATAGCGACTATATCTCTGTGCTTACTATCATTGAGCGTGGTGGGCGTCATAGAATCCTTTATTTGTCGCAAGTCAGCTTCTAAAGCCTTTATACACATTCCAACCGGGGCTGAAAATATGGGTTCAGTTGGGTGATATTGATCAAAAGTGAAGATATGATTGATTCTCTCAGTCAATCGATGCATTTGAACCAACTTGACGAGAAACCGATCGCTGGGATATTGCGCAGCATCTTCAACTGTGCGGCAGCATTCCTCAGTATAAGCTGTGTATCTCATAGGATCCATGTCCATCAGGTACGTGGCTACTCTGCACGCTCATTCTGGTTAGAATCATAGCGGTGAGATCAAGTATTAGCAGAAAATACATACACACAGTTGATGTAATAACAACCGAGGTACACCCTTCGCTCATCCAGACTGCGGTAAGTACTACGTTTCGTAGTGTGCCTACTGTTGGTCAACGGTGCTATTTTGGTCACTGGTCCTGACTTTCTGTGAAGGCCTAGATCGACCATCATTGACATTGTTAAGTGCAATAAATTACCGATTTGCACACCAAATGGAATCTGGAGATGGTACCTAAGTAACACTTAATCACTTGCTGGGCCTTTCACCCTCAAGGAAAGAGTGCTCAAGGTGAGTTTGCTTACCACGACAAGCAAACCAACAGGCCTTGGAGAAGATCAAAACTAATATCATCTTTGAGTACAATCGCCGTACTAATATGCTGTTTGATTATTTTGACCATTTCCAATTGCCGAGCTGCGTCATCATAACAGGTGACCATAGCTATAGCGCTAAGGAGAAACGGCTTCTTTTGTCGGAGCTCCGAAATGGTCATGTCCACGGGTACAACAACGAACGGAAAGGAGGGGAGCAATTCGTTGCGATAGCTCCAAATCGATCTAAGACCGTCTTCGTCTTTAGGCAAGATAATTTCCAGGGAATGAGACGACAGGCTTTCACGCGCAGCGTCTTTCTCAAAATTCACGCGCAGCAGTCTCTGAGATGTTGCTGTAAATGTGGCGGCCATATCATCAAGTTTCCGCTCTAGTCTAGATACATCTCTGACGGAGGGAAAGACGATGGTATATAAGCGGGGCGCTCTTGATTGCCCTGGATTTCAGGCAGTTACTACATACGACGAATGCCCCTGGGTCTTTCTTTTGTGGGCCCCTGGGGCCTGCATTCTGCATGTTTTGTCTAGACGAAGACACCTGTACGTGAGTTAGTTTGTCATTTCGGCAGCAAGCTCTGGCATGCAAGAAACGGATTTCCTGTGCACCATGGATACTGAGATGTATATGGACTGAACGCACCGATTGCATCCGTCGGGAGTCTCAACCTGACATTTAACTTTGGCCTGCGCGCATGATTGGCAGGCTTTCGGTTCTCGGATTCGCATTTGATTGGGCATATCGAGCAAGTCAGATGATGGGGCGCCTGAGCAGTTCTAACAAAGGATAGTGGTTGTTGCTGTTCATCCCTTTCCTTTTGGGTGAGCTGAAGCTGGCGGGCGATGCTAAGGGCTGGCAGGAGCGGACACGGAATCCCGGGCTGTTATTACACCAATCGTAATGCGCAACATTGCCAAGTTGCGGAGATCCGCGCACTGGTCGGATTAACGGAATTCCGACCATCTCGAAGCTCTGGATGCCTCAGGCTAGGCAAAGTGCTTTGGCTTGGTATAAAAGACTACAAGATGCCTTCTATATTGAAGACGTCTGACCTCTGGCTTCAGGTTGGAATATCGTCTCTTTAAATCACTATCTAGACTTAGCTTGCTACGTTAGCATCAGTAGCTTTATTGCGCTCGCATTCCAGCCTGTCCGGACAACGAGCGAACCTAAAAACACTCAGCATGTATTCGATCAGCTCAAGTATTGAAATCGCTGCAACACCAGCGACAGTGCGAGACAGGGTACGAATGCGCTTTCGAAAATAGCACTGACTATCAGCTAATTTGGAACGGTAGTTTCTGGACTTTTCGTCGATTTCGAAGTATTCACCTGATGGTTTTATTCGATCCGTTGTTCCTCTGGAAGAAAACACATCACCACACAGCCTCAAACCTGGCGATCAGCTAAATATATCAGTCGGTTATGGCAAATTCAACATTTCACCCCTCATCACTGAAAACACGACCACACAGTTCAGCTGGAAGGGCACTATGCCTGGCTTCATTGGCGAGCATATCTTCCGCTTCGAGGAGATCCCTAGTGCAGTCCGAGGGCAGCAGAGCAGGACGAAATTTATGCACAAGGAGGAATTCACAGGTTTACTTTCTTTCATAATGGGTCAAAACATTTTCGCGAACCTGATCGGTGAAGCAGCAAAAACCAGGAACGGATTTGACGGGTTTAATAAAGATTTCAAAGCTTGGGTGGAGCTATAGTTTTGACATAAATTTTATATAGCCCTTTCAGCAATATGAGCAACTCTTGCATGATAAGTATAGTGAAATGATCTCTTATTCACGGTATCGCGTCTTCGACTGGATGTGGTCTTTGATAGTATGGGATATTGTGTCAGGAATCTTTTATTCACTACTGTCAAAACGGTAGTGAACCGAAGTTTCAGATGACGCGTTCCTGAGTGGAAGCGGCAACCTCGCATGCGGGTTGCGTTATCGTACTATGTTATCAGCACAGGGGAAAACGCATATGAATGCACTTGAAAAGGGTTTATTTATTTGTGAGTGATTTTGAAAGAGAAAGAAAAAGAAAAAAGAAGGAGGGCGTTTATTATTTCCTTTCACTTTGCCTCCTCAGAGAAAGATCTTAGATGTTCCCTGATGCCCCGCAACTCTTCTAGCTGGCTATCCTTGGCTTCCTTTAGAAGGCGGAGGTGCTCAATTTTCAACATCTTAAACTCATCTTCAAGCTTCTCGTGCCACGGATACAGGACGAAGACTTGAAAACAGAGTGCTGAACTGGCGATGATAAAATTCGTCAGGGAGAATCCGCGCGTAATGATCATGTTTTTGTTGACCTTTCCACTAACTTGTAGTCCGTGATTAGTAAAGGCCGGGAAGACTGATGAACGCTGTGTCGCTTTATCATACCTCTATGCACTTGAGTGTGATTCCGGCTGTGAGTGTGACAGAAAGGAGGGATAAATGAAATGAAATATATCAGCCAGCGTTGTCGTTTCGGTATTCGTGGACGTTAAAAAGCGGTCTGTGACTGAGATTTTGTTGAGAACATTGACCGAGCAAAATGGTAAACAAAATTGAAAGTTCTTTGGAGTGACCATCGCTTAGCTTATCAGATACAGTTTAGATTGCCCTTGACCCGAAGGGTCTGCCGGAGGAGCCTTGACGGAAATAATTCGGGACGTCACGGAGGTATCACGGGGATATCTCGGCAGCAACAACCGCCCCTGACTATCAACTCTAGCTTTTAGTATCCTGTATGGTATTATCTAATGACAGCCAGTTTCTCATTTATTGGCTGCGATTTTCTCATTTCTCTGACTCTTTCAAGATAAAATTTGAACAGTATTAATCCGTAATGAAGGTCGAATATTCATCAAATGATTACCGAATCCCTGAATCTGCCTATTCATTGGAATCACAGTGAACATTCTGTGGCGATGATAGTATTGAGGCTAATTCGTTACAGCTTGATACATACAAGCTGGTTAACCTTGAAAGAAATTCAGAATCCAACCTTTTAATGTTTGATCAACCTACTGCTCCAACTTTTATTGTAGAGCCCCCACACGGTTTCTCCATTTCTCAATCCACCAACACCACATTCCCATGGGCTCTTGAAATCCAAATTATGAGGATCCTGCCTCAACCTTGGGAACAATTTGAGCGCATTGTTTCGTCCAATGTCCGCAAGGTCATGCTGGTTCATCTGGATCTCATCGAACCAGGCGCTTGCATTCGAGATGCTCTCAAAGGGATAGTCGATGCTAAACAGAATGCTCCGGGCCCCGACCTCGGCAAGCGAGCACATCAGCGCGGGTGTACTAAAATTTCCGCTGGTCGTTATGAAAACTTGGTTGCCGAAGTAGTCCCGAACCAGTTTGTCCTTGCGCATTTTCATGTTTGGGAATCGTTCCCGGTCTAGTTTATGGTCGATGCGGTACATCTCAAACGGGATGTGCTCCCCCATATGACCCACGACCAATTTCAGGTCCGGGTGGCGATCCAGGACTCCAGCGGTGATGATAGCGAGTAAGTGCATCTGAATATCGGCCGTCAATACACGACATCGGTTGATATCATCACAATAGTCCAGCATGTTCATGTGCTACCCTTCCACTTACATTGACGCGATTCGCGAAGCCTAAAACGCTCAGATTTAACCACGCCCTATCCTTCCACATCTGCTCATTGATCAAGGGTGTTGGTGTCCTCGGATGAATGTAGACTGGAGCCTCCAATTCAGCGGCCGTAGCCCAGAAGATATCGTAGTCCGGATGATCATAGAAGAGCATAGTATTCTCGTCAGGCCCACTGCTCTGGAAATCGTTCAGCAAAACGCCAACAAAACCCTTTTTCTGGGTCATGCACCTCCTTAGCTCAGCGGCAGCGTTAACGGGATCATGCATGCTCAGCGCAACTAGGGCAGCAAAGCGCCCTGGGTTCTTTGCGACTTCGCCTTCGGCGTAGTCATTGGCAGCCACTGCCAGCGACTCGGCAGCAGACTGATCGGCAATACCTTGACAGCCTGCTGCATTGAGGGACAGTATCAGCATCTCAATTCCATTCTCGTCCATTTGACGCAGACGATGGCCGTGGACATCCAGCAGATTGGTGTTGAGATCCTCCTCCGGAGAGGCGCCAGCCCGCGTGAAGCCGATCGGGGAGTTGGCCGATAGAGAAGTCGGAATTGCAAATGCCTCTTCGAAGGCAATTTTGAACTGCATCTCCGATTTATAAAAGCCAAATCAACGCTGCAAAGGTAGAAAAAGTATTTCCGGCGTGGCCGATGAGAAGGCTAACGAATCGTCTGCACAGCGCTGCGTGATTCAACAGGCACAACGGGGAGCAGTCTTGTATCTTGGACGCGATTGTGATACTTTTGGAGCTTGGTATCATTTCATAGTCTTTTAAAGTCAACGCGCACGTCTTTACAGTGCAGCTACGAGATGGCCGGATAACTGCTATCCGGCCAGGAACCAGGGCTAGACGCCTAGCCGGTAGCCAGACACGGTTAATTGCGACGAGATGCTGGAGCACCATTAGTAGTATTACTCCAGGTCCTACGAATCGATCAACTGAGGAATTAATAGGTGGAAGATTTCTTTACTGATCTTACCTATGTCGTCAAGACATAAATGTTACATGCATCTCATTAAACAGCACCCATAAGTGATATCGCGTTGGGTGGCGGTGGTACAGTTACAACATTTGAACCTGTTAGATAGTGATTAGGAAATCGGAATTAAATCCTCGGGGTTATGTGCTGTTTAGGAACAGAGGTACTAGCAATAATTCGCCGTTGAATCCGAATAAAAGAAGTGGATATTTCCAAGTTTTTAAATAGTAGTTAGAACCCACTGCCTTCGGGTCCTTTGACTGAGACGACGATGCAGCAGCAGAATGATGTCTAGCGACGACCTTGGAACCATAGGCATCACCCGGGAATCACGACGCTATGAACAGAGAAGAAGAATTTAACGAGGGGTTGTATCGCAAGCACGCTAAAACCGAGCCTTTATCTTGATAGGTCTCATAGGAGAGATAAGAAATCGACCACGCCCGTGATAAAGATAAGGTTGCGCCCTGCATCCTCTCCAAGTCCGACGTTCGTTAGCACATCCTGTTGTCAACCGGCAATTAATTTTTTGTATCTACTATCGGCCTCATAACTTTCATCTACAAACCAAGAGAATTGAAGTTGGTTTCTTGATTACTTGTAACAAAATAATAATACCAGACTAGGTGCACTTACCAACCACCAGACTGTGGAACACGAGATCGGCTGCTGGGATATATACACGGTGCACAAGCTATCAGTATGGACTTGGACCACGATTCAACAGAACGGCTTCACGACGTTACTGCTCACGAAAAGCGGAGGAAAAATGAGGCTTCGATCAAACGCAATCCACATCCAAATTTCAAGAGCGTCGAGGCGTCTCGGCCGGACTGGAAGGATTACGTCGTCAGCCACTATACTAGGACCTTTGATACGGCATGGGAATGGGGTCAAGGAGGGAATGATTGTGGACAGTCATTGGGGAAGAAGCATATTGAAATCGATCCATACACCGAGGGAAGGCCACCCGTCTACAACTACAAGCTCATGATCTCGGGCATCATTCCAAGGCCAATTGGGCTCCTGGGCACGCGCTCCAAAAATGGTGCACATTCGCGTTGAATGATAATATTGTCTTTGATCCACTGGCCATCACTAACTGTTTATTGATACCTATAGGATTATCGACTAACTTGGCTCCGTTCTCGTACACGAACATGGTGTGTCATGATCCTCCTGTATTCACAGTTGGTTTCACGGGTGGCATCGATTCCGCGAAAGATACACTAGGAAACATAGTCGACACTGGAGAATGTGACTCTATCCAACAAGAAAACTCCTCTATCTGGTCACCCGCTAATAGCTCATTCTGTAGGTGTAATCAACATGGTATCAGAACACTTCATCGAGGCTGCAAACGCCACATCCGTCAATGCGCCGTATGGTGAATTGGAGTGGGATTTGACGGGCCTACATCAAGCCCCTTGCACGCATGTACGTGCGCCGAGGGTAAAGGAGTCGGTTTTTGCCATAGAATGCAAGGTTCTGGAATTGAAAGAATTTGAGAGTCGGTGCAACCCTGGTCCGAAGACGGGCACTCTTGCGATACTCGAAGGCGTCAATTTCTGGGTGCGGCAAGACGCCATCAACGAAGAACGAAATATTATAGACCCCGATGTGAGTAGTTTCTTCCCTTCTTCTCAACAGATCGGCTGATTCCAGCCTACTCGAATAGGTGCTACGTCCAATCAGTCGGCTCGGAGGAATCACGTATGGTAGGACTACGGAGAAATTCGAATTGTTGAGGCCTGACTATGCTCAGGCACTGACGGGAACGAGAGACCACAATCGAGCAACTAAATAGTGTCCTATTAGGCAATGTTCTTATATTCTTATATAAATTAGATTGGCTGCAACACCTCTCCGTTGCTGGCGTATATTCATAAAGACAAAACTTACTACAGACGTTTGTCAAGACTAACACAATGACACGAAAATACATGTAATCCGCGTATTGCGCCATCAGGGTTTGTGAACTTTTACGGCATAGGGTATTCTTTCTTCTGGAGATAGCGGAAATGTTAGAAAACTAACCCAATATTTATCCTAGTTCGATTAGGGTTTGTACTAGTGTACTGCTGACTGGAGGTGCCATCCACGCGCTTGAAACCATCCTCGACAATTATTATGAAGACCGTGATGTGGAATCTTCCTAAGATTTCCCGTGGGCCATGTCCGGCTAACTGCTACCAACTTGCATAGCCGGATAATCACTTGAGCTGGATTCGGAAGTGCGACATATTTTGGTTTACGCTATCTGATAACAAGTTCGTGTATCTCATAGGCGTAAAGACAAGCTTTCGCCATTTATTGTCCCGATACCCGGATATAGTGGGAAAGGGGGGAAAATATGATAGGTGGTGGAAATACATGACCTTCGCTGAAAGCTCCCGGTGCATACTTTGAAAAGGCCTACAAACCCCTGTCATCGTTGATCTTACATTGCAGGTACGGGTAGGTGACTGACCTGCTCGCGACTTATCCATCGCTCCAAAACTTTTAATCTGGAGATGTTGGGCATGTTAGACGTTGTGACTGTTGGCGGCGGCATTGGGGGATTGTCTGCGGCCATTGCCATTCGACTTGCTGGCCATAATGTTATGGTACTAGAAGCAGCCGAAGAAATCACTGAGGTTAGTCAACCATACATTAACAAATTTCCAAAGGAGCCAATCAATCGGCTAATACTTTCACGTCTAGATCGGAGCTGGCTTGCAGTTCTCAGCGAATGCTACTAGAATCCTGAATCAATGGGGCATTGACAAGTCCATTCTCAAGGACGTTGTTGAACCGTACAACTGTATCATGAAGAGGTGGAAAGATGGCGAGATGATTTCGACGCTACCTCTCCACAACTATCACCGAGAGAAATACGGATCGCCATTCTGGGACATCCATCGACACGATCTCATCATCGCCTTATACAAAAGGGCGCTGGAACTTGGAGCAGACGTGAGGTCCAACTCCAAGGTTGTTGATATCGATTTCGAAACGGCGACATTGACGCTTCAAAACGGGACGACCTACACCGGAGATTTGGTTCTCGGCGCTGACGGTCTCAATTCTGTCTGTCGGCAGAAGTTTGTACCAACCGAAAACCCCGAATACACAGGTGACATGGCCTTCCGAGTCTTAATCAATCTCGAGGATGTTTCAACTAGTGACCAGGATTTGCGTGATATTGCCAGGACTCCGCAATGCACCTATTGGCTTGGACCAGACGGCCATGTCATTGTCTACGTACTCAAAGGCGGGAAGCAGATCAATATATAAGGATTAATTTTAAATACTGAATAGCTTCACCGATGCAGACTGGGCTGGCTGTTACAGTATAAGATAATTAATAGCTGGATATCTTTTTAATATTGGGAGTAGAGCCATCAGCTAGCAGTCTAAGCGCCAGAGTGTTGTTGTTTTATTAATCTGTGAAGTTAAGTTTATAAGACAAATGCAAATAATAAAAGAAACTATTTGACTGAGAAGATTTCTTAATAAAATAAATATAAGTTAAGCCAAGACAGCAATAATCATCTATAATGATAATTAAGAAGCTATTGTTCTGTTTTTAAATCCTTAGTATTATTTGTGCATAAAACATATAGAAATTTAGTATAAGTGATAAGAAGAGGTTCAAGATATAGAGGTTATTGAGTTAAATTAAATATTAACTATAGGACAGATTGTTAATGGCCTGACCAAGCCTCTTGCACAAGATCGATTTGAATGATTTTGAAGGAGTCTAGGGATTAAATAAGATATATAGGTATTCTTTCTTTTATTTTTCCTTCAAGAGGTTTGAAAAGGTTTTAATGGGGCTTGTCTACACCACAATTGATAGTCACTGGCGATCTTTTCTTACTCAAAGATAGCCATGGAGTGGGAGTGTTGAATATAGAATATCCCGATGTTTGTGTTGTTCCGATAAGGTTGTGATCTGTGCAAACATATGTGTATATATAATAAGGTTGTCAGCCCCTCATAATCAGAAGTATAATGAACAACTTCATACCTCCGAACCTACCTCAACTCAACAATGACTCCACTGCCTTCGGTCCCGGTCCCTGCTGCCTGGGCCTAGTACCCACGGTCCCCTGTCTCCGTCCCCGCTGCCCTGTCAGACACATGGACCTAACCTCACAGCTGACGGTACCCCCACGACTTACGGCCAGCCCGGCCTGATACCCACTAGAACATAGGAATGCTCTCCTGAGGGATGAGCGGACATAGAATGTAATTCTGAGGTTGTGAGGGGCTGAGGTGAGGTCTCAATCAGATAATGGATAATCGAATATGGATTCAGCTATCTGAGAGCTAATAGTCAGGTTTGGTAACAAGACATAGTGCAAAGAAGAGAAAATCTATCTAGATACATGTGTTGATATAAATAAGGGGCTCTATCGGAATTCTTTATAGGTGCAGAGCGCAAACAATACAAACATAAAATTGATCTTCTCGAGGTCTGCATTCCCAAACTAAATATATGAAACAGCCACAAATTTATAGTCAAAATATCCGTAACTTTCACAAAGTTGATCTGTATGATCTTGTTTGATCTGTTTGATTGTAAAATTCATAGGTGCTGAACCCAATTTCTGTTCAATAGAAATTGTTAAAGATTTGTAAATGACAGTATAAAATATTGTGTAATAGTTAGTTAAGTTAGTTATGATTGGTTGAAGTTTAGTCAGCAATATTTTCCAACATGAAACGGCAGGAAATGTGGGGCCGTGGATGTATTTATATACGTATCTTTGGAGTTGCCAGGAAGGACGATGGACATCATATGGCCCACCCACCTCGCGTTAGACAGTATGGAGTAGGCGCTAAAGATGTCGAATTTTGGATTGACGGTGAAGCCAACTCCTCTAGTACCGCCACGGTAGACGCCAAGAGCGGGAGGAAAGGCCAGGGTAAGGGTAAGGCTCGGCCAGAAAGGTTGTCAATTTCCAGCTCTGGAAAGTACATCAGTGTGTTTGACTTCTTCAAAACAAGTACATCAATTTTTTCTTCTCCCCAATCCATCCCTCTGTATGGCTAACAGTGATGCAGCACATGGTCTGGTCCTGCAACACCCCGAGCTCCCCGTTGCTCAACTGCGGCAATCGGGAAAATCCAATGTATCTCCCTGCAGAAGTCTGCATTGTCCTCCCTGGTCAGCCATCGAAGTCGAAGCTCGACGGCACCCAAACCCAGCAGATGATTCGCCACGCTGTTCGGAAGCCTTGGGAGAATGCGGCCGCAATTGTCGCGGAGGGGGTGCAAACTAACGGTCTCGACGAGAACTCCAATGTACTCATGGTATGTCTTGGCTCAGCATTGCAAAACATAACATATTTAACTTTGTTCAGCGCTCTTTTGGCCTTAGAATCGCACAAGGCCTCATTAAGAAGGGCAATAAGGCCGCCAACCCACGCTTCGGTAGCTGGAATATGATCGATATCAAATTCAACACTGGCGCCTTACTTGCCAGGTGGTCCTACCTGATGATTTCGCTTTCCGGCTTACGTAATTCATTCAACCAGGAAAGCCTAGGGGCTGTAATGGCCGGGTTCTATGAAGCGTTGAAAAGAATGGGTGTCGTCGTTTCTCCGCCACTCGCAGGTCAACGCCTCCTACTTCAACATCCAGATGATCATGCGATCAGCTCAATTCTGCAACGTGCCGCTGGAGCTTCGGATTTGCTTTATATCATCCTGCCCCAGGCCAACACAACACTATATAAGCGCATAAAGACGCTCGCAGACAAAGATTTTGGCATCCACAGTCGTACGGAAAGAAAATTATGGTTTATGAGCTGCACATGAGAAGGAGAAGCAAAAGCGTCAAAGATCTAATAAACAGGTATCTATTGAGTAAGGTATTACTAGAGAGGAAGCCCAGGCACTTACACAAGGTCAAGTTGAGGCATCTCAACCTATTACTACTGCTCCGGCCGAGCCCAAGCTTCCTGCCTCTCCGGTTGCTGTACGCCGCCAAAATCGTTGCAGTGGTTGTGGCGTTGCAGGGCATAAGAGAACTAGATGTTGTAGCGTGTGTGGTGTTTTCGGGCATAGGGGGTCTCAATGCCCTAATCATCCTAGCGATTAATCTTTTGTATATAATTATCATTAGAGGTTGAAAATTGAGCTTTGAAAGCAATTTAGATCGCTATTCACAACTCGGTTAACTAACTTACGTGGCCGGTCACCGGTTACGTAAGTTATCTCTGAGAATTCGGTTAATTGAGACAGACTATAGTTGTGTTGGAATTGAGGGGACGCCGCGTTACACAGTTTCTACTATGAATTAACCGAAGCTGACTTTGGTGCTTGGTGGCGCACTTCCTTGCTCCAACAATTGTCACTGGACCAAAAGGGGAGCATTCCTTTTGGGGCTGGCGTGGCTCAATCTAGGCTAAAAAGACCAACACACTTGTATGCAGGCCGCAGGAATTAGGAATAAAGGCAGGAACTACCCAAAATCCGCCACGGCTAATATGAACCCCTGAATCAAAGCGATGCGGAGTTTGCAAATGTGACGCTGTTACTGTGTTCCCCGGATAAACGGTCCTCATAAGTGGTGGGGTTCAAAAGTCTGGAGCAAGCTTTACTTAATTGAGCTAAGAGCAGTACTACCACCGCGCGCGTGTTTTCGCAGGAATAAATAGCTGGAATCCCGGTCGTGCTACCTCTCTTTCATGCCTGCTTATTCTTTCGTTCTCACACATCCCCCCACTAAACAGTCAACATGAGTAACGTCATCACAGAGAAGCCGACCTCAGTGGAAGAGATTGAGGCGCAGCCCACCTCCGAAGGCGAACCTACCTACGATGTTGGCAGCAAGGACTTGGACAGAGCGGGAGCCATCAATGCCGAGGAAATCGAACATGCTATGACTGTGCTCCAGGCTGTCAAGGCCTATCCCGCTGCCAGTTGGTGGGCATTCGTCATGTCATGCACCATTGTAAGCTCTAGCCCACGAGAGGCAGATCATTTCTCTAACGCTGTGATAGATCATGGAGTCATACTGTGTTTTCTTGATGGGCCAGTTCATAGCCACAAGAAAATTTTGCGAGGACTTTGGTGTGGAAAGCTCACCGGGAAATTATATCATCGTAGCCTCGTGGCAGTCGGCATTCCAGTGTAGCGGCCCAATCGGTGCCTTCGTCGGTGTATTCATCGCAGGTCCCATTACCAGTATGATTGGATATCGATGGGCAACAATTGGCGGTCTCATGTTCCTGAACGCCTTCATCTTCATTTTTTATTTTGGTAACAGTCAGGGCATGTTTTTCGCGGCCCAGATCCTGGAAGGCATTCCGTGGGGCATTTTTATCGCCAATGCACCCGCTTACTGCGCGGAAATTGTGCCAATGAGATTGAGAGCTCCAGCGACGCAGATGCTGCAGATGTTCTGGGCTATTGGGTCGATCATTGTCGGTGGTATCACTTACCACTACCAATCCAAGAATAACTCCTCGGCGTACAGGTACGTCCGCCCAATAATTGCCATTGAGGAACACTGTACTAACAGTCATACCAGAGTTCCCATTGCACTCCAGTGGATGTTTCCTACTCCTCTCGCTATCCTACTCTTCCTTGCACCTGAATCACCCTGGTGGCTCGTACGAAAGGGCCGTCTGGATGCGGCGGAGAAAGCTATCAAACGCCTTGGACGCTCAAGTGCAAATGATAACCCCACCGACGCAGTCGCAATGATGCGTCGCACGATCGACCTTGAAGAAACTCAGACAAAGCCCAGTCTCATTGAACTGTGGAAAGGTACCGATCGCTATCGCACATTGATTGTGTGTGGTGTGTACGCGTCTCAGAATCTGACGGGTAATCTGATTGCTAACCAAGCGGTTTACTTTTTCAAACGTGAGTCCAACCACTTCCAACCAAATTGAGAGTAAACTAAAACTAGCTCAGAGGCCGGCATGGCAGAGAACACCGCATTTGCACTTGGTCTCGCCACATCTGCCCTCCAGTTGATCATGGTTATGGTCTCTTGGATCCTCACCACATACCTCGGCCGACGCACCATCTATGTCTATGGTCAATTCATCAATTGTGCATTCTTGGTGGCGCTCGGTATTGCGGGTTCGATTAACGTAGGTGCTACCGCGAGTAGCAATGCGGTAGCATCACTTGGCTTGATTGTCTCGGTTTTATTCTGCTTGGGACCCGCTCCTGTCTCATATGCCATCATCGGCGAGACATCTTCCGTTCGTCTCAGACCACTGACGACCGGTGTTGGAAGAGGTGCCTACTACTTGGTCAATATTCCTTGCATCTTCCTTTCCAGCTACATGCTCAACACTGATCAGTGGGACCTGGGCGGCAAGAGCGGCTATGTCTGGGCTGCCACCGCCCTTATCTGCAGCGTCATGTCTTGGATCTGGATTCCAGAAATGAAGCACAGATCCTTCCGTGAGATCGACATCTTGTTCAAGCGACGTGTCCAAGCTCGCAAATGGTCTAAGACAGTCGTCGAACTCGACGACGATGAGTAGATGGAAATTTCTGTTTGGGAAAGCTTGCGTGGCACTGTTGTGCAGGAATGATTGAAGTTTCTTGCTGGATGCTTAAAGGTAAATATTTCCAAGATGATTTGAAGGGTGACGATCATGCCGGAATATGCTACATCCTTTACCCTTGGCTGGCTGCTACAGTACCAGGCGTGCTTTTGGTGTACCTGATTTAGAAGATTAACACCACGTGAGCCTGGAAGAGCAGGATTTCTGATTCTGGCCTGTATATGTATATTCCTATATTATCCCGGATGGGATGTAGTGTCGTTGTCGTCCTCAGTTGTTGACTATTTGTCCTAGGAGCCCGTGCTTTGCCTAGCTTATTTTGGCTCTGTTAACGGCTTCGAATTGCCCAAAAAGCCCAGTCTGTATCATGGACTTGGCTGCTTTGATAGCGAGTTTAGGCGTACTTAGAATAGACTGAATGCTCTCTTCCCCTTCTGGGCCTCCATTCCTTCTACCAAATGTCTTTTCTCGAAGGTTGTTGAAAAGAGGGTAGGCTAAGAGAATATGCCGTGTTGTCTGACTGCCCCTTCCACATCGGCAGCCGCCGTTCGTGATGCCCGGCACCCCTCTCTGGTAGAGGTAGTGTCGGAGTCTGATCTTTCTCGTGCGCATTTGTATAAGAGCCGTACTGAGAGCTCTGTGGAGGCCTCGGTGTACCGTGAGAATCCGCTTTGTGGGGACCGGTGCCAGTTCC
Organism: Eurotiales sp. R13A2; assembly: GCA_023625935.1. Lineage (NCBI taxonomy): Eukaryota > Fungi > Ascomycota > Eurotiomycetes > Eurotiales > Eurotiales sp. R13A2. The sequence continues at coordinate 1,432 of JAMAFV010000017.1, read as the reverse complement.
CGTGATTCTCGTCCATGCGTCTCTGTCGCCCAGTCTTGCGGCCACTGGATATTGATGGATTTCTTGAGTCGCATTTTCAGCGCTGATTTTAAGGTTTTTTGGTACGTTGGTCTGGGTGCTGTGGCGCCAGTCATGCATTCTGCGATCTTGTTTCATCGGCCACGTGTCTGCTAGTTCGTTGCCCTCGATGTCTCTGTGCGACGGGATCCAGTGAAATGCCACCGTAGCATGACTCCGTCTTATCTCATTCCATAACTGAATGATAGTTGCAAGGATATACTGTCCAGACTGACTTCCCGGATTTTGTATCGCTTGAAGCGCTGCTTGGTTGTCCGTGAAGATTATTGACTGTGGTATTTTGCGATGTAGGACCGTCACCAGCACCATTACAATTTCCTGTAGCTCCGCCGCATATACCGTGGCTTCTGTCTCTTCGCCCATGTATACTGACCACGTCTCTTGATAGTGTGGACAAACCGAGGCTGCCCCTATCTTTCCGTTGATTCCACTGCCATCCGTGTAGATAGCTGTGTGTTTGAGGATTGGTTCGTAAGGGTACCATGTCGTTCCATTGCCTTTTCTGCGCTCGTCTCAATTGTGATCTCCGGTGGGTCCCAATATGGTGGTGCGATGAATGGATGTATGCGTTCTAGATTGTCCAGTTCTGCTATCCCGGTTTTATCCCGTAGAAGTTCTTCGCTCTTCTCTAACGGGCTCCAGTCCCACGGCCTCCACCCTGGACGTATGCGTCCTTGTCTCGTGACTTCTTTGCTCTGTACCTGGGTGATCAAGTCTGCGGCCCTGCTGCTCTGAATCTGTAGCAGTGATTCGACTAACCTTTTCTCCAATAACTTTTCCATGGGAAGAAGATATGCCTCGATGTCTAATGTTGTGGCAGCCGTGGCTCGGAACGCGCCTGTGATGATCCTGGTGGCCCTTGCCTGGATTCGGCTCAATGTCTTTAGTCGGGTCTGCTGATGGATCAAGTCTGCTTTGAGTGTGTACCAGGCCGAGCCAAGAGACATAACTACGCAGTCAAGATCTGCCCGTGGCTAGGCCTTTAACGAGTTCTTGCAACTGTGTAAGCAGCTTCGACAGGCCCGCTTGTTCAGGCCACTGCCCTAGTTTTCCGCTTGCCCACCTCAGTGAACGGCGAGCAGATATTGAGGTCCCGGCCAAAACCTCTCACCCCAGGTGTCTCCAAGTTTGCTCTTTAAGCATGCATCACCGGCGTCTCATCTAGAACGACATCACATCCATCTCCAGCCGCAAGTTCTCAGTGCGAGTGAGATAGTGGAGAATGGGAGGCCCTTCTCCACTAGGACGACACCACATTGGCTGGTCGATTTCAGGTCCTCAGTGCGAGTGAGGTAGCTGATTCCCGTCTCTGTGCACACCGACACGCGCGTCCGTCCTCTCGGGCCACATAGAC